>CM056377.1:97867988-99067988 GCA_029718625.1 Synaphobranchus kaupii | reverse complement strand
AGTTGACACTAATAGCTTGCTTCTGATGGTATTCCATACGGCCACAGTGGCCTGGCTTCAAATAGCAAGGTTCACGTGAAAATTAGAATGACTAGGTCGATTCAGGAATACAATAGCATTGCATTTCGCCACATCTCTTGAAGCGAGTGGGGTATTTGCCGAGTTGTATAGTGGATGCTCCACTAGTCACATAACATATCCGGGGAAGACTTTCGGGGGGGGGGGGGGGGTTTGCTACCGTTATCCAATGTGAGTGTCGCTATGACCATGACCCCTCATAAGCCTCTGTTCATGAACGATGCCGGCAATGGCTCGTCCAGAGGGTTCTGTGCAAAATTCTGTCATCTCTGTACTGTTGACATTTGCTACTTGCTTAAAAAATGTACAGTATAATAATAAATAAAATATGGTGGTTGCTGGGTACTGACTAAAAATTAGTATGTCCTTTTTTGATCCCGCTGTCATTGGGTTTCTTGTGCAGTGGTTAATGGGGGATATCAATTCAGGACTTCCTGATCTTCAGGAAGCAACAGGTGCCCTGTTGTTAGACATAAATCTCACTAGATAGTATACGCCACATGGCCAGGCGGCCAGGCTACACATAGCCTACTTAGGCGCCACATTGCGTAGTATGGCCAATGTCTGATCCAAGAACACAGCCATGTTCTGTCTCTGTGCTGGAGGGATATCGATATGGTCTTCCTGATCTCAGGAGACAGTAGGCGAGGTTGGGTACTGGATGATCTGCTGTTGGGGGTTTCTGGTCATCTCCTGTTTAGCGGGGGAAGATGCCCGTTCTCCGGAGCAGTACTAAAGCAGATCCATTCACAGCCAAACTAAAATAATTATGCCCCACATTCATTCATTAAACATGTAATTTAATACGTGAGTTGTCCTGACCGAAATGAGCGTCACAAACGTTTTAACGTGCGCTGAGCAAGTTCTGTCAGGAAACTTATCATAGCCGACCATGGTTGGCTAGCAATCAAGCGTCCCATACTCAACCAATCACATGCACACACCTCTAATGGAGCACCCTTTTTAAGCCAAGAATCCATTCTCTCTGTACTGCTTGAATGCTGATGCGCTGCTCTTTGTTTGCTTACGGCTTGTGTTAAAAGAAATTTGCTGTCACTCTCCACCACCCCAGCTTCCACCTATCGTTTGGATCTGCTTTAGTATGGGGGGTTTCTGGTCATCTCCTGTTTAGCGGGAGGAGATGCCCATGCTCCGGAGCAGTACTAAAGCAGATCCATTCACCGCCAAACTAAAATAATTATGCCGCACATTCATTCATTAAACATGTCATTTAATACGTGAGTTGTCCTGACCAAAATATTTTTTTTCATTAACTGTTACTCTGGCTAGAGCTACTATTATCTCTCAGAAATACATTGCATAGCTTTTCATAATCATGTACATGTACAAGTCATACAGGACAGTTTGCACTGGGATAATGAACAAAGTGGCGTGTTTTGTTGTTTTCCACTCAGGCCTGCGTCATTGCCAAGTGAAAGAGCTTCCTAATTTTAGCAAGGTAAGTAGCCACTTTTTTCTATTCATAAAATGCTGGCAGCTGTCTGTTCAGCTTGGCTTAAAGTATTATTAGTGATACTTTAAGATAAGAGGTAGAGTTCCTGAATATAGGTCAGAAACCTGTTAGTCAGTCTCTTCATGCATTTGTTATGTTAACCCTCACTGCAAATCACGAGGCTCTGAGGCTTCTATGGGAAACCATGTTTGAGTTAGCTCAGCAACTTGAGAGTAGTGTTGACAAATCGGCAAGGAGCCGCAGACTGTTTTAAGATGTGTGAAATCCTAAAGTCAATATTTTTCACAACTTGAAAATTCAGAAAGGCATTCACACACACACACACACACACGGGTCTTTCACAAATTTGTAGTGTCGTTGAAAAAAAAAAAAGTGTGGTCAACTTGTGTATAGAAGTTAATTTCCACCATTTTTAAAAGGCGATTGTTTTTCTCAGATACAGAAGACCCCAGCTGGATATAGCACACCCCTACCCACAATCTCAGGTAGCCATCTTGTCAAGACAAATGTTACCCAGAATGCACCATCACACTCTCTCAGGAGCATGAGAACTCAGCCTTCCCTGCCAAACATGTTGCCCACTGGTTCGAGTTGTGAGGACTCTGTAGAGACAGGACACATAGCCCTGGCAGCCCTAGTGAGGCTCCAGGCACTGCTGGCACAGTGCTGCCAGTCCCTGAACTCCCTCTGCGGGGTTCACCAGGACGCCATCTGCTGCCGCCACTACTATGCCTGCGCTGTGGTGTGCTGGCTTCTCTGTATCATCACCACCACCCTGGTGCTTATTGCTGCTACTGCATTTAGGTCAAACCACCACGGAGACTGAAAAGCAGCGTCCAACAGAATAACTGTTGTGTTTGTATTTCACTTTGCGTTGTTGGGGTGTGCATTGTTGGTTTATTATGTGTATGTTAATGTAATCTTTCTCTGGTTAAAATGGGATGCAATAATTAATGTCTGTTGTTTTTGGTATCAGGTTATTTACAAGGAGTTTTCATGTGACAAATGAGCAGGGATACTATCAATTTGCACACACTGCAAGTCTCTCATAGCCAGGAAAATAATGAGGTGAGGGGTCTCAACCTTTCATTATGGTGACATTGGTCTTGTAACATGATCACTTAAATTATTCGGTATAAGTACATATTGAGTGTACATTGTGGATGTACATTTCTCAAAGTGTCATTAAAAATGAGTGTGGTTGGCGTATGAGGGTCAGAATAGGACATCATAAACATAGTGACCGCATACAACAATCCAAGTTACTTCTCTTGTCTTGCCTGTCAAGTTTTAAGTCTGAGAACTGATTTCTCCTGCAATAAACATGCTTGTGTGAAGAGTATTCTGAAACATTTCCAACAGAAGTTTTGTTAAAATACGTTCTTTTAAATGAACGAGGTGCAGTGTATGTTGTATGTCTTTAGTGCAATGGTTTTGGTCCAGGTAGAGGTATCTGAAGATGATGATATTCTAGCTGACTGGAGGGTGTCTCCTGCATGTGCCTGCTGCAAATTTGATTCAGGGCTGCTAGCCTTGGGTGATATAATCCACTCTGGCAAGCCTGATGAAAAAACATTGCGATCATCTTACAGTGAGATGGTCTTGTCATGAGGCGCAATTCAATGTCTGAGGTAAGCCCTATATAGACAAGCAACAGGTCACAACGCATTTAAGAATTTAAGGTTCCCCTGCAACATTACCACTCAATTTAATTGTTTTTTATTCTCAACTAGGGGTGCAACGAATAATCGACGTAGTCGACGAAAATCGATGACCAAACTAGTTGCCAACGAATTTAATTGTCGATTCGTTGGTGACATCATCGCGTGTGTTTTTCACGCTGTGGAGCTGAATTAAACATCGTTTTTTCCGGAGCTGATGATGGAAGTAGCTAAGGAGTGAGACATCTTGCTTCCTTCTCATCTTTGTTGAGAGGTGCACATGCGCATTTCACTCAACGCGGCGAACTGCAACTGCGAAGCTGACCTTGCCAGACATGGGAGCACATCAGTTTTGCTGGAGCATCTGAAGAGGAGGCACGTTCTGGATGATGAAGACTCGTCTCGGTAAGCTAGTTAGCTTGTTAGCTGGCTAGCTACAGTAGGTAATGTTAATGTTAAAAGCCATGTTACTTCACGTTATGAGCTGTAACGTATTCTCTTTTGAAACACATTTTCTCTTGATCAATGAATTGTTAATGACGTTGAACATACAGTAGCAAATAATAACTATTTCACACTATATGAAATTGGAATGTTTAAAAGTAAAACATTTGATTAAATAGGATTTTGGTACAGCCTCCTGAAATTATTCAAATTGTTGTAAAGAAGCTTCAGTGGTTTCCGTTTTTCTATCCTGTGAGATTGATAGGGTACTAGCTATGTAAATTGGTCAAAGATAAACACAACCTGTTAGCAGTTATTACTTTTGTTGCACCAATATCAATTTGACAGAGTAGGGATGAGAGGATACAAGATTTTATCTTTTATTGGGATAAAAACACTCAAGATAATTTTATCGTGGTGAATTTCCATTATCGGGATAATCGTGAATATCCTCACATGAGCGTGAATATCTTTATATATTTAAAGAGCAAATCACACAATGTTGCTATTTTATATTTATTTATTTATCCTTTATTTATGCAGGGGGACCTTATAATTTATGATTACCTTATTTAAGGATTGTTTGATTGTTTTGTTTTTTTGCATTCATTGTGCTATCCTTGCTGTACCTCTGTGTGATCTGAAAACAAAACAAGTTATTCATTTACTGTGCATTTACAACACATAACTAATTGAACCATGTGAATGTTTGGATATCAGGTTTATAGGTAGATTCTTTTTATTAATGGATTGTTTTCTCTCATTGTGATTACCTGCTGGGTGTTGGCGAGAGTCTGAATCTGTCCTTGTTTGTTTTTCACTAAAAAGGTTCACAAAAAAAGATATGTGTCCTATGATGCAATAGAAATATTTGTTTCTTAACTAAATGTAAGGTAAAGTGATTCCAGTATGTTTTAGTGCCATTTTAAGAGTTTTAAGCATATTTTGATGATTATCGGGATAATATAGTGAATCTCAATTATTGTGGCCAGGATAATCGTGAAAGATTATCATAACTTTAAAAAGATTTCATAACTCACCAGTCTAGATTTAAGCGTGCTTTAAAAAAAGCTTTTGCTTTTTAAAAAAAAATTAAACCATAATATCTTCCTTTTGGATTCAATGGTGAGGAGAAATTAAGTGTGGTGTGGATGTGTGTAAGAAGGGTTCACATGGACCATAGGATTACTTGTTTAAGGTCAGATTGCATTCTGTGGACACACATCTCCTCCTTCATCTTTGATTTTACTTTGTATGTTGCTTTCAAGCTCCAGTAATTTCTCATAATGGGCCTGTCATGTCTTTGAGAATATCCACCTGAAGCACAGACAAACAGTAAGTCAAGTGTGAAAATGCATTTGGAAAAAAAGCAATATCTCGGACAGCTGGGGTCTGAATAATGGTCATGTCAAAAAGAGTCACATCTGAGAATAGAACAAGCATGAGCAAAAACAAAAAAGGTGTTATATGTGACCTGCTCACTGTCCCATTTGATAAATCATACACAGAGTACCACAATGACATACACAGAGTACCACAATGACCTTGAAATACACACCGAAATACCATCTTACCTGAACGTTAGCTAACAATACTACGAGTCTGATTCTTTCACACGCGCAATATTGTTTTTGGCCGGCAGAGCTATAGGCTACTTTATGTTACCTAGCTACTAAACTAACGCCGTACTTCCACAGATAATTTTAGGTGAGCACAAAGTAAAGGATTCAACAATAGTTTGACTTGAAAAACGATGGTATAATCACTGAAAATATCCCCGATAGACTGTCGTCATATTTTATTTGCTTTGGGTGCACCTGGGAGTGTTTAAGTGCGTTTGGTAGTGGATGCTACTACTTTCCTACGGGTTGCGCTAGCATTAGCAATGTGTGTATGTCCAAAAGAAGGGACAGCATGGAATTATCTGAAAATGGTTTCCATCAATCAACTACATCATGGGTAAGTCGTAATTGAGACATTATGTCCAAAATTCCGAACTAACCCTTTAAGGAAACCAACAAAAAACAAAAAAAAAAAGAAAGGTAGCAAAGCAAGGTAACCAGAGCTGCTCATTTGCAGGGCAACTGGGTTATTGTTAATATCAAGCCCTGCGAATCGCTGCCAGTTTAAACCCCTCCTCCCTGGGTGATAGCCAATTACGCCAAACCCCCATGGAATTCTGTATAATAGATGCACCCCAGTTCCTTTCTCATAATAATGAGTAAAAAGCCAAAATCACTTGTTTACAAATCATGTACATTTGACATAATGATTAATACAGCTGAATAAAATAAATGTTGGTCAGCAGCCAAATCGTATATTTAGAAATGATAAAAACAATTATCCAATGAAAATTACAACTGCATCCCACAAAATATAAAGCTCACAACACAAATATGCTTAACTTGAAAAACAAATCTGCCCTCCTCTTTGCATGCGAAACAAAGTGGTCAATGAGATTATTGTACCAGGATGGATTCTGATGCAGGGATTTCATAAATGCCTATTCAGTTTTAGTCAGAATGGCAAGGTTTTGTAGTCTTCTGGTGCATGGTATCATCTGTGTAGTTCTGAATCATTTTATGAGGAGAAACACAGGAGAAACTCCTCTCAATGCCAAACAAAGTGGTACCAATGGTGGCTACCAAGCACATGAGCTTGTGCAGTTCAGTCATTTCCTGATCCAGGCCATTGCTTTTAAAGAAAATTAGAGGCACAGTTTTCCACTGTGCCATTACAAGTCCCTGTCCTTGTAGCACAACTGCAGCTCCGATTTCAGCCTGTCCAGCTCAAACAGATGAGCATAAACACTCTGTTTCATAACCTGAGAACTCTTTGACATTTTCAGCAACCCGTGCAGACAGGAACTTGAGAAATATAATACCATCTGAACTTCTGAATTGCTGATAAATCTGTCCCCTCAGGTTGCCTAAAAATGGATTTGATGAGTGCCCTGTAATGCCGATTTGCATAGTTCTCCTGTCAAATCCTTTTCTGACTGACAGTTTGGTTCTAGGTCAAGTTTGCTAAACTGTTAAACACTTTGCTGGACTCATCTGATTTCAAATTTTCAATTGAGCTAAGCAAGCTTGGAAATCAATGTATAACTATTATATAATTTATTTTATGAAATAAACTATTACATACAGTAAAATATATAAATTGTATCCAAAGCTCTGATTATTTAAGCTACCAGTTTAGACACACTAGCTTGGCTGTGCAGAGACCTTTTGAGGGGCAGGTG
The DNA here is from genome assembly GCA_029718625.1 of Synaphobranchus kaupii. NCBI lineage: Eukaryota > Metazoa > Chordata > Actinopteri > Anguilliformes > Synaphobranchidae > Synaphobranchus > Synaphobranchus kaupii. Next base: position 99,061,087 of record CM056377.1, on the reverse strand, counting down.
CTGTTGTTTTCTTGCGATAACGAGTTAATTTTCTTTGTTTTCTCGTGATCTCGAGTTGTCGTTGTATTGCATAGTCCCAATAGGAGCCTGAAGAAAAAGTAAAATATGCAATTCACCAATATTGATTTCTTACATGGCAATAAGTAAGAGTAGCCTATTCACTGAGACTTCTGTGGTTTGATTCGCTATTATTATTATTATTATTATTATTATTTTGAGGACAACCTTTCTCACCATCTTCCTCTGAGAAGGCACCCCTGGTTTACAGGCTATAATGAGAACTATTAAGGCAGAAATGCCATTGTGCTTGTAAAGCTGTGAAGCAATTTCTTTGTTTAACTATGCCTGTATGGACAACTTTTTAAACATTGCACCTCATTGAAATGTGGATGAAAGACTGAATCAGTCTACTCCCCTGTGCCTCTTAGGTCTTTTATTGTGTTTGAAAGGGCTCCTGGCATCACACAGCAGAGGTCACTTTGAATGTGGTTGGTTTTGCAAGCACATTCTGGTAACCTGAGAGGCCAATGAGCTCCATAAGCTGACCTGCCCAATGTAGTGGCTGTTCAGAACCAGGCTCACAAGGTTCAGATTGCACTCGGAGGAGAGTGTAGCACCTTGTGGTCATCCAGGTCAGAGCCAAATGGGCTAGCCTTGCTCTATGATCAGCTGGGATTCACTGGTCTATGGACTCCAACCCCCTGATCTGAATCAGATGACAACAGCAGACAGGCAGGTACGGACTTCACAGTATATCAAAATTATTGCTAATACCTTGGACATTGTGGTTACCTTTAGCACACATCTGCCCAACCTGCCATGCTATATCCTGAGTTTCCAAAAGTTGAGCAATTGACAAATAAATAACATGCATTTTCCAAAAACAGACTGATCAAATGATTCACCACAGTATGAGAAAAGGGAATTTCAGGCATTTTACTTTATGTTGTCTTTAGGCAGCATCCATCCACCAATATAAAACATACATAACATTTTATTTGGAAATAAACACATATTCAATAAAATATAGGAATAAAACAGTAAAGTAAAACAATAACTGATGCCACAGTCAAATTTCTCTTGCACATAAAACATGAATAACCACTATACAACATTTATTACTGTACAAAATAATGTAATCAATTGGTAAAAATATTTGACAGACAAGGTATGAATCAAAGTATATATTCCAATTTTAAAAACTGTCCACAATATGAATGAGTTCCTTTATTAAAACAAAATGAATTAATATCCTCATGCTTTTATATTGACACATCTAAATTGGCTCTAAATTTGCCAAACCACAATGAAAAATAGTTTTACTATATTTATGTACAACCCATTCTTCCCAATATCAAACATTAGGCAATAGCTAATTTTACTGTTAACTCTCTTGAAAAATCACTTGAAAAATATCTTAAATGCATACAAAGACAAAACATTATTAAAATTCCAGGTTAAAAAATGGTTTGTCTATAGAAACCATAACAGAAATGCCCAAATGAATAGAAATATATTTCTGTTTAAATACTAAACTGTATACACAATGGATGATTTACGATTTAACATACAAACATTGTGACAATGTATCTCTTTTTTGTTCCAGTGGAATCTGAGGACAGACTGAAAAAGGCTAGGACAAGTTCTCAGATAAGTTAAGTGTAAAACCAATTTGAAACTGTTATGTCCTTTTGCGAGTGACTGGCAGCAGCTATATCTAGGCCTGGTGGGAGTGGATAATATGGACTATCGTGGACTAAATGTACAATCTAGATGAATAGGCTTTATTGGTCTTTAAAAGCCTCTGGGTGGCAATATTCCATCATGGTAAATGGTTAAGGCAATTTTTCTGTGTAAACAAAGTACGCCCATAAAGGCACTGTAACACTGTTACAATCTGACTGACAAATATTATTAATCAAACATAACAAGACTTTCATCAGACAACAGAGAAGTTTACTTTAACCACATTCTGTACTTGTCATTTCAAAATTAAATCTTCACCTAAGGCCATTTCTGCAACAATCCTTTGACTGTAAGAAATATTAACATCTTTTCTTAAGTTTTCTCATTTCATATGACCAAAATCAGAAATACACACACACACACACACACCTTACAATTTTCCTGCTACATTTATGACCATATTCAATCCTGTAACATACTGAGACATATTAGCTTAGATGGCATTTCATGTACAAAGACCAGTTTTATAGATTGTCATATGCTGTACAGTACAGTTCACATTCTGTTGACACCTGAAAACTTACAAAACACTCTCCTCAACAAATACTGTAGTGCATCTCCAACACCCAGTATTTGTAACTTTGTTGCCCCTTGAGAAAGTCATAACGGCCATTTATGTTTTTTATGATGATCTCTTCTCTATATTAGCCCATTTAACAGCATTCTAATTTTCCCTTTGGTAATTATAATCATAATTTACAATTCTGCATATGAAAATTTTAGTTGTGACAAACACGCATTCTAAAAAAAAAAAACTCAGGAAGCAAACCTTTAATTTACTAGCTGTGGTCAAATAAGACACCCCTGCATTAATTATTTCAATGGAAATGGGCAATATGTATCATTTAATAATAGTAAGGAAAGAAATCACCAAATTAACCACCAAAATTGGCTTAATTAAATGTCGTACAATTAATGCTATACAAGGAGGAACACACAATTTAGCCTTCCTATGATATAAAGGCTACCTAAGGGCTACATGCTTCAAATTTGTCCATTATACCTGTATTATGAAACTACACAAAGCCACCTGCAAGACCCTGTCAGTGTTTGACTTGAGATTGAAACTGAGTACACTGAAAATTGAAACAAACTATAAAGCTACACTAAAGCACATGTAAAGTAAAGCACAATATTAGTACAAAGTTAACTAATGATACCTATTATACAAAGCTAATTGAAGTGATAAAGGCTTTATTTGCATTTTGGTCCAAAAATAGTATCATTTGAAATGAAAGAAAAAATGCCATTTTATGGCTTTTCAATCTTTTCTTGTCAGATCATTCTTTTAATAATATGTCAACATTAAAAACAATAAGTCAGTATTATATAGCTGTGCAATGCTACTGTTGCTGTATCATTGTTAAAATGTCATATCTATATTTAACGGACTGACAGGAAAACAAGGCCACAATGAATCTGAGCTAATTTTATGCCATAATATAGATTATCCTCCCTATAACACCCTCCTGCCTGCATTTATGTAATTCCCCATTCATTACAGTGATCTTTTAGTAAACAAATAACAAGACTGGATACAGGTACAGTATTAAACCCCCCAGTATTTCAAATATTGAAGCTAAATAAATGAAACTTCAAGCCGATCTTTAAGATGACTACTATGCAAAAAAGGCAAACCAAACAAACAAATCCAAAAATAATTCAGATAAATGTTCTTAATTATATGAGAACCTAATAATACCCAAATACACACTAATAATCACTAACGTCATTAAAAATCAAAAATTCTCTCAAACGTTTGAATAAATATGAATATTGATTTTGGTGTCTTAGGAATACTGATATGAATTATCACATACCTGCATGTGTTCGACGTGACTTGTCTGTAAATGCTGTTTTCTCTGAGGTCTTCTCCAAGGTGTTTTTTATTTAGATTTAATTGATGTTAAGACTAAATAACAGGAGAATTGGGTATTTTAAAAGTGCTATGACATTTCCCTTTAGTGTTTCCTCTTTAAGTTACTTTGACTTTGTCTGTATAATGGTACAAAGTCTGAGAAAGCAACAGCAACATTTTTACACGGCAGTAACTACACTTATATGTGAAATGGGGAATGTTTTGACTTTAGCTGTCATTCCCCACCTCATGAATGCGCTGTGCTTGTGTGTGTACACCATATATGTCTGTGTGTGTGTGTGTATACTGAATGCTAATGTATGAGCTGTATGTGTGTCTGTGTTTAAAGAGTGACAGCCTGGGTAAGGCTGCTTGGAGTCCTGTGGGCACACAGAGTCTCTGAGCATGCCGGCACTGATGCTAAACTTGGCACTCCAGGAGGGTATGGTGGATCTCCTGAAAAGACGGCCTCTCCTTTGTGCTCCTGCGCCAGCAGCTCAACATAAGTTTGTAGATTGAGTCAGGACACATCTCTGGCTGTGGCAGATAGATCTGGCAGGACATGAGACAAATATTAGTAAGTGTCCATACCATTGGCGACAGTGACATCATCATCGTAACAACTTTTATCTAGAAATCTTGAAGCCCACATGGCAACATCTTAGACACTGCTGGCAATTAGACGGATGTTCTGGATTCACAATGAGCCCCTCACCTGCCGTTTCTGGTCCCTGAAGAATTCCCCAGTGTTCTCTATGACCTGCTCATCGGAAAGCTGGGAGTAGGGCTGCTCTTTGCAGAACGTCAGGGTTTCCCACAGTGTTACACCAAAGGCCCATACATCACTGGCAGTGGTGAACTTTCCCTGGGAGACAGAGAGACAGACATCGCCGTCATCCCCATTGTCTAGTCTAAGCCCCATTTCCCCCCAAACAACACAAATCCAAAGCTTGTTAGCCTGGCGCTAGCTTCCGCTAATGCACATGAGTGCAGAATTTATCAGGGTTCACACTCCAGCTGCTATTTTTTTAACTTTTAGGATTCTGAAAGTGTGTCCTCACCAACAGGATGCTCTCCCATGACATCCAGCGAATGGGCAGTACGGCCCGGCCCTGGATGCGGTAGTAATCCCCGCTGTACAGGTTGCGGCTCATGCCGAAGTCAGCGATTTTGATGGTGTAGTTCTTGCCAACCAGGCAGTTGCGTGTAGCCAGGTCTCGATGCACAAAGTTGAGCGAGGACAGGTACTTCATCCCAGAGGCGATCTGAGTGGCCATATACTTCAGGTTGCTATAGCTGGTGTTGCAACAAAGGACGGACGTTCAGTGTAGGTGCAAACCCAGAAGAAGCAAAAGCCGCCATTACACACCGGCTCACCTCAGACTTCAAAATGAGTCAAATCCCTGGCCCAGGCACCAATCGCAAATTAGAAATCCATATCCTGCACCTCCATTTTGCATAGAAATATTATCATCTTATTGACAAGACAGTCCTGCCTGCCGTCTGAGCCAGACTTAACTAAGGTCTCAACTGAATGAATGACCATGAAATGAGATTTTCTTCCCGATACAGGAGCAGTGGTAGAACACAGACTGGCCAGCGGGAGCCGGGCTGAGAAGAGGCGCGCTGCTTTACCTGACAGTGGCCGCGTTACTGAGCAGGGCCATCAGGTCCTCCGGCTCATGGCGAGACAGGAACTGGTTGAGGTCCCCATTCTCCATGTACTCTGTGATCATGCAGAGTGGGTCGCTGCAGATGCACACGGCCAGGAGGCGTATGATGTTGGGGTCTTTTAGCCGTGACATTATCTTTATTTCTTTAAGGAAATCGTTCCTGTAAACGGGGAAGAGGAGGCGCTCAGTCAGCACAACTATATTATGGATACAAACAAATATACAGACCTCTGCATACTGAGTGGCATGCAGCTCCCAGCGGTAACACTTACAAGAATTAAGACCTTATTTTTCTGCACATTGTTAGGCTACCTATCATTAAAACTACAAGGAACACCAGCCAAAATAATAATGAAACCCTCAGTAATAAACAGCTGCATCAGAACTGATGTAAAGACCGCAGAGAACGTGTACCAGGTACGCCGATATGGTCGGTCACCTTGCGTTCTTGTTGGCGTCTGCTCTCAGCATCTTCACAGCCACGAGAATGGGCTGGCTGTCGCTGATTTCAAAAGAGAAATCATCATCATCCATGAAGTCCTGCATGCCCTCCGCTTCACACAGGTGCACCTACAACCCCAAAAACACAGAACAAATACTCAAGTCAAGAGCCCCCTTTCTTCTTCGGAAGACCTTAGTAATTCCTAAGGTAATTTGCGCCAAGAATCCTTCTGCTCGTATCTGACCGTGCACGGCTTGGTGACGCCCTGACCACTGACCTCTCCGAATTGTCCCTCTCCCAGCTTCTCCTTGAAGGTCAGCTGCTTCCGGGGGAATTCCTCCACCGCCACGTCCTTCCCGGACAGCAGGTCCATGGTGACGGCGGGCACGGCATAGGTGTTGCTCCCCGTTACCCCCTGCAGGTTGACGATGTCTGCCTCGGCATAGTGAGGGACGCCATCCTGAACACTGGCCTGGGACGACTTTGATGCCGCACTGGTCCCTGCAGCAAGAAAGAGCGCATGCGTTCACACGAGCAGGAGTGCACACGCACACGCACGCACTTAGGCTGCGTTCGGATCCAATTTAACGCATTCTCTTCCCTTGCTCTCTTCCCTCCAGTGAGCTATCTTGTGAAGAAACGTGTGATGTTCAGCAAGCAAACTTAACAGGTGCACTGCAATAGAGCATTGACGAGAAACAAACAAACAAAAAAAACGGGACTGAACTGCCCTCGCAACCAATATAGGACATGCAACCCCATAGAGTTGAAACGGGACCGCCCACTTTTTCTGTGTGGAGAATTGCATTATGGGATTTCCTTCTTGCTGGAAGCTTGCATTTTATACTCCCTCCTCTTTCTTAAATTGGAACTGAATTTAATGTATTGGTTGCCATATTTCATCCTGGCATTTTGGGGATTCCCCCCTTGAAGCAAGGGAACGGAGCGACAGGACGAAAGCATACATTTTGGAACCCGGACGCAACCTTACAGTTGCAGTTGCAATGATGTCAGTCTGCGTTCACCCTCTGCAAAGCAAACAACTTTAGACAGCCTAATCCCTCCCAGAGGTAAAAACAGGAAGCTGTCTGGCGCAGCTGCGAGCGACGGTGGGGCTCACCAGCCTCCTCCGTGGACTGCGAGAACTCGGGCAGTTTGCGGATGAGGCGCGAGGGCTCCTGGTAGTCGGGCCCGAGGGGGAAGATCCGCTCGTAGGTGGAGTTGGACTCCTGTTCGCTGGGCGATGACGAGGGGTTGTTGTTGTTGTTATAGGTGAAGGTCTCGCTCTGTATTGACAGACTAGCAGTTAATTCATCGTCCAGCATCCGCCGAGAGGCCTAGAACAAAGGATGCTGAATGAAAAAAACACACATAACCAGTCCTGGCCCCACACTACATCAGCTCTTACAAATGTACTGTGACAGGGTCAAGATATGCACACAGTCACACATAGCTAATTCTTTAAGGATTAAATCTCTTTGTAATACTTCAATAAAGCACACATTTACACGATAACGGTGTCAGTTACAATTATAAAGAAAATAATGGCAAAGTAAGAAAAGCCATACACATTAGCTGTTAGCTCTACAATATCAAGTTCGCTACACTACCACTGGTCCACATTCTCACTGTTTGAAACAAATGTCCCTTCACCTTTTCCAGCATCTTCTGCCAGACTTGTCGCCACAGTATGATGACAATAATAACCACTAAAATGAAGATGATGGCTACCAAGCAACCAATCAGAATCCTTGTGTTGCTGTCATCTATTTTGTGCGTGGGATCATCCCCTGCAACAGAGAGGGCAACAGTGAATGGTCTCACACACTATACCAGGGGTGTGAGGACCTTAGTGCTGGGCTAAAACAAACACCTACACTCACATTGGCCCTTTTCGGATAGATTTGACACCCCTGCTTTATTCAGACAGGTAGAAAGCAGAGAGGGCAACAGATAGAGAAGGAACTACAGCTGAGAAAGTGCCACGGCAGGGGTTCGAACCACCTGCTGCACTGTGGGGTGGGGGGGTTCGATGGGGTGAGAAAAGAGTCGTCCACCCTACAGACTGTGGCTGTGACTGAATATGATCCCTGTTCCCTGCCCCCTGTCCAGTCAGACTACCCTGTATACTATGTGCCCTCTCCCCTCACTTTGCAAGCAGTGTGCGAAAGAAATCCTGCAAAACTCTTTCCAAACTAGGGAGGAAGTAGTTTGTAATCTTTTTTTATTTTTATGGAGTATATCAATCAGTTTACATATGCCAATGGTTACAAAGTGTAGATTATGAATGAAGATAGAATTAATAAAAATAAAAAGAGAGTAGTCCGCTCTTGTACTACAAGTTGTAGTTTTTACTTCCGGTTTACTTCCTGAAATTGTCGGATTGAATTAAGTGTGCTGCCGAATCCCCTCAACAAAACCCCAGAAATAAGGATTCCAGCCTGGGATTTTAAGTGCCCCCATTTGTGAGAAAAAGTTGCCCATTCAAAAACTTTTTGACTTTTTGAGTTCACTCAAATATGCGCCTCAACAGGGTGAAGGGATCATATGCGGTCATGGCCTGTGTCATGTCTCACCAGCCATTCAATAATAAATAAATAAAATCCTGATGCTAATAAAATGCAATTATATGATTGTGTCCTGTGTGGCCAATAATTCAACAATATTTCCTTTTTATTGACCCATACAACTTGTATGAGATGTTATTAGTGGTCTAGAAGTCCTGCTCCTGAAGTTCCATTTGATGATCCACAGAGAATGGGAAAGTGGTAACACTGACCTGGCTGGGTGCTCGTGGGTGGGCCAGTCTTAGGTGGGGCCAGGGTGGTGTTGTATACGGCCGTATCTGAGAGATAGACAGCAGAACAAACTTCATCAATCAGCAGGTTCTGCAACTCAAAATTCTCCTCTTAAATGGATATGGAAACCAATGATGGTGGATCCTATATGGAATATCTGGGGTACTCTTTAAGACTTATTAATTATCTTTAATATCCATCATTTTGCATACAATTCAGAATGATGTTTTTCTTGTGCTCTTCAGGCCAATGAGAGTGAGACCCAATAAGAGAGTGTCTAGCCAGACACTGAGTGACCATGGCCTGCTTTACCTGACTGGAAGGTAATCTCGCTGAACATCATCCACACATCAGCGAAGTAGTACTGGCATTTGATGGCGCTGGCCATGTGGTTCTGGAGGGAGATGGTGACAAAGCGGGCACTGGGGTTGACGTCATCCATGACGGGACTGAAGGACAGGGGTGTGGACTCCCAGTCAGACTCTGAGCGAAAGTAGCACACCACTTGCCGGAACGTCTTCACCCTCTTTGTGAACATGTTATTGCAGTGCACCTGGGCAGGGATGTAGCAGTGTTCAAGACAAGCTCTTTGTCACTATTCTGTTGCTTTGTCTCATTGATCCATCAAGTAAATAGTAAATGATAGTGAATTATATGGCATTACATATTGTGCAAGATTTTTTATAAAGAAGTGGAAACCATTGTTATTCTTACATTCTTGTGAAAAAATAAAGAAAAAAATTTAATTATTTTGAAGTACCTTCTTGATTAACCCCAAAAACCTACACCTGATCATAGCTCTTGCATCAAGCGACTTTCTCCTCTTTCCACACACACGCATGCATACACTCACGCACACAAACACACACACATGCAGCCACAGCCACATCTCATGCACCTTCATGGTGGTGAAGTTGCGAGTGCGGTCGAACTCAAACATGATTTCCACAAAGTTGTTGGGAAAGCTCTCATTGGTCCAGCCCACATAGTCGTAGCCAGGCCAGACATTGTAGACATGGCTGTGGGTAAAGTCGTCCAGGCCACACTTGCCGTCTGTCAGCTGGCCCAAGCCCTCTGTCATACTATGAGAGAGAGAGAAAGAGAGGAGGGGGAGTTCCCCAAAATTCCCATGGGTCTTTCAAAGAGGCAGTACAGACAGTTTGCTTCAATGTTGGATTGATACAAAGAACATTTCAATGGAGATGATTACTGGAAGCAGTAACTGCCATTCACCACTAGATGGTGGCATTCTCTTATAGTCACCCTACAGCCATGTCATGGCTTGTCTTGCAACATTCAGGAAAGGTGGGCCATTTTCTGGCACTAACCAGAAGGAAACAGGCCTAAATACACAGTGTCATGGAAAATGTTGTTTGTGTTATAATGAGTTATGAGTTATGAGTCAAGCACTATTATGTGGAGACAAGTCATGTTGCGGGGACAAATAAAACCGCAGCCTGCTCTCTTATGCTTGTACTACCCCATAGTCATGGCACAGGGGACTTTCCTCAGGTCTGAGAGAAAATTAATTTACCTGTAACCTACAGCCCCGTCATACACAGAGTCATTCAGGTAAACATGTGGGCCTTTCATGGTCATCTGCTCTCCTGCTGGAGCGTTGTAGGACACCAGGCCATCTAAAAGACATGAAAGAGTGAGCACTGATCAGACAGCTCTCTCAAACTAAACCACTGCAGAATGTAGCCTATGGAAAGAATGTAGGTTTTTAATGGAACAAAGATACATGAATTGCGTACGTCATTGTAAAACCAGTGTTACCTTCCTTTGGATAGAACAGAGCTGTTTGGTATTCAGTCTGAAGGCCTAGCCCGCAAAAAATTAAACTAACTTGCTGGCAGCCCGGAGACTTGCTTAAACTTTGATCTCCTTGGCAAACAACGTGCAGATGTACAGCACAGGGTGATATCTGCTCTTCCTGAAGAATAAATATCAGTGGATGAGCCCAGATAAGGCAATCAGTTTATTGGGGTCAACAAGTCTTAAATAGTTTTAAATTCTGATGGTCCCTTGAATAACACCTGGAAGCTGTGTACCATTTCCAGCTGATCAGAGGGTAAAGGTACTGGGTAGGTGTTGTAGTAGTGAAAATGAACTGTTGTAAATTGTAACCAGATAAAGTAAGGTTTTTTCTTTGTTTAAAATCAATGTTGTTTAGTGTGAACAGAAACATTGTTCATGTAAGACTTACAGACATTTTGCAATATCCCTGGCCAACCCTTTTTTATTATGTTAAAATAAAAACTTTTTAAAAGCTTCATAATTGTGTGTCTCCTCTTCCTCCTTGGCCGCCATTTTCCCTCTTATCTCACCTAACCATTCACAGCCGTAGAGCTCCACCCTCATGCACACATTCATGGAGTGGTCAGTCACGGGCATGAAGCGCACGAAACGCGCGATGATGGGCGGTTCCAGATCCTTCAGCACGATGTCATAGGCATTCATATTCCCCTCAATGACCTGCAGTGTAACAAAAGGCCTTATTATTCATTAGCTACAGCCAATCAGTGACAAACCCAAGCTACCAGATAAAAGTCATGAAAACAAATGAGGGAAAAAAAAGGGAAAGGCCAGGAACAGACACGTTATTACGCTCTCAAAAAATGCTAGCGTCCAAATCACCTGTTTGTTATCGTTGCACTGCCAAGCATTTTGTGGTCCTTGTGAGAATATCATTTTTTTTTTAAATATCAGAGCAGAGTTCTAGGACAGATGTGTCCTATAGAACCTGCAGGGAGGGGGTGACGCTCCGTCGTGTACCTGCTTCCCCTGCCGGTTGCGCCAGGAGATCCAGCGGCTGCCGTCGCGGCTGTACTTGATCTTGTACATCTGGGCGAACTCGTTGCCGATGCCCCCGGCGTGCCGCCCCTGCGTGCCCACCAGCGTGATGAAGTGCAGCGACCGCAGGTCAATCTGCAGGAACTCCTTCAGGCTGTCCGGCTCCACCGTAATCTCCGGGCACCACGCGCCATCGCCTTCTTCAAAGTCCAGCCTGAAAGAGAGAGAGAGAAATGGGGAGAGAGAAAGAGGGAGAAGGGGCACTCAGTTCAAACTTCCAGCTACACACATATGTCAGTAGAGCTCTTTGTTCTAAATTCATTTTAAATGGTTCATTTTGGGTTGAAACAGCAGGGCAATGGGAAAGCTTAGCCTTAGTGAAAACACTGTGGCATCTTGTAGAAAAACAAAATTATATCATCACTCTCAAATGGAGAAAGGCCACCCAGACACAAAAGCTTTCCCTCAGAGTGCTTTTTCACATGCAATAAGGGTAAATAGACGTATCAGCTCGGCAATTTATCAAACACAGTGGCACACACACACACACACACACACACACACACACACACACACACACACACACACACACACACATGGCGTGTACCACAGTGTGTGCGGGGGCCTGCACTGTCAAAGTGGCTCTACAAACATTGTGTGTGTGTGTGTGTGTGTGTGTGTGTGTGTGTGTGTGTGTGTGTGTGTGTGTGTGTGTGCCTGCATGCGTGCATGCTTGTGTATGTGTGTGTGTGTGTGTGTGTGTGTCAATGGCAAGCTTAACACTAAAACTGGGTTCAGCACTTTAGTATTATTGACCAGACCTGAATAGAATCAAGGCCTAATATTATCAATAGTTAGCAGGTATAAAAAATGAATGTCTGTTGCTAGGCACAGCTGTATTATTGATTTGTTGCAAAATTAGTGGCATGTAGAATTTAAATATCAGCAGAAATGTAACACTCATGTACAGTCCAGTAGGTTCAAAATATCATTCATATATTTCCCAATACCACTGCAACTCAGGGCAATGCACAGACTGTTTGTTGAGCTATGAGGGCTCACAGACTGATATAGGAACTTTCATAGGGTGGCACAAAAGCTAGACCGGACTGAGGGGGGTGGGGTTTGGTAGAGATTGTGATCACAAGGGGCACCTGCGGTTAAAAATAAAGATAAAAAATGATGTAGCCAAATGGGCACTTTTGCTCTTTCAAGGCAAGGGGCATATGTTTCAGCATATGTTGGTGTCTATCTGTGCAGATGCCAGCTGCTAATACACTGCTGCTGCTGATGTTGTGTTGTTTGTGTTTGTAATGGAGGTTGGCAGTGTCTTGCAGCTACATCTCCAGATGAAGTATATCTTTCAAAATCTCTAAATATCAAACCATGACTGATCAAATAAGTCCTGTAGATTTTTTTTTTTTTTTTGGGAGTCTGGGCTTGCAAATGGCAGGCCTCTACAAAAATAGAGAGAAAAGGTATCTAAGATGGGCTCTGTTTCAGCTGTGATGGGTAGTCTCTCAATTTGAATGGACTGATTTATGTATCCCTGGATGGCTGTTATGAGAGACTGATCATCAATTTTTCAATTTGTGTGAATTTGTGACATATTACCCTTGAAATTGTGTACTACAGTGTCTCAGGAATCTTAGCCATAAACAACAGAGACTCTTTGTTGTGATTTTCATTTTCATTTTTTATATTTGGTCGCATATCCTTTGCATGCCATGACTTCCTGATGTCTGTGACACAACAATATCAAAAGACTCTTCATATCTTATTATCTGGTACTCTATATATAACTTCTGTTCCAGTGTAATTTACAGATAAATCTAGTCCCAGCCCCCAATTCCCATAGAGATCCATTCAAATGCAGAGAGGTTATAGTATCGCTTGTAGGAGTACCAAAAAATAAGATATGAGTCTTTTGATATTGTTGGGTCACAGACATCAGGAAGTCATGGCATGCAAAGGATATGTGACCAAATATTAAAAATGATTACTTTATTCTACATTATGTTAAACTGTCCAATATTTTTTGATGCCTGAAAATGGGGGGGGGGGACTATGTACAAAAGGTTATATAATTTCTAAACGGTTCATCCGACATGGATGAAAATACCCTCAAATTAAAGCTGACAGTCTGAACTTCAGCATTGTCATTGTATCCTTTCAAACTCAAAGTGCTAGAGTACAGAACCAAAATAACAAAAAATTTGTCACTGTCCAATGAATTATGGTGCTCACTGTACATTTCCTTCTTCCAAGAACTAGCCACTGAATGAAGTAACGTTATCAATAATAGCAACCTAGCTACTATTCATTGTATGTAATTACAATTGGCTGGCAAGCAGAAAGTCCAGATAAATTAGTGTTGAAACTTTTGACCTACCTGTCCAGTGGAATATGAGAGCTCCACATTTGTCTTTAAACCAATCCACTCCTCAACACCTGAGCACCTACACTGCCTGGCCAAAAAAAAAGTCGCAGTTGCACCAGTCATGCATAGTGCCCACTGGACAAGCCTCTGGAGGCAGTGTTATGATCTGGGGTTGCTTCAATTGGTCAGGTCTAGGCTCAGCAACGTTATGCAGCAATAAAATGAAGTCAGCTGAGTACCTGAATGTACTGAATGACCAGGTTATCCCATCAATGGGCATATTCCAGGACGACAATGCCAAGATTCATCGAGCTCAAATTGTGAAGTGGTTCAGGGAGCATGAGGAATCATTTTCACACATGAATTGGCCACCAGAGTCCTGACCTTAACCCCATTGAAAGTCTTTGGGCTGTGCTGGAGAAGACTTCACGGAGTGGTCCGACTCTCCCGTCGTCAATACAAGATCTCGGCCAAAAATTAATGCAAGTCTGGACGGAAATAAATGTTGTGACGTTGCATAAGGTTGTCGAAACAATGCCATGACGAATGCGCGCCATAATCAAAGCTAATGGCGGTCCAACAAAATATTACAGTGTGCGACTTTTTTTTTGGCCGGGCAGTGTATGTTTACTCTAGTTTTTACTCGAGCAAGCTTTATCCATTTCCCTTTTCCTTTTCTTTGCGTGATATAGCGCTGATGTAACGGGTTGCTTCTCTCCCATTGTTGGTGAAATTTCTAGCTGGTGAACTGCCATGGTCAATCTCATTGTTGATTGGTTCGTGACATGAACCGGCCCATCTCTTCGATTGGTTTATGTCATAAGCCACTTTGTTTAGAAAACAAAAATTCAGGCCGAATCACTGGTTTTAGAATGCAGAATTTGAGGGTATAAACACTGTTTATGGTGCTGGATTCCTCTCACAACAGTTCTTTCTATGATTGCTACCAACTGAGCATGACCGTTCCCCAATATCTTTCTTTAAAAAAGTTGCGTACTCCAGCATTAACTGTGTGTGTGTCTGTGCCTGCCCATACCTGCCATGTCTTGCTGCAGTAGATTCAGACCACTGACTTGAGGCAGAGATGTCCTCATCTAGAATCTGCCCACCAGACATTCCAAGAGGGTATCGGCACACACCTGCAACACCATAACATTGCAGGTTAATCAGAATAAATGCATCAATCATCACATTTGCTTAAGATTCAGCCTGGGCCATTCTAGAAACTCAGTATTAAAGGTTGTATCAGCGATTTTGGGTCGAAACATAAATGATCACATTCATCTGATTTTTCCTCACGATCCGCTAGCTGCCCGCCCCATAAGCAGGCCGTCAAAAAACCGCGTCTCTGTAGGCAGCCTATGCTCCGAGATCGTACACAAAAACAAATGGTACTACCAACCACTCAAAACCAAAATAAACAGTATTCCAACCAATCACCGACAAGGGGTGGGTGATACTAATACGCTAATACTCTTATCTCGCTGAAATCTTGACGGATTTACAAACGGTTTGGTTTCTTACAAACGTTATTAACGTGGTTATAATTCTGGATGCTTGAACACTATTTTTTAAAACATAACATAATTGGCTCTGAGCTGGAGCTGGCTCTGTTTGTTTGGGATTTCGCTTCAGAAGTGACGTCACCCAAAATCGCTGATACAACCTTTAAAGCATTTAAATACATACCTAAATACCAAGTACTATGGAATGCATCATCCATATCCAAGTCCACATCAATAACAAACCAGAGGATGGGAAGGTTAGTTATGTCAAGCATGTACTGTATAAATCAATAATTCAAAGGGCGTGTTTAGCAGAGTATTTTCATTGTCAGACTCAGAGTACACTCTTATCGATGGTTAATTTGGTAGCACTTAGCAAGTTTGCCCCCAAGAAAATTAGGTTCCAATTAGATATTCATCTGACATGATATTTCAAGATTGTTGAACTGCAGATAATGTTTTTAAAATGTCCTTTTTCACAGGACAGCCTCATACAGTATAAGGAGCCAAGGGTAAACAGTTAATTTATTGCACTTCATTGAAAATGATATTATAGATTTAAAGTACTGCTCAGTAATTAAACTTTAAAGTGTGTGGCAGAGAGGAGAAAGAGAAGCAAATGAGGAGTAGCACACTATTCAAAAGTGTAGGCTTAGGGTACGTCCCCTCTGGACTACATCTCTCTCTCTCTGTCTCTCTCTCTCTCACTCCCCCACTTCCTCTCTCCCTTCCACCCTCCCACAGAATGTGGTTACTCCATTGAAATTGTACCACAAGATTGTTTCAGCTATCCTGCCAATTCAAACAACACTTGAGGTACATGCCATACATGCTGGGTATAAAATGTTGATCATGAAAGCTCCTGTGTGGTCTGCTGGATCTTTATACTTACATTTATTTTGAAATAGTGGCTAGAAACACAGATATGATCAAAGTAAAATTTGTACTTTTGAACATTTTACTGATGCATTATATACAGAAAATGTATTTTGGTACATATGGATTTTCTGTAGCAGTATTCATATTCACATACAGTCTACTGTCAAACAGGAGGTAATTTCTGAGTAAGATTATGTACCGCACACTGTCTATCTGTACTACACACTGGATTCATCCCCTGGTCCTATTTCCAAACAGTTTGGACAAGTCGTAATGCATTAAATAGAATTCATGACTCTAATCTGCTTGCACTAATGAATACGAATTAGGTGACGCACTGCCATGACGACACAACTCAGCTGGTGGACTGCAGAGTGGGGGCGGGGGGGGGGGGGTACTGGGTAGATTGCACTTCGAATGACATGCAGACTTCTCCGAGCTCTCTAACACTGATGGAGGACAACACAGTGATAAGATGAGCCAATGCGATCAGGAACTTGTGATGCAAGTAGAAAGAGTAAAAAAGGTGGAACTATTGCAAGTGTGGAACCAGTGCGGCAACAGAACCAGTGCAGGGCTGGTCAGGGCACTTTTAGTGGAGTTGTAAAATCACAGTGGGGCGCTCTCAGTTGATACCGCTCCTTCATTTGAACAGAAAAGCTTTGTGATGGTGCCAGCAGCAGCAGGAATGGCAGTGAAGGCCTTTCTTGTCTCCGTTCTTCCTTTCTTCTTACTTTCAAAGTGTCTTTTTTAGCTGTCAAGATGGGGGGGAAACCTCAGAGTGTTCATCTTGGCAGTAACAACGTGATACTGTATATTCCCAAAATAACTGAACCCTGAGTAAAACCCCCTTCCAGATTCTACAGTCCATCTCCTCCCACCTCTCGCACACTGGCCTGTCTCGAAGGCTGTACAAGTCAGTACTTACTACTGTTCTCATAACTGAGCGATAGTGTTTTCATTATATTAATGGTACCATCAGAATTAAATGAAGAGATGTCATGTTCCGGATTCAGCCAAGAATAAACTTGCTGAAAAGTGCAGTTTTAATTAAAGGACTTGAATCGAAACTTGTCTTCTATGTTTTTATATGTAGAATTACTGTCATGGATGAGTAGGCATAGGGAACCTGTTTGTGATTAGCTGTGGATAAACCCATTGCCAAAATGAAAAAGACAGGGACAGCTCTTTGGCAGAAATATAGCTGGGTTTCTCTGCAGATTATGAACCTATAATCTGCACACTTTGCTTTTATTGGGCATATGTAATGTGTAGGGTAAACTGTGAGTGCTGGCTCACCAGGCAGTCATACTGTATAGTTGTGGTTGAATTTGGGCAGTTTTTAGTGTGATGATTTCATGGTTCTGTGAGTGTGGACTGGAGAGCCATGACCCTTGGGGTATGTGTGTGGTAGAGAGAGAGAGAGAGAGAGAGAGAGAGAGAGAGAGAGAGAGGAGAGAGAGAGAGAGAGAGAGAGAGAGAGAGAGAGAGAGAGAGAGAGAGAGAGAGAGGAGAGAGAGAGAGAGAGAGAGAGAGAGAGAGAGAGAGAGAGAGAGAGAGAGAGAGAGAGAGAGAGAGAGAGAGAGAGAGAGAGAGAGAGAGAGATTTATTATTTAATTTAAATTTATTTTAAAAAGCCCTTTATTACACCCTACCAAAAATATACGGACAAGAGCCTCTGCTTCATAGGTAGCTTACTTGCCGGTGAAAAAAACAAAACAACAAAACAAACCAAACACAAACAAAATTATAAAACACAACCAAAATACCACCAATCCAAAAACGGACTTTCCCTTATTACATCGGTTTCAGAATGAGAAAACAAAGAGAGAGAGAGCGGAGAGCGAGAGAGAGAGAGAGAGAGAGAGAGAGAGAGAGAGAGAGAGAGAGAGAGATGAGAATATGTTCATATATGTGTGTATACAAAGTCTTACTCTGGACAGGGTCTGTACAGAGTAAGAAACACATTTTGTGAGGGTGTGTTTTTCCTAAATGGCCCTGCTGACTACTGCACACATTACTCCCACAGCAGTGTCCATAGTGCAAATGGTTTGGGACATAATCACACAGTGCCCATAAACGTATTGTCGGTAATCCAATATGGCTCCCAGTGATGTCTGAGTAAAAGCATTTCATGACTGCATGTAAAGACAGATAACAATAAGGTTCAATGTCTTGGGCTTAACGGATATTCATTTCCACAAGTGAACCCATCCAAAAGGCCATAACTAAATAGATTTCTTTCTTTCTTCCTATTTGGAATCCACAATCGTCCCTCTCGAGTTACTGGGACCCCACCCACACCCGGTGCAACGGGCATTGCACTGCTAATGAACTCTCCTGCATGACTGTGACTTTTTTCCACAGTTCAGTGCCACATGAGAACCCGTGTTCATCAGTGGATGGCTGTATCTGTCACTGCTCTGGCACAACACTCGGAAGATGACATAAATCCAGATGAAAATAGTTTATACATTTAAACATGCTTATTTACTCCATATACAAACTCAACGTCAAGGCAAAAGAAGACACTACAGATAGACGCAGTTACTTCCAATATCAGCGCATCTCTGCCTTGTGTTACCAAAAACAAGCAACAATCATTTGTAATCTTTGTTTAATCCAAGTGGCAATGAAAGCGAAAACTGAAAGTGATTGGCATTAAATTGATTTAATCCGATATTTCATGAGACAATCTCTCCCTAAACTGAGTTGTGGGGAGCCACTGGGTCTATTCGAAAGCCCCACAATCTATTGCAGGAATGGGGCAATACAACTGTGAGGACATACAGTTTTCCTGGAAAGAAGTCACCACAGACAAAACCAGTCCAAGAAAAAAAAAAAATTAATCTCTCATACTTAAAAAATAGCATTTGTTTTCCAGAAAGGTTCCTTTATACTGTTTTCCCCCCTATTTCTCAGGGTAATGTACACTGCATGCACAGTTTATTATAACAACAATATCAATTCTTGCACTCCACTGTGGATCTAAAAATATCAGGTTTGGAAAAGGTGGAAAAATACCAGCCTTATGTGAGGGAGCGGTGTCAGAATGAAGCTCTCTCTCTCTCCCTCGTCTCTTGGGCCTGCTCGTGCTGGCAGGCGCGCAGAAAAACCTAGCAACAGCTCTCAGCTAAGGCGGCTTTTTTTCTTTTCCTTTTTTACCCTCTGATTTTTCCATGCCTCTGCCTGTGAAAGGCAGGCTTGTTCATGTGGTGTTTGCTGTCTAACCGCTGGCTCCAACCCCCACACATCACAAATACGAGGGCTCACCAGCTCCATCTGTTTGCATGGGGAACGTGAGCGTGTGCCCACCCATCTCCCAGCGCCTCCTCTTCTTTCCTCATCTAGCCTCATTCTAAATCACTTTTCGCCTGTTGGTTAAAAAAAAATGTTTGGATGGCATAGCAACAGTTCTTAGGAATTTTGAGCTGGCAGATTGGTGCATCACTTTGCTGTTAAATACAGCAATGAATATAGTCGAGAAAAAAAAAAAGGTTTTGTAGTTCAGAGGGAATTTACCAACTGTCAAATTGATATTTGAGAATATCTCTACAAAATGACAAATCTAAAAATACACACCAAGGGCTTTCCAATAGCTCTTTCAAGGAAATGTCTTCTTGCATGAACATATAAAATAGTTGAGAAACTGGAAACTGTTAGTATCATAATCTTGCTTTTAAAAATTTGCTTCATCTTATCTACACAAACAATTATCTTCCCCACTGTAAGCCAAACTAAAATTTCCAATGTATTCTTGCATACTGAAATTAGTGAACTTCGACCATGTTTAAATGGATAAATACACTTCTCTGTGACTGTCCGGAAGCACACAGAAACTGGTGAAAAGCAAAGCTAATTTCAATGTACTTTCCTGCTGTCAAAATGTCTGGTATGCATTAGCCACAGACTCCAGTTGGGATTGCTGAATCCTTTGTAAACACTTCCCTCCCTCTCATACTACATGTAATAATAAACTCTGGCCAAGGTCAGATCCTCACATGATCCTGAAAAATAAATGACAATAATGATTGCGAATGCCTGTGCTGATAAAACAGCGGGGCCAAAGAAAGCCCGGCTAATGGATTCTCCAGTGGTAAGGCAGTCCCCTGTGGAAAAGCCTGGGATGGATGAGTTCACTGTGGAGCCGAGGAGCAACCTCAATTTGTGATGCAACGAGAGGAAACCTGAGAGTCTGCCTGAGAGGACAACGCGACAGGATTTAACCTCTACATCATGCATATGATCTGGACATTTTCAGTGCCGTGCTGTGCAACAGTTTCTGAGTGCCGCAGCCTTTCTCCCTCCAGTCACTAGAATGATGAGATGGTTTTAATTAATTGACCAGAGTGACTAAAGTTGCAATGAAGCATATGAAATCCTCCCTTCACGGGCAGCACAAATTGCCGGACCAGATCCGGTGTCGCCAGATGGGGCAATCAACCATGGTTGACAGAGACACAGTCCGAATGAATCCGGACGGCGACGTGTGTTACTGAACCAAAAAGTAGTGTTTTATATGGATGAATCACGCGGGGAGCACCTATGATCTTATGCTACGGCTCACATTTACTGTAATTGAATCTATTATTTATTATTACGATTTAAAATACAAGATTCAAATAACCAGTTAAAGGCCCACTGCAATTTTGGTTGCTAATAAATGAAAATTACATGCATCCCAACTAAGTACATCAGTGGATCATGGTTCTCGTTGTTTTTTACTGCAACCAACCAAAAAGCAATACGACAAAATAATTTCCAAGGCATGGTGGCAGAATGTTATAGCTAACTATTTTCGATGTATTATCTGATGAGAGAGCACCAAGTAAAAATGATGAGTGAGTGTTAAGTTAATTCCAATGGTGATGAGCTGCGCAAGGACTACAAAAAAGATCCGATATTAAAAACAAAGAAGAATGAAACGCAGAAGACAAAAGATGAAGTAAGTAGTGTTGGCCTGACACTTATTTTAAATGCTTATTTTTCCTTTTGAAGTGCTTTTCATGAGGATCTTTATCATTATTTTTATTAGGATAATAACTCAATACCATAGTACCATATCTTCGTCATTTTGCTCGTTGTAAGCAATTAGCATTTTTTTTTAGCAACCAAAATTACTGAGTGGGCCTTTAAGTTAAAAAATATATATATAATTTTTTTTAACCAAAAAAACAGTCTTATGGCAAAAGCCTGAATGCCATGTTAAAGGGGCAGTTCACCCAAAAATTTGACCTTGATATGTCAGGTTACCTGTAAGCTACCCGGAGTGATATCTATCCATCCAGGTAGTTTCACTGAGAACTCACTAGTTTTGTAGATATCCACTGCAACTCGCCTACCACATAACCCTGATATAACGGACCTCAACGGGTCCAAAGTTTTGACGGTCAAAGCACCAAAAATTTACATTAGAAAAAATCTACGGCAAGGACTTTACAAATATAATGACACGGTTACTCACGAACATCCACAGACCTTGTTGTGTTTTGTGAATACTACTTTCTACCGAAGTATGCCAACTGTGTGTATATGCGCAAAATCTTAAAGCATGCCAGTATTATGTCAACACAGTGCACCCTACAATACAGGTGTGCTTTGGTTGATACTTTGCTCAGATATACACAATTGCCGTTCTTTGGTAGAAAATAGTTTTTGAAGAAAAAGAAAACGTGCACAACAAGGTCTGTGGATGGAAAAAAGGTTTTTCCAAGGCATTTATGTGAATTTAAAAAACCTTTATTCTCAAGGCAGGAACATTAAAAAAATTGCTGGTCTGTGGATGTTCGTGAATAACCGTGCCATTTGGAAAGAAACATTGCTGTTGATCTTTTCGAATGCACATTTTTGATGATTTTGAGTGGCACAAACTTTGGACCCGTTGAGGTCCGTTCTATCAGGGTGATATCATGGTGAACTGCAGCGTATATCTACAAAAATAGTGAGCGAAACTACCTTGATGGCACTCTGGGTATGTAGAAACATATCAAAATAAAATTTTTGGGTGAACTTAAAGTGTGTCTAAAATGATAAGGAATACATAAATCCAAGACCATAGGCTATATGAAAATGAGGAACAAATGAGACTGTATATTCCTTGCATGCATATGATACTTCTTTGGAAATTTCTAGGTTGAAAGCCTTAGCTCTTTCTGTACAAGAAACATCATGCTATTAAACAATCAGCCATATGCCAGGCTGTAAGGGTGTGTCCTGTTATTTGACTACAGTCCTCTTCTCAGCTGGGCACAAAGTTTCTCTTACAGATTGACATGTGAGTAGAAACCCTGAAAAGGATAGTCATTTGCTTGCCTGACCCCAAGAAAAGGATGGATTACAATGTTTTAAACGTATTCTTTGTTTACTTTTAAAGGCTTCAGACAAACAGGGCAGAATTGTTTGGTCTTCTTTGTAGTTTGCCAGAGCGAAGCTTTAATTAAAATGTAATGCTAATCTGGATGCCATACCATACAATTATCCCCCGTTAAAATGCAATAAAAGCCATCCCATAGCTGTAAAAAGACTCTTAAAAATGAACATTCTTATGCTTATTTCTTGGCTTTGCACCCTTCTATTTCTTTTTGTATTCAATTATAAAGTTGCATTTAATGAAAGCAGCTCTACAGCACATGACATACAGTACATTTAACTCCCTCTTTCCATTGATAACAGCTGGATAAGCAGCCTTACAACAGTAAACTTAATGTTTAATATTTAATATTTAATAGGGGAACCTCCATTCACCCTTTATCAGAATATTAGAAGTGTCACGGTGAGTCAGAGCAGAATGCTACTGGCACAGGATAGGGAGTCTGGATAATAATTTTAACTTTTTATTCAGTGCATTTCTTACTGGGTCACAAAGCCCCTTAGTGAGAAACAATGGCACAACCTACAATCTGCACTGAATATGAACCAAGACAGTGTTGCTCTAAATGGGAAAACACAGACATACTCTGTAAAACAACAACACAAAATTGTTTTAGGAAATGGATTGCCTTGAACAATTTGACTAGGGCAGCTTAATCTGCTCAAATATTTGCTGGTTTTTAACAATGGAATTAAACAATTTTTTACTCTTTAAAATCTAGTTCTAACAGCTTCCATTTTTAAAATTGAGACTATTAGTTTTCATAGTGTATGAACTCTAAACAGACCCCATGACTATGAGGGGACAGGGCCTCAGTTGAGGAGAGAAAGATTGAAGACAGAGTATCTCTTGGTAAACAAAATCTCTTACCAGGGTTGACTTGTGACTTCACTGTTCCAAAAAGGCAGAGCAGCAGCAACAGAGGGAGGGGCATTTCCAGAAGGCGCATCTTCCAAAAGGGAGAGAATCTTCACTCCTGTGGCCAAAGCAAGGAAAGAGAAGCCATCAGAATGTTATGTAACTCCACAATTCTACCACCCCTGAATGCTAAAATGGGTGGCTCAGCTCCAGTAACATTTAAATGGTGTTTTAATAAATGCTCAAACTGCATTGTAAAAATGTACAGGAGCTTGCCAAAATCTGTCGGGGAAAGAAATAAACATTAGAACATGGACCACACCATATGCATTGGCGAAAAAGGCTTTCAATAAAAAGGACAAAATAGTGTTAGTTGGTTTGTTTGCATGAAATACAGGACTGTAAGGGGGAGTCGGGTTCGGAGGAAAGACGCAACAGAGAGGGAATCTGAAAGTTATCTACAATGTAGAATCACCACAAGAGTGGAAGGGTTCCGCGAATGGAGAGGAAAAAATAAAGAACAGGGAAACAAAACTCCTGGCGTAGCGCCAACAGAAAATAAGCCCAGAATAAGTGGGTGAAGGCTCGAGATAGAGCCGAGCAGGGAAACTGAGGAAAATACCTCTTACTCTCAATACTGGAGAGCGCGGATGGAGGTATTAGAAATAAAGATAAATAATAGCGACCCAAATAATAGCAACCCAGAAAATATCGGGCGAAATAAACTCGTAGGTTCGAGTGTTGATAGAAAAAAGGAAATATAATCTCTCTGTAACGTTCCGTTCCCGTCCTGTCCGTTTTCCATGTTTTCCTTGTTTCCTTCCGTGTCATGTTGGATCCCTTGTCCGTGTTTCCCTCCTGGCTGTGGACTGGGCGTCTCCCTCGGGTACTTTTGGTTTCATTTTCCACTTTAGCTTCCGCCTATCACTCGCCCCTCTCGTTACTCACATTCCTCACTGCTGTGCTTCGGCAATCACTCCTGATTTAACATCACACCTGTTTCTCGTTTTCTCCTTCACTTCCTGCACCATTTAAACCCCTGGCTGGCTGCTATTCAGCGCCAGTTCGTTGACTAACCTACCGTGTTTGTTTCGTATCCCGTTTCTGGTCCAGTGTTTGTGAGCCTGCTGGTTCATACCTGTTCGCCTGGTTTCCTGACTGGTAGCTATCTCTGCTAAACTTTCGCTGCTGCATGCATTTACCTGTTTCCCTTCAAAACCTCCAGACGCCGCAGTTCCAGTCTTCCCGCAGCTGTGTTTGTCCTCCCCGTGTTACGTACCTCCCGTACTCGTGTTGCGGTACCAGGACCTCTGCATGCCAGCCGGCTTACGCCAGTATTGCCCGAGCTACGCCGCACCTTCCAACTCGGCGGTGCATTCACCAGCTACAGTCCTGTCACAACACCCTGCCTTTAACCTCTGCTTTCTGCCCGGTTACTCAAGCTACCCGGTCCAGTTTCCAGTCCTGTTCCAGCCCAGTTCCGATCCAGTTTCCAGTCCAGCTCCAGTCCAGTTCCCAGTCCAGTTCCAGTCCAGTTCCGGTGTTTTAGACACCTCCGTTCAAGTCCAGTTCCGGCTTGGAACAAGTTCCGTGCCGTCCCCTGTGTTCCTGAGTGGACCTTCCGGTCCAGCTTCCAGTCCAGTTCCAGTCCAGTTCCGGTGTTTTAGACACCTCCGTTCAAGTCCAGTTCCGGCTTGGAACAAGTTCCGTGCCGTCCCCTGTGTTCCTGTGTGGACCTTCCGGTCCAGTTTCCAGTCCAGTTCCAGTCCAGGTCCGGTGTTTCATACACCTCCGTTCAAGTCCAGTTCCGGCTTGGAACAAGTTCCGTACCGTTCCCGTTTCCTGAGTGGACCTCCCGGTCCAGTTTCCAGTCCAGTTCCCAGTCCAGTTCCAGTCCAGTTCCGGTGTTTTAGACACCTCCGTTCAAGCCCAGTTCCGGCTTGGAACAGTTCCGTGTTTCTTCAAGTCCAGCTCCGGCTTGGAGCAGTCCTCAGTTGGACGCTATCCTGTGTTAACTAACTAACCTGTTTTGCTCCCGTGTACAGCTTTGGGACCACCCCAACGCTTAATAAAGTTCCACTTTCTGTAATCTGTCTCCTGGTCGTTGCACTTGGGTTCGTCCCGTATCAGGATCGTAACAGAACGAACTGGCCAACAATATGGACCCAGCCGATCTGGAACAGATTCGCCACGCCTTCTCCTGCCAAACTGCGATCAGCGACCAACAGGGTCGCCGTTTGGATGATGTGCTGGAAGTAGTTAGGGGCATCACGGAGCAAGTATCCCAACTTTCGCTCCACCAACCGCTACTACGGATTCCAGCCAACCCTACTCCTTCCTCTCCCGAACCCCATCCGGAGGCACCGGCTCCCACTTCCAGCCGTGAGCCCCGTGTACAACACCCCGAGTTATATCGCGGGGGGTTGGGGAGATGTCGTGAATTTCTACTTAAATGTGACATAGTGTTTCGGATGCAGCCCTCCTCCTTCGCCTCTGACTCCAGCAAGATCGCGTTCATTATGAGCAGCCTGGGAGGGAGCGCCCTGGAGTGGGCTACATCCATCTGGGACAGCCAGGCTCCGTTATGCAGCAACTTCGCAGCCTTTACGGCAGAGATGCGACGTGTGTTTGAACACCCGACCTGTGGACGTGACGCTACCCAGCGTCTGCTTCAAGTTCGCCAAGGCAACCGCAGTGTCGCAGAAATGGCCATTCAGTTTCGTACCCTCGCCGCGGAGTCAGGATGGAATGACGCCTCCCTCCAGGGGGCTTTCCGCCAAGCTCTCAGCGAGGAACTCAAGGACCAGCTTGCCACTCGGGAGGAATCCAACTCCCTTAATAGCCTCATCAGCCTCGCTATAGCCATCGATAATCGTCTCCGCATCCGGGCCCGGGAGCGGGGAGGAAGTTCCGGGCGTCATTCGCCCTCCGTCGTCTCTAATGTTCATTCACACTCCATCACTGGATCTCGGGCGCCTACGGGCGGGTCCGAGGAAGAGCCCATGCAACTGGGCAGAGTTGCGGTCAATCCCGAGGAGCGTCAGCGCCGTCAGCGCACCAGATCCTGTTTCTATTGCGGCAAGCCTGGCCATCAGATCGCCTCCTGTCCCATTCGCCCAAAAGAAGGGGCTCGCCAGTAAGACTGGGCGTACTGACGAGCCCCATCGTCCCCAACCATGCTGCCCAGGACCGCCTCATGTTCAAGGCTACTCTCCTTTGGAGGGACAAGACCCTATCTTCTTCGGCCCTAATTGACTCCGGAGCTGACGCCAGCTTCATGGATATCACCGTCGCCAGGAGGGCCGGCATTCCCACGGAACGTCTCACTTCACCCATTTCAGCTCTAGCTCTGGACGGTAGGAGTTTGGGGTTAGTTACCCACTCCACCGTTCCTATCCAATTAATTCTATCTGGCAATCATCGGGAGTCCATTCAGCTATTACTGATTAACTCCCAACAATCTGCTCTGGTTTTAGGTCAGACCTGGCTTCGCCTCCACAATCCCCATATTGACTGGAAAGCCGGTCGCATCCTGGCGTGGAGTGCCCACTGTCTAGCCAGCTGTCTCCGTTCTGCACTACCCCCTCCGGGGCCCAGTAAACCCTGTTCCATGCAACCTATACCGGATTTAACGAATGTTCCCAGCGAGTATCACGACCTCGCGCAAGTATTTTCTAAATCACGTGCTCTGTCCTTACCTCCTCACAGGCCGTATGACTGCGCCATTGACCTACTGGCTGGAGCTAAACTACCATCGGGACGCCTCTACAGTCTGTCTGGACCGGAGAAACTAGCCATGGAGGAATACATCCACGACTCCCTCGCTTCGGGTATTATCCGTCCCTCTTCATCCCCAGTCGGTGCAGGGTTCTTCTTCGTTGGGAAGAAGGATGGCTCCCTGCGACCCTGCATCGACTACCGGGGCCTCAACCAGGTCACCATCCGTAACAAATACCCTCTTCCCCTCATTAACACCGCCTTTGAAGCCCTCTCTCCAGCTGTGACGTTCACCAAGCTCGACCTCCGGAATGCGTATCACTTGGTGCGTATCCGTGAGGGGGACGAGTGGAAGACTGCTTTTAATACCCCGTTGGGCCACTACGAATACCTGGTGGTCCCTTTCGGCCTTACTAACGCCCCAGCAGTCTTCCAGAGCATGGTGAACGACGTCCTGCGGGACCTCCTAGGGAGGAGCGTTTTTGTTTATATCGATGATATTTTAATTTTTTCTCAATCCCCGCAGGAGCATGTCCGTCACGTTCGAGAGGTTCTCCAGCGGCTGTTGGAGAATCAGCTATTTGTTAAGGCTGAGAAATGTTCCTTCCACGCTTCCACGGTCCCGTTCCTCGGCTTCATTATCGAGGAGGGCAGTATCCGGGCGGACCCTGTGAAAATCAAGGCGGTGACAGAATGGCCCCAACCCACCTCCCGCAAGCACCTTCAACAGTTCCTGGGGTTTGCAAATTTCTACCGCCGCTTTATTCGCAATTACAGTTCCATTGCTGCTCCCCTGACTAAACTCACTTCCGTTGCCCTGCCTTACTGTTGGAATTCCGATGCCCAGCGAGCTTTCGAGCTACTCAAGGCTCGGTTTTCCTCAGCACCTATCCTCCTTCACCCTGACACTTCTCGGCAGTTTGTCGTTGAGGTGGATGCCTCCGACACCGGCGTGGGGGCCATTCTGTCTCAACGGTCCGCCTCTGATAGCAAGCTCCATCCCTGCGCATTCTTCTCCCGGAGGCTGTCCTCCGCCGAGAGGAACTACGATGTCGGGGATCGGGAACTGCTGGCGATAAAACTGGCTCTTGAGGAGTGGCGCCACTGGCTGGAGGGGGCAGGTACCCCTTTTCTTGTTTTTACCGACCATCAAAACCTCATTTATTTAAGATCTGCCAAGAGGCTCAATTCTCGTCAGGCTAGATGGTCGTTATTTTTTGCACGCTTTAATTTCTCTGTTTCTTTCCGCCCTGGTTCCCGTAATATTAAAGCAGATGCCCTGTCCCGCATTTTTTCCCCTCCCTCCAGTCCTGCTGATCCGGAGCCCATTTTGCCGGCCTCCTGTGTGGTGGCTGCGGTCTCCTGGGAGATTGAGGGCATTGTGAAGGCCGCCCAGACTTCCCAACCGGACCCCCGCAATAACCCTAACTCCTGTCTTTTTGTCCCCGATTCCGTCCGCTCCCAGGTCCTCGAATGGGTTCACGCCTCGTGCCTGGCATGTCACCCAGGTGTCGCCAGAACTATCGCCCTCGTCAGGAGGAGTTTCTGGTGGCCTACCCTTAAAGGGGATACCCGTGCCTTCGTCCTGGCCTGCTCGGTGTGCGCCAGGAGCAAGGCTTCCCACCAGCCTCCCTCCGGTCTTCTCCTTTCCCTCCCCGTCCCTGGCCGTCCTTGGAGTCACATTGGTGTGGACTTCGTAACCGGTCTGCCGTTGTCAGAAGGTAACACCGTCATTCTGACAATAGTGGACCGGTTCTCCAAGGCGGTTCACTTTGTTCCCCTCCCCAAGCTCCCGTCCGCCCTTGAAACCGCTGAGCTCTTGGTGCTACACGTGGTCAGGCTGCACGGGATCCCCTCTGACATCGTGTCAGACCGTGGGCCCCAGTTCTCCTCCCGAGTTTGGAGGGCGTTCTGTGCAGCCCTGGGTGCCTCTCCTAGTCTTTCCTCGGGTTTCCATCCCCAGTCTAATGGTCAGGCAGAGAGGGCGAACCAGGACCTGGGGGCCGCCCTGCGGTGCGTTACAGTGCGCAATCCTGCCTCTTGGAGCCGTTTTCTCCCCTGGGTCGAGTACGCACATAACTCCCTTAAGAGTGCCTCTACTGGCCTATCCCCGTTTGAGTGTGCTTTAGGCTATCAACCCCCTCTTCTGTCGACCCAGGAGGCCGAGATAGCTGTCCCCTCTGTTAGGGCCCATGTCCTTCGTTGTAAAAACATTTGGAGACTCACACGCACCGCACTCCTTCACGCCAATTCCCGCTCCCAACGTCTGGCGGACCTTCACAGGACCGCAGCCCCACAGTATAGGGCCGGTCAGCAGGTCTGGCTCTCCACTGCAAACATCTCCCTTCCCTCTTCATCCAGAAAGCTTCAGCCCCGTTTTATTGGTCCCTTCCCCATCATTTGTCTAGTTAACCCGGTGTCTGTTAAACTTTCCCTCCCCGCCTCCCTCAAAGTTTACCCTGTGTTTCATGTGTCCCAGGTTAAGCCTGTCTCCTCCAGCCCCCTCAGTACCCCTACCATCCCGCCTCCTCCCGTCCGAGTTGTTGACAACGCCCCCGGCCTACACGGCAGGGGCCGGGGTTTCCAATACCTCGTCGACTGGGAGGGGTACGGTCCTGAGGAGAGGTCGTGGCTCCACAAGAGCCTGATCTTGGACCATTCAGTAATCCAAGACTTCCACGAACAGTTCCCTGACAAGACCAGGCCTCCGGGTACGCCAGGTGGCGTACATTGAGGGGGGGGTACTGTAACGTTCCGTTCCCGTCCTGTCCGTTTTCCATGTTTTCCTTGTTTCCTTCCGTGTCATGTTGGATCCCTTGTCCGTGTTTCCCTCCTGGCTGTGGACTGGGCGTCTCCCTCGGGTACTTTTGGTTTCATTTTCCACTTTAGCTTCCGCCTATCACTCGCCCCTCTCGTTACTCACATTCCTCACTGCTGTGCTTCGGCAATCACTCCTGATTTAACATCACACCTGTTTCTCGTTTTCTCCTTCACTTCCTGCACCATTTAAACCCCTGGCTGGCTGCTATTCAGCGCCAGTTCGTTGACTAACCTACCGTGTTTGTTTCGTATCCCGTTTCTGGTCCAGTGTTTGTGAGCCTGCTGGTTCATACCTGTTCGCCTGGTTTCCTGACTGGTAGCTATCTCTGCTAAACTTTCGCTGCTGCATGCATTTACCTGTTTCCCTTCAAAACCTCCAGACGCCGCAGTTCCAGTCTTCCCGCAGCTGTGTTTGTCCTCCCCGTGTTACGTACCTCCCGTACTCGTGTTGCGGTACCAGGACCTCTGCATGCCAGCCGGCTTACGCCAGTATTGCCCGAGCTACGCCGCACCTTCCAACTCGGCGGTGCATTCACCAGCTACAGTCCTGTCACAACACCCTGCCTTTAACCTCTGCTTTCTGCCCGGTTACTCAAGCTACCCGGTCCAGTTTCCAGTCCTGTTCCAGCCCAGTTCCGATCCAGTTTCCAGTCCAGCTCCAGTCCAGTTCCCAGTCCAGTTCCAGTCCAGTTCCGGTGTTTTAGACACCTCCGTTCAAGTCCAGTTCCGGCTTGGAACAAGTTCCGTGCCGTCCCCTGTGTTCCTGAGTGGACCTTCCGGTCCAGCTTCCAGTCCAGTTCCAGTCCAGTTCCGGTGTTTTAGACACCTCCGTTCAAGTCCAGTTCCGGCTTGGAACAAGTTCCGTGCCGTCCCCTGTGTTCCTGTGTGGACCTTCCGGTCCAGTTTCCAGTCCAGTTCCAGTCCAGGTCCGGTGTTTCATACACCTCCGTTCAAGTCCAGTTCCGGCTTGGAACAAGTTCCGTACCGTTCCCGTTTCCTGAGTGGACCTCCCGGTCCAGTTTCCAGTCCAGTTCCCAGTCCAGTTCCAGTCCAGTTCCGGTGTTTTAGACACCTCCGTTCAAGCCCAGTTCCGGCTTGGAACAGTTCCGTGTTTCTTCAAGTCCAGCTCCGGCTTGGAGCAGTCCTCAGTTGGACGCTATCCTGTGTTAACTAACTAACCTGTTTTGCTCCCGTGTACAGCTTTGGGACCACCCCAACGCTTAATAAAGTTCCACTTTCTGTAATCTGTCTCCTGGTCGTTGCACTTGGGTTCGTCCCGTATCAGGATCGTAACACTCTCACTCTCAATACCGGAGAGCAGTAAAATAAAGAGACAAAAGAATAGAAATAAAGTGATCTGGAAAACTGGGTGAATGGACTCGTAGATACGAGTGTAGATTAAAGAGAGAAAAGAAAGACCTCTCACTCTCAATACGAGAGAGTAGTGAAAAAAGAGAGTTGGAAAGGAAATGGTAAAGCAGGAACTGTCTCAGCGAGAGCGGCACAGGAGAACAGAAACGAGAGACGGAGAATGCAAAAGCGAAACAAAATTCTAAAGGAACACTGAAAAGGCCAGTCCCGCATTACTCCAAAGCTAGGGGCAAAGTGGTCACCTTTAAATGCCTAAGCCTATACCGTACCGGCAACGTGTAGGTTGTGAAGACAACACCGAAGCACCGGAAAATGGAAACTCAGAGCTTTTATAGCCGGCAGGTAACCTAGAACAGGTGCGAGGAATAAGTGCCGAGACAGAGCGAAAGCCCGGAATGGACGACGGAAAAGTAAGGCAAGAGCGCCCTCACGCCACTCCGAGGAAGAACGACCGCAGAAATAAAAAGAGGCTGCCAAACCATGACAGGACACAAATTTCAAGTGTAGTATCTACGTAGAACTAACAAAGCACATTACGGTTGGTTATCATTTCACTTTATATGGAAAATAGGTGATGTGGCCAAATTTGCTAGAAAAAAGAACATTATGGAAGAGGTGGACTTTCCATTAATTACACATACTGTAAGCAGAACTGTGGGAAGATTTAGTTGTGTGTTTTGTTGTCAGAGGGGCAGAGTGAGAAATGGGATAACATGGGAAAATATGTCTTTAAACAAAAAATCAACAGAGGTGTCTGAACCATGCAGTTCTGCTGCCAGTCAGACATTACCTCAGCTGGAAAGAGAATGGGGCTGGTCCCTGGGCCAACATGCCACCAACAGACCACAGACTGTCCATTCACATAGCCAATAATATTGCTGCAAGACTACCCATGGACCTACCTCCAGTAACATGAAAATGACAAAGAAGTCCAGCATGACACAATGATGACAATTGTTACAGAAGCCACTATGTCACTGAGGCCCACATATTTTGCAGTAGTTGTGCATTTGACAAGTTAAAAAGTATAGCTACAGACAAAAGAGTCAAATAATTGAAGTGTTTTTCCAAACCTCAGTCCAGTTTTGATAAACTATATTTTTCAAGGTGGGTATATTTTTTCTGATAAATGGTTAGATATTTGCATATCTGATTTTATATTTTGTTTTTACACAATTTTTCTTAGGGATTTCATTATAAAAGTGGGTTGAGTGAGTTTTGGAAAAGCACTCTTCAATTGTAATTGTATTTTATTACATATTATCACTGTCTTTTGTATTGTATTGTCTTAGTGTATTTGTTTTATCAGTAAGAACTACTGAGAACTCTCATTTGAATCCATACATGCACACAGATGAAAGGTGCACTGTGCAGGATTTTTACCGAGACAATATTGTAAAATAACCATGCTCAGTCATATGGTTCACTGGCAATCGCTGTCGAAAAATATGTCTGAAACCTTGCTCCTTTGCCTATATTCATTATTTTACGATGTGTTCGGGACGTTTCTGGGTGTGGCACACTTTTCTGTGTGGGGAGGGGTGGGTGTGGCTACAGAGACTGTGGGGTGGGATCATGTTTCAGCTAAGCGGTTTGCAGCCAATGGCAGACATGAAGAAGCACAAAGCCGACAGCAAAGACACACAACAAGCAGAAAGGGCACATTCAAGAAGCAGAGTCATAGGATTTGCTTTTCCTTGATGGCAACAGCTGAAGTTTTGCAAGGGTTTGAAAAGCGAGGAGCTTTGCAAGGAGTTGCCATGTTTTCTGTTGGACCTTTAATGTCACCTTTAGCTTTCTAGCTAGGCAGCTAGATGGCCAAAGTTGGAGGCTACCTTTTGTATCAAATTAATAATAATGTAATATTATGGTGTATTTGAAAAAAGAAATAATAGGCTATTTGTATACAAATATCTTCATGAAAAAGTAATTTACTTTACAAGGGTATTAGCTAGCTCTGCTATGATAGAAAATATATGGTCTGCTATTGTTAATTATTCTTAACAGAATATTCTGTTAATTATTATCATCTTTACATCCCAGTTCTAAATGAATCTTCAGAATAACATTAGCTAAACATTGAACAAGCGCACCATTTTTTCAGCCAGACATTTAGAGCACTGAGCTGGCTAAATTTCTCACTGCTGCGGCGTAAAACACAAGCTTCACAAGCTTCCAAATGGGTTTGATACAAAATTGTTCTTTTAAACTTTCGATTGTCTCAACTTGGTGTCATTTGTGCCCGCATGAATGATTACAGTTTTAGCGGAGTGTTTTTTTATGATCGCAGGAGCTTGATGTTTTATGTCATCCACTCTCGCACTGGGAAAACCGTAGCCTAATTTATATGTTAAAATAGGTTGCGAATGACAGACTCCCCCATTACAACTGCGTTTGTCAGAGACAGTAGTAAGGAACACAATGAGGCAGATGGAGCAGTGATCGATGTGGTAGGGGAGCAGAGAACTACAAAACAATTTCAAAAGTGTTTATTTCATTACACTGCCTAATTACTGTTACCATCCATATAGAACAATGCATGTTGCTAAAAATGTTATTTTCATTTTATCTTCACATTTTGCTTGCTGCCTCAAGCCTTAAGCGTGTTTCTTGCCCTCAATGGAGATGAGTGGGCGGAGATTAGGATGGAGGAGGAGACCTATTTGATTGTAAACACAGGATTACTGCAAGGCTAAAAATCCTGCACAGTGCCCTAAATGTCTGGCAGAAAAAATGGTGCGCTATTTAGCTAACGTTATTCTGAACATTAATTTAGAACTGGGATGTAAAGACGTAATCATATGTGGAATAAGTAACATTAGCAGGCCGTATCTTGTCTATTATAGCTAGCTAATACCCATGTAAAGTAAAAGGCTTTTTCATGAACATATTTGTATACAAATATTATTTCTTTTTTCAAATACAACGTAATATTACATAGTTATTAATTTGATACAAAAGGTACCCGACTTTCGCCATCGCTGGATAGCTAGAGGTAACAGTACTTACACACAGCAAATAGAAATGAACACCCTAGGGTGTTTATATGAGACAATGGACATTTTGTGGGGCATACCTTGATGATTTTTGACATACAGCAAATCAAAACAAGTGTAAGTGCTTGTTGTTTTAAAATGTTTTTCAACTTAAATCATTAAAATGACACATGATCAAAGTAGACACTAGTAGGCTAATTAAGTTCCTTGCTGTATGTGATGTCAGGTCCATCACATTCACACATTTATTTTGTAAAGCTTGGGAACCATTTCAGATTGAAATGTGATTGTAAGAATTTCACTTTATTGTGCAGGTCCATTCTCTTTTGCTTCTACTCTAAAATTTATTACAAGCTGTGTTTTTTGGTGATTGTAAAAACATGTCATCTTACAATTCAGTGTATGGACATATGACAGGCTGTCCTATAAAATACATATTGACAACCTGGTTGGTCATGGGATTTGTAAAAAAAAAAAGTAAAAGAAAATGCTTTTGCATTTCTTGTGATGGACTCGGTGTCTGTGATCGATTGTGGTAGCATGCAGCCTCTTCTGTTTTATACCATATGAATTCATTCTATCATGCACCTGTACGCTTTATTAAAGTTACAAAAGTAACAAACATATGTTACAATGCTTGTCATTAACTAAAGTCAGATGCACTGTTGCTATCCTGGCCAGGTAACTCTTAAAAGATAAGCCTCTTTGCTAAAGAAAGGATCAAATAAATAATACATACATTCATAAATGTTAATATCGAGTGCTGTTGTGTTAGGAACAAAGATTAAGCAATGCCAAAAATTCTAATATACTATAGTATATCAATTAATTCAACAAATAGCAAGCATTTATATATATATTTCTTTTGACTGACATCATTGGATCAATATTGTCTTTCATAAAGAAGCCACTTCAGCTTAGCAAGTTTCAAATAAAAACAAGAACATGTAAGAGGTTTTATAAGTACAGACCTGGTTGTAACTGCACACAGCCTCAGATACTCATTTTTGCAAAAGATGGCATTTAATATACCTTTTAATTATTTCAAAAACATTACGAAGCAGAATGCTAGCTTGATCTTCCTTGTTGAGCCTTTTTTACACACAGCTGTGGACAGCTGTCATTGTCAGATCAAATGCCAATTCTTGAGGTGTGAAAACAAATTAAAAGGAAAATTGTTTTATACCTGCAAGACACCATTATTCAGCTATTGTTCCAGTATCTATCTACCTGCCAGCCAGAAAAGTCATAAAATCAAAAGTTACACAATTCATTATTGGTTAATTTACAATGCATTATAACTGGTTAATTTACAATGCATTTTTGATTACTTAAATTTTGATTCAGAATGATGTGCCTGGCTAAATAATTAATATACAAGATGTTATTGTTCCCTAAGCAGCTGTAATTTTTTTAACACTTTTTGCTCAAGAACAGCGTAATGACTGCCACTGCAAGTAAAAATGTGTTTTGTGTCTAACGGAAAATAGGATTTAAATATTTAAATCCAGACCCCTATATGAGCTGAGCCAAGATCTGTAGTGATATTCTTATTTTCTGTGTGCATCCTATAGTACATGTAGATCTCTGGGTAAAAACAACATTTGCTGCAGAGCTTTCGTGAATAGGTTAATGGAGGATGGAGGGTTTCTTGTCTTCATCCAAAGCCAAACAAAACGTTCTCCGCATGATGACTCTGTGTAGGAGCGGCTTATAGATCAACATGTCAAGATTCAGGCGCATTTCACAATCTGGATTTAATAAAGGCTGGGATTTGTTAAAAACCAGAGTGCACGGACCCTACCTAAAAATAGCATTACGATCTACAAAACAAAACAAAAAAACACAGCTTAAAACACATTTATAACACAAAGAGATGGATTTTACAAGCAATGGAGCAAAAAACAAATTCAGATAAGATGACGGCAGAAGATTAGGAATTCTTTAAGATTATTTTACATTTGACACAGCTTAGAATGGATCTAAGAATGAATACAAAGCAGTATAGAGTTGCTTTGGATTCAGATTACTTCCCGGCACCAGGAAACCCAGTCTCTTCGGAGTTCCATGTCCCATAATTACTAGGCTGGCATGGGCAGAACCAAACAGAGTGAACTCGCAATGAGACCTATTGTCTAGGGACAGGAAGCCCTGGCTGTCTTCTCAAACGGGACTCCTCTGATCTCCATCACCAGCAGGCCAAAGTCATCACGCTCCCCATCCACTTATACTGCAGTCTCTCTGGGGGGACTCTGTTTATTCAACATCCATGGCACTGTAAACCGTATAACCTCAATTCATCCGTGGAAGAGAAAACAACTGCGCATAGCTCCAGTTACCAGTACTCTACACTTACACTAAGGGTGTTTGCAAAAGTGTGGTTACATTTTGTACTTACTAACATTACAAAACACAGACTGGTGTAAACAGAGAATCTTTTTAAAGTAAACAATCTTTTAACTAATGCAGAGTTTTGGAACTTGCAGGGGATAACCATATTATATATAGCACTTTCTGCATGATTTCTTTAGCTGAGCATCTTGTCAAATTACTGTACAGTTATTTAAATAATCAATTAAATGCTCAGTTGCTTTTATTAATATTTGTAACAAAACGGTTTGTTTCTTCTCAGGTACTGAACTGATTAGACAGATTAGCCTACATTACCAGCATGCTAATAACAGAACATAATAACTGAAATGATTAACTTTTGAAGAGATATTTAAGGTACAGTATATTTTGACTGCAGTTGGTGCAATGTGAAAAAAGGGATGAGGTACACTCACAGTCATGTGGATCATATGAGTTTTTCTATAGATTTATTATAGAAATAAGGAACGCCACTGTAGTACTGCACAATGCAATAAGAAACTGGGAATTATAATTTTATGAAGACCTCATATTGCTGCTATTTTATAAAACCTCAACCTACATTTGACCTGCAATTGAACTGCTCTAGAATGAAAGCATAGGAGTTACATTCTAAGAAATGGGGGTTGTGTTAAATTAGGTTAAATTATGCAGGTCTCAGTTTAGAATATGCTGCATGGAAAATATTAATCTGAACTAATAGGAAAGGCATGTCTAATTATTAACCACAAATAGGCAATTTCACAATGACTGCATCATACGAGTAATTATTTCCATGAATAATTAGGTATAATAATTCTGAGTTCCTGAAAACTATTACTTTCCTCAATGGTAAAACATAGTCTGGCATCTAGCTCTGCAACCCCAGTATGTACAGCACCACAAACCTGGTCTGGTTCTTCTGTCTTCAGAGCACAGAGGCAGAACGTACAAACAGTATGAACCCTAAAAGTATACACTAGAGTATGCTCGACAATACAATATTTTATCTTCTGAAACAGGGTTTACTCTGGAACCCCCTGACACTTTGACATAGCTTACAGCAAGGCAAATAAAGGAAATCATTATCAACTAGTTAGGATACATCCTTTCTGTGTAAGCATGTGAAACATATAGACACCCAAGATGACAATCTCCCTGAGGACTGAATAAAGTAATACAATATCAGCTGTCCGTTAATCCAGAGACAATGACTGGCCTATCACAAGGATGAGATAAAATTATAAAACGGATACAGTTGGTTGTGTTTCTCAGTTTTAATGAAACAAGAGAATTTGACTCCTAAGACAGCTCACTAACTACATAGATAAGAAAGAATAAAACTTAAGGATGGAATCCCCTAATTCCCTCTGGTGTTTGAAAGGGTATAAATGATTATTATAAAAGTGACAGGTTGCATGTATTAAAGGGATAGTTCGGAATTTTGGACATAATGTCTCAATTACGACTTACCCATGATGTAGTTCATTGATGGAAACCATTTTCAGATAATTCCATGCTGTCCCTTCTTTTGCACGTACACACGTTGCTAATGCTAGCGCAACTCTATGGCAACCGGTAGCATCCACTACCAAACGCACTTAAACACTCCCCAGTGCACCCAAAGCAAAGAAAATACGACGACAGTCTATCCAGGCTATTTTCAGTGATTATACCATCATTTTTGAAGTCAAACTATCGTTGAATCCTTTACTTTGTGCTCACCTAAATTCTCAGTGGAAGTACGGCGGCGGAGCGATACTTTACATTAGTAGATAACGTAAAGTATAGCTCTGCCGCTGTATGTAGTGCCGGCCAACAACAGTATCGCGCGTGTGAAAGAATCAGACTAGTAGTATTGTTAGCTAACGTTCAGGTAAGACGGTATTTCGGTGTGTATTTCAAGGTTGTTCAAATCATGCAAAAAAATTGGCACCACAAAGTTTTCATCGATTTCCAGTGGAAGATCAACAAAGAAAACAGCTGTGGCTTCTTGCTGCTCGCATGGATGTCAACACACCAATTGAGACTCTAAAAAAGTTAAAAGTGTGTAGTGACCATTTCACGGAGGATGACTATGTGAAAATCAAAAAAGGACGGTCGGGACACCTTCTACTGAAGGAGACTGCTGTGCCATCACCTGTTTTTCTTCATGCACCGAAAACAACTGACGAGCAGGTAACTAAGAAATGATTGCATGCGTGATCTATCTATTCAATTTAGCTAGCTAGTTGCCACGATTGGGAAGTCATGGAAGTGGTCAAACTTTTCCTGCAAATTGGTAGCCAGTGTGCTCGCTTGTATATGCTGTGTTATTGTGTAGCATGTTTGTGTTTAGCTGACTTGTTATCTACCAAATATGTAACTTTACGGCAAAACGGATTGTGTCGGCAACTGTGGAGTACAGCAGATAGCCTACAGGCAGATACCCTGGCTAATCTACAGCTAGCTCCGCCGCCGTACTTCCACAGAGAATATAGATCAGCACAAAGTAAAGGATTCAACGAGTTTGACTTCAAAAATGATGGTATAATCACTGGAAATAACCCCGATAGACTGTCGTCGTATTGCTTTGGGTGCACTGTGTTTAAGTGCGTTTGGTAGTGGATGCTAGCAGTTACCTTAGAGTTGCCCTAGCATTAGCAATGTGTGTATGTCCAAAAGAAGGGACAGCATAGAATTATCTGAAAATGGTTTCCATCAATCAACTACATCATGGGTAAGTTGTAATTGAGACATTATGTCCAAAATTCCGAACTATCCCTTTAATTCTTGCTGAAACAATATACCAGTGAGCAATTCATTTGGATGCAGAAATTGTCAACAGACAGCTGATGTACTTTTTGAAGGCAGACCCATTCATGATATGAACAGAATAACAAATAACAGATAGTTATAACAGCCAATCACTGACTTAAATTCAGACCTTCAGTGGGAAATGGAAAACGTGCAAGAAAACATCCCAATATCATGAATGAAAACAATGAAACCAGTCTAAAAATATGGTCATCAGCATGTTTTAGTTATTGTGCAAGGATTAATTGCTGTGTCGATTCAGTCAGATAATTCTTTCAGTCTTGCTGCATCAGCAGATAACAAGGGCAGTGGAACACATTGATGACAAAAAACAAAGTGTGCAAAGTGAATTATAGAAGTTCTGGATACCCTCTGGGTCAATATCCATTCAGTTTTTATAAGCCCTCCAGTTCCTAAAATACAAGTGGAGATACTGTTCCATAATACTGCTTTTGCTATAGTAACATCTGTGGTCCGCTGACAGTGACATTCATAGCTAGCCAGCAGTTGTGTGTAACCAGCAACGTAGGTTTGCCAGCTTCATCTTAACAGCAGCAACCACTGAATGTACAATTTTTACTTAGTGTCAGATGTGTGTGAGAAATGATTTTGGATTCTGCCTTTCAACATCTCTTTGGATAATGTGACAGAGATTTACAATCCCTTCCATCTCACTAGCTTGTAATTAATCTGCATGGAGTTTCGTAGGCAGCCTTGGTCTACAACATTCTGAAGAGTTTCTATTGAGGCCTTCAGTTGTTTTCTGAAGATATACACATCTGTTCTTGCCAGGGACGGGAAAACACATTCCAAACAGTTTATGGAAAGAAATAATTTAGGCCACTCTGCCATTACATAAAGCCAGGCAACGTACAGGGCAATGAGCCCGAATACATGGTTCTGCATAAAATCCTGTAGAAAACACTGATGTGATAAGAGAGCACCATAAAGATGCTAATTATTTGGTGCCTTCAAGTCAAACAAATGTCTGAGAGCCTGTGTCAAATTACAAGGTCTCTGTATTTACCCTGTTCCAGTTGAAAAAACTGTATGAACTTCGCCAGAGCTGACAAAACTTTCTTTGGCTGCAGACTCTCCATATGTGTAGGAACGAGCCTCAATTGTCGGGTTTATAGCCTCACTGTATTAGCAGCCTTATAGGCTATCACTGTGATGTGAAATAAACCTGGTTTATTAGCATATTGGTGATACACTTAAAAAATAAATGCAATGGCTAATAAAACCAATGGTCAGTTAGTCAGTAAAAAGGACTGTAAAATTATATTCTGTAGCTAGGGCTCCAATAGGAGGCAACCATTCATGCCGACCATTTTGCCAACCATTTAGTGCCACCCAGAATGGAAATTTGAATGACAGAACATGATACTATAATTCTCGTATTCAATAATGAATAGAAAAAAAAAAACTGCTTAGTTCACATATAATGAAATGTAACAATCAAGGTACACCAGATGCCGATTGCAGAGAAATCATACTAAGTATAAATTGTGTTCACCATTATAACCATGCTAGAATTATATGGCAATCAAATGGATTGATCAAACACTGTCGCAGTTCATCCACCATGTTCACTTGGAGGTTTCAGCTGAACACTCCCCAACATTGTACTAACTAAACCTACACTGGCACTGATGTCAGACACAACTCTAGACACAGACAGAAGTCATGCAAATGACAATTGATTTGGTGCCCTGCAGTATATTTTCGTGAAGGAATCCAGAATGTGATTTATTTAATGCAGATTTATATATGAGTTCAAAGGAAGTGAAATTTTGGTAAATTTCATCTTACGTTTTCTTAAGAATACCCAAAATGAATAACCAGTACCATGTGTCTGGTATTAACTGTTTGTTGACTTTGCCAATATGCAGAGAATGTAATAATTTATGGTGTACCTTAAAAACTTATATTTCAGGTTTCAAATGTACTTACAAAGCAAACAGGGCCTGCAAATAAGTAAAACAGCTTCACTACCTCTCAGGTGTCAAGTCACTCCTGAGTGCTATAAGAGGCTGGCTCAGTGTAGCACTTGCACACTACTGCATAGCTTCTAGGGCTTCCATGCTAAACCAGCATATATTTTTTATAAGCAATAAGGCATCAATATGATCTATGAGCTCATGTTCATCATCTGGACGGCTGAGTGGGCTTGTGTCTCGAAACCTGTATTATTTTTTGTCAGATTTGGCATGGTCATAGCTGCACAGCACTGATGCAGATGGGTAGCAAGTCAAGCACTCAAGCAAACATCCATTTGTAAAATAAATACACATATAAATTACACTTTGCCTATGGCGAAATGTTCATGTAATGTTGCAACAACGAATGCTTCAGCTAATGAAAGTAACTAAAGTAAGCTTAAGAATCAGGGGTTCTTATTAAACGTGCTCCTGGAGCCCCATTGTCTATGCTGGCTTTTGCTACAGCCAATCTTTTGATCACTTACGGTTGTTAATAACGTGCATTAAGTTATTCCATATTTGCTCAAACTTGTTAACACAATGGAAATTGATCTCATTGCCATTTGCCAAGCCCGTCATTTTATACAAGTGGTTGTTTCAGTGACCAGGTGTCAATGTTCCCTTTCACAACTATGTAGTTATGCAGGATAGATTTAATCTGTCCTTTTGCAATGTAATTTTAAAACAATCTGATAGTTTGAGAATTATCTCTCTGGAACAGCCCTTGTAGTAGTGGCGTGCAACAGGGACTGATGTCAGTTTATATGTCAGACTACTTAAATCAGTAGGCTAATTAAATTGGTTTTATAAAGGAATCCTTTGCCATAAAGCACTTATGCACTGTTAATAAGCTGAAAATGTATTCATGATGCTTAAATTTAATAAAAAACTGCGGTGCATGTTTTAATACTTTTATTTAATTTTCTGTTAATTTTATATATATTTTTCTAACCCTTCATCATGTTGGTAAATCCAGCAAATTGAGAAATGTATTAGCAAAGTATGTTCCCAGTATGTAGCCCAGATGAAGGTAGAATAGTTACATAGCTCTGACCATACAACAGCAGCTAATAAGCTTAAGACGATTCCCTTTAGAGCAAGTTGTGCCAGTTGCCCTATTTATAGGGCGGCTTGTCATATTCAACTGTCTACTATAGTCTGCTACATTGTGTGGGCATCTCTGTTTCAACTTAATAGAAGAGGTAAATGAGTTTACAGCAACAAGGAAAATAATAACCATTCAGCAGGTCAGAACAGCACTCATAAAGTCTTCTACCCCATCTGTTATTTTACACACAGGGTCTCACATGACTTTTCTTCACATTTTTCTACTTCCTGTACTTCTGCATGTCCGGAACTGTCAAACTTCCTATTCAAAGATTTCAACTTGGTAAAAAAAAAAAAAGCTTCAAGACATGTACAAGTGTGTCTAGTTTTACAGTGGAGGCTTGAGTGCAAATTCAGTTCTCAGTCCAGGCAAAACACAAATATACTGTAAGGAAATTTTGTATATATTACAATATATTTAATATACACAGACATGTGTGGATTGGACCATCTGTTAAACGTGGTCAGTTGAAATGTTAAATGGAAAATTAGTCCAATGAATGACATTTCTAATAAAGCAAACAGTCGTTGTGCCACAGACACTTTTCCTAAGAAAAATAATCTATCATCAGCCAAAGTGCAGGAAATCGCTTTGGGTGGAATGTTTGAGGTTTTTACCTTGAGGTCTGAACACAAAGTCACAAAGAGGCCTGTCTGAATATTTGTGAGACCAATATATATTTGAAAGTATCTTTGTAGATATTAATTGCATAAGAAATGATATGGCTCGTGTAATGGTCGAGTATGAGAAGGTTTTTAGCAGGCACCACATCCTGCTAATGGACATCTGAATACTGAAATCATACAAGAAGGAATGTAATCACACAATAATAAACAGGTATAAGCACCAGGTATAGCACCAACAGGAAATTAAGCATTGAAAAAGAAATACAGGAAGAAAGTAATCAAAATTTTATCAAACACATTCATTGTCACTGTCAGAGCTGCCATCCTGCATTCCTTGGAAAAAAATGGTAAGGTCACAGTTTATAGCGTTGTAAACACCAGAAAGCACAGCTGTTTTATTTGCCTTTTTTTGTGGTTGTGAGAAGCCTGAATGTGAATTACTTTTTCATCAGTATGTCTTTGTTGAGACCGACCCCCAAGGTTAGTCACAAAGAACTGTGATGTGCGGGAGTGTGTGTGCGCACATCTCCCTCCAACCTCAGTGTAATCAAAGGGTTGCATCACCTGAAACCGTTGACTCTCCAAAAACCCAGGTGGGGCTCTATCCCATTTCTTCTTCTTCTTCTCTGGATAATGAGTATGATCTTTCTCTCCTCATTTAACACATTATTGTTTTTTCTATCTGTTTTTTCATAGATAAAGATAACAATTTTACTCAGGGTGCATATTTATGCAATATATTTGCCAAACATGCAGTGGAAGAGGATTTTTGTTCATATTCTTATGTAGTTTCATACTATGGGGCTATAGCA
The DNA here is from genome assembly GCA_029718625.1 of Synaphobranchus kaupii. Taxonomy (NCBI): domain Eukaryota; kingdom Metazoa; phylum Chordata; class Actinopteri; order Anguilliformes; family Synaphobranchidae; genus Synaphobranchus; species Synaphobranchus kaupii. The sequence goes on along the minus strand of CM056377.1, from coordinate 99,017,205 downwards.
CTAGCATGTGTTGATTCTCTCAAAAAAAGTAATTGAAAGCTTAAAGTGACAGGTTTGGATAGATTTAGAATATTACTGATATTCTTATTCCATCCATTTTGTCCTGTACATGTGTCCTATTTGCTTATTTAATAATAAGATAACAACAATAAAAAAAAATCATAATAAAAGTTATGATTGTGGAAATGTACAGACCCTAGAGCATGGAGGTTTTAGCCTTGAATCATACCTCTATAGCACTGTAGTTCAGGGGTGCTGCAGTGTCTGCTGGTTTTCAGTGTGTTTCAGCATGAGTGATTAATTGAAGTCATTGATTGGCTTAAAAGTCCACACGCCTTTTTCTCAAAACCTTAATTGTCTGCTGATTGAAAGGAAACCACAAATACCAGCAGACACTGCAACCCTCCCGGAGTTTGACACCCCTGCTTTAATTGAACAAACAGTTTAACTGGTTGTTATTCAATGCTGATTAATTATATGAAGAAAGACCAATAACAATAAGTTGTTGGTATGTATTCATTATCATTTAGTAATCATTAAGGGCCAGATCCTGACTTGAAGAACTTGTTTGAATGTGTTTTTATGTACTGCCAGATATGCACATCCTCACTTGAGATATGCAAACGCTTAACTCCGAAATGGTGGTCCATGCTGAGTTGCACTCAATATAATTAAATTAGCTCGTCCAGACACACACCCACACATGGAAAATGTGAATTTTCCCTGAGTTCTCATTCCTTTGCTTTTTCTTTTATAAAACCCCGCCATTCATTTCTACAAGGTATGGGTGACTTTAATTATAAAATATTCGGCAGTACAGTATATACATTTAAGGGGGTTTATTTTCCATATCTCAAGCCACAGTTTCAGTTGGGCATTTAGGATATGGAAACAAAACTTGTTCCCTCCAGTTTCCAAATTTGTGTGGCCAATCATGTGATTTACAGGCAAAGTCAGAAAGTGTTGTCTTTGTAATCATTACATTGATTTTTATTAAATTTCAGCTATATTACTATATACAGTCCCCTCCAAAATTATTGGAACAGCAAGGCCAATTCTTTTGTTTTTGCAATACACTGAATACATTTGGGGTTCAGATCAAAAGATGAATACGAGACAAGAGTTCAGAATTTCAGCTTTTATTTCCTGGTATTTACACCTAGATGTGTTAAACTACTTAGAACATAGCACCTTTGGTATCAGACCACCCAATTTTTAGGTGAGCAAAAGTATTGGAACAGAGAGTATTTAAGTAAATGAAAGTAAATAACATTTAATATTTGGTCACACATCTACTTTGTGCATGAAACAAGTAATTTTTCCAACAATTGTTTACAGACAGATTATTTCATTTTTAATTCACTATATCACAATTCCAGTAGGTCAGACGTTTACATGCACTAAGTAGACTGTGCCTTTAAATTTTTTATGTTTGGTCGCATATCCTTTGCATGCCATGACTCCCTGATGTCTGTGACCCAACAATATCAAAAGACTCTTGATATCTTATTTTCTGATACTCCTACAAGCGATAGTATAACCTCTCTGCATCTGAATGGATCTTTATGGGAATTGAGGGGTGGGACTAGATTTAGCTGTAAATTACACTGGAACAGTATGGAACAGATGGTTGGCTCAATGGCTCTAATGCCGCATTTCCATAGCCGGTGTATATAACCCGACCCGTACCGAGTTGAACAGACCTGTGATCTCCGCACAAGTCGGTTTAATATCTATAGAACAGTATTCGATCCATACAAAGGTGTGATTTGAGCGACGTGGCGCTACGCCACACAGCCCGGATAGAGCGGCATGCTTCGGCCCTGCTTCAAAACACAGCCAAAAAGTTTCAGGTTATAGCTCAGGTTTACTCGGGTATACCTGCTTTGAATGTGAAAAAGGATACGGGCCGTCAATTCACCACGGCTCAGGACGGGTCTGCACTGTAGTGGAAAAGCGGCATAAGTCATAAAGGGTCTGCCATATCAAACAAGCCTCAAACCATCACTCTGCTGCCAGATATGCAGTAGATATGGATGGAAAACTTGAAGGGTTTCTTCTCCTGACTTATTTTTCCATAGAGTTCAATAGGAAAATTTGTCAGGAGAAATAACCCTTCAAGTTATCCATCCATATCTACTGCATATCTGGCAGCAGAGTGATGGTTTAAGGCTTGTTTGATACGTCAGACCCTTGATGACTTAGAGCCATTTAGCCAACCATGTGTTCCATACTATTCCAGGGTAATTTACAGATAAATCTAGTCCCACCCCCCAGTTCCCATATAGATCCATTAAAATGCAGAGAGGTTATAGTATCGATTGTAGGAGTACCAGAAAATAAGATATCAAGAGTTTTTGATATTGGTGGGTCACAGCCATCAGGAAGTCATGGCATGCAAAGGATATGCGACCAAATATTAAGTGTTATTTACTTTCATTTACTTAAATACTCTCTGTTCCAATTCTTTTGCTCACCTAAAAATTGGGTGGTCTTGTCATGGTTTTGGTAGCCTCTTGTTGTTTCTGCGGTCGTTCTCCCTCGGAGTGGCATGAGGGCACTCTTGCCTTATTTTGTTTGTCGTCTGTTCCGGGCTTTCGTTCTCTCCAGGCACTTATTCTTTTCACCTGTTCTAGGTTACCTGCCGGCTATAAAAGCTCTAAGCTTCCGTTTTCCGGTGCTTCTGTGTTTTCTTCATGTTGACACGTAGCCAGTAAACGGTATAGGATTTAAGCATCAAATGGTGACCACTTTTCTCCATCGCCCTGCTTTGGGACTGAGCCTTTGTTGCGTTAGAGTTTCCTTTTAGGATCCTGTTTCGCTTTCGCTTTCTCTGTCCCTCAGTTCTATTCGCCTCTCTGTTTTTACTACTCTCTCATATTGAGGGTGAGAGGTCATTTCCTTTTCTTTCTTTGACTAAACTCGGAGCTATGAGCCTATTTCGGCCAGTTTTCCGGGCCGCCTTATTTTTTTAATTCTTTTATCTCTCTATTTTTCTACTCTCTGGTATCGAGAGTGAGAGGTAATTTTCCCTTTTATACCTATACTTAAGCCTACGAGTTTTTTCGCCCATTATTATCTGGGTTAAAAAATCCACATGAGCTGGTTTATAATTTGCAAACAATAAATAAATTGCAAACGTATACATTAGTTGATCAACTTACAGTGTAGGACTCGTCGTCGCTTGTCATTGTCAAAATAGAATAAGCTTGTCTGAAAATATAATGTTGTGCTCGTGTTCGTTCAGTGTCCTCAACCTGGCAACCCGCGTGAGCTTCGAGTTTGGGGAGGAGGGGGCGGGTGGAGACAACTCTCTCCAATATTGTGAATTTGGACTGCAGTACCCATTTTAAATGCTCGGTGTCAATGTTACATATAGCTCTTTTAACACATCTAGGTGTAAACACCAGGAAATAAAAGCTGAAATTCTGAACTCTTGCCTCGTATTCATCTTTTGATCTGAACCCCAAAGGTATTCAGTGTATTGCAAAAACAAAGGAATTGGCCTTGCTGTTCCAATACTTTTGGAGGTGACTGCATGTCAATTTCGGCTATATTATATTATTCGGTTTATATTACCTGCTTATATGACTAACTACTACTCGCTCACAAAATGTGAATGCTGCAATGCCACTGGGAAGAACTGACTGAACAGAAGCTAAAAGAAAGCTATTGTAGAAGACACACCATTGAACAATAATTGCTAATTCACTGAACAGGTACATTGTAACTAGGCCGCTAGGCCTTGCTTATGTTTGGTTTTCGAAAATGCAATGTGAATGTGAGACAGGTACTCCTCAGTGAGACCTGTAGGTCATTTCTCAATAAAATGGGAATGTTCTGATTGGATTCTATTTTAATGATAGAGGCATACAATATATACAAATAGCAATGGGATACTGAATGTGGTGGCAGTTAAACAACCATTTAAACCTATATCCCATTTTAACTTATCTTCATATTAATTTTAACAAATTAAAACTCTGCCATTAAATGACATGCAGTACTGCAGGTAAAACAATTGTTTTCCACATGGAAAAAACCCCACTGAGCTGTAGTTCCATATGCTAGATAAAACTAGTCAAATGCATGTAAGTCTCAATCCAGGATTCACATATCTTGGAATTCAATAGGACACAACTTCTTTGCTGTGAGCCTCCACACCAAGTGTGCATCTACCATAGCCCACTTAAGCCACCCAAGCCAGGATGCATATAGGGGGAAAAAAAACTTGCATGAAAATGTGAGTGAGGTGTGCATATCTCACGCCAGGATCAGGCCCTAAATGACTAACTGAGATTCTTCAGTGTGATGGTTGATTGTTTAACAGGTGGCTTCTGTTTCAGTATCTGACCTGCTGCCTGCTGAAAGACTGAATTACAGGCTATTAAACCCTGGTCACTGAGAACACAGGGTGCAAATTACAAGCTCTGTGATTGTAAAGAATGTAAACCTGAAAGCACGGCCTGTTTTAATTTTTACACGTTTGCAGAAACTACTAGCTTTCATTGGAAAGACTTCCTTTTCAAAACCTCTTAGAACAGATAAAAATGTTACCAGGCAGTACAGAGCTCTTGGAGACAGTCAGCAATGTCAATATGGTAAGATTTACCTTATTCAAATCCAGCAAAATGCTAGATATTGCCTGGGAGCAGAGAACAAAAGAATACTTCACTATTTATGTTGAGGTTTTTCAGTCAACTTTGCCCGTCTGCAGTGGTAATGTAAGTTAAGCAGGCTTTGAACATAAAAAAGCCAATTTTCAACAAGTTGAAACAACTTAACTCACCGAGACTAAGTACAGTAGTTCCAATTGAAGGGTACTTATTACATATATTTTTTGCCACATAAATGACAATGAAAAAATAGCTACATTACTATTTGTAATATGTAACAAAAAATCACAAATCGTATTGCAATTGTGAACCTTTTTGATAAAAATATTTATGATAAAAAATTTATGATAAAAATACTAATCAACTTGTGACTCATTAGTTAGACTTTTTTAACCTCCAAACTTATTTTTATTATTTATTATTTTTGCACCATTATGTTACATTGCTATCTCTATATTCATTGTTGCACATGGTAGTGATGTGTTATGTACAGTATATAAGGAATCACATCCAAGATGACACAAAGTACCGCTGTGGTCTGAGAGGTGCAACTGTATTGTTGTTTCATTAGTGTGAAGAAAACAGTTTACCAGCAGACCATCAGCTGGACAGCAGAGTGCACTTAATCAACAATAATCAGCTCACAGGTGGTTTCATTCACTTAGGATGCTCTCTGTTTACTTGTTGTAAAATTTATTGAAACCCTACTTGATTGAAACAACCGGAATCTATTAGGTCCCTCCCATTTAGAGACTGTAAATATTACAAGAAATACAAAAATTTCTACTCTTCCTAGAGAGAATTCAAGACAGAGAAGGCGGTACAATTTACAACTTACAATTAACTCCAAACCCCACTCGCTGTAAAAATCTGTAAGTAATTTGTGGCCTAAGATGGAGTCTGGTTTGCTTCCACAGTGATTGTAATTATTTACCCTAAAATGACAGAGCTTTTGGCCTTTAAAACATTAGTTCTGCATGCCTTGATGTATACTTGGACTATTCCGGTGACGATGGCGAACCACATTCTTTCAATCAAATTGCAAGCAATAGATGATAATCACATATGACAAATCAAAGATAGGTTAGCCAAAAGGTTGTCCAGTGAAATACTAAATGTTTGGGGAAATAACACTCTAATGAACACTGGTATTTTAGCTATAGACATCAAAACTAGTAGTACTAGTGTTACTTAGAGTTAGTAAGGTAACCTACAGCTGTCTGTGAATTCTCTAAACATTATGTCAAAGTCCAATCTAAATGATCCTTTGGACCATAGGACAATTATACAATAATAAAGAATATTGGAAGAGGGAAAGTGAAACTCCCTGGATGATAATCATTAGCATAGCATTATTAGCACACAACCATGCATGACACATTTTGGGACAAATTCAACAGCTAGTGGGTATATGCTCTAAGTTTGACATTAGTGTACTTATACACTATGGTGGCACATGTGTGTTTCATTTTCACGTCTTTTCCCCCAGGCCTCAACATAGCTTTGCAGATATTGTTTTTTTTATGGGAATGCATGAAATCTGAATCAAATTGCATGTCTTAATTGAATCCAGGTGACATGATTTAATAGATGGCAATAAAATCTTTGAGCACAATTAATGTTTGCAGACCAATAAAGATTAGACTTTATTTGGATTGAGTAAAAAAGCTGCTCTACATAACAATTAGCCATTATTTTGAATCACTCACATCTGGGAAATGTTTATAATGGAAAGTGTACAATTCACATGCCACCAGATGTGGTGTTGGGACACATGGACGTTGTGCAGGTGCTCAGAGCAACTACAACTAGAGAGTTGTCATTGCTTGAGTATCTGTGGAATCCAGAATTGAAGAAAAACAAAGAGAAAAGCATGCACACATGTACATGGCCACATATACACGCATGCACGCATGCTTACGCACAGAGTCTATATTAACAACACTGACAGTGCTTCAGAAATAAGCGTGACTATGCATGTATTTTCAATGCAAAGTTTGAGAATAAGGCAGGCAGAACAGAGCAGGCAGAAAAATTCTCCTCAGCTATATCATCATCATATTTCATGTAATTAACAGCAGTTCTTTCAGTGACACAGCACAGCTTAATTTTTCTTGTAGCAGTTACAAGTTGTTTCTTTTTCTGTGCTGTGAAGAAAACCATCAGTGAAATATGAATGATGAAATGCTTTTCATTGTAACTATTTTTGACCCATAATATTCATGACCTCACCATAGGAAAATATTAATATTCTGTGGACAAGCAGAGAGTTTTTGCAGATGGAATGGTTCTCTGAACTGGATGGATTATGAGCATTCAAAACAGAAGGTTTCAAGGCATCCATATTTGGAAACATACCGAGATTCTTTTTGTAATTTAGCTTCTTTCAATTTTAAATATATTAATCACAAGTGATTTTTACTACTGCCAAAATGACTGTGCTTTATTGACTAATCTGTTTACTAACTGAAATTATTTGTAAAACGAAAACAAATTATCCATATTTGCTATTAATCTTACAGGGAGTCAAGCAATCTTAAAATGACATCGTTAACAACTTTAGACTAGTCAGTATTTGAACCCTACCTTTACTTACATCTATTAACCAAATAAATAATAACTGTTCTTTGCTGGTCAGTTTCCAATTTAGAGGTGGACCTGACTCTAGATTTAAAATTTTGGCATTGGAATTGAGGCATGTGTTGGGTGAAATTATGCAGGGTGTATTCCATCCAAATGAATCGAAGCTGCTGTTTAACAGTGCCGTACTCTCAGTAAAGCTGTGGTTATGGCTTTGCACCTGCACTAAATGGATCTTAATGTTAGAAGGGTGAACCCCGTATTTTAGAGTTAAATTAAGCCCCAGAACTTGTGGAAAAAAATAGTCCAGGCAAAGAAATCCTTTTCCATGTCCTTCCATTAATCCTACACTCAATACACACTGCTCCACTTAAATCACGTGAAACCAAGACCCCATGAAATATATGGATGCCTTAGAGACGGCTGGGGCTCATCCTGTTAAATAACTATACTAATGTATGGATGAGCCCCACAGTATAACATGAATCCAGACCACGCCAGTGCTGACTGGCCAGCAGCCTTGCAGAGCGATGCACAATTGACTCTAGTGTCACACAGAAATGGAAAGGTTTGACTGGGATCATAGTGCTTCATGGAACAGCAACTTCCCCACACTGGCTGATCAGGGACCTGGTTGGTCGATATTTGTTATGTGCAACATTAGAAAAGGATATAAAAGACACAAAGATCATTACTTGAAATGTGATGTTATATATAGATTTCTTTAAACCTATAGACTGTGGCTGGCAGCCCTGTAGAGGCTTCACACAAGTGGCTTCATGTTGCCCAAGGGATATATGGGAGGGATTCAGTCAACAACAACAACAAAAAACCCTATAAACCTATAATACACAGCAGGTTTACTCAAAAACAGAAAAATTTATGTTGGGTTTTCCTTTGCTAGTCCTGCTTAATCCCTTAATATTTAGAAGATACTCATTGATGCGCTTAACTAAATTGTAATCTCTGCATTTACTGACATTGTACATTTGAACATGAATATATTTGTCATGGGTATTAGATTACATTACAGGCATTTAGCAGACGCTCTTATCCAGAGCGACTTACTACTTTTTAGCATTTGTTGCGCATCCATTTATACAGCTGGATATATGTATACTGAAGCGATTCAGGTTAAGTACCTTGCTCAAGGGTACAACGGCAGTGTCCTACCTGGGAATCGAACCTGCAACCTTTCGGTTATAAGGCCAGTTCCTTAACCATTATACTACACTGGTTAAGGAAGCCCCTGCTGTATTTGCAGCCCCTGCTGTTTCTGCGGTAGTCTTCCTTTTTGGCGTCTTTGGGACGCTCTATCTGATTTTTTCCGCCTCCATTCCAGTGTTTGTAGCTTACCCGACAATTATTCGCTACACCTGTTCTGCGTTTCCTGCTGGCTATAAATAGCCCAGGATTTCCGCATTTCCGACACTTCGATATTGTCTTTGCTATGTTGACAACGAAGTCGGTAAGGTAAAAGATTCAGTCGCTGCATTTCTGGTTCGTACAAATAGGAAAGGCAGCAAGTCCGGTTTAGAGTTAGGAGAAAGATTTATTTTAGTCTTTTTCTTTCCATTCTCTCTTTATCCTTTGTACTCTTCTGCCAGTTACCTTTTTGTTCAGCTCGTTTTCACCTATAGCTGTAGGTAACAGGTTCTAGTTTAATTTTCTTTCTCTCACACGTTTTTACTGGGTGTTTCTTTTGTTTTGTTTCACAACCTCTTGTCACGCCTAATTATTTAGTGCGTGAGGTTTTTTTGTTAGTTATTACATTACATTACATTCATTTAGCAGACGCTTTTATCCAAAGCGATGTACAATAAGTGCATACAGAGACGTCATCAAGATCACTACAGAACAGACAAGACAAAGCACATCCTTCCCATAATGTAGCAGCTATCCCTAGTAATGAACGTTGACTGTAGTTCACAGTAAGCGGTGGGTAAATCAGCTATACTACACCTCTATTCTAAATACTATTATAAACTATAACAAACAGACAGGAAAAACTCAGGGAACTAGTAAACACAAGGAACTGATATTCATAGGTTAGAATATCAGTCAAGATAGAGTCTGAAGAGGTGTGTCTTCAGGCCTTGACGGAATGCAGGCAGTTATTCTCGCTGTTTATCGAGATCGCCTCAGTTTTTGGAGGTTGCTTTGTTTTGTCTTGTGCTAGGGAAGTTTTGCTCCCGATCCTGTGTTATCCCAGTCCTGGTGCGGCTATTTCCGCGTTTTGTGGCGTATCTCTCTTGATACGCTTTTAGAAATCCTTGTCGGTTGCGTTTGGTTCTCCAAACCTTACACTCCCCCTTATAATATTTCCTTTTAATTTGTTTAATATTTGGTGAGGATACAGTCATTATGGACCGTTTTATTGTTATGATTGGGATTATTTTTTTGCACATTTTAAAAATAAGGTGCCAATTGGAAGAGGACTGTAGCAGGTGGGCAGTGAAATTATGCCTTTTCCTTGTATGACAAGAACAGCACAAATGACTGCCAGTCCTCCATAGCAGCTGCAGGCTGACTGAAACTTTCATGACAGGACTCATTCATCACTACAACTCTGTCTGCATCCACATCCCACCTCAAATCACTTGGACAAACAAATCAATAGCTTCGAAAAATGTATCTCTTATCCAGCCTGCTTACCACAGAGAATTACAACAGAAATCTCAGAAGCAATACAAGAACAGTTAGAACCCTACCCTCCCCCCCTAAGAAAGAAAGAAATCATCCATTTGGAAATCTCCGATAAATCCAAATGGATGAAATAGAAAAACAGAGACATACAGGGATACATAATTCCATAAATTTTTTCCTCAAAATTGCTTTAACTCGGAGTGGGGTTGTGTTAGAAGTTAGCGGAAAATTAAAAAAATCAGAACTGCAGTGCAGGTACAGAAACAATACACTACATTATACAAGCTACGTGTTCATATTTAGTAATAACTGGTGTACTTTTCATAATAATCAAATAAACTTGATCAAGATTAATTTAGACAAAATCATAAAAAGAAAGGCATGTTTCTGATAATATGAATGCAGGAAGTGGATTTTTTTAAATGCCAGAGAATAGAAATAAAATGATGCCATTGTCCCTAAAATGGAACCTGAGGTGCACCTAAAAGGGGCCATGAGGTACCCCGAAAAGAAGCCTTACTTCATATGCATACAGTATGTGTTGAGCATTCTGGTGCAAAATGGCTGCCGTTGCATCACCCAGGTGGGTGCTACACATTGGTGGTGGTAGAGGCAAATTTCCCCCTCATCATTGTAAAGCGCTTTGTGTCACCTGTTGGTGAGAAAGGCGCTATATAAATGCAACGCATTATTATTATTATATGCAATCCTTGTACACAGACTATATACATAACTATATAATTTATATATGTTAAATAACCATTACATTTTGTTTAATTTTTCCTCTGTGAGGTAACATACCAATGGTTGAAACTAAGCCATTGCATACTTTATGGCCCATTGCAACATATTCCACAGGCACATTTTTGTTGACTATACTTTTTACTTTGTGGGGGTTCTGCTATATATTCACTCTAATACTACTGTCTATATCATGCATGGTGAGACAGCCTGGAAGTAGACCAGATAGATCAAATGATGATAGTTTGTCTGCAGTTAAGGATGCAGAGATATTGCCTGGACCACATGTAAAATGAAAGCAGGCCTCTACCAATATATCCAGTGTCCTGCTGTAACCCCACTTGGGTGGATGTTGACCAGCTCTCACTTATATTTTGGTGCTTTTTGTAGTCAAAGAAAACAAAAGAAACTATAGGAATATAGAAAGGGTTAATGTAATTTTTTTGGTATGAAAAACAGCATAATGTTAATGAGATGAAGAGACAGACAGAATGCATTGGTAAATACTATGAGCAGTAAATATGAGCAGATAAGGGCATATGAGAATTTGTATACATTTATGATATGATTTAAAATATGAACATTATAAACAGGGTATTTCATAGATATTTTATTTTGTTACTGATTATGACATAACAGAGACTGTTTCTGAGAAAGGGAATGTATTTCAGGTTTTGTCTGCCAGTTGAATTTATATAAATGACAGCAGAATGCCAATGAAGGGTAATGGGACCAGAGTGGCTGAATTGTTTTGAAGTCTAAATTACATGATATCAGTGCGGTTTGTCAAGTATAACATGTATTCTTGAATGCCTGTCAGTCACTTTCTGAAGAATGGATACATTGGAAGGGTGTAAGGGGACATGACGTGTGAGGTTCGAGGGACCAAAGGGGATTCATTCATTAAGCTCGAAAGCCACTGAGACGGAGAGACCCTGTATTTGAGTGAAATTTAAATGACAACTCAAATAACCTAGCTCCCACTCTTGACTGGAGGGAAATACTAAGGGAGCTAGGAAAATAAGGGGCGTAACAGAAAACGTCACATGAGAGCAAAGAATCTCAAGCTCGGAAAACACAACGAGCTAAAAAAACACTGAATACTCAACAGTATACAAAACAGTGAACAACGAGGTGCTAACGTGGAATGAGATAAGGAGCTGCCTCGGAGGTAACAAACAAAGGAACATGAGCTAGAGCCAATCAAAGGGAGAACGAGACAAGCGAAAAATAACTCCCTAGCTCTAAACGGAGCAAACTGCTTGCTGCAGGAATTGAAGGGAAGCAGTCTCCGTGTCCTAACCTACTGGCAGTGTGCCAAATGCAAGACATGCGAACACTAATAGCCCTACATCTCAATAACCGGGAGAACGGCACACGAGAGCAACGAATCTCGAGCTCGGTAAATACACTGAGCTACACTGAATACCCAAACAGTATACTTAAACAGTGAACAACAAGATGCTAACGTGGAATGAGAGAAAGGGCTGCCACAGAGGTAAAACAAACAAAGGAACGTAAATTAGAGCTAAGCAAGGGGAGAACGCAACCAGCGAAAAAATAACTCCCTAACTCTAAAACGGAGTGTACTGCTTGCTGCAGGAATTAAAGGGAAGCAGTCTCCGTGTCCTAACCTCTACCGGCAGTGTGCCAAACGCAAGACTGATAAAGGGGAAGGTAACGAGAAGGCAAAAGGAACAGAGATCTAACGTTCCAAGGCAACTTTCATGGACTCGCAATCACACGCACACGTCAACAAAATCGTCCAGTCTCCCTGTGAGAAGAGACGTACCCGAAAGATGAACAGAACTACAGTTCCGAACAAAATCGCCCAGTCTCCCCGTAAGAAGACAGGTACCGAAGGACGAACAGAACAGCTGTTCTGGACATTTGCCAGCTCAATGACTAACGCAAGCCTAGTAAAAGATACACGCCCTGTCTCTTAGTAAGAAATGACTATATAAATATACCCACAAACAAACAAAGACTCCTCTCGCTTTCAAGGAAGAAAGCAGACAGAGAGAGGAGGGAGAGACAGAAAAAGGCAACAGGTCTAGGCAAAGAAAGAAAGGAAAGACCAGGAAGCGGAGACAGAAAAGAGCCACGGACGAAGAGTCCTAATAGCTACATACACAAAGGCAAGTCCCGCATTACTCCAATAAAACACATTGGAGCAAAGAGGTCTCCTACAGAGCCTAGACCTAATCATACTGGCTAAGCAAACAAAGGGCAAAATAATACCAAACACAAAACAGTGCAAATAATGCAAAATAAAGCGGAATAATATAGAAGCCCAGAACAAAGGAAAAGTGGGCTTAAATAGCTCCTGAGGTAACCACACACAGGTGTGGATGCTGTCAGAAGCTTCGCGATAAAGACGGGGCGGAGCAAACATCCACTAAAAGGGCAGCGCCCTCGCATGGCTACCGAGGGAAACGACCGCAAGGGAAGAAATCGTCAAAAACCATGACAAAGGGTGGATTGCTAATTCATATAGCATGGTTCCACAAACTCAGTGCCATCAGTTTATAATCTTTTCTCACTCACAGCATAGCCAGGGAGCTGAGTGCTAGAGTAGCAGGTCTATAAGCCTGATATCATAAAATTCCTTTTATTGATCTGACTACAATGTTTAAATATTGTATTACTACACTTTTGAAAACAATAATTGGATAACAGGAGATTACCAGTTTTGGAACCACACCCCCCCCCCCCCTTCCTCCCCCAAAACAGATTGCATAAATATGGTTCCACCTGACCATGAGCGACATGTTTCATGATTCCTTAACAGAGCACAGGAGAGGCATGCTGTGTGAACATTGCAGGTCACTCAAGCTGTCAAAATAAAGCCCACACCTCCATGAAAGAAAGGACCAACTTGTCAAAGCTACCTTCAGAGAGTTAAGGGGGTGTAGGGGAGTCTGCTGAGCATACCTCGGATAACTCAAAACACATGTTGACACCATGGAGAGTTCATCTTTGGCTATTCACAGCAGTAAGGTCATGAACTCTGTCTAACAAAAAACCCATGCTCTGAGTGGTATGGAGGTCATGTGACACACAATGTTGCCTTCTCTGAAACAACTTTTCTCCCATAAACAGTTAGCAATACAACCATGACTGATACTGGATAGGTTACATTTGGCCCAATACAAGATTTCAAATTCAGAATAACAGCAACAAAGATAAAAGATAACATCAAACAAAATTAGTTTGAGCCATACATTTTTATCAGGAAACAAAATGGCGGTGGGGGATTGGAGAGGAATGGTTTCTTTACATAACATTATGATGTAAAATCAATGTATTAAAACGGTTCTGTATCGTATAAATGTATTAAAGCAACAGTGAATGTACATCACCTAACTAATCCTCACATGTGTCTGCCCAATCAACACAGGTTTTGTTTTGCATGCACAATGTAAAAACTAAATAAATACATTATAAAAATACATTACACATTATATCATAGGCAGTATTCCTAAAACTGCATTTTCACTACCTTTAAATGTGTTAAGGTTATCTGCAACGGGTAAAGGTTATTCAAAGTCTTTTAGCTAATGTAGATATGAAAGAAGGGGCACAGAAGGGGCTGATTAAATGAAGTGAGAAGGTTGTAGAGAAAACAAGGAACAGCACTGTGTACATCCAGGCATTCAGTCAAGGAAGTCAACATTAGGAAACGACGGGCTTCCGGATTCACTTATTTGATTCACTGACAAACTAAATCATTCTAAATTCTTAAAAGCCAGTCTTTGACAGTCTTGAAACCTTACTATCCCTCTTTTCCAAATATATTTACAGTAAGAATTTATATTAGCTTTTTGCATTTTGCTTAATAAATTCCTGTGGTAAAAAATTCTTATGTACTATATACTATATGTGGTACATAGTAACGCCATTTATATAGTTTGCAGTCACATCAGGCAAGTCAAATAGATAGTTTTTTTTAAATCTTAAAGAAAACACAATTTAAATGAATTGTTACTTGAATACAGAGAAGAATGCTAGTCCAGATGCTGCACAAGCAATAAAGGTATGTGATCACACAAAGAGACTAACATACAGTTCCTTTCATTTGTATTTACTAAGCCTCAAGAACACCATGATGAAGACTGAAATTTTTCTAAATGATAACCTTTGACTTTCTTAAATGACAGTATCTTTTAATTAGTACGAAAGTACCCTATATTTGAACATAATGAACAAGTGTACATTTTCTGCTTGCATTTCCATTCTTTCTATTATGAACCTGAAAAAGTATACAAAACAGAAATAACACCCTAATCCAATACAGAGTACAATAAAGTAGCTATAGAAACAAATATGGGATATTTGTCTTATTGGATAAATGAGAATGAATAAAAAACATAAAATATCTGATATGTTTTATTTTTAAGCCAAACCTGCATTAAAACCACGAGCATAGGGAAAAAATCTAATTGAGATCTGTATTCATAGTAGTGCATAAATTGACCAAAATCAATATAAATTTTTTCAATTCACACAATGGACCTGAGGCAGCTGATTTCCACAAATGCTTCTGAAAGTATGGATCCATCTGCAACCTACAGGCATCAGGTTTCTCTGCTATCCTCTATTTTTGCCTGCCATGCAAACAGCAGCGAACAAAAAGAAAAATGAAATAGTCTTTCCACAAGCCTTGGTACACTGAACACATACCCAGCATGAAGCAGATTACCACAACCAACACGGAAGGTGGGAAGAACGTTTCTCACCTTATTTAAATAAAACAGTTATCTCACATTTTTCATTCTTCCAAAAACCACTTAAGCGAGTTAAGATCTCCAAGGGCCAAACAATATTATAAAGAAAGAAAGATTGAACTCACTGTTAAAGGGTTGCTGTTTTCAAACCATTTGCTCAGGAAAGACTGTAATCCAGGCTGTTAGTGAGAGGGAGCTGGAGTGAATCCGAGCCTTTTCCCTAAGACTTCTTTCTGAGGCAGAAAGAGGGCTGAGGTAAGACACCCCTTCAAAAAAAAAAAAAAAAAAAAAAAACTGAAAAAAAGGAACATTCTGATGATTCTTGGGAAGATGCCAAAGTCCCAGAATTCCACAGGCCATACATAAGGTTTCAATTAAGACAGACTCCAGTGACCAATCATGGCAGTGGAGAACTTTTTTTTTTTTCAACAGCCTGAGGGATTCTGAAAAGACTCTTAATTCACAGCAGAAGTCATTCACGTGAAGCGATTAAGCTTTTAACCCGTGGTGTGCAAAGATGGCCGCAAATTATTATATTATCTATAAATTCTGAAAAATCTCCACACCTGATATTTAATTCTTAAACACTAGAAAACCACAGGTTACCTGACAGACACTGAATAAACATGCTGTACTCCTCAAATCTGTGTTGTTCCTGGGTTGCTTCTCATATGGAATTTATGTTATGATACTTGAAAATCATTGCAGCAAGGGTATGTGATTATTTTGGGGGGAAATAGCCTCAGTATTTGGAAGGGCGCAAAGAATCCCCATAAATTTCTTAATCCAGAGCACACATTGCTCCCAGGCTATTTGGTTCTGACATGAGCTTTTCACTTCAGGAGTATATCTAGATTAATTCATAGACCCCCCTTGGCAGCATTCCACAGTCACTGTCCAGATTGGAGCGTAAATTTGGAATTAGAGACACCCCACCACCCCCACCGGCATCTGCAGACCTCCTCCAAACTACTAAAAATGACAACTCAAATATGTAGAACAATAACAGGCACTACTACTTCTGTTGTTGTTATTTTTATTATTATACCAGGTGGGTATTTCACAAAGCAGGATTACTGAGTTAGCTGGATAACTGCACTACAAAACCCGGAACCCTCCCAAATCTGGAACATGGACTGAAGTAAAAAGAGCTGTTCCGGGTTTTAGTGCAGTTATCCAGCTAACTCAGTAATCTGGCTTTGTGAAACAGCACCCTGGTTTATTAATTTCTGAAAGTAGTTAAAATTTGAAATGTATATATATTTTTTGGAACACTAATACAAGATGCCTTCTGCTATTCAACAAAAAACTTGTTCTCACCATTCTATTCAGTAGGCACATACTTTACAATAACAGCTGCTTGGTTACAAATGAATTACAACTCAGGAAGTATTTGCACTCCATGTCATGTTTAACTGCTGGCCCCTGACCCTTCTCAGAAACATTAACTGTATGAGAAGCCTGTTCTGATTCAACACCATACTCAAACTCCCATCCATCGACTTTTAAGGGAAGTAGACCATTCACTTTCTAAAGGGACCTCCTTGTCCTAAAATCAAACTTCAACCCCTCTCATTACGCAAGATTACCTTTAATTTATGACATGTTTTCAGATGAGAACTTGAAAACACTTAACCTTTAAAGAGTGCAGGAAGCCATTCACAACCTGGCTTCTCAACCATCATAACAGACAAAACTCCATGTACCTTTCAAATAATATTCATACTTAAAATTTGAAGGACTTTTCAGTTTTCACTATGTCTGAGGCTGTTGGGTGGCACGTTAAACTAAAGCAGTTGTTCTCACTGAAATGTGCCTTTTGGCCTGACAAAACTGGGGAATACACTAATATTCCTGCAACAGCTACAGCACATTTTAAGATGCAACAAATTACAGTAGACTTGGGTGGAGGGCCACAGAGGAATATATGACAGGCACCACTAGTCTCCAAGTACTCACTCTCTGCCAGATAATTATAGAGCTGGCTAGCCAGATGAATGAGGCCACATCAATACCAGTAAGTCATTCTATTCATTTACATTTTTCACAAACTAGATTGCACTTGAAGAACAGGCCTTGAAAATGGCCTTTTGCCTTTTGAAAAAAACAGCTGCATTCTTTTTTGTCACTTACCATCTACTCCCTCGTCAAATACTTACAGCATATGCGATAGGGTTAGGCAGTAGTGATCAGCAAGAAACAGATCAACCCTCAGTGTCCTACTGTAGTTATATCTTTTGAAGAAATTTCCTTTAGATAAAAATATATATTTTAAAAATAACCATTCTGGTCCAAACTGGACCCAACTGACTGTCCTCTGAGCCAAACTACTTAACAATATAGTATGCGCCTGTTAGGACGATAGCATACAGAGTTTATCTGATAGCTCACATCTTTTCACGGCTTCAAATTTATACAAACTGGATAAAGCTGGCCGATTTTGGCAAACATTTTAACCGCATTTAAATGGCTCCGTTACACTACTTATTCAAGTTAGAGCACTCATGACAAATACCTTGAAAAGAGATGATGCATGCATACTGATCTAATTCATTGTTTTGTTGGTATAAAATACTTCAGAATTTGTAAATGCCTCTGGAGAACACTGTGAGAGTCAGATGAGGATTTGAGAAGATGGAGGGGCTGGTCCTGAGGATCCACTGAGCGTATTTCCTGAATGGCTGTGGCAGCTTAGCAGGCCCCGGCCCATCTTAAACTCCCTCATAAACCATGTGCTGGAAACTCTGAATCAATGCGCCCCAGTCGCTAATGCAAAAAACACACCGATCAAACAATCTCACTGAGAGAAGTTATCCATCCATTTAATAAATCATCACATGGTTGTTCCAAAGGGAGAGTTTTACAAATTAAGTGGGAAAAAAAGGCAAACAAAATAAAACTGTTGAGCAAAATAAACTGAAAGCAACTGACAGACAATTAACAATGTTCAAGATAACTTTCCAATTTGCCTCGATTAAATATGTTAATAATTAGAATTTAGCTTGAATAAAACCATGGTACCTATGCCGCATGTCTATGTACAAATTACTTGCCAGAATGAAGGAGTAGCTAATTTCACCTATACTACATTGATATAAAAATAAGTTTTAGCAAAATAAATAGTTTGATCTTCAAACTGCTTCATTCTTTCTGCCACAGAGGCTTCCTTCCTTCGTTTTATTGCACAAGAACATCACAGTTTATTCCCAGGGAGGAAGGTAGAGATAAAGATGAGGAAGGTTTCTTCTGGTCTTTGGTCACACTCTTGAGGTTCAAATTCCATTTTTCACCAGCTCGTGAACACCATTCAGGTCGATCACCAAGTTTGGATGAAACTCACGGTCCTGCACCAGTTTCTCCAGGCCCTAAAATGTAGGCATACGGTATTCATGAACAGAATGCCAGATTCGCTTACATCTTCAATATCCTCAAAACAAATGCTCAATGAACAGTAAATGCAGCTGCAAATTGGCCACACAACAATACACAAAGAATCAGCCTATAGCTGAAAAACCAAGTGATTTTGTTTACTTTAAGGGTATCCTGTTAATACATGCTCTTCAGTAACATAATGGTCATACATTATGACATAGGTCATAAATGTAAGAAATGTAAGACAATCAGTCTGCAAAACAAGATTTTAACTACATTTTCTTTGTGTGTGTGTGTGTGTGTGCGCGTGCGTGTGCGTGTGTGACTGAGATTCTGGCAAGAGTTCTGTGCCATTTCTCATTTTCATGATCCCCCCCAACTTACTTCTCCTCCATATGAGACCAGTGGAGAGATCTCGCATTTGATTGGCAGATCCGTTCCATCCTTCAGGCTAAAAATGAATGGAATACGAACAACAATTCAATGACTTCCACATTGTATTTCACTGAGAGCATTGTACCCTGGAAAGCAATTGATCTCTGTGAAACAAAAATGGCAATGCGATTTGTATAAAGGAACATATACACCTGCAACCCAAATCTGAGAAAAACCTGAAAGGGAGGAGAAAATAAACTGATGTCACTGAAATTCTTTTCATTATTACAATACTGATTTAAACAATGAATTCCATACAAACCAATGGCCTTCATGGTTTTATTTTCATTGTCTATATAATATAGAATTATGTCATGCATAATCCTGAAAATTAGGAGCATTTTCCATTGTCCATTTGCATGGTTAGATATTTCAGATTTCAACAATTAATATCCCAAGAAGTCTGAAACCTAAAAAATACAATACAGAAAAATGAGAAGAAACCCCTGCAATTCACCAATATGAAGCCAATTTTACACTCTTAAGCGCAAACAAAGATATCGCAGATTGAAAAGCATGCCCAGTAGCCGTTTCCCCAGCAGGCACCCCATTCCGTCGGTTAGTAACTACCAGTGAAACCCAGCCAGTGAAAAGACTTGTACCAACCACGTGCACATATACCCTTCCACACTGGCCTGTGACTTGCATTAGTCACCGTGCTAGATGCTAGAATGACAAGTGTGAAGAAAAGCCAAAGCTCCACCACCCATGCGCTAAATACGGCACCAAAAATATTTACTTCTGGTTGACATCCGGTGTGACACTCCCTGCAGGTCCAATTCTAGAAATATTGCACAGGGACAAATGTGGTTAACCATGATGCAAAGCAACATGATGACAGCGTGTGACTCATTCTCACAGTCCAATCCTGATTGCAATACAGTGCACAGAGGCGAGCTGTGGATATTGTTGGTGAAAGTTAACAGATTACTATTTAGTTTGTGAACCTTAATTAGGCTTTAATGAGTTCATAAGCACAATATTATTATGATGGCTAAATGAGGCATTATTACTACATACGCTGTTGGATGTCAGGAAATGTTTAGTTGAATTGAATAATGACAAATTAAAGATTTGTGTGTGCTCTGAGTCAGATGAGGTTAGATTTATCCACTGTTAGGACTTGATGCGGACTAGATGAGTGTTAGTTATGTCCTAATATGTAAAATCATAGAACTGAAGGAGGGTGTACTTTCTTTTTCACATCACTGTATGAATATACTGGAAATATACTACTTTTTTAAATTTAACATTCATTATAGAACTCACAATACCTAAAAAGAGCTTTATATAGAAGCAGAAAGTGAGCTATACAGGTTGATTGCTATACCTGACTGCTCCTGTACTATACCATCCCTCCACTGACAAGACCCCCTCAGGACACAAAGAAGTTATGTGCTTTCAGGATAAAGTGAATATGCTGGGTGTATGACTATGCGTGGTGTGTACAAAGTACAGTTGAAGTCGATAGTTTACATACACTTAGGTTGAAGTCATTAAAACTCATTTTTAACCACTCCACAGATTTCATGTTAGCAAACTACAGTGTTGGCAAGTCAGTCAGGACATCTACTTTGTGCATAACACAAGTAATTTTTCCAACAATTGTTTACTGACAGATTATTTCACTTTTAATTCACTATATCACAGTTCCAGTAGGTCAGAAGTTCACATACACTAAGTTGACTGTGCCTTTACATTTTTTATATTTGGTCGCATATCCTTTGCATGCCATGACTTCCTGATGTCTGTGACCCAACAACATCAAAAGACTCTTGATATCTTATTTTCTGGTACTCTTACAAGCGATATTATAACTTCTCTGCATTTGAATGGATCTCTATGGGAATTGGGGGGTGGGACTAGATTTAGCTGTAAATTACACTGGAACAGTATGGAAAAACATGGTTGGCTAAATGGCTCAAAGTCATCAAGGGTCTGATGTATCAAACAAGCCTAAAAATCATCACTCTGCTCCCAGAAATACAGTATAGATGGATGGATAACTTGAAGGGTTTCTTCTCCTGACTTATTTTTCCATATAGTTCAATAGGAAAATTTGTCAGGAAAAACAACCCTTAAAGTGATCCGTCCATATCTACTGCATATCTGGCAGCAGAGTGATGGTTTGAGGCTTGTTTGATACCTCAGACCCTTGATGACTTAGAGCCATTTTACCAGTCATGTATTCCATACTGTTCCAGCATAATTTACAGCTAAATCTAGTCCCACCCCCCAATTCCCATAGAGATCCATTCAAATGCAGAGACGTTATAGTATCGCTTGTAAGAGTACCACAGTCAACTTAGTGTATGTAAACTTCTGACCCACTGGAATTGTGATATAGTGAATTAAAAGTGAAATAATCTGTCTGTAAAAAATTGTTGGAAAAATTACTTGTGTCATGCACAACGTAGATGTCCTAACTGACTTGCCAACACTATAGTTTGCTAACATGAAATCTGTGGAGTGGCTAAAAATTAGTTTTAATGACTTCAACCTAAGTGTATGTAAACTTCCGACTTAAACTGTATGTGGGAAATGTACATGTAGAAAATGCATAATGTGTGCGCCCTGCGTGCGGACAGTGCATGTGGAGTTACTGCCGGTAATGTACGTGGTGTGTACGTTTTGTGTGTGTATGGAGGGTACATGTAGTGTGTAGTGTATACCGAGTATGCACAGTGTGTGCAAAGTGTGACTAGTGTGTTTGGAGTGTATGCAGAGTACATATACAGCAGTATGTGCAGAGTGCAAGCAGAGTCATATGCATTTATTGTGTGCAGAGTGTTTACATATACACGTACAGTGACTCTCACATTCACTAGTGAAGCTCTCACGCGCACTGAAAAAGCTTGTACATAACATCTAAATGCTTGCACACACACTCTAAATCTTCTCATATAAACACAAAGAGCTCACACATACATGTACAATGACTCACATTCACTAGTGAAGCTCTCACGCGCACTGAAAAAGCTTGTACATAACATCTAAATGCTTGCACACACACCCTAAATCTTCTCATATAAACACAAAGAGCTCACACATACACGTACAATGACTCTCACATTCACTAGTGAAGCTCTCACATGCACTGAAAAAGCTTGTACATAACATCTAAATGCTTGCACACACACCGTAAATCTTCTCATATACACACAGAGCTCACATATTCACAAGCGAAGCTCTCACTGACATATGAAATCTCTTACACGCACTATATTCATGCTCTCACACGTTCAAAAAATCCTCTTGCATTAATTACTAGACCACTCACATAAACATACAAAGCATTTGCACATTCACTATTTGTGTGCAAGCATTTAGATGTTATGTACAAGCTTTTTCAGTGCATGTGAGAGCTTCACTAGTGAATGTGAGAGTCATTGTATGTGTATGTGTGAGCTCTTTGTGTTTATAAGAAGATTTAGGGTGTGTGTGCAAGCATTTAGATGTTATGTACAAGCTTTTTCAGTGTGCGTAAGAACTTCACTAGTGAATGTGAGAGTCATTGTACGTGTATGTGAGAGCTCTTTGTGTTTATATAAGATTTAGGGTGTGTGTGCAAGCATTTAGATGTTATGTACAAGCTTTTTCAGGGCGCGTGAGAGCTTCACTAGTGAATGTGAGAGTCACTGTACGTGTATGTGGAGCTCTTCGTGTTTATATGAGAAGATTTAGGGTGTGTGTGCAAGCATTTAGATGTTATGTACATGCTTTTTCAGGGCGCGTGAGAGCTTCACTAGTGAATGTGAGAGCCATTGTACGTGTATGTGAGACGCAATTATGAATTTTGGCCTAAACGGCCCCTCATATTTACATGGGAACTGCATTTATTGTGTGCAGAGAGTTTGTATGGGAAATTCCTTTATTGTGTGCAGAGGGTTTGTATGGGATATGCATTTATTGTGTGCAGAGAGTTTGTATGGGATATGCATTTATTGTGTGCAGAGGGTTTGTATGGGATATGCATTTATTGTGTGCAGAGAGTTTGTATGGGATATGCATTTATTGTGTGCAGAGAGTTTGTATGGGATATGCATTTATTGTGTGCAGAGAGTTTGTATGGGATATGCATTTATTGTGTGCAGAGAGTTTGTATGGGATATGCATTTATTGTGTGCAGAGGGTTTGTATGGGATATGCATTTATTGTGTGCAGAGAGTTTGTATGGGATATGCATTTATTGTGTGCAGAGGGTTTGTATGGGATATGCATTTATTGTGTGCAGAGAGTTTGTATGGGATATGCATTTATTGTGTGCAGAGAGTTTGTATGGGATATGCATTTATTGTGTGCAGAGAGTTTGTAGGGGATATGCATTTATTGTGTGCAGAGAGTTTGTATGGGATATGCATTTATTGTGTGCAGAGAGTTTGTATGGGAAATTCATTTATTGTGTGCAGAGGGTTTGTATGGGAAATTCCTTTATTGTGTGTAGAGGGTTTGTATTGGATATGCATTTATTGTGTGCAGAGAGTTTGTAGGGGATATGCATTTATTGTGTGCAGAGAGTTTGTATGGGAAATTCATTTATTGTGTGCAGAGAGTTTGTAGGGGATATGCATTTATTGTGTGCAGAGAGTTTGTATGGGAAATTCATTTATTGTGTGCAGAGGGTTTGTATGGGAAATGCATTTATTGTGTGCAGAGAGTTTGTATGGGAAATTCATTTATTGTGTGCAGAGGGTTTGTATGGGAAATGCATTTATTGTGTGCAGAGGGTTTGTAGGGGATATGCATTTATTGTGTGCAGAGAGTTTGTATGGGAAATGCATTTATTGTGTGCAGAGGGTTTGTAGGGGAAATGCATTTATTGTGTGCAGAGGGTTTGTAGGGGATATGCATTTATTGTGTGCAGAGAGTTTGTATGGGAAATTCATTTATTGTGTGCAGAGGGTTTGTATGGGAAATGCATTTATTGTGTGCAGAGGGTTTGTAGGGGATATGCATTTATTGTGCGCAGAGGGTTTGTAGGGGATATGCATTTATTGTGTGCAGAGAGTTTGTATGGGAAATTCATTTATTGTGTGCAGAGGGTTTGTATGGGAAATGCATTTATTGTGTGCAGAGGGTTTGTAGGGGATATGCATTTATTGTGTGCAGAGGGTTTGTAGGGGATATGCATTTATTGTGTGCAGAGGGTTTGTATGGGAAATTCATTTATTGTGTGCAGAGAGTTTGTATGGGAAATTCATTTATTGTGTGCAGAGGGTTTGTATGGGAAATGCATTTATTGTGTGCAGAGGGTTTGTATGGGATATGCATTTATTGTGTGCAGAGAGTTTGTATGGGAAATTCCTTTATTGTGTGCAGAGGGTTTGTATGGGAAATTCCTTTATTGTGTGCAGAGGGTTTGTATGGGATATGCATTTATTGTGTGCAGAGGGTTTGTATGGGATATGCATTTATTGTGTGCAGAGAGTTTGTATGGGATATGCATTTATTGTGCGCAGAGGGTTTGTAGGGGATATGCACTTATTAAGCCCAGCGGGTTTTGTAGGGGATATGCATTGACTGTGAGGAGTATTTGTAGGGGATATCAATTTGTTGTGTGTATGTGTAGAGGGTTTGTAGAAGATATGCATTTATTGAGCCCAGATTGTTTGCTTGGGATATGCATTATATATGCATAAATTGTTGGTGAAAAGTACATACAAAGTGCCTACGGAGTGTGTGGAAAGGGTGCAAGGACAATGGCTACCTGGGAATGGCCGGCACCCTAGTGCCATTCTCGTCGATGAAGTGCCCACCGGCATTCAGGACCCAGCGGTGGTGCAGGGACATGAGGGCATGGCGGGCGGTGGTGGGGTTGTCCTTTCCGTCCTGGCTGTCGGCGTTCTTCAGCGGCGAGAACTCGTCCTCCCTCAACACCTCATACACAACAAAGGTTCTGAGAGGGACAGCACGACAAAAAGACAGGCTGTCAATCCAGTCCAGAATAATCAAGCGCACCACTCTGGCACAAATTCATGTGGTTTAATGAGTATACAAGTCGGTCATGGTGACTAGAGTATGACTTTA
This sequence comes from Synaphobranchus kaupii, assembly GCA_029718625.1. Lineage (NCBI taxonomy): Eukaryota > Metazoa > Chordata > Actinopteri > Anguilliformes > Synaphobranchidae > Synaphobranchus > Synaphobranchus kaupii. The sequence goes on along the minus strand of CM056377.1, from coordinate 98,992,061 downwards.
ATACATCTAAATATACGACCCATACTAACTAATGTATTGTAATTATTGGATGGAAGGAAGATCAGAACTGCAGCCAACTGTTTAAATGTGATTGGAATTCAATTGTGCAACCCCAATCCAAAGCAGTTACTTCAGATCAATTCCTTCAACTTAACTCCAAATTCTGACATTTTACTTTTTTATGTTGTCTAGCTGCAAGCACTTCACATTTCAGTTCCAACAATAATTTCCTCGTGTCAAATTATGAAAAATGTCCTGAAATCAAATTATATAAAAATATGCTTGAAAAGTGTAAAATCTTTGGGCCGTCAAAGCTGAACTGAAGACCCGCGCTTAACAGAGTTGTAAAATGGTGGCCTTGTCACCACATCCTGGATCACCCTGATTAATGTCTGGATCTAGGCTGAGGGCCCAGGCTGCCCACAGCTTTGTCACATTGGCTCTTTTTGGGTTAAAGGAGAAGTGCAGGCTGCCAGCACCACATATGTTAAACCAGTGTGGAAAATTACTGAACTCACTTGGCAAACTGAAAGATGTCAAAGACAAATTTTTCCATTTTGATCCCATTCGGTTTGTCTGGTTTGATTAGCTGCCCTTGTGTGTTCACATATGGGATTTTCTTCTGTGCAACATGGTGCTGCAACTGTGGCTCATACGTGCTAAAGGGAGGAGAACAAACAGGGGGAAATAAAGAAATTGAAACATTTTCAACCTGTTTCACCACAAATACAAAAGAGAAAGGGACAGGTTTCCCTCCTTTTCTTCATTAGAGATCCTTACTTGGATATCTAATGCTGGTATTAAATACAGTGACACAACTAAAACAACTTTTTTAAAATTTATTTAAAGACACAGTAGCCTACAGGCTTTATTAAGGTTCGGTTTAATGAATCAAACCTGAAACATTAAAATTCAAATGTAACCATCTAAATAACAATCTGGCAGAAGCAGAAAGATCAGTGCTGCTTTCAGGTCCAAACCCAACACCGACTTACTCGACAATGTCTTTGAGGAAGGACAGTGTGAAGAAATGGTTGGCCACGTTTCCTGCGTTGAACATTAGGCGGCCATCCGCGCCGCGCTTTTCAGCGGTCGACAGGGTGATCTCGCTGTACTCCACCACCTGGTAGCGTCCATCAACCTTACAGACCACACCTACTGCCTCTGTGGGGTTGGTCTTCTCCACGACCTGTGAACAACATGAGAACTGCTACGTCTCCTGGAAGGCATTGTAAGGCATGCCAGGACCAAGTAGGCCCTCATCATCTCAGCCAATTAAATCCATACTGACCGCAGGCATCAGAGAATAACCAAATTTCTACTCATCTGCCAGTAACAAATGACAAACCTAGCTCTTGATAACAGATTTCTACTGAGAGTGAGGCATCGGGCAAGAAGCCACATGAACTACATGCTTTGTGAATTCCCCTGGGCTGATGGCTCCAAACCTTCAGGTAATCCTCTTCAGCAATTTTCATGCAAGTGTCATGGACAATTCATTCACTTCTTATTTTTCTGTTTTTTTTGGACTTTTGAGTGATTTAGGCAGTGCAGTGCAATGCCCAAACATACATTCTACTGCATTAAAAGTGCAACAGAGTAATCTACTGCCATAGGTTTCCTCAACAAGAAGTCTGGTGCAGATAAACAAAGACAGGCAACAAATGTTTGTGAGCCATTTGTGAAGCACTGTGTGTATGTATGTGTGGAGCATTGCCACGGAAATTAAAAAATACATTGGAGACAAATAACATGACCGTTTAACTGCACAATACTCCACCTTGTGTTCACTTGGAGCTAAAAATAAAATGTAACATCAAGATTTTATCAATAATCTGACAGAGCTGTAAATACGTAGAGACAACCTTCACATCCCTCACACCAGGGCCTGACCTTATTTGTGTATTAAATACAATTATTTGTCAAAAATGGTAAAACATAAATAAAAATAAATAAAAATCCTTTAAGCCAATAACATGAAAGTACAATAATAGCCTAACATGGGTCTTCAAGGACATCCCTGCAGTATTTAAAAAGTGCATTGGAGCGACAAATCAAGAGACAGAAGAAAGAATGTGATAATACCCACTTCCAAGTGCTTTTAGCTCAATGGGAGAGACCCTGTTAGGGGCCGCCCAGCAGTGACTATTCTCCCACAGAGTGGATGAAGATTAATTATCCTTCTTTCCCCTCACTCTTATCTTGATATATCCTGGCAAAGCCACACAGGAGACAGGGCTGGGCATGTTCTCCATCCCCCACCCACAGTGCAGAATTACTGCAGCTGCGAGGACGAGCTGGGCCACAAAACCTGCGGTGCACTTTCCTCCCCCCACCTTGGCTGACTAGCAAGCGGGTGAAAACATTGGACTCTTCAGCGTGTGGGCATGTGTGTATTAGGCAAATCAGTTTCTACTTATAAAGTCTGACGTGAATCGTAATTTCCTATGTGAATCTTACTTTGCCCATGCTAAATATTTTTGGTAGCTACATTTGGATGTTGTACTAAATGCTTCAGAGGATCTGAATCTAAGGGAGTGAGACCTACAGTCACTAAATAATAGCAGACATAACAAAACCCTGCCATAGATGCATTTGTTGATGGTATTTTTTTATTTTTATTAACCACCTAAATATACAGCACATCAAATGTTTGTCAAGAACTGCATGCAAATATAGCAATCAGATATACATACAGACATGCAATTGTAAATACCCTTTACGTGTGTACAAAGTAAATATATGCTCATTGGAACCTCAAGATTAAAGCACAACCACGTTACAAGATAATTCACTATTGGGCACTGTGTGGTTCGATGCAATTAATGTGCTACACCGCATTTGTTTAGGCTCTGAGAGAACAAGGAAGAGGGAACGGAGGAGGTGGGCAATAAGGAAAAGGAGAAGGAGCAAGCACTGTACTAATTCCCAGTGTGTCAATCAAACTCAATCGAATGCACAGCAGTGAATAAAATGGATGTGCAACCAGAAGGCTTCCATAGTTCGAAGAGTTGGCTATTTTCAGGTTTAGACAGAAAAGTCCCCGACTTGTAGATCAGGCTTGAGAGTCCTTTCAAAACTTTTTAAATACCTCTAGTGCCCTCAAGTGTTCAGCTGTAGGAAGCGCATTCAACATGTCAAGTTTTAGTGCGGTTGCCGAATGCGACTGACCTTAGCTCCACAGTCCCCCCCTTTCAGCACACAGAAGCCAATGAAGGTGGGGTCTGCGACTTTCACCAGTATGTTGTCGACACAGTAGACGTGAACGTACGCAATCCCTCTCCGCTCCATGTCTTGCACAATCTTCTGAGTCCCCAGTGCTCTGTACAGGCCTCCATTTCCATCTGAAAACAGATATGTTGCCCAGAAAGTATGAGCAAAATATCAATTTCGATCATGCGATCACAAGACGCTAAAGAACTCAGGGAAAAATACCTGGTGCCATGGAAAGTTTGCCTTTGCTCTCCAGGATAATCTTCCCATTGTAGTCCATGGCTGGCAGCATGCCTTGTTGGAAGAATATGACATTTTCCTTGCTCAGGCCAAAGTAATTGTGCTGGGAAAAGAACTCTTTGGTGGAGCCCATTGTTCGTCCGCTGGTCATTATGTACCTAATGGACATTCCATGAACACAATGTGTTTTCAATCACGTGCAGCGTTATTCTGCATTTCACAGTTTAATCTTTCGCACATAGCATTCACAATGTACATGTCTACACAGTATGGAGAGTGGTGTCTGTGGCTTGATGGCTTGGCTATCAAATAATATGTCCTGCAGGTTCTCTCTGACTGCCCCGGGGACAGCTCTTTAGCCAGAAACACAGAGGGCAGAAGAATTTTACATTTAGACATCATTCCTCTCAAAGGGTTTTTAGGCATTTTGCTTGATTAACAAGCTTAGAGGATGAGGGTGAGGGAAATCCACAGGGAGTATTTCTACCTCTGTTATGTAAATCACCAGAGCTGCCACTGGTCTGCACCCAGCCTTAATTTATACGCCTTAAACACAGCAGTTTCTGTTCTTTACACAGATTCTGTACCATGGTGCTGTGTGCCTCACTCTAGGTACAAAGCCAATGTACTTATACAGGGAACATTTTCTTCAGTCCGTAAATGGGAAGTCTTTATCTTCATCATTTTATAAAAGCATGACATGAGTTATATGTAAATAGACAAATGGGTAAAGTCTAAGAATGGCCTCCATGCTACACACACTAAGATTACTAAAACACATCTTAATGCAGGGGTTTAACATCCCTCTACTTTGGAAGGCTCATTGCAAATGCTAGCCCATCCTATTGTTGCAAATCCTCTATTATTTTTTATAACTGAAGACAAGCGTGCACTGTGTTCTGCCAGCTATGTATTTTTTTTCACTCTGCCATCTACGGGCTGAGCTATGCAGTGTAGTCATTGCACTGGAGAACCTTTTAGCACATGCAAAACCTTGTAGCACATGCACATTTAATAACACAACCAATAATTGGTGCAAATACTGTGACCAACCATTGGTCATTTTATTTGTTTTGGTGTGCCAAAAGGTTTTGCACATGTTAAAGGTCTTAGTAAATGAGGCCCTAATTGTCAGCTGTCACAGGCAGACTGCAGTTGTGCGATTGACCAGAAGAGTTTCTCTTGCACAATGAGACGGGTAAAAACCTGCCATCGCTAACCTTCCCTCTCTGATGGCACCACAGCCAACTATGAGGCTGCCAGCCACAGTTGGCCCAGCTGCAGGCGGGGCTGTATCACTAAACTGAGAAGCAGCATTTTAAAAGGACGGGCCACGTGATAATCCTCCAAAACATAATTAAAGTATATACAGGTTTAAAATGTCAAAAGACCACGCTTAATAAATATCAAATTTAATAAAGGTAAAAGTAATTGCTGTAACAGAACATAAGGGCAGAGGGTGAGGTTTGCAGGCAGTGGCTGTGGTGTATGGCTCTTTAGAGTACAGGCATCTCACCAGGGTATGCAGCACTCCGCCTTGTGCTGCTGAGCAGCGAGCTGTTCCAGCTTCAAGATCCGCTCCGCCTGGATCTGAAAGAGTGTTTTGTGGGACGGCAGGTCAACATCATACATTCCTTTGGGGTACGAAACTCCCAGTCTGGTCCCCTGACCACCAGCCAGAAGAAGAACAGCCACCTTGTTTTGTGAAATACGAAGGAGCCCTGAAGGAAGAAATGAGGAGACGAGTGAAAAAGCAGGTTTCAAACTAAATGTCCTCAGGCTGCTACACTGGATCTATTCACTGTCGACTTCAAGGAAATCACAATCAGTCATAAACGTTGTAATAATGCAGTCATTTTATTCTTCATCTGTCAGCCATCCAAAAGCTCCTAAAAAAAATAATTTACAAAAAGTCAGTCTTATCAGGCTCATTAACCACTTTGGTGCAGATAACATTCTGTGTATATTTGGAGATGAACAGTTATTTTAAATTACCTGTGAAAACAGCATGCAGTTTCTAAGCAACAGCTTGTTTTCTATGTGCTCACAGCATCTAATTTTCTTTGGCAAAGTGGCTCACTATAAAGACATGCTAAAACTGAGGACTATCAGAATGAGAACTTTGCACAGAAAGCATGTTAATCATTTACTATTTAAGCATTTTAATAACAGCAATTTATGAAACACTTTAACATCCTAAATGTCCAAGCGTTTACATGTTTATTATTATTTATTTAGCATAAGGGATTTTAAGCAGGCTCATTTCTCTCTGATTTAAACTGCCGGTTCACACTATGGATATAGTTGGATACTTCCATGTATACTGAAGTACCATGTAGCAACTACTGCGGTGTGGTGAATGTCCCTTTTAATCAGCCACTATATCACAGCGATCATTGATTTTCCTGAACTGTGGCATTCAGAATGATTTTATTATTTCATCATAATTTCATTACCACTGCCTAAGTTTTTGACTTCAAGCACTAATTTCAGCAACTCAGCAATGTAGTGGTATGTCATTTGCCATTTTTTGTACGATTCATCGAGATTGCATGTGTGCCGAAAAAATGCTGTTAGCCTACGGTTAAACCTCTAACAATTCACTGCATTTTTAATATACCTGGTGCACACTCTGTGCAGTGTGTGATTACACTGAGGTTTAAAGGAGAGACCCTGTGAATACCTGCTTCCCTTTAAAGAGAAACATCCAGTGAATATGTGTAATAGCTGGTCTAGATGAAAGTGATTTTTTCAGGTCGCACAGAAAAATAGGCCAGTGCACACTTCCACCATAACTGTCCACAATTGGCATTGTATGTAAAATAACCCATTGAGATCTGGGTTAAGAGTTATACTATGGCAATTAGCCTATATCAAAGAACAAAAATACACTGACAATTATTGTGCAAAAAAAGGAAATGCAAAACATATAAAACCAAGAATTTCTGGAGGAATTCCATGTGGAGGCTATAGGCCTCGATCAACTGCCATAAACAAGTCTCAAAGCGAAGCAAACGTGTGAGCAAGAAGAATTAAGAAAACTATACCTTCAGTCTTTACAGGCCTAACACCAGGTTATGCTTTTTATTGCAGCGCAAAAGACTCTGACAGAGACAACGCTGATACAGATAAAATGTATGCAAATGCATAATAACCCAATGATCCATAGTCCAGTCACAGCGTCTCTCTATCTAGTCAATTGAAGCTAACACTCATAAACTATGCATGGCAACAGTTTATACTAGATAAACTGTTGGTAGTGAGTCACTATGTTGGCCTTTATACACTAATTGGGTGTATCCCCAAAACTGAAACTTACTGAGTGAATGTTGGAGGGGGTTGGGCTATTGAGTGATGAAGGTTTGACAAAGTATTGGAAACCCTAATGAATCACTGAAATAACCATGCTTGCGTCAGCCTTAAACAGAACCAGATGCCTAAACCTCACCCCCTTTAGCCCCTGCCAAGGGCCACTGCTTCTGAACCCTGCAGCATGCAGAGCGTGTAAACCCCAAGATACTGCAGGTCATTTCCTCATCACAGGCAAACCTCTGTTTTACTGCGTCAGAGGGGCCCCCTCTGCCTCTTTATTGCCCAGAAGATTTGTTCTTTTTACCCCCCTGCGACTAGACTCTGACAGTTGGTAAAATCAATTCAATTCATGTGGTAACTGTTGAAACTAACCCTGAAATATGATATGTTTTTCTATGCTTATTTCTTCTTGTCAGAGAGAACACTGTTCCGCACACTTTTAAAACAGATGGTACTCAATAATGCTATGCTATACTACCCACAATAAAATCCAATAAAGACTTCCTATCCCTGTTCTTCTTTAGGCAAATACAAGTCATGTAATTATGCAAGACGTTAAAGATTTTTTTAAATCTGCCAAATCTCATTCCAAAAGAGAAGGAGCTTTCATAAAGACAACCAACCTTCTTCCTCCCAATCCCTGAGCAGCTCTCGGTCACGGGTGACACTGCCGAGCACTTTTCTGGGCACTGCTTCCATCCTGCTGTCCACTCTCTCCGGCTCGCTGTGACCGGACAGCTCCATGGCGCTCTTAAAAAAGCCATTGATCTCCTTAAAGTCCATACTTTCCAGGTCAACACTCATTTGGGCTTGCTCCCCTGCATTCAGCTCATCCCAGAACTGCAAGAGGTGAGACTGACCAGCCTCACCCAACCTCTCCAGCAATCTGCCAGTGTCCCATGGTCCTGTGACAAAACTGTATTTTTTACCAGCACCTGCAAAAAACATTTCTTTTTTTCCTCTTTTTTCTGATGAGCACTACTGGAAAACTTATGCCAATAAACCAGCAAGTTAATCTCTGTTGCCTGGAGAATAGTTAACCACCGCAACAAATTACATTTTCTCCAGGTTGCCTGTCTGTTGTATCTTATCTGTAAAAAACGAAGACTATACACAGTTATTGATGTAAGCTACCGGTAGCCAATAAATCGGTCGCTGAGGCGGATTGCATTGGTTGGCATTTCGCAACAAGACAAGAATGGATAAACATTCCAGAACCTGTACCTAACATTTCCAAGTGTAGCTGAACAGACACAATGTTGTAAATGTTTTTTGTATTTTTGACAATTTAACCAATACACTGATTATAGTATAGCTGTCACTAATGTCACATACTCTATAGTGATCAACAGAGAGCACTAACGTTAGCCTAGTTGACACGAGCAGAAATGAAATTAAATTAGCTATCTGCCACTAGGATAAGCAGTGGCAAGCCAGTTTGCTAACTAACATGCTAATCACTCCGACAGGGTTTGTGCATTGCTACAAGTCACACAGATGTCATGTATACATATTGCTAACTATCCCTGTCAGGACGGGCAAACCAAGTCGAACATCTACTGCCAGACTACAGAAAGTGTGAGCACGCTTGCTAACGTTAGCAACATTCATTCAAACACACCGCACCACATTTGAGACAATTTTCTGCACTTCGTTATATTTACATGCACGGCAATCTAAAAGCAACCTAACCAGCTGGCTGCCTTGCTAACTAGCCAGGTTAGCCACTGTTACATCTCTTGCTAACTTAACTAACGTTAACTTAAGCTAACCAAACAGTAGCCAGAAAGCTTGCGTCACCAATGAGTACAAGAAACTGGCGTTTTGCTGTTGAAAGGCAAATATACATACATATATCTACGCTTACGTAAATGTAAAATTAAACCCATTCTAACCAACGACGTTACACATACCTTCAATCGAGTGTCTTCGGACTGATCCGTCCTAGGCTTTCTCGTCATAACCCTCACTCGGCTTTCCCCGCCCCCAGATCAACCTCCAACGTCAGTCACTGTTACGTGGCGCTCGGGTTGAAGGGAAACGCCCTTTTTTTAATTATTTTTTTATTTTTTATTTTTTTTTAAAGCCGCGTCAAATGCATAATATAGCCTGGTGGACAATTGACATTAAAATGAGTAAATTCAGAAATAGGAACCCTGAGAATACTTACGGTATTTTTTGTTAAATATGATATCATTGATTAATGTATACTCTGGTAATTACATATTTTGTTTGTACACTGGTTCCTATATTTTTTTGTGTGTGAATAAGAAAAAAAACAACAATTGCCATTGAAATATTATTCTAGATAGGGATAAACATATGGAATACATGTATAAGACAACTACTGGGGAAACAAAAATAATTGAGATATACTGTATATAATCATATCAGATCAAAAACATCTATAACGTTAAAAAAAAGCCAAGTTACTCAGGCATAGCCTGTCTATAAGTCCTTAATTCCAACTTGCAAAAACTAGGCCTGCCTTGATATCAAAATGTGGCCAAGTTACAACTAACAATATTGCCTATCGTTGCTCACACACAAATAAACTAGCTCTATTCCAAAGCAATGCTATCCAAACTTTCCTAAATTATTTAATGCAATTTGGCCCTGTGTTTCTTCATCTTTGCATGTGAAGAGATTGTGCCTCATGGAACAACATATGATTACAATTAATGTTTTTAACAGTTGATGAATAATTACACTCCAGAAAGGATATGGTTGTACTTTGTTAGCAAGTTTACTTTAGAAAATGTACAGGTTTTAAAATGTTAACTGCTGCTACAGATTTCTTTACAATTCACAAACAGACATTTATATCAAGAAACATCATGTACAATAGAGAAAGGGGTGATGAATAAATAAATGCAGATAAAAAAGAGTAATATTTTACCTATAAAATAGCGTACATATAGCATTTTTACAATATAAATACATAATAATAATAATACTAATAATAATAATACATTTTATTAATTCTGTGCTTTTCATAGACCCAAAGCAGTGGATGCAGACAATTGTTCAAACATGCCCTATAGTGTAATAATTTTTCTGTTTAATTTCTAAGTGCAACCCATCTGAATCAGAGTATTTCCACTATAAATTATTTTCATTTTGCAGTTTGATGTGGCACATACAGTTTCATTGACCACATTCTCTTGAGATGGTAAGATGAAGAAACACAGGGCCAAGTTGCATTAAATAATTTAGGAAAGTTTGGATAGCATTGCTTTGGAATAGAGCTAGTTTATTTAGTGTGAGCTACGATAGGCAATATTGTTAGTTGTAACTTGGCCACATTTTGATATCAATACTTTTAAAGGCTGGCCTAGTTTTTGCAAGTTGGAATTAAGGACTTATAGACAGTGCTATGTAGGCTATGCGTGAGTAACTTGGCTTTTTTTTTTTACGTCGTAGACGTTTTTGATCTGATATCACTTATTTTTTTATAGCTAACTAATGATGAATAATGCATGAAAATAAACACAGAGACATGCATTCCAAAGAAATGCATGCAGACATTCAAGTAACCATAACGCCCTCTATTGACAAGAATGAGAACAGTTATCCTATTACAGACAGCACACAATTACATTAAAAGAGTTTGTAGATGAGCAGTATTTAATGTGTAATGAAATACAATGAACAGCACCACCTGAGCTATGGATCATGAAGAACCATGTAAATGAATGAACCAAGTCTATATGGAGACATGCATGCACAATGGGCTAGACGCAAACACATTCTAGCTGAAAGACATACAGCCTAAATAGCTAGTACAGCCTAAATAGTTTGCATCAGTAAAATATGGAAATACAGTTTTAAAATAGGGCTATTAGTATTCCATAGAAAATGAAATACATTTAACGTTAGGCTATTCAACACTGGATTGCCGGATGCGTAACTCCAACCTTCCATGTGTGGGCTACAAGCTAGCGAGCGAGCTAGTGAGTTCATAAGCATAGCAGAATTCCTTCGCAGTTTTTTTTCCGTTAGTGTAGAACGTTACCTGCGGGAAATGTTTTGGAACCGGACAGCTAGGTTTAGTTTAGTCTTCTGTAGTGCAATGAATGTAGGCTATAAGGCATGTTGATTTGCTTCGTAGTAGCCTAGCTTGTACCTGCTTCCTGACTAGAAGCAGACTGACGTTTCTCTGGCAACAGTAACGTTGGCTAACAAGCTTAATTGGACAACGCATATTTCACAGGAATCTTAGCCAGAAAGAAAACAATAGATACTACTAAGAAAGTATACCAGAGATTATTCTTCTTCTTATTATTATTATTATAATTAAAAGTGTTTGCAGGAAGCTACATTATCTGCAGAGTAGCGTAGACTAGAGCCACGTTCGGAGGCTATTGTTTTTTTTAAAGTGACTAACCATGAAACAGATATGTTTGGGGAATTGGCAGTTTATAAATCCGATCTCTTAAAGGATTGCAGCTTATAGGAGGCTATTATCAATTCTTAATGTAGGCTATTATCGTAAATTCTTAATTTTCCTAGTAGTTAATTTTATGGTGACATTGTGTTATGTGTGAAAAGGATAAAGTGAACAGAGCTGAAGTGAAGAAATTAATGAATAAAGAAATGTTGGCCGAGGCAAGGGTACATTGAGGTTCGGTTTCCACAGTCAGTCAGTCATCACCGCAAGAGCAGAGGTAACACCCTTCCCAAACCAGACAAGTGCGAGCTTCCGGTTTGGGGAGGGTGTGATATACTACAAGTGAAATACAAGTGAAACATTGAACAGTTAATATTGGAAACCTCTTTTGCCTTTGCAATAAAAATATGTTAATGTGTTAATGTGAAAATAATAACAGTCTAATAAATGAAAAGTACTTAACAGTTGCACATTGTTTTTGTGGAAAATAAGCATGTGCCCTGCTGGGCTCAAACCCACAATCCTCTGTGTGAGAGACAGCAACTCTATCCATTAGGCCACAGTAGCTTCTTGGAAAGCATGAAGCCATTAGCTATATTAACATTAAAAAACATGAGTATGAAGCATTTTTATTGAGCGATAAGCTTGAGGAGCAGGTATATGGACCATACCCTCAAAGAATATTTCTCCCCATTGGATAACATTGCGACGGAGGCAGGCAGTTTGGCAGGAAAAATAAGAAGAAGCGGAAGAGGAAGGAGAAAAAATGGCAAAATAACCCAGGTTTGGGGCTTTATTGTGTGGATGTGTGCAGTTGTATCTGAATGCTGTGTGGTTACATGAGGTCAGAACACACAGAAGTTAATGTTTTTAAGGGCTGAGAGTCTATGGTCGTTGTGGTTACTTCTCTAGGAAACCCTGAAAAGTGCCAAACTCTCGGTGCTGTATAGGTATGGGGCATGCCCCACCAAGCCGTAACTTGGCGGATGGCATATATATATATATATATATATATATAGAGAGAGAGAGAGAGACTTAGTTAATTACATAATACAGGGCTTGAATAATACTAAAGTAATCTTTCCAAAAAAGTATTAAGTGATCCTATCAGAGATTATACTGGTAGTCTATAGGCCAAAGAAATAGTTAACTTAAGTTGACAACAGGCTACAATATATATATATATATATCATTTGATAAGATTGAATAAAACCAAATAGCATTCATTGAAATAAGTAACATTAAACAAATAAAGTGTACCGACAGTAAAATGTTTATCTTCTCTTCTCATCTTTTTGTGTACTGAGGTTTCCTGGAAACAGTTTTGGTTACATGTGGAGTGAATCATGGAGCCCTGCCCAGTTCCCCTGATAATTACTGCACCACTCTGCAATCTTTCAGGCACAACTTTTGCAGAGGAACCAAGGAGGATATAATATACTAAGAATATAATGAAAATATTTGATTTACATAGGCATATATTATGTGTACAATAGGATACCTAATCGATGCGATAGCATAAACCAACTTTTGAAAATGTTTTGAATATTATTTATGTGTCTGTTAATGTCATATGCATAAATTATTGCAACTAAATAGGCAGCAAATTTTTTGGGGGGTTTCAAAATTTTGGGGGGTTTTAACACGACTTGTTTAAACAGGGGGGTATTTCTCAAAGTTGTGCACGGGCACACTCTACGCGCATACAACACTGCAGGGAAGTGATGGTCAAACAGAGGGGATGACGTGAGCACTAAATTCTCACACTGGTGGTTAATTACAGTATCATACTTCTACTGTAGCATATTAGGCCTATTTTTTCTACGTGTATTTTAACAAAATTAGAATATAACTTTTAATGACTGAACATGAGATATGGTGCCTGTCTCCCTTGCTTCTATCCAAAATAGTGCTCGATGGAAAATCCCATGCTTACTAAAAATTTTAAAGATCCATTCACACGATGGTGTATTTGTAAGGACAGTCTTCCAACAGATAAGAAGCGCTGCAATCACATATCTATATAAGGACAATTTCGTGTACAACTCTATGGTATGACTTCCGAGAAAATGCCGCCTAAACAACTTCACAAGTTTGTTTTTACCAGTTATTCTTTGTTGATACGACTCGCCCGAATGAATCCAAAGTACTCTGACTGATCAGAAGAAAAGACCAGAACAATCCAACCTGAACTCAAATACACTGTGTTCGATTATCGGCTGTTTTAAAATGATAGCTAACTACCACAATGTAGCTTGCTACTGGCAAGCTAATTATGGCTGTGATGATGAGTTGATCTAAAGCCTGCCTGAAGCTGAAAGCTGTCGACGATAGTTGGCTGGCTTACTCAAGCTAAGTTGTAGCTGACGTTAGTTCGTAATTATATATACCATATGATAAACGTATAGCGGAACTACTGAATTTTGCCATTGGTTTTCGGAAATGGAAGGTTGTTGTTACTGACTATTAGCTAGCTAGCTGGCTATTTTCTGTGTCTATAACGTTATTACTCCTTATACAGCTGGCAAAAGTTCCTATTTTGCAGTGGGACGTTATGCTCAATGGCTTGCTGCAGTTCTGAAACGAGCAATACAGTGCTGTGCTCAGATGTCAGCGTAGCAATGGCAGCCTCACCGGGCAATGTAGACCAGTCAATGAAACCTGTGCTATTTGAAATATTTGGAGAGATATGGAATGTGCAGGCACGGCTTGGGCAAGGTGTGTCGGCCTCCGTTTATCGTGTCAGTTCTGGACGGGCGAGTTCAGCCGCAGTGAAGGAATTTCAGGTGGACTCGCAGGGTGGAGATTACGGGTATCACAAAGAGAGATCCGTGCTTGAAGACATTCAAGGGCACAAGAACATTGGTAAGGATTCTTGCTAACGTATAGCTAGCTGACGTCATACGGTACCAAATTTTCACTGAGTTATGTCACAATCGTTAAGCTACCGGTAACTGCTGTGTCAGCATAGCAGTCTTCATCGTCAACGGATGAAAAAAGAATGCAAGCAAGATATTTGTTATTGGTTCACTTGATATCAGTGTAACTAGTTTACGTTACATTAGCAAGGTAGCCAGCCAGTTAACCTTACCGCAACCAAAATTCAATAAGTAATGTAGCTGACTTACACGCAGCGGCCACTTTATTAGGTAACTAACTTACACCAATCTAGTACCTGGTTCGACCCCCTTTTGCCTTCAGAACAGCCTGTATCGATTTTGTTCCTACAGAATCTTCGGTCACGCATTCATGCTACGAATCTCCTGTTACACATCATCCCTTTATTGCTCTATTGGATTGAGATCTGTGGACTGTGCAGGCCGTTGGTGTAAACTGAAGCTACTGTCATGTTTGTAGAGCCAGTTTGATTCATGCTTTGTGACATGGCACATTATCCTGTTGGAATTATTCATTTGAAAAATGGTAGACTGTGGCCATTAAGGGATGCACATGGTCAGCAACAATGCTTAGGTGTGCTGTGGCATTTAACTGATGCTCATTTGGTCTTAAGGGGCCTCATTACCCACACCATTACACCACCACCAGCCTGCACCTTTGACACAAGTCAGAATGGATCCACACGTCAAACCCTACTATCTGCATGTTGATGCAGAAATCAGGATTCGTTAGATCAGGCAAGGGGTTTTCCCAATCTTCAATCGTCAGGCTTTTGTGATCACATGCCCACTGTAGCCTCACCTTCTTGTTCTTAGCTTACAGGAGTGGAACACGGTGTGGTCTTCTGCAGCTGTAGCCCCACCCACTTCAAGATTTGACCTGTGCTTTCAGAGATGCCCTTCTGCACACCACTGTTGTAAACAGATGTTATTTGAACGAGTCTGCCCATTCCCCTCTGGCCTCTCTATTTAACAAGGTGTTTTCACCCACAGAACTGCCGTGCACTGGATGTTTTTGTTTATTGGACAATTCTCTGTAAACTATAGAGGCTGTAGTGTGTGAAAATCCCAGGAGGGCAGCTGTTTCTGAGATGCTGGAACAACAATGTCTGGTATCATCAATCATAACGCGGTCAAAGCCGCTTAGATTACGCGTCTTGCCCATTCTAATGTTTGGTCGATCAACAACCAAACCTCTTCACCACGTCTTTTTTCCTTTTATATTGAGTTTCATTCACATGATTCGCTGTTTGGAGGAACAGGCCATTAACGAGCAGGTGTACCTAATGAAGGGGCCACTGAGTGTATATCTAGCTATATTAAGTGAGGAGACTGGCTCTTGCACACATTCCTCCATCCAAAAAATATTGTCGCTTGCTACCTACGGCATATTGTGAAAAATCTAGTTAAAATTGACCCCAAAGGACCAGTTAATTCAGGTCCTGATGAGAGAGGCAAAAGTATACGAGTAAAAAAAAGTCTCATTACCATCTCTGATGGAAATATTAATGAACTAGTGATACATCTAACTGTTACGGTCGACTGCAATCCTACCTATAAGACTTTACTCTTTGTCATGGGATTCATTGTATTCATTATATGAGCAATTAATATAATTATCTCCAGAGACTCATGAGAGCATTTTATTTGGTCTGTGCAATGGTTCAGATTAAGATAAGATATTAAACTTTACTTTGACCCTTTATAAGAGAAATCAATTAAATAGTTAGGATTAGTTGGATCAGTTGCCCGTTCCACATTTATACAACAAATTTTGGGCTCAAAAAATAATAGTAATAAAATAAAATCTCCTGAGTAATGTCTTGGACATAATGTCTCAATTACGACTTACCCATGATGTAGTTGATTGATGGAAACCATTTTCTGCTAATTCCATGCTGTCCTTCTTTTGGACATGCACACGTTGCTAATGCTAGTGCAACTCAGTGTAGTATAGGGCGGCAGTGTAGTATAATAGGTAAGGAACTGGACTTGAAACCGAAAGGTTGCAGGTTCAATTCCCAGGTAGGACACTGCTGTTGTACCCTTGAGCAAGGTACTTAACCTGAATTGCTTCAGTATATATCCAGCTGTATAAATGGATAAATGTAATAAGAAGTTGTGTAAGTTGCTCTGGATAAGTACGTCTGCTAAATGCCTGTAATGTAATGTAACTCTATGGTAACCGGTAGCATCCACTACCAAACACACTTAAACACTCCACAGTGCACCCAAAGCAAATAAAATACAGTCTATCTGGGTTATTTTGAGTGTTTATACCATCATTTTTGGAGTCAAACTATCGTTGAATCCTTTACTTTGTGCTGACCTATATTCTCTGTGGAAGTACGGCGGCAGAGCGAACGTGGCCATTGCAACTTATTGCTCTTCTTTGTTGTAGTCGACCAGTGCCGGCACTACATTCGTAGGTAAGGTAAAGTATCGCTCCGCCACCGTACTTCCACAGAGAATATAGGTCAGCACAAAGTAAAGGATTCAACGATTGTTTGACTTCAAAAATGATGGTATAAACACTCAAAATAACCCTGACAGACTGTCGTCGTATTTTATTTGCTTTGGGTGCACTGTGGATTGTTTAAGTGCGTTTGGTAGTGGATGCTACCGGTTACCATAGAGTTGCGCTAGCATTAGCAACGTGTGTATGTCCAAAAGAAGGACAGCATGGAATTAGCTGTAAATGGTTTCTATCAATCAACTACATCATGGGTAAGTCGTAATTGAGACATTATGTCCAAAATTCCAAACTATCCCTTTAAGATGTTGTAGATATGGCTACTCATTTGAAGGATAGCATAGGACTATTACAAGCCATTGCCCGAAGTCTGTGTAAACAGTTCATGGTTGAAACGGTTCATGTTTTATGAGGGTATTTGCTTTTTCAACCACTGACGCTGTTTTTTTCTTTTCCTCAGTTACGTTGTATGGAGTTTTTACTAATCATAGCTGTCAAGGCGTGTCAACCCGCTGCCTGCTGCTGGAGCTACTGGACGTTAGTGTGTCAGAGCTGCTGGTGAGGGCTAGTAGCCAGGGCCACTCGATGTGGGTCATCCAGCACTGTGCACGGGACGTCCTGGAGGCCCTATCCTTCCTGCACCGCGAGGGCTACGTTCATGCCGACCTCAAACCCCGAAACATCTTGTGGAGTGCTGATGATGAGTGCTTCAAACTCATCGACTTCGGACTCAGCTACAAAGAGGGAAATCAGGTGAGTCGTTTTGCTTTGTTAGTCAGATGAGGGTCGTGTTCAGCTGAAGGATACTCAACTATAATTTTAATGCAAAAACGGATATGGAGAGGGCTTCGGCGTTCTTGGTTTTGTGTTTAAGTAGTAGGTGCTCTTTGGATTAAATCCGGGGTAGGATCCGTGATAATTAGAAAAAAATAGTAATCCAAGGCAGCTCTACAAAATTAAAAAGCCTTTATTAAATGGCTCACATTATTTAGAATATTAAAAAACCAACATGTTTCGGCCTACATAGGGCCTTCATCAGGGTATCTAGAATCTTTTGTTCTAGATACCCTGATGAAGGCCCTATGTAGGCCGAAACATGTTGGTTTTTTAATATTCTAAATAATGTGAGCCATTTAATAAAGGCTTTTTAATTTTGTAGAGCTGCCTTGGATTACTATTTTTTTTATAATTTTAATGCTTTAGCTTTCACAAGTGTTCAAGCACAAATTGTAACAGCCCCATATTATTACTTGAATTATATTATGTGAACTGCTATATTTCACCCTCTTCACACTACAACCACTTGGAACAGGTTTAGAGTAATTGCAGTGAAACCAGTTCTGACCAAGAGGTTCTTTAAGCTTTCCCAACAATTTCTGTGGCCTGAGGAAGAAGTGAGCTGTGATATCAGATAGTTGTGCCTTCATTATCCACATTGCCTAAAATCTGTGAACGGTGTAAGTGTTGGTAAAAATCTTGGCCAGTATAATTGAACCATGCAGAGAGTCTGTTTCCAGGAGCAAAAACTGAACCTGGCTACAATGACTTACTACTGAGCGATGTTAAAATTATGCAAATGACTAACCAGATTAATTTGAGTGTCAAAACTGTTTTTCATACCTTGAAATTGCAAATTTAGAAGGACTGGCTTTTGCAAGTTTGCAACTACTTCAGACTACAAATTGCATTGAGGCTTCCCTCCAAGGGGCAAATTTTGTATGCAATAAATTGTTTTCCTGACAGCATGTTTTTTACTTATCTGGGTATTTTTCTTATTTTAATTGGGTAAATGAACAAAACCACAAATTGTTCATTTGAAGAGTGGCACTACAATTTTTTTAGTGTCTGAGGAAACTGTAATTTAACATGGAATGTACAAGGAAATGTAAGGTTTCTAAAGGAGCAATACAAGTCTTATTACATTACATTACAATCACTTGGCAGACGCTTTTATCCAAAGCGACGTACAGTAAGTGCATATTGAAGGTCATTGACCCGACTACAAAGCAAATCCGATAAAGCACAGCTCTCTCACAGCGTAGGAGCTATCCCTAGTAATAAACATGAGAAGTACACACAGTCAGCTATGCATTCTGAACTATAGAAGAACCAAAAAACACAAGTTAAATAGAAAACAGGAAGCGAATACTATATAAGTCTTGGTAGAGTATTCAGTAACCAGCTATCAAATAATCTGGTACCTCATATGTTATTATTGTTTCCTCGGGCATGTCGAAAAATGGTCACTGGTGTTTGTTAACTCTGTCCCGTCGTACAGTCGTACCCTAAGATGTGAACAAGTTTTTCTGCTAACACCAAAGTGAGTGCTGTGTGAGTGTGTTTGAATGGATTTTCTACCTACTTTCTCCAGGCATTTAATAATGGGTAAAATTGGGATTGCAGGTATGCCATCCACCAAGTTACGGCTTGGAGGGGCATGCCCCATATAACTATACAGAAATAACCACAGTGACCACAGACTCTAAAGCTGATGATACACGGGCAATATTTTCATGTCAGCAATAATTGCTGGCAATTTTCCTATTGACAAATCAATATCTGAACAAGTTTGATCGAGGCAAGCAATATTTTGCTACCATCCAATCACAGATGAGATTTTGGGTCACATGACACCTGAGTCTTCCAAAAATAAATTTCAACAATGGCTGCCAAGTGGTGCGAGGAAACCGAAGGGATGCTGATCTCTTATAACTTTATTTATTTATTACTCAGGTAAGTTATATTGATGTATTAGTGTAATATTGAAATAAAGACCAACTTTTCATAAGTTATGGTATTCTTGACTTTTGATTGTAAATAATTGGTATTATTACTCACTCACCGCCGTACTGACGAACCGAGTGACTTTTAACTAGCTAGCTAGCTAACTTTACTCAGCAGACCTAATCAGACCACCTGCTTTACTGGTGAATACATCCATGAATGCTTCCGTAAAATTTAGAGATACGGTCGATTGAATTACATTGGCGGAAAGCTGTGGTTCTCGCCGTTCCGGGCACATATATACCTTTGTGGTGAGATGACGGTAAAGGTTTGAAACAGGTTAAAAACAGGATCCGCAAAAATTCTTTTTTCAGTTATTGCCCCATTGCCCATTGCTACAGTGGCCCATACCCATTGCCCATTGCTGGCAATATTGTACAATATTGCTGGCAATATTGCCTGAAAATATTGCCCGTGTATCATCAGCTTAAGCCCTTAAAACATTAACCTATGTACTTTCTGACCTCATGTTACCACACAGAATACAGATACAACTTCACACATCCATACAATAAAGCCTCAAGCCATTTTGTCGTCAAAAATGCTCTACGCCCACGTAATTCTCCCCATTAGATAACAACACCTGATCTGCCAATAAGAACGTCTGATCAAAGTAGTCTGATCAAAGAATGGCGGGATACACAAAATGCTTATGTAGCATTGCTGTTGCCCAGAGGCGGGCTTAGCATGGTGGTTAGGGCAACGGCCTTTCCCGCTGGAGGCTCGTGTTTGAGCCCCACCAGGTCCCAACTTCCACACACCCATGACAGGTCATCACTGACCATGTAGTCATTGATTTCCTCAGATCAGCCTCACTCCTCTTGAGTTGTAGCTAGCTAAGTGACTATAGGCTACTGTATGGCTAACATAAGTCATACAGTAATAACTGTAATAACGTTTAGATCTACTAGGCAACACAAGTACGTATGGCAGCCTTGTCATTGTGCAACAACGTTACTGATCAAACAACAAAATTATCGAGCATACAGGCAACATAAATAATGGTCAATTTGGCCATTTAAGTAAGTGTTTATAACTTTATTTTCTTACGCAATATTGATATTCCAATTTTATCAGAATATTCAATAAATCAATTTAGGAAAAGTCATGAATCCATTTAGAAATATGACCAAAACTTCAATTCATTTGTAATTCATGGTAAAGGGAAAATGACTTGTAACAAACACAGTACAAAAAAAATTATATCCCAACAATGAAATGTTTTAAACGTAAAAAATGGCAAGTTTGAATGCATAAAGTTTGAATGACACATTCTCTTCAGATGGTAAGATGAAAAAACACAGGGCCAAGTTACATGAAATAATTTGGGAAAGATTGGGTTAGCATTGCTTTGGAATAGAGCTTGTTTAATTTGTGTGAACGAAGATAAGCAATATTGTTTGTTGTAACTTGGCCTCATTTTCATATCAATACTTTTAATGGCAGGTCTAGATTTTGCTAGTTTTAGTATAGACAGTGCTTTGCATGCGCGAGAAACATTTTTGTACGTTGAAAACGTCTTTTGTTGATCATGTGAGCCGCAATCCTTTGCAATTTATGCATTACAGTTAATGGCTTATGCATAGTTTGCATTCTGTCCATTGTTTTTGTGGTCCTACATGTCAAACTTGTCATATATTGCAAATTGACATGAAGTATTTCACCCATTCCACCACTTCAATAAGTATGCCACCTTAGAAGATACCAAATGTGACAATTGCATAGGTGGTAAGAACTCTGTGGCCCTACAGGGCCTTAACCCCTTTGCGCAGATGGCAAATTTGGTTAATTCTCGCCTATTTAGGGGGTGGTCTGTTTAAGGCCTTATAACTCCAGGTGTGAGCATCACAGAAATTGGCTAATGGCATAAAGGGATATTTCACCTTCGTGTGACAGAAGTAATTTTGTGGAGCCTATCCCATTATATTTGGAGAGCGTGAATATGGTTGATGGTTGATGAATATGGCCGTAGTTAGTGTGTGCTTTAAAATGATTAATTTTGGTGAGGTCCCAAAAATGAATGGGAGTGAATGGGGTGCCTGACAACCGGGACTCCCGGATGCCATTAACGGTCAGCAGGGACAGCTGATGTTGCTAGTATTCAAGCTATGCAAATATAATGGGGTAGGCTCCACAAAATTCTGTCTCACGAAGGTGAAATATCCCTTTAAATGAAACAAGACAGTTTTACCATTTACAATACGAACTTTGTATCTGCAAAATCTGAGAATGATATGCAGAGCTACTAAAGATCTATGATGCAAAATATAGGCA
Source organism: Synaphobranchus kaupii (assembly GCA_029718625.1). Taxonomy (NCBI): domain Eukaryota; kingdom Metazoa; phylum Chordata; class Actinopteri; order Anguilliformes; family Synaphobranchidae; genus Synaphobranchus; species Synaphobranchus kaupii. The sequence goes on along the minus strand of CM056377.1, from coordinate 98,970,478 downwards.
GTGTACCCTGTTGTCTATTAGTGTCTCCAAATCTATCCAAATGGCTATATTCTGCACTGCTCTAAATCATAAAATAATTATATATTTAACTACAAATGAAATGTTTTGGATCATAAAACTCACTTTTGCATCATTTTCAAGTGGGAATTGCTATCTTTTCACCAGTATATGGGGTAGATATCTATGGGTCCAAAACCCCTATGCAAAACATGTCATAAAATGAATAAAATTAGTGTTGTCCATTATAAAGCATATACATTTGCCCCTTGTGATGGTTTAAGATGAAAACACTGATATCACAATGTTACACACACCTAAATATGTAGCCTAAGCATTCACTCTTGTACCTCAATAAAACATCAGTTTCCCCTGTAATCTACAGTATGTATTCTTTTGCACTGGGATGGCATTTGTATGTAGTAAATAAATAAATAAAATTTTCCCAGAGTCTTTTGATATCCTTTTATACCCAGTCATGATAGCATCACCTGTTTACCTGTGGAATGGCAAACAGGTGTTTTTTTGAGCTTCCCAGTCTTTTTCAGTTTTTTTGCCCCTGTCCCAACTTTTTTGGAACGTGTTGCCGGCATCAAATTCAGAATTAGCATACAAAAATCAATAATGTTGATAAGGTAAAACATTAAATATATTTTCTTTGTACTGTTTTCAATTAAATATGTAAAAGAGAATTTACAAATCACTGCTTTATGATTTTATGTGCATTTTACATACTGTCCCAACTTTTTTGGAATTGGGGTTGTATATATCAGTGCACAGTAAATTGGAATGAGTATTTTCCATGCCCTAAGTGGCAAGTATAGCCCAGGAAGATAAGCCTCTAGCCTATATTATGTACGATAACGCTACAATAAAATAATATTCCACAACAGGGAAATGCTGCCGAATGTTCGAGCTTCAATGAAAAGTCGGTACATCAAAACACGACTGAGCAATGAATGTTTACACTACGGTGTATAAAATGCACTCAGAATGCGAGAATAACCATATCTAACATAGCCTACTAGACAAGACAGTGATCGAGTGGAAAAGCGAACGTAGGCTACATAGGCTATGTAGTCAGTGAGAAGAACCATGAATTACAAGCAGTACTTTTTTTCATATCGCGGAAGAAAAACACCCGTCAGCGAATGTATTTTCTTTAACTGTTTGCGTAATAGTACATTGACTAGATTAAAAAATTATGTTACGCTGGTCTGCAAATTATTGGTCAAAGCATCCCACTGTTCAAAAGGATATACTCTATCGGATAAAACAGTTGTGAATAAAATCCGAATCACGTGAAATACTTAAGAGCTGCAGGTACAGTATATGGGTGTTGTGCACAGACGTTCGTTGTTGTGTATTAACGAGCTAAACTGGTGTGTATTTCTCAAACAGATTGTCCAAGACAATAAATGACCACTGAATTTTGAAAGGGACATCTCTATGCTTAAAACCAATGGTAGGATTATATATTTATTTCATATTTAGTAGCAGATAGGCCTATCTATAGTACAATATGACACAATAATTTCACGTTTATTTTGCATTTGAGTGAGCAGGGCTTTTCATTGCTTTTTTGACATACGATCAGGCTATTGTTGGGTTTATCTTGTTGCTATGATGGAATTCTAATTTTATACGATAAAATAAATATATTTATGAACTCACACATAGACTCTATTGTCCACTATGTCATGCATGGGTAGGTATAGACTGGGTCGGGGGTTGATTGTTAAATGGACTTGCTACGGGAAAATAGTGATACTTAGAAACTCAGTATTCTGCAGAGTTGTCACGAATCGTGTACTAATAAAGGTAAAACACAGAGTTTGAGGTTTCCATTAATAGTTTGGCTGCAGGAGCAACGAATGTCTCAGTTGAGCAAAATCTTGGTGCCGGCATCTTGGTCACTAGGCATCTGCGCAAAGGAGTTAATAAATATTCAGATCTGCAATGTGGGGATTTTGTCATTTGAACCTGTCTCAACTCTGTAATGTGAATGGGGTATTAGATTTCAGCTTCAGGCCCTCACTCCGCTTGTCATATTCTTGTTTGCAGGATGTGAAATACATACAGACAGATGGCTACCGGGCCCCGGAGGCGGACCTGCAGAACTCCATGGCTCAGGCCGGGCTGGAAGGCGATGCTGGCTGCACATCAGCCATTGACCTGTGGAGTCTTGGAATCGTTTTATTGGAGATGTTCTCAGGAATTAAACTGAAAGACACTGTTCGATCTCAGGAATGGAAGGTTAGTGCACATTGTAGGAGTGTGGAGCCATTGCCGAATTAATATAGTTACCTAAGTACTGCATCAGCAATGGCACTATTTTATCAAGTTCACAATTCAGCTTTAAAGGGGTTCACTTTCTGAAGTTTTTTTTTAGATATACAATTTCAGTTTTAGTGTGTTTTTGATTGGCACAGACAGTTTTGTGTGTGATGAATGATATTTAAACGAGTGTAACAACCCTTATTCAGCTGCTTTAGTATTAGAAGAGGGTGCATGCAATAGTCTACCAAAGAGTTGATTCAATAGTTCAATATTCAATATTTCAGCACCAATGTCTGAGAAACATACTGTTTGTAGGCAGATGAATTTATGTACATTGGCATGTGGTGTCAATTGTGAAGACATTTGTCCTTACATTTACCAATGACACAGCATTCTCCAGATAAACACATAAATTGTCTTTCAAATGTAAGATTTATGGTTACATGTTATTTTTTGCTATAGGATAATAATTCTACAATAATAGACCACATCTTCGCCAGTAAAATTGTGGTTTGTCCCGCCATCCCAGTGTATCACCTTAGAGACCTTATTAAAAGGTAAGAATCTCAAACTGTTGAAAAATGTGAATATTTATTTTCACTTTGAAGCTCAATTCCTTTTTCGTGACCAGGAGTGTTTTGAAATCACATGGTTACATTGTTCACCCATTAAAACTTTTGCTGCATGCAACTGAGTTGCATTCCTTTATTGTTGGAACATTTTTCTTTCAGCATGCTCCACAATGACCCCAAACACAGAAGCACAGCAGAGACGGCCCTATCTAGCCCATTCTTCAGTATTCCTTTTGGTATGTGTGCAAATACTCACAAAATAAATCTAACTCATAGCAGACCATCCTGCAAAGAATTCCTTAGGTGCAGAACATCTTAAAAAATATGAATGGCTCCTGGCTCTGACATAACTGTAGCAATAATGCATATAGATGTGTAACACATTGCACTTGAAGGCTTTTTGTTGTTTGTTTTTAGCTCCTCATATTGAAGATCTGGTCATGCTTCCCACACCTGTCCTCAGACTGCTTAATATCATTGATGACAGTCACCTCTACAATGAAGAGGAATATGAAGGTGGGGGAGTGGAAATGTAAATAATGTCTCTCTGCTAATGGCATAATGTATGAGAAGGAGCATCGCTCTGCTGTTGCATCCATCTTTCTTTTTCTTCTCGTAAGAAAGTGTTTGTGATCTGGTTTATTTTGACCAAGAGAATTCTTGGTCATGTAAATGGCAGTTCATCACATGACATTGGTCAAAAAGGCCCAAGAAAGCCTCAATAACGACACTTACCCTCATTTTTACAGACATTGTGGAGGACATGAAGGAGGAATGCCAGAAATATGGGGCTGTTATTTCTCTGTTGATCCCAAAGGAAAATCCAGGCAAAGGCCAGGTAAGACTTATTTCCCAATGTAGTGTGGCTCCATGTTTCTTTTTCATGTAGATCAACATTCTCAGAAAAAGCTACTTTTTTATGTTTTGTTTGAAAGAGGAATATGAAAATGTATTATTAGATTACTTACAATAATCCTTCTAATATGGCATAAATCTCTTCATTCCAGGTTTTTGTTGAGTATGCAAATGCTGGTGACTCCAAAGAAGCCCAGAGATTGCTGACAGGACGAACATTTGATGGGAAGTTTGTTGTGGCCACTTTCTACCCGTTGAGTGCCTATAAGAGGGGGTACTTATACCAAACAGTACAGTAAATCTGCAAACGCAATCATGCAAGGCCCTCAGAGCAACCTAAATCTTCTCTTATGCAGACCACATTGCAAGTGTTTTTCAGTTTTAGATCATCCAGTTTGCACTGATCAGCCATTATGAGGAAATCAAGTCAACATTACTATCAAATTAGTAGTATGACACATGCAAATAACCTCCTATCATGGTGTGCATATTGAAAATATCTGCTTTACACTGTACCATGGAAGGCTTTTCCTCCAAGAGTGCAGTGGTTTGCATTTTGTGTAGCAGAGCTATAGGTTATATAGTTCCAAAGCCTATCATTTTCTTAGCCTTGAACGTATATCACAATTTATTGTGTTAGATTTGTTAAAAAAAAAAAACAAACTCATATTGGTGGCAGTATCCATCTGAAGAGCATAAGAGTACATTATCAAATGGTGAGATTGATTCACAAAGGAGAGGTGCCTTTTATCAAAAGGATAATTAAGTTTCTTTTTCCGTTGTTAGAGACAGGAACTGGTACCAAAGTCAAGCTAGTTTATCCTTTTATTAGTTTATCACTGTTCTGGTTATTTACATCATCACACTGACTGCATCGATGTTAATGCAAACTAGTTGCTGCTGTGTGTCCCAGTGCTGCTCCTGTAGAATTGGGGTATGTGTTTTGCTTCAGCAGAGCTCAGCCATAGAGGAACAAATCCAACAAAAGTATTGTTCTCAGTTATGAGTTTACTTTTTGGTTGCAGTGGCACTGGTTATCTCCAGGAATGTTGTTGTAGATTCCCAAACACTTCAGTAATACTGGTAAAATATTTCCCCTAGTACCACTTTTCTAATCTCCTTAAATTGCACACAAGTGTTCAGGGTGATTTTTAGAATTTTGATTAGGTAGGACTTTCTAAAAATGCATAAAATCATACATTTTTGTCTCGTCCATACTTTTTACATATTTTCTATTAAATAATTTGCTGAAAACTTGAATTCCAAAGGTACCATGAGCACCATCTTTGTATAACTTGCTGCTTGCTGAAATACTGAGAGCACAAGTTCGATTTAAACTATTTTCAAAAATTATCTTTTCATTATTCTGTGATACATGTCTATTATATTTCGTATTTTAATATAGAATTACATGACAGAATCCATTTTATAACAGAGCAGCTCCCAGAAGTCGTCCCTTCCTTGTATTGTTTTTACAGCTATGTCTGGATTTGGCCTGGCCTGAATAGAATACTGCGCAACTGTTACAGATGTATCTGGGGATTTTATGATCCTCAGAAAATGCAACATATTTCAGCGCTGACCTTGTATAACCCAATATCCTGCTCAACAATAGTAAAAAAAAAAGAAGAAAAAAAGCGTTGTAGAAATGCTGAAAATGGGAATCTTTTCTTTAAATCCGGATTTTTTTCCAGTTTTCATCTGTGTTTCTCACAAATCTTTATAGCAGGCAACCCCTCCACATGATCGCATGATCCGCTGTCTCATCTTTGTGGGTGGCTTGTAAAACCAAATGCCTTCATGCTGCGTAATAAGGGAATATTCATAAGGTTGTGGCACAGGACGCCATCTGCACACTTGTCTTTTCGGTAGTTGGTATGTGAATAATTGGAAACATTTGCCAGCCTATTCTGTAAATGCTGTCATTTTGCTGAGTAATTGAAAGTATTCCTTGTTTGCCAAGATCCGATCGGGACTTGGCATTCTTTACGAATGATGACGTGACGTTGATACTTTAGCTCATATTTTCAAGGTTTCTTTCTAGATTTAAGCATGCCGGTCGGTGGCTGTCATTAAAAGTGCTTGAACCTTTTTAGACTTGTGGAGAAGTGTAATATGTCCCTTGTTCTGCATGGCCAATCTGTGTCTGGGCTCTATGTCCTTAGTGTTAATGACCGACTGACAACATGCATGCACTTGCAGACGTGTACGTACAAGGGATGCGAACAGCACAATGCAAAGTTGTTTTATGAAGGGATATCAGGCTGGCAGTCTTTTTTCCTAGATGCAGTGTTGGACAGATCAGGTCCAGAGAGGTGGGCTGCACATTATGAGTAGGAGGATGTGATGACCCTCTGAGAAGTACGTCTTCCTAACTTTAGTGGAGCTAAACCCTTAACGTTCCGTCCCTTTGGGTGTGTAACAGATCCAGAAGCGTACAGATGCAGACTTGTTGAGTAGCTGTGGCTATTGCCTGTCACAGGGTTTCTAAAAGCCTCTCAAGATTCTATTTAAAAACACCGAGCTCCTGTAAGTTGTGATCGGTGGAAATGCTGGTGCTGTTGTTTTTGGCTTCAGTAAGTGGTTGCACACCGTTTTTTCTTTTCCTTAATTACGCACATCTGTGGTGGAATGCTGCTGAAGTATTTGATAAAGAGCACACAGTTTCTGTTAGTCTTCTTTTGGTTTACCTTTTAACTGCACATATGTTGTTGTAAGATGGTCAACTGCCAAGCTGTGCAACTACCAGATGTGCATTGTACCTTATTCTGACCTACACCTCTCTAAGTGATTTTATCAGAAAACTGAATATAGAAATTTTATACTTTATGCTTATTTGGAAATTGTGATGACCTTACGGCCAAAGTGAAATTGCTGTGAATTGTTTTTATCTGGTGTTAGATTAAACAATTTGGATTAAATATTTTTTTGGAATGGCATGATTTGAAAGCACAAATTATACTTTTGTGGGAAGAGGTGAGACGCTTTTTCTAGAGATTTCCAAGAGATATAGAATTGTATTGGCCTCTTGTAATATGCTATCAGGGAGTTCAGTGGTGCTGCCAAGACACACCTGAATAGTCGAGGACAGCAGTTTTGCCACAGTATACCTGGCAGGTTATGCTAGGTGGAATATTGGGTTTATTGTCATTGGTACAAGTCAATAATATTGTATATCTTAACGTAGAATTATGTGACAGAAATTATTTTATTACAGAGCCGTTCTTCCTTGTATTTCTTTTTACAGCTACAGTCATGTGAAAAAGTAAGTACACCCTCAAACGGATTTTATGATCCTCAGAAAATGCAACTTATTTCAGCGCTGGCCTTGTATGACCCACTATCCTGCTCAACAATATTAAAAAGCTATCTAGTAAAAACCTATATAGCAGAAAATGGGGAGAATCCATCTTTAAACCTGGATTTTTTCCAGTCCTGATCAGTGTTTCTCACAATCGGATGATGAACATTGGATTTATTTTTATTTAAATGTGAATTTGTTACTGCAGGATTGATGTAATGAATAATCTAATTGAAATCCTTTTACTGCCTGTGGTGTACAGTGGGCTCCTGCCATTAACACCCATCATTTTCTCTCACCACTCCTAGTCCAATATTTTGTCAGGCAATACCTATGTGACAGAACAAGAGGAAGAGAGAGGCTGATATACCTCTTTAAGTAATAAGTGGAGAGCATGGCACTGTGCCTCATGCTGCAGGGAATTTTATAGATGCAAGCCTCTGAAGAGTATGAGGAAGTGTCCTTTATACGTGAGAGCAGCTCAAAACAATTACCGTAAATGCACTGGTAAAATGTGTTCCTTGTGTCTGAAGCACTACCTGCAGCAGATTGGGAGGTTCAGCAGGAAATTCAAAACACATTTTGGCAAGTGAAAACCTAAGATATCCTCTCATTCAAATCAGTATAATCTTTAGTAGGGAAAGTTTCAGTAGGGAAATTAATCAAGATTGTACTTCCTTAAAGGCATTATAATTTATTCCCCCTGCTTTAGGAGTTCTCTGTAGTATATATATTTTTAATAATGCATAATAGTCTATAGTGGAGTTTGTGTTTATTTATTACTAAAATGGAAAATTTTTGAAAGTTACAACAAAAAATAAACTTCTGAGACAAATGTGTGACAAAGCTTTGATGTGACAGGAACGGTATCTGTTGTAGGGTTTTTATAACATACCCATAATGAAACATTAAAATGGACATTTTAAATTTTGTGCTTTTGAAAATGCAATTACACCAGACATCAAAAGATAAGGGTCAGTGAATTTAGCTCATGGTTGAGGTGTTTCAGGGTTACATTTCCTCTTGCGTTCTCGTTTTGTCTCTCTGACTGGCAAGTGATTCTGAAATCCTCCGAGGTGTATTCAGTAAGCCTTTTGAATTGTTGATTAATGAAATATAGCTTTGAGAATGCAACATCCTAAGTGTGAATTTGTGGTTACGAATGTGTTGATTTTATTCACAGCCACCGCAGAACAAAATATTAAAGGGATAGTTCGGAATTTTGGACATAATGTCTCCATTACGACTTACCCATGATGTAGTTGATTGATGGAAACCATTTTCAGATAATTCCATGCTGTCCCTTCTTTTGGACATACACACATTGCTAATGCTAGCGCAACTCTAAGGTATCTGGTAGCATCCACTACCAAGCGCACTTAAACACTCCACAGTGCACCCAAAGCAAATAAAATACGACAACAGTCTATCGGGGTTATTTTCAGTGATTATACCATCATTTTTCAAGTCAAACTATCGTTGAATCCTTTAACTTTGTGCTCACCTAAATTCTCTGTGGAAGTACGGCAGCGGAGCTAGCTGTAGATTAGCCAGGGTATCTGCCTGTAGGCTATCTGCTGTACTCTACAGTTGCCGACACAATCCGTTTTGCCGTAAAGTTACATATTTGGTAGACAACAAGTCAGCTAAACATGAACATGCTACAGAATAACACAGCATATACAAGCACACTGGCTACCAATTTGCATGACTTCCCATTCGTGGCAACTAGCTAGCTAAATTGAATAGATAGATCACGCATACAATCATTTATTAGTTACCTGCTCGTCAGTTGTTTTCGGTGCATGAAGAAAAACAGGTGATGGCACAGCAGTCTCCTTCAGTAGAGGGTGTCCCGACCGTCCTTTTTTGATTTTCACATAGTCATCCTCCGTGAAATGGTCACTACACACTTTTCACTTTTTTAGAGTCTCAATTGGTGTGTTGACATCCATGCGAGCAGCAAGGAGCCACAGCTGTTTTATTTGTTGATCTTCCACTGGAAATCAGTGAAAACTTTGTGGTGCCCATTTTTTTACATGATTTGAATAACCTTGAAATACACACCGAAATACCATCTTACCTGAACGTTAGCTAATAATACTACGGGTCTGATTCTTTCACACGCGCTATATTGTTTTTGGCCAGCACGACATACGACGGCAGAGCTATAGGCTACTTTACGTTACCTACTAAACTAACTCCGTACTTCCACAGAGAATTTAGGTGAGCACAAAGTAAAGGATTCAACGATAGTTTGACTTGAAAAATGATGGTGTAATCACTGAAAATAACCCGATAGACTGTCGTTGTATTTTATTTGCTTTGGGTGCACTGTGGAGTGTTTAAGTGCGTTTGGTAGTGGATGCTACTCGATACCTTAGAGTTGCGTTAGCATTAGCAATGTGTGTATGTCCAAAAGAAGGGACAGCATGGAATTATCTGAAAATGGTTTCCATCAATCAACTACATCATGGGTAAGTCGTAATTGAGACATTATGTCCAAAATTCCAAACTATCCCTTTAAACTACAGTTTCCTGTGGTAATGGTCTTTTTGTGAAAACACTGCTGTGATATCTAAATATCTAAGTGAAATGTATATACACGCATTAAAAAAGTCATGCATGGTTTTGGGTAATATTCTGAATGGGTGTCTGACATGCCCTGAGTCACAAGCTTCGCTGTGAAAGTTTTCAGGGGAACTGGCTGTGGCAGGTGGGCATTTCAGAAAACCTGTTTTTACATGAATGAAAGGACTGCACTCGAAGCTGCTCATCAGGTTAAACTGGTTTATTGCATTTGAGTAAAACGGGGTTGAAATCGTGACATGAAAGAGAGAGACATTAGAGTGGGTTCATGTGGCCAAGATGTGTGTACGTAGAGCAAAACTCTGCCTTTACTTCAGTGTGTTTGCCTGAGATCAATGCTATGGCAGGTGTTTATTTCTAGTGCAGTTTTATAGACTGAAATAACTGAAAATGGGTTACCATTCTACTGGTGAATACACTTCAAACAATGCATTATATAATAACCAGTAATGGTATTTCTGTTTGTTCCCTGTATATAAACACTAAAAACACTGAATATAGCACTTTCCTTGTACATTGTACGGCAAGCTGCAAGAAGCACTGTGTTTACTCATACAGGTTCCATTAATGTGATAGCGTTTGATGCTAATTTTACATGACATTTTGTTAGCCTGAAGATCTGTTGTGTCCAATCTGTGAGTTACAAGGTTCAAGAAGCACAAAATAAGCCCTTAACCCATAGAAACACTCTGCCACAGTAAACACCATGCATCTGTAGGCCTTAAAGACTTGTAATGTGAGGGATTTGTGATTCTAATGCATTTACTGAGGTAAATTATGAATGGTACATTTTTTGTAGTTCCAGCTGTCTGGAATGGGAGTGTCGAGATAATGAGAGTTTTTCTTTGGAGGTGCAAAAGCTAATGATTGCTTGTATAGCACTGATAAATAACACAGTAACACAATTTATACTTGACACTCGGGTGCATGTGTTGTGTTTTGACCTTTATATTCAGAAGACTGAGACTGAAACCCATCACATTGCATACATGTATAAAATCTGCTATTTTTTGCGCCTCAAATATATCGGTAAAGTTCCTGGCTGAATTATTAATGTACAAAAGTCTCTCATGCCTCTGTTTAGTAATAGCACCCTTCCATGTTTATACTGCTTTTTATGCTTTGAGATGCAGTAAGTGCCAAAATGGAAACTTGTAACCTTGTCTTTCTTTCTTATGGCCCGCTGCTGAACTCTCCAACAGTAAATGTCAGTTGAATTATAGAAGAGAATAGACTTGGGCCGGGAGTCAATTCCTGAACTTATTTTATACCTGTGAGGGAGTTTACTGCCAGGGTAGGTGTATAATTGTCATTTTGTCATTCAGCCTTGTTTACAGACCTTACAGACAGAGCAAATGTCAGGAGAGGCCTTGTGTTTACTGAGGGAGAATTCTGGTTGGCGTGCAGCGCATATGGGTGAGATAAGATGGATAAAAAAATAAAATAAGTTTCTTGCACTGAATGTTGTGATATTTCCCATTTGCTAACTGTGAGCAAGATGGTTATGAGTGACACTTTGTAAAGAAATGAAAACTTTCACCCAAGCTAGGTGATGCTGGCTACTCATTGATAATTTGCCTCTGTGGAAAAAGAAGCCGGCTGCCTTTGCAGCATACGTCTCAAAGGTTCGATTTCACCTTGGCTGCAGATCTATCCTTTTCAATATTAACCTCTTGGATAATGATAGTAAATTTCCCCCCTCCTTTCTTCATCAAAGTCAAGTCCAGGTGCTGTTTATAATGTATAAGCCTGACCTCCCTGCCCTTCCCCTGGTGGTTGCAGCTAAGCAGGCAAAAAGGTTTCATAAATTAAATATAATTAGGTTTTATGTAAGTTAGCGGAAGCCTTCTTGGCATACTGACAGTCAGGTTTGTAGGATACTGTGATCTACAGTGAGCACCATAATTCATTGGACAGTGACACATTTTTTGTTATTTTGGGTCTGTACTCTAGCACTGAGTTTGAAAGGATACAATGAAAATGAGGTTGAAGTGCAGACTGTCAGTTTTAATTTGAGGGTATTTTTATCCATATCGGATGAACCGTTTAGAAATTATAGAACCTTTTGTACATAGCCAAAAAATCAAAAAATATTGGACTGTTTAACATAATGTAGAATGAAGTAATACTTTTTAATATTTGGTCGCATATCCTTTGCATGCCATGACTTCCTGATGTCTGTGACACAACAATATCAAAATACTCTTGATATCTTATTTTCTGGTACTCCTACAAGCGATGCTATAAGCTCTCTGCATTTGAATGGATCTCTATGGGAATTAGATTTAGCTGTAAATTACACTGGGACAGTATGGAACACATGGTTGGCTAAATGGCTCTAAGTCATCAAGGGTCTGACGTATCAAACAAGCCTTAAACCATCACTCTGCTGCCACATATGCAGTAGATATAGATGGATAACTTGAAGGGTTTCTTCTCCTGACTTATTTTTCCATAGAGTTCAATAGGACAATTTGTCAGGAGAAACAACCCTTAAAGTGATCCATCCATATCTACCAAAATTGCAATAAATGTGTCACAATGAACTATGGTGCTCACTGTGTGTGTGTGTGTGTGTGTGTGTGTGTGTGTGTGTGTGTGTGTGTGTGTGTGTGTGTGTGTGTGTGTGTGTGTGTGTGTGTGTGTGTGTGTGTGTGTGTGTGTGTGTGTGTGTGTGTGTATACATATACATATACATATACACTGCCTGGCCAAAAAAAAAAGTCGCCGTTGCACCCGTCATGCATAGTGCCCACTGTACAAGCCTCTGGAGGCAGTGTTATGATCTGGGGTTGCTTCAATTGGTCAGGTCTAGGATCAGCAACGTTATGCAGCAATAAAATTAAGTCAGCTGAGTACCTGAATGTACTGAATGACCAGGTTATCCCATCAATGGGCATATTCCAGGATGACAATGCCAAGATTCATTGGGCTCAAATTGTGAAAGAGTGGTTCAGGGAGCATGAGGAATCATTTTCACACATGAATTGGCCACCAGAGTCCTGAGCTTAACCCCATTGAAAGTCTTTGGGATGTGCTGGAGAAAACGTTACGGAGTGGTTCGACTCTCCCGTCGTCAATACAAGATCTTGGCCAAAAATGAATGCAACTGGACGGAAATAAATGTTGTGACGTTGCATAAGGTTGTCAAAACAATGCCACGACGAATGTGCGCCATAATCAAAGTTAAGGACGGTCCAACAAAATATTGGAGTGTGCGACTTTTTTTTTGGCCAGGCAGTGTATATATATATATATATATATATATATATATATATATATATATATATACACTGATGGTGGTAGTATATTTTCTGTATGTGTGGTTTTAAGTTGCGTGAAAGTCAGGTCATAAATTTAGTAATATCTGTTAATTTAAGTCTCCTAAAATTAAGTTCCATCATTTGAAGAAGACATTTCTTCACACTATGATTATATGGACTGTGTAATATATTTGTGCTGCAATAGTTTGCAGGTTACAGTTGTTTTGAACAAGAGGTCAGATATGAGGGATGACTCATTTTCAACCGAGTTGGGAAGTTTTATAATGCAAGGAGGACAATAGGATTTGTTTAGTATGACATGCGTAACTGGATTGAGTTTGGGTGCCTTTTAAGAGTGAACTGCATGAAAAATCTGGAATATTGGATGCATGGTTTACAACGTTGTGTTACAAATTGAATTAAGCAGTCTTTAAATGCATAGGTGGGCAGTTAAAATGACAATTAGTAAATGTTTAGGCTATATTTTGTTCTTTGTCTCATGGAATACATGAAACATTTGCCTATAATATCAATAAGTTTACTTAAACTGTACCACAAAGGTTTTTTTTTTTTTTTTTTGCATTTCCCTCTTATTCATCTTCTGAAGACAATCATGTTTGTCTTCATTTTGTGGCAGATTAAATTTGGCTGTCTATATCTGTGAATACAAACTGGAATAAAACAAAACGGGTTGAACGAATGCAAGTGACTACTGAAATGCCCTGGAACTATTCTGTCATCTCTCTAATGGGAGGTTCTTTATGGGAGGAGCTTCAGAGCCATGTGTGGAGTGTGGATAACTTTTGAGGAGGACTACAGAACTACAGGACTTGAATCTTGTGATGTTACAAAGAAAATTGTACTTGGTGACTTTGAATGTAAATGTGATTTGTGAAGAGAACAAGCCACAAACCTCCACAAATGCAAATATTAGGGTCATATTAAAGGTACAGAGAGGCTTGAGTGCAGAAATGAACCTTTCATGCATTGTATTTTATAGAACCTTTTTTATCAAATGGGAATGATATACACCATGATGTTTGCATATCGCACAATAAAGAGTTCAACACCTATTCATTTTTGTTTCTTTGACAACCTTCTAGATTACATTCCAGACCTATGTTGAAACTATTTCTGATTAAAATCGCAGCCAGATTTGCCTCTTGTGAAATGATGGTTCATTTACTGTTCAAACATGACTTGAAAGCATCCTCTTTTTGTTTGCTTCATATTAAGTGAGATTATGTGCCCATATACTGTGTGAAGTGCTTAATTGCTTATTCAGCATATAAATACCAGGATGGGTTTTTGGGGTAAGCAACTTGTCTTTCCACATTCAAACAAAATCTTCCATGCCACCTTGAAAAATATAGCTATAAGTGGGAGCATTCAGACTAACTAATACATAACAGAATACAAAAAAATAAAAATTGTCTAAATATATGAATGGAAGGGTTGTGACAGACATAAAAAAAACAACCATGTAAAGTGTAAATACTGTTCATATTGATGTGGAAAAGGATTTTGTTAAAGATTTCATTTCTTCCTGCAGGCTTTTGATGAGTGGTCTTACTAAGACTAATGCTTCAGGATTTGACATTCAAAGAGTGTGCATGTTAACGGCACGGAATAATGAATTGTTGGTGGTTCATTCAGAGCTGTATGGCTAATTGTACCCCACTGCACTGTGTTGACCTTTGTCTCTTTTCAAACCTTTGCTGTAGTAACTTCCATTAAGTTACTTCAGAAGAAGCTTCATTACGGTTGCTCATTTGTATGTGGTTCTTCACAGATTGATCAGATTCTCAGGACTTTTTTATTTTTACGATCAGTCAGGTACTTGCATGTAGGAACAAAACAAGATGTAATGTAATATCAATGTCACTAGAGGGCGATATCATTCTGCAGCAAGTCGATATCTTTGCAAAGTCACATGCATTATATTTTTGATCTATGTTGACAATCAATTAAAACTGCATTGCTACAAGGCATTCTTAGTGCTTATGAATCAAGGTATGTAATAGGCTAATGTGAAAATAAAAGGTAGTTTTGAATCAGGAATAGAATATATTTTGTGGGTGTACTGAAGCCTGTTATTCCCTCCTTTGCATGCCAGTTTAGAGTACCTTCTCTTCAGTGTATAGTATTGTCTGAAGTCTTTCCAAAAATACAAGCTTTCACGTCAAACAGGGGGAGGGTGGCATATCATGTAAAAATGTTTTTTGGTGAATACACTGCATTATTTTATCAGGCTTACTGAACTTCCAAATAGTGTAATCTTCCTCAAAAATGTCTGATCTAATCAGCGTTTGAAATCCTGCCAAGAATGACATGAGAAGGTTTCTTTTCTGGCTTTGGTAGGGGGCAAGGAGGGAGGTTAAGGAGGAGGGAAGGGGGTGGCTGTGGTATTTAGAGGACTTAACAGTGCCGCTGTGCTGTGGACTGAGGACGCCCTTCTTAATGGGAGCATTCCAGCGTTCTGTATTGCCTCTTCCCAGTAATAGTGAATAGCTCTGCTTCAGTGTAGGTTTATAGGGGTCACAGCTTACATGTCCGATAAAGGAGCCCTTGTCTGAGTCTTCAGCACTTCTGTGGGCAACATGACCATGAGGTAAGAAAGGGAAGCAGGCTGTGTTAAGGCATCTCCAGCAGTTCAGCAGTCTCCTGTTACTCATTGTCATGCCTGACGAATGTGTGTTTAAGAAACACCATTAAATTATTTGGTCAGTTATGTTATATTTTTTTTTCTGTACTTAACATAATTTTAGAAGAGCCACATGTTCTTCCAGAGTGATTCATGGTATGTATTGCTTACCAATTGGAAACCCTTGTGAAAGTGACAGATGAAGTATGAGAGAGGAGTTGAAATCTTCCTTACGTGGGATCTGTCGCTGTACGTGCTTTACCTGTCGCCTCCTCTCCCTCGACGTTGTTCACTCAAGAGTTCAGAGTAGAGGGCGAGCATGGCAGCTGAGCCCGAATGGTGGAGGACTGTGCGCTGTACTACTTTTATCTTTCCAGACAGGTTGTTGGGGTGACTCACCTTGGGCTACGTGTGACAGTTACGTTACCTCATCTGTGGCAGAACTTCTGGATTTTCTTTCCCTGGAATTACTGCGTCTGACTTCACCTTGTTCCTCCAGGCGTGCAGGTCGGTACTCACCTGTACAATGAGTCATGACTGTCTCCCAGTGACATCATTGCTCAGTAGAATCTCATATGAATGGTTTTCCCTTTGGCAAGGCTGTAAGCATGACTCAGCTGTTATTACTAGAGTGTAATTCATTAATATGAATGTTGTGTGCACACGTTTTACAACGGGGTTTCCTTTTGTAATTTCCCAAATGGTCCTTGTCATCAAAGTGGCAATTCCATTTCTCTCTTGGAACAACCTTCTGAATCATGGTGACAATGTCTGTCTGAACGTGCAGCGCTCTCCGTAATAGCTTTGGATTTCTATGAAAGCGCTGAGATACAATAGTAAAAGTGTATAAAATTGTGTGATTGCCCTTGAGGTATTAATGCACCAGTCTCATAAAAGCTGTGTCGCTGGGCTCCGGCACTTTAACACGGAGGCCAAGCCTGCGTCAGGACCAGAAAGTGCCTCGGGAGTGCCTCTCTCCTCTTGTAATATTTCAGGGATCTCTACGCATGGCATTTTCATTGTGGCAGTAATAAAAGGGACGGTAAAAATAGAGCCGGGATCTGGTCTCCTGGAGGGTCTGTCACGCTCTCCGCTTCCACCGCCCAGAGCCCTGTCAGACGAACAATCCCCGTCTCATACATACCCCCCAGGGGAGTACTCACAAACCCAGCACGGGAAGCGGGCGCGTGCTCTTATTCACAGTTGATTAAAAAGGATAATGAATCTCGACGAATTCCTGCAATTTCACGAGTCCTTTCTCGCTTTTTGTACTCCAGGGGTTTAATTATTATTTATTCAAATTTGGACATGCTCTTGACTAAACCTGTGAATTGTTTAATTAAGCATATAGACTAGTGACTGCTCCCTGGCTTATGGGGACCAAAACCTGACTGTGTGCGGTGGATGGACTTGCCTACTTGTCGGCGTCCAGGCTTCACAGGACAGTTAGATTGGGCGCATTCTGTCTCTCTCTTTGATAGGAGAGTGAGATAGGGCTCCATCTGTCTACATCATGGCCATTGTGGTGAGTTGACACAGGGCTGGACCATGCGAGGTCCTCTGTAATTGAAATTCATAGGTCACCGCAGTTGACTTAGTGCAAGCCCAGCAGAAGCTGACCTGACAGGCATGTCTGCTTGGGTTTTATCACCCTCCACAAACGTGTGACAGTGTGACTGCATCAAGGTGAAAATGATAACCATCATTCCTGTGATGTAGATCAACACAAATGCCCTCAAGTACATTCAAGGGTCTCACCAGGCCTGCCACAGTTTAACAGTTCAAAAAGAGGACACAGATGAAAGGGGTCATGGGTCATCTCTGGATTTTGTCTGCACCACATGATATTTTCCTGTACATTGAAACTTAAATATTATATATTTAATCAGTACAGCTGGATATTTACCAACCCACTTTAGGCTCACGGCGTTGCATTAAGGGTCCAAGAACCCCATGTGAATTTTGAACCTTGTGTACCTGCTCAATGATCACTACACGACACTGCCGTCTTTTTATTTGACAAACAAGCTGTTCGTACTGACCGCAAAAGCCAATGAACACGATTGATAGTAAATCTGTGAGCCCATTGCTAAATATTCATTATGCACTATGTGGATACTAGTCTGGTACCCAATTACAGAATCCCTATCCCCAGAACAAGGCTGTGAATTATGAATGTGGTGCAGGCCTGAGTTGCATGCAGAATCGGGCCAAAACAATACAACTTTCCTGAACTGAGGTCAAATACCCTCTCCTACTGGGAGACGAGGAGAAAACATATCTATACCTGCTGGAATTATAGCACTGTCTTAATACACAGAATTTTGCACCTCTGAGGGCAGATATCTGCTCATCCAACTGATCATTGCTCTCAGCCTGATTTTGCTTGCTTTTGCAATGGATTAATTAACTGAGACAAAAATAATAAAGTAGTGGACCGATGGAAAACCAAACAGGTCTGATCAACTGGCCCACTCGGCGCCTACCTACCAGGGTAGCTGAAAACAAAAAACACCAAGGAACACTCACTACAAACCAAGACACAAACCTAAGACAGTTAGCCACAAAACCAATCTCAGAGAAAACCCTTGGAAAGCCGCTAGCCCCTCTATTGGCTTCTGTATTCTGTAAGGGGGGCATGATGTGTGAGGTTCGAGGGGCCACACGCAGCGAGGGGATTCTAAAAGCTCAAAGAGCCACTGAGACGGAGAGACCCCGTGATTAAGGGAAATAAACTAATTAACACAATTAACCAAGTTCCCACTCTCGACTGGGGGAAAATAAACTGGGAATTGGAAAAAAGGGCAAACATAAAGAAAAAAAACAGCACATAGGCAGGTGAGCGAGAAAGCTCGGTAACCACCACGAGCTACAACCGGGATGAAAACGAAGCGTGAGAGAGAATGCCTAGGCGGTAAAATAACAAGGGGACTGAAATTAGAGCGGATAAAAGGGAGGAAACAATAAACGAAAAATAACTCCCTTGCTCTAAACGGAGAGGACAGCTTGCTACAGGGCGGAAATAAAGCAGTCTCCGCGTCCTAACATCTACTGGCACCAGTGCAACACGCAACACATGAAAACGGATAAACGCTCTGACTCTCAATAAAGGGGGAACATAGCCCACAAGAAGGCGAGAAGAAACAGTGTACTAAAGCTACTATAACCGGCTCGCTGTCACACGCAAATAAGTAGAAGCATGAATGCCAGGTTTCTCAGTAAGTAGAAACCAACAAAAGGCGAATAGAACAGAGAACTGCTATCCTATACTTCCATGAGCTAAGTGACAAACGCCAAACCAGAAAAAAAAAAAACGCCCTGCCTCAGTAAAGAAAAGCGTATGAGAAGGCGAGTAGCACATTGGAACAAAAAACACACACCCAACAAACAATGAATAGTACCCAAACAATACAGAAGCCCCGGAAGAAGGAAACGGGGGCTTAAGTAGCTCCGAGGTAACCACACACAGGTGTGGAGGCTGAGAGGGAAGCTCCACGAAAAAGACGAGGCGGAGCAAACATCCACTAAAAGGGCAGTGCCCTCGCGTGGCTACCGAGGGAAACGACCGCAAGGGATGAAAATGTCAAAAACCATGACGGGGGGAAACTCGCCCACCTGGGTGATGCAACGGCAGCCATCAGCTGAGGTGGAGAGGGAGAGAACTATTTTTTTTAGCCAATTAAACTGGGGAATGATTAGGTTGCAGATTGAAAGAGCCAGGTTGGGAATTTAGCCAGGACACCGGGAAGACCCCTACTCTTTACAATAAGTGTCATGGGATCTTTAATAATAACTGGCCCACCAACACCACTTCCAGCAGCAACTTAAGTTTTCCCAGGACGTCTCCCATCCATGTACTAACCAAGCCCACACCTGCTTAGCTTCAGGCATTCAGTAGGAGCAGAGTGCATGATTTATGTGACTTTATAATGTCTTCAGTATTTTAAAAATGGGAAATTTGCTCATAAAAATAAAAGTTTGTAAACAAAGAATGTTACACCTTGAGTATTTAGATGGTATTTTTGCTGAGTTTGCAGTGGTTTCAGCAATTCAGCATTTCTTTAAAATCATCAGCATAGTACTGACTAAGGCCGCGATCACACCGGATCCACTTTAACAGCTGGGGGAGACTTTTTTCGAATGGTTTTCAATGAGTTTGAAGCGTTTTCCACGCTGCTTTTGCGCCCCGGGCGCCTCATGTTTATCCGTTCCAGGCGCCTTGCTGTTTTTCGAAAAATGCTCGGTGCGCACAGGGTTGAAATATCTCATCTTGAAGCGCTCTGAGGAAAAATGCACGCCACGTCACTGTCAATCTTTTCTCCTCTGTCCAATCGCACGAAAGTAGAGGCGGGCCTTGATTATGCTGGTCGGTTCCGTGTAAACAAAGACGATTGAAAGAGAAATCGGTAACGTTCGTTGGCGTTTCAGCCCACCCGGAGTTACAGTCAAGCCGGAAAGTCTGCACACCCCTTTCACCTTCTCCACGTTTTATTACGTTACAGACATATTCTACAATAGATTGAGTTCATTTTTTGTCTCAAAATTCTACACAAAATAGCCCATAATGACAGTGAAAACAGTGGTTTTTAGACATTTGTGCTAATTTATTAAAAATCTAAATGTAAAATATCATATGTACACAAGTGTGCACACCCTTTGATATGACACCCAAAAGTGAGCTGAGGTGCATTTTGTTTCCACTGATACTGCTTGAGATGTTTCTACAACTTAATTGGAGTCCACCTGTGATAACTTCAATTGATTGGACATGATTGGGGATTGCCAGCACCTGCCTATATAAGGTCCCACAGTTGACAGTGCATGTCAGAGCAAACTCCAAGCCATGGGGTCAAAGGAATTATCTGCAGACCTCAGAAACAGGATTGTGTCAAGGCATAGATCTGGAGAAGGGTACGGAAAAATCTCTGCAGCTTTACAGGTCCCAAAGAGCACAGTGGCCACCATCATTCGTAAATGGAAGAAGTTTGGAACCACCAAGAATCTTCCTAGACCTGGCCGCCCGGCCAAACTGAGCAATCGGGGAAGACGGGCCTTGGCCAGGGAGGTGAGCAGGAACCCGAGGGTCACTCTGACAGAGCTCCAGCGTATCCTTGTGGAGATGGGAGAACCTTTCAGAGGATCAACCATCCAGGCAGCACTCCACCAATCAGGCCTTTATGGTAGAGTGGCCAGACGGAAGCCCCTCCTTAGTAAAAGGCACATCACAGCCACTTGGAGTTTGCCAAAAAGGCACCTAGAGGACTCTCAAACCATGAGAATCAAGATTCTCTGGTCTGATGAAACCAAAATTGAACTTTTTGGCCTGAATACCAAGCGTCACGTCTGGAGGAAACCAAGCACCGCTCATCACCTGGCTAATACCATCCCTACAGTGAAGCATGGCGGTGGCAGCATCATGATGTGGGGATGTTTTTCAGCAGCGGGAACGGGGCGACTAGTCCTGATAGAGGGAAAGATGATTGCAGCTAAGTACACCAAGATCCTTGAAGAAAACCTGCTCCAGAGCGCTCTGGACCTCAGACTGGGGCGAAGGTTTACCTTCCAACATGACAACGACCCGAAGCACACAGCCAAGAGAACAAAGGAGTGGCCTCGGAGAAAGTCTGTGCATGTCCTTGAGTGGCCCAGCCAGAGCCCAGACCTGAATCCAATTGAACATCTGTTGAAAGAGCTGAAAATGGCTGTGTACCGACACTCCCCATTCAACCTGACGGAGCTTGCAAGGATATGCCAAGAGGAATGGACAAAAATGTCCAGAAACAAGTGTGCCAAGCTCGTAGCTTCTTTCCCAAGATGCCTTGAAGCTGTAATCGCTGCCAAAGGTGCAGCAACCAAGTATTAGGCTAAGGGCGTGTACACTAACCTATTTTTGTCAGTAAAATAAAATTGCATATTTTCTAAAAACCTGTTTTCACTTCGTCATTATTGGCTATTGTGTGTAGATGTTTGAGGCAAAAAATGAACTCAATCTATTGTAGTATAAGTCTGTAACGTAATAAAAACGTGGAGAAGGTGAAAGGGGTGTGCAGACTTTCTGGCTTGACTGTATATGATTTCAATAATGGTGAATACCATGATAAAAATAAGCGATCCAAGGCAGTCCGCTTATACACAACTTTTAAAAAACAAATAACGAAGCAAACTTTCGGGTAAACCTAGTTTTCTAACACCGTTAACGACGTAAGCTAAGTGATTGACAGGAGCGGAGTTCGGTTGCCTAGCAACGGCAAAAAAGACGCCTCCAACTGATTTTTCAGAGTAGGCTTTCGTAAAATCAAGACAGGCAGTGCTCCTCGCGTTTTGAAGCCTACAAAGTACGTCCGGTGTGATCACGGCCTAAAATGGTACCTTTAAAGAGCAGTCTATCACAGACAATAAAAAGTCTGAACCTGAATATTACCATAACCTCCATCTGAAACTTCTCTGTTGAAATCCCAATTCCAAACCAAATTCATTCATATGAGTATGAATTTCGTTGTATGACCTTCTATAAAAGCAGCAGTGTTTGTAAATCAGAATGCATCTCTTTTGAGGTTGATTATCTGGTCTTATGCAATGTAAAGTTACATGCAATCATTTAAAATGCATAATTCTAATTACAATGTACAATCCAGCAGACTTGGTCTGTATAATATAAAGGAGGTATGCACAAGAACATCAAATAAATTCTTATAGGGCAGCACCCAGACGAAGAAGACAAGCATGTTCCCTCCAAAATAGATCTTTATTTCTCTCCTTGAAACCACTTTCAAAGGTAGACGTGAGGATAAAAAGGAAAAATGGATGGATCAGACACCTTTCTAGGTACTGCATCAGCTGTGAGTCGAGGATTCACTCGAAATTCAGATGTAATATCAGGAGCGAGTCCCTTTCCCATATTAACATTACAGTAATTGAAGGAGGGACGTGGGCGCGTATAACAATTGATGTGCTTCAATATGAACACTGATACTGTGCGCTCTGTAAAGGCTGGATCTAATATAATGAAATACATTGACATGTCTAAGTCAAGCTGCTTTTGAAATGACTGCATGCCTTTTCCCCTGTCAGAGATCTTATTTAACAAAGCAGATGTCAATTCAATTGTTTAACTGACATGCAGTCAGTGTGGAAGGACCCATGGTTCACCCTCAAAATCCATGTACATACATTAAAATACAGAAATGTGTACTAAATAGCAACTGCAACACTCTACAGCAAGGGCAGGAAACCTTGGGGTGCCGGTGACATTTCTGGTTTTTCTTCTATTTGAGCTTGATCACAAGGGTTTGATGGATCATTAAAATTCTAGGCCTGAATATTCTGAATGGTTAAGCGGTGAGTGCCTCCAGCACAATGTCACTGCATTCATTAAGCCTGATTAATTAAAATTAATCCAGTTATGTAGTTTATGTAGTTATAGGTTTGGATGGAGCACAAACCAGGACCATCTCTGGCAATTCAGGACTAGCGTTGCCTAACCCTGTTCTGTAGTATCAGGATTTGAATGATGACCCAAACAGCCTAGGGCGGCAGTGTAGTATAATGGTTAAGGAACTGGACTTGTAACCAAAAGGTTGCAGGTTTGAATCCCAGGTAGGACACTGCCGTTGTACCCTTGAGCAAGGTATTTAACCTGAATTTCTTCAGTATATATCCAGCTGTATGAATGGATAAATGTAATAAGAAGTTGTGTAAGTCGCTCTGGATAAGAGTGTCTGCTAATGTAATGTAAAAGGATGTTTAGCTGGCAGTGATGCGAGTCATTAGTTGCTATGGTTATGTAGAGGGAAAATTGAAATGGAGGATATTCCTAAAATAGATAGGAAAGCTGCCAGTGAAATTGTCAAAGTAACCATGAGGCAAAAGAAGGTTTCTACTGTTTTCTTGTCAATTCACAGGGGCTCGATTCTATCTGTATACTGTATCTTGAAATGAAATAAAGGTAAACTAAGCATTGCACTTCTTCCCATTCATTCCCACACCATATAATGCTCAGTGTCGTATTAACTCACTCAATAGACTCTGGTAGAGTTAAATTAACACTGAACACCGTTCTATTTTGTGATTTCAAAAAAACAATTGAACAGCGCTTGGAGCACCTCCAAGCCCAATGAGAAGAAAAAAAACGGCACAACCCAGACACTACCAAGCTCAGGTCATCCTACCAAACTGAACAACCGGACAAGAATAGTAATTGTCCAAGAAGTGAAAAAGGCCAGTTGTAACACTGACAGAGCCATATAGCTCATTGGCTAAAGTGGGACTTTGCAGATTCAGCCTCTCTGGGAGAGTGACTAGACTAAAACTTCTTCTCAGAAAGGCCAACATTAAGCCATGCGACAGATCCTGACATCTTCTGGAAGAATATTTTGTGGTTTGATGATTAAAATTGAGCCCTTTAGCCTGTAAGCAAAGCGCTGTTTGGTGCAAACCAAACACAGCCCATCACCCAGATAACACCATCCCTACTGTCAAGCACGGTGGTGGCAGCATCATGCCACAGAGTTGCTTTTCACCAGGAGGGACTGGGAAGCTTGTTGCCATTAAGGTCAAGATGGATGGAGCCATATACAGGCAAATCCTTGATGACAACCTGTTTCAGTCTGCAAGAGATATTAGTTTAGGGTGAAGGTTCATGTTCCCACATGACAATGATCCAAAGCATGGCAGTAACTACAAAGAAATGGCTTAACAAGAAGGTCAGTATTCTGGAATAGCCCAGACAAAGCCCAGACATAAATCCCATAGAAAATTTTGAGCAAATTTCAATGAAGGAAATGGGCAAAAAATTCCTGAATCTAAATGTGCAAAGCTATAGATAGAG
Organism: Synaphobranchus kaupii; assembly: GCA_029718625.1. Lineage (NCBI taxonomy): Eukaryota > Metazoa > Chordata > Actinopteri > Anguilliformes > Synaphobranchidae > Synaphobranchus > Synaphobranchus kaupii. The sequence continues at coordinate 98,946,150 of CM056377.1, read as the reverse complement.
ATATACAGATATGGAGTAGAAAAATGAGTCCGGAGAAATAACCCTTGCAGTGATCCATCCACATCTACTCCATATCTGGCAACAGAGTGATGGTTTGGGGCTCGTTTGATAGCTCAGACCCTTGATAACTTACAGCCATTTAGCCAGCCATGTGTTCCATACTGTACCAGTGTAATTTACAGCTGAATCTAGTCTCACCCCCCAATTTCCATAGAGATCCATTCAAATGCAGAGAGGTTATAGTATCGCTTGTAACAGTACCTGAAAATAAGATATCGACAGTTTTTTTGATGTTGATGGTCACAGACTTCAGGAAGTAACGGCATGTAAAGGATATGCGACTAAATATGAAATATGATACTTTAAAAATACGTTAAAGCAAAGGCTATGAATACTTATGTAAATGAGAAATTTTTGTTTTTTATTTTTAATAAATTTGCAAAGATCTCAAAAAAACGTTTTTCACATTGTCATTATGGGGTGTTGTGTGTAGAATTTTGAGGGAAAAAATGAATTTAATCAATTTTGGAATAAGGCTGTAACAGAACAAAATGTGGAAAAAGTGAAGCGCTGTGAATACTTTCCGGATGCACTGTATGTGTACGTACCCACACACACACTAGAAAGCTTAAAGTGACTAATTTGTCACTAAAACTATTTCAAGGGGATTACTGTATGACCAAATGACAAATATAACTGACTTAATGACTTAATATTAACTCCATTCATTTGATATAAACAGAGAGTATGTAGCCTTACATTCTGGAACTTAATAGATAGGTAAGCATCCAAATAAAAATAGAGGTCTATTTCTCAGCACATATTGAGATGTGTGCAACTCGGTTCCTGAAGAAAGCAGCATATTTGGGTGAAAATGAAAGCGCAATAAATCAATGGGCCCCATGTCATCAGTGTTGCAGTACTTCATTTATCTGATTAAATGATCGTTTCCTTCATTTAGTACATGGTTTTTGAAATGTTACAGAGCCATTAACATATCATAACAAATAATAATACAATCTCGTAAATCATACAGATCACATTTATATCAATCATGATGGCAAACAAAACCTTTTTGTGTTTGGTTTCCAATCTGAATTGAAAAAATACATTTTCTTTAAATTCTAAAACTAAACTCTGCTCTAAAATAAAATAAGATCTATGCAAACAAGTTATTTCCCCCCAGGCTAAACAAAGTATATGTGACTTCCCACATTTTTTAAATATTATTATGGTTCAGTTATATGTTACAGATATTGGATGTTAACATATAATAGTATACATGGAACCATACATTTGTATGTCCTCCTTTTTGTGTTCTTGCATTTTAACTTGCTATATACTGACATTATTGTTGTAAGTTTATCTCACATTAAAACTGCATCTTGCATTTTCATCTGCTATTAACTGACATAAAACTATATTGATTCCATAAATGCTTCATACACTCAAAAAAGATGTGTTGATATCCGATGAACACACATTTTGTGTTATTCTGTGCTGCTTTCAAAGTTTTGTGTCAAAGTTACTACTTTTATGTTACAGAGTTTGTGTCAAATTGCACAATTTATGTGTTAAAAAGGGAGACTTTTTAACACAGACTGTTGAAGAGTAACACAAAATGTGTTGTCCTTAAAACTTTTAACTAGACACTGAGATGTGTTAAAAAATGACACGTTATGCGTTGTTTTTAACACATCTGCTTTGATAGGGTAAGAATACAGCTGATCCCTGTTTAGTCTCTTTTAGTAACATACATGATGCATAAATCATCCAAAAACTACAGAAAACATAGCAAGACAATGTTAGTGTCAAACATGGATAGTATGTTTACACATCATCTTAATCTCTTTGTCACTGTTCACTCTAAGCCTTGAAAATTCCACTTTAGAAAAGTAACCAAGAACCTAACACCGATACAGACTTAAAGCTGAGGGTCTGTTGATTTGTGTTGACATACTGAATTCTTATAATTTGCAGTTTCTCATTCTCAAGACTTTCTTTGCTGTGTAGATAACCCTGCAGCTAGAGACAGAATGACACAAATGCCTGTTCATGGATGCATTCATTTGAGACACTGCTTATTCATGTGAAATACTCATTAAACAATCAATACATATGGGCTGGTGGAACTGACAATTAACACAAAGAAAAAATTAACTGACTTACACAGAAAAAACAGATTAATTTCAACAGTTTTCTAAATCATTCCAGTTGTAATGTTGTATTAGATCATATTTTTTCATTTATACCAGCCATATACATTTCAGTAGCTTTTAAAAACATTTAATTACAGCTCTCTCTCTCTCACACGCGCACACACTCGCACACATGCACATACACGTACACACACACACACACACACACACACACATGTACGGGCTGATTGAGTGGTTTTCTGACTAGTAATGGTGAAATATGTTTCAGCAAACTGTGGAACCTAACAAAGCATTCGTTCATCTTATCCTCTGGCCCTACATTTTTATCATACCAGCTGACCTGAGGCCCCAATGCAGTCAGTGCTTGCTAATGTGGCCCGTATGGGCCCTGTCCATTAGGTTATATAAATAAGCATGTTTAAAAGCACTGCTTTTAACAAAACTCTCTGCCTAGAACGAGCTGATAACAAATATCACAAGGAACACTTGGTGACAGAACCACAATAAACAAATACCTAACCTACCTACCATACTCTATGCCTTGTCAGTTAACCAAAATCTTCAATAAAAATATAAGTCTTGCAAAAGGTTCCAGTGCTTTTTTTTTATATACCAGCAATCTGTTGATCGTTGTGGTATGACACAGCCATATCATCAGCGTATACCTGCTCCATCACAGTACAGCAGAAGAAGTGGTCCTTGCTTTGGTTTTCAGGTCTTTCATTCTAAACAAGCAGCAGATTATTTTCTGAGGGGTATGTAGTGTCCAGCATTTGTCATGTACTAGACTTGAATCTGAGAAAATGTTTTATGAAAAAGGTATGCTGAGCAATTACAGAAAGTTCTTTTTGATTTCTCAATTGAAGTTTTACATGCGGTGATACGTAAAATTCTTAAATATTTCTTTAAAAATATATACACTATAGAAATATAATGTAATCATCTATGATATGAGGACATCAATATTTGGGTATTGCATAAGGCTGTGCAGTACTAAAATGAAAATGAGCAACTTTGGTCTGTCTCTTGAAGACACTGGTATAAGCATCCACTGCACCATGGATGAAGACTGATGATCTGATGAAATTTCAATTCAAGCAGATACATCCAAAGTCAGCCTTATGCAGCTAGTGAAATGCAGCCTTCTTCCAGCTGAGTCACTGCACAGCAGAAAGCCAGGGAGAGAGTGAGGTAAGAGCAGCTACTCAAAGGAGAGCAGGTCTGGGTGTGGCTCCTCGTTGTCCACGCTGGAGGACCTCTGCCTGGGCACACCCGAGTCCACTGAACCGCTGTCCTGGAGGTCGTCCTCGCCCATGCTGATGCGGATGTCGGGCTTCCCTGGACAAGGGGTGGATGCCATCCGGGTCTCCGGGCCTCCGAGCTTCTGCCTGGGGTCCAGGGTGTCCTTGTGGATGAGGTCAGGCACAGAGAGCAGGAGCTGTGACGGGTCCTGCTCGTTCTTCTCCTTTGGCCCCTCCAGGCCCTTGGACTCCGGCTCCACTGTGCCCCCAAATTCCTCTTCAGCGACTCGGTCAAGAGGGGAGTTTGGACCGGAGGGTCTCTCTGGCTCCTTCCTGGTGTCCTCTTCCTCCTCTGGGGGTGGCTGCTTGGACCCGTCCATCTGGTCGAGGGGAGCTTTGACGGATGAGGACGCATAGGAGTCCGAGACCTCAGGGGTAGCCACCACAGGGTCGGAGGAAATCATCATGTCTTGAGTGGTTTTCAGGGCACGTGGAAGGCGTTTCTTGTTGGTGGGAGGGGGAGGGTCCAGTCGAGGGAAGGGATCGAGCGTGATGTGACTGCGTTCATGAAAAGAGAGGGAGAACATTTAAAGGAGGGTAATGAAGCAAATAACATTTACCAGCGCCTTCAAATGAGGCAATTTACTCAGTCTGAAATAGAAAGAAAATGTGACACTAGTACTGATACAAATAGAGACCTTACTAGTGAGGTGAAGGGCAAGCAACATGCTTCAAAAGTTCTCAAAGCTCTAATATTCAGATCAAAGATATGAAAAGTTTTATGCCTTTTCTATTTAATATTCTACTTTTTTTTGGTTGTACAACTATGCCCAGACAGGACAATGGAGAACCTTCAGACTGAAACGCTTGGTTTATGACAGGACGTTAAATTTCACATTAACATCCATCCCAAACCATTAAAGATGGGCATAAAGGGCAGGTGTAAAACGTGTCTGCGGATAAGATTGAGAGGATTTGGAGGGTCAGGAGATTCACTGGCTTTCAGGGGGAAAATGGGGAAGGAATGGAATGTAATGTAACGTAATGCGAAGAACTGATCTGAATGTAAATCAGTGTGAATAACTGATCTGAATGTAAATCAGTGTGAATAACTGATCTGAATGTAGATCACTGTGAATATATGACGTGAAAGGAAATGTTTTGAAGCATCGTACTATTCCGAGAGCACTTCTGAAATATGACATATAATATAACACGGACACCATTAGAGCTCTGACCTTACCAGTAACCCTGACTATGACATGACTTTTTTTTAGGCAGCTATCAAAATGAATGGTGTGAGGCACAGATGGTAAACAAATAGCCATGTTAACCGTCACATTTTCCAGAGCCTCACTCCAACCCTCCATAATTGTTATGCCTTCCCTGTAACACTGATGACTTTATAAAACTGCCTGTCGCAAAAAAAGGCAAGTCTCAGCAGAAGCGTGTGAAATTTATGACAGTTCATAATTGCTGAAAAGGCCGATGCAGTGATTCATTTTCTTGACAAGAAGGAAGTTGAGCAATATGGTTACCAAGGGAGACTTGTGCTGCATAGCAAAAATACTTTGACTTTTTTCCATAAACTATTTCCCATCGGAAAATTCATGTAAAATAGTACTTCATTCAGTGTGTAAATCAATGAATCTGACCAACAGATAAACGTACCTTTCGTGACTGAAATAACACCGTGTGAATAACTGCTTTTTCTTTGTGGTAACCAAATAATTCCATTCACTGCAACTCAATCTATTAAAAATAGATCAATGGATGAAGATGTACGGTAGGCATGCCTTTTATCTGAAGCACATTTTTGAAGCACTGATGTTCGTAAACAGTGTGAAAAGCTCCATGGAAATGCCAGGAGCATAGAATTCCTAAATTCAACACTGTGCAGTTCGTCAGCTAGTGTGAACAACTCATGAGGAAACTGCCAAGACTATGACCTAAGAGGGTAGGGCAAAAACAGGGTCTGAACCACCAATATTTCAAGAATGAATCCATTGTTGAACCATGTCATAATGGCACCACACCTTAACTTTGTGGTCAGACAATCCAGTTTAAACACCAAAGAATATAACCCAGCTCATTTTGTTTCATGCTCTGCTAATAGAACCTGGGGGCTGTCTATAAACCAAAAATGATTGACCTTGTTTTAGGATTCATACATTTACAGTTATCATACAGGGAACTGAGCCAATATCTACTTTTAATTCTTCAAAATACATGTGAGTCAATGGGCGCATGGTGAAGAGATCTAGTGTGTGGTGTTTGTTGGTTACCTGTTGGCTGTGACGCCCTGGGTGCCGCTATCCATGCAGGTCCACACGGCACCCACGTTCTTGTTGACCTCTGTCACTCCAATGTCCCCCAGGCTGCTGGGGTCCTTCCTCCGTAGAAGGTCGTTCACTCGGGCGCCCATGGCCTTACCCAGGTTGAGAGCATTCTTCAGGTGCTGACTACTGCCGGTCTTAAGCCCACCAGTGCCATCAGCAGCGCCTGCTAGACCGGAGGCGTTGCCAAACGAGCGCCGGTTCAGGGCGGGGGCCGACTTGGCCGTTTGGAGCTTCGTCTGGTACGCAGCGTTGGAATTCTCAAACATGCTTTGATCAACTGCAAAGAACAGACAGAGAAACAATTTTAAAAAGCTCAATCTTTGGGTTACACAGAAGAAATTAAACGGTTGCAGTATGTTTTTATATTCATATATTCAAGACAATGGAAGGATTTGAGAAACAATTTAATTTACTGTCAGACAGTACAGATGCAAAAGAAAGACTGGACGTTTCTGCAGTTAAGAAACCAAATGGCAAACACAAATTAAGCATGCAAACCAAATTTGACAAACATGGCCTTATTATAAACACTGCACGTTGCTTTTTTATAGAAATGACGAATACACATCAGCCTTAAATTGAATAGCTCTTACCTCGTGGATAAAATTATTTCTCGGAAAGCATTCGGTGAAACATAAAAAACACATTTTCTCATGAACGACAAAGTTACTGAAACCATTTCACGTACATGGATCCAAATGATAAATAAGTTATTACTTGGAGAACATGATTTAGTTCCAGGCAACAGGCAAAATACAAGGAGCAGCATGATGAGAATATTTACTTAAGTGAGGCCCAATACACACTGTTTCACAGTGTCAGCTTGTTTGCACTTTAATTAGTGTACATAGGACTCCTTTGTGAATCTGCCTCTTTGAGCATTGCTGCAATAAGCTTGCTAAGCGTGCTTTCACTTATGAAATCCTGAAGCTCAGCTACAGTGTATTAATTAAAGCACTTGTCACATACATACATCATATTTTTTTGTGACTAGTTTTTTCCTGTCACAGAGCAGGGGGGGGGGGGGCATCACTTAAATCACACAAGAAACCCCTTACTGTACTTTCACTTTGACACCAGCAACTGCATCAGTGGTGTGGCTGAACTTATATGAGAAAGAGCTAAATAAAAAATAAAAAAATGATTTATAGACAACATTGATGGAGCAGAGCTGGGGAATTGAATTGTGATGAGATCTGACCCAAACAAAATGATTAACAAATGCTGTTCACATAATGTAACAAAAATCCTAGAAATTGCCCATATATCCAACAGTACCAACCAAACACCATCTATCAGTTTTATACGTAAATGTACTGACTGGAAAAATATACATTCGTGTCCCATACGTGCAAAAATAATTACATTTGTCATTGTACATTCTTTAACATTTTCTCATAAACATGGCTGGAGTAATGAAGTGTGTACACAAGCTCTCAGATCAGTCAATAGACTGAAAGCAAAGAACTCAACTCAAAAGGTGTCATGATGTTACAGACAACATGAAACCTTAGAACACAGGTGTAACCAAATCAAGTTTGCTTGCAAGAGACAAAAGAGAAAATATGTTTACTAGCCTGTCAAAATGACAGACAGAGACCTTTATGACAAACATGCTTTTAACAGCGGCATTGAGCACAATCTGCATGAAGCGAGACATTTGGCTGAATACAGCCGGTTACTTCTCAACAAATATTTGGTTCCCCAGCATGAGCAAATTGCAATGTGAGAGCTGCAGAAATATGAGTGTTTGAACGTACATAGACAGCATTCATCTGGCATAATAGACAATTCCAATGATTACTTACCATCCAGCAATGGCTGCTGAAGTTTCTGAAAGGGGAAAGTTGTATTGGACTGACATTAATAGTGACTGACGTGCTGGCAGTTAATCAAATAGACGTACGCCAGTTGAGTACCTCAATTGAATACTCACCAATGAGCATTCCAAGACTGATCATCTCATTGAGAGTCTTCAGCCCGCGCAAGAACAAAAATAGATTTCCTGCCTCTTCTCCCTCCAAATTTCATATTTCAGAAATCTGAGCATGAAAATGATTTACTCTTGTGTGTCAGGCAAATGCTAGATGTGATGGTGTGGTCCTTGTTTCTGGGACAATGTGGTTGATTTGTCTGCCACTTGGTCAGACCGGTCATGGTCTGGCAAACAAGTGCATGCATGGGGCATATCCATCATAGAATCCACAACATTGTTCTAATGTGGCATTTGGTATTGGAAATCCGCTACTCTGTGGAGCGGTTGCTCATACTAGCTCATTAATGAGGGCTCTCAGGTCAGCTGACCAATGATCACTGACAGGTGGGCATGCCTGTTGCCAAAGGCTTATTAGGAATACCAGATGCTGAAGCATTACCTCATGTAGAGCTATTTTACATGTCTGATACGGAGCAAGGCTCCTGGCTCCTGGCTCCAGGCTTTATGTGATACACTGGGCACGTGAGACAATGTGGAGCAGTGTTTAAGGAACTTGGCTTCCAACCAAAAGGTGTTAAGTTCCAAACTTGAGTAGGACACTGTTGATTAAACTTGATTCTTAATCAAAATCCAATGGTATGAATGGAGAAAGTGTAAGCTGTATGGGATCACCATAGGTCTGTTCTACAATAAATAACTTCAATACTTGCAATAGAAATTGCATACACCAGAAAAATAAACAAATAAAAATGTAAAAAAATCTTTTGACTGTGTTCTTGCGAAAACAACTGAAAAAGCACACATTATGTCGAAATTATTTACATAATAAAAAGATAGTTAACCTTCCTTGCCTAAAAACCTACTGCTAAAGACGTGTGTGTGTCAGAACATGATTTAGGTTCTTTTCATTGTTATTTCAGCAGCACACTGGAACATCCACATGATGTCATTTCCTTTTACACCACAGGACACCGTAGTAAGCATACAAAGCAGGACCTGAGAGATTACCATCTAAAACATCTGTGGAAGGGCAGCCACAAAATTTAGGGAGTAGCATGTTTGACACTGGGCTTATTTTGGGTAATTTAAGGCCTACAACTCGCATTCAGTCCCAGTGGAAACCTGTGGATGGAACTGCGCTCTCATTGGGCAGATTCCAGTACATAATTTCCAGATACTTACATTGAAACAGTATGGCCTATTTCCTGCAGTGGTAAAAGCAGCCACTGCAGACTGACCAAATGGGTGGAGCAATCATCAGCTAAATCTCTGATGCGTTTTCAAGCATTAGTATGGATGTTTTGCATTGCTAAGGAGAACTAGAATAGTGATTTAGCTGTCACTGAGAAAGACGTTACAGGCTGAAAAAAGTGTCAACTGGAAAAGGTAAAAAGCGAAAGAATTAAGAAAAGAACAATTTATTCAGCAAAAGCAAGGTCAGTGACAAGATGCATCGTAAGTGCACTTACACTTCCATAGATAATTTGGACATTTCTTTTTTTTTCCATTACAGAAGGGTCCCATTTTGCACGCATTATCCATTTTGAACATAAACTGACACTATCAAAATGTGTTTCAGTGCAATTAGCAACCTCTGAGATGAATGGCACACATTAGCTGGCGCGGGACTGGAAGCAAGGTTACAGTAAAAAATGCAGAATGTCAGATTATCCTGTGCTACTGCCTGCTTCACAAGCACGAAGAGCCATGCTCAAATGGCCACTTGGCATCAGTTAAAACTAAATACTCATACATTAAATCAATCATGTCTTATCACGCTTGTACTGTATTTGGTACTTTGAGTGCCATTAATGAATGTTCTTGTTTTGTTAAAAGGTTTTGACTACCATAATCTTTCCTGTCATGTGCAGTGCTTTCCCAGTATGTCTGTGGAGGTGAGTGTAGTTCTAGAAATGACAATACACACATTTGACAATGCACCACATATTTCAAATTGAGCTTTGCGACAGCAGAAATCCTTATTTAAAACTAAATGGAAACGTGCTTTCTGGCGGACTCTGAGTCTTAGGCGAGATGCGCTGAGGTGAAATGACTACCTGGCAGAACAGATGAATGTTGTGAGGAGAAAAAAAAGTATACACATTTGTGAGGCCACTCCTACCGGTGCTACCAATAGCATGCAAATTTACGTTTGAAACAGACATTTGGTGTGAAGCAGCATCAAGAGACATCTTACCAATCTGCCTGATATGTCAAACATTTGCATCATCACAAACCGTCACTCCGCATCACCTACTTTACTTTAGATCAGTCTCTGATCAGTGCAGGGGCTGTGTTCCTCTTGGAAATCAAACTCAGTGACTGCAGACTGTACTTGTCTGTTACAGTTTATTTTTCAGGTTGGCTTAATCATAGGTCTTATTAACTACATTGCTCCTACTGTTTGTCTTTACCATTACCATTAGGGGACATAGGGGAAGCTTTTCATTTTGTTACACATTACACACAAGCTTTTTGTGTGCTTTTTGTGTTCACAAATAAATGAAACGGATTCACAAATAAATGCAACTGGTTCACAAATAAAAATAATTGGTTCACAAATACTGTGTTTTTCACTCACAAGCGAATCCAGAACTAATGACAGTGCACTATACTGTTCCAGCATAATTTACAGCTAAATCTAGTCCCACTCCCCCAATTCCCATAGAGATCCATTCAAATGCAGAGATGTTATAGTATCGCTGTAAGAGTACCAGAAAATAAGATATCAAGTGTCTTTTGATGTTATTTGGTCACAGACATCAGGAAGTCATGGCATGCAAGGATATGCAACCAAATATAAAAAATTTAAAGGCACAGTCAACTTAGTGTACGTAAACTTCTGACTCACTGGAACTGTGATATAGTGAATTAAAAGTGAAATAATCTGTCTGTAAACAATTGTTGGAAAAATTACTTGTGTCATACACAAAGTAGATGTCCTAACAGACTTGCCAACACTATAGTTTTCTAACATGAAATCTGTGGAGTGGTTAAAAATGAGTTTTAATGTAAACTTCCGACTTCAACTGTATATGCATTTGTGAATCAGTTGCATTTATTTGTGAACCAATTATTTTATTTGTAAGTTACGAAAAATATTTGTGAATCTCATTTTAATTTTGGTAGGTTCATACAATGTATTTATTTTTGAGAAAATACACCTGTATTTTCATTCTCTTTAGAGCACATCAAATACCTCACAGTGTGCAAACAAGTGTCCTCAGATCACCATGTTTCCACTGCAACTAATACTGTTAATAGTCACTCCAGCTGAGTATTTTGGTGGTAAAATATTTCTACATTTCCTTTCAAATTAATGCATTACTGTTTATGCAATCTCACTATCAATCCTATGGACAATAATTATTCCATCCCTTTATACAAATTTATTTAAATATGAAGAACCATGTTTTAAAAAGTCCATTACTGCAATTATTCCCATTAAAGTGTTTTCATTAGATACACATTTTAAAATAAAGTGTTTTACAATATTTGTAAAAGGGCAAAGGACAAAGTCATGTTTGTCTTAGTGGGTTTGTGGGGAACCAAGTTAACTGATAAATTCCCACAATAAATGTTGACGTCAAAAGAAAGTCAGCATCTCACAAAAGCTGCTGTAGACAGTAACCCAGTATTGAGTAAATTCAGCTGCGGTGTGCCCATCCAAACTGAGGGTGCACATGCCCCCTCAGATTTGGCAAGATTCCATATTTTGGTTTTTCAAAAAACAGTATATACATATCAATAAGAAATACATTTTTAGTAAGATAATTCCGTATCATTCTGTAAAAGGTATGCTCTAATGACATGTAGAACACAACTTTCAATCCCCCTATCTAGCTAACATAACGACAAGGAGATGAAGATATACTTTATGTACCGTTTCCCCTTTTAGTTCATTCCTTTCTTACATAAGTCAAGATCTTTAATTGACACTACAGATATACAAATACAACTTGTAGTGAATTAAAGAGTTGCGACTTAAGACATGAAATGTTGCACTTTACACCATGTAAATATATTTGTTGTAGCTGCACTGCACTTAACACGAAGACTGAGTATGAGAGATTTCTACAAAGATTATGTTTATAAGGTGAGTAATGGTGTAACTAGGCTGGATAAGAGCATCTGTTAAATGCCTGTAATGTAATGTAATGTAATGAAAATAAAATCAAAAACTATCTACAGTTAACTCTGAGTGGGTGCTTTGCATGAATAAAGTATACCTCCACCTGCTTGTCGTTAGGCAATCAGCCAGCTAGCTAGCAGGTGTTTAGGTGTTTACTGGATGGCTAACACAAGCAGCAAAAATGTAAAATTCTTTATTTTGAGTCACCAAAGTCAAAATTGATACTCACATCACAGCTGGGGGGCTTTATCAGTGTGCGAAAACGCCCTGATCCGGTAAAATTAGTGGCAAAATTTGGCTGCTGGTGCACTCACTTATTTTGGCTGCTGGTGCCCCCTCAGTTATTTTAGGTGCATGTCGCCTCTGAGTAAATTTCTCTTTCTGAAAAGCAGACTGAAAGCCGACAGCAATTCATATTTCAGATGAGTTCATTCTTCGTTTTGACAAATTAGGCCTTGTACTCTTTAGTACTTGCTGGTGATTAAAAAGCCAAATTACTAATTTTGTATCAAAGCCCATCTTTCACTCAGTCTGGTGCCCAGGACAAAATAAAAATTGCAACAGATTGGCCTTCCAGCGCCATTCTCTCTACAGGCCCAGAGAATAGACAAATAGATAAACAACTGAAGAGCACAGGGGAGACCATAAATATTTCACAATTACTTGTGTGTGCACATACATCTTTAACATGGTGGAAGTGTGTGTGTGTGTGTGTGTGGGGGGGGGGGGGGGGTGTGCAACCATGGGGGGGGTGCAACCATGAGAGAGGGCCACATCTACGATTAAAAGCACTCTTTCTGTTATTAATCCTGTTCTGACAAGATAATGCTCCATATTTGTGCATTCTGTTGAATTATCCAGACTAAATGCACTAAAACCCTAATAAAGTGCATTTTAATGATGGGGCCGTGTGGCTACAGCAGCGACGGGGCGTCGCAGAGTCAACATCACTCTGCGTATGTCTCACCGCTATGTGACATGCTTAACATCGGTGGGAAACCGTCAGACAGTTTAGTGATCTATTGCAAACCAAAAAATGTGTGATCCTCAAAAACCAAAAACCTGTTTCAAATTAATGGATGAAGGGGAAAATTTTTGATCTGAAAGGTGTTTCAACATATCGCCTGAAATATACATGAGCCGTGCTGGGCTTTCTTGTCCTTTAAAGGGCAGCTAGCAGAAGTAAGACGATTGGGTATGTATGGTGGTCACCTGGGAATGAACTCACGGAATACAGATAGAGAAAGATGGAAATGGGCAGAATTACCCCCTCTGTCCTTATCAAAGCACTTTAATCAATATTTAATTCACCGTCTCAATGACTGCCAGGCCTGCTACATCATAGTGAAGACGGAGTGGATTGTGTCTCAGTTAATATGTCCTTTTCTTCTAAATAAATCATACTTTTAAGATTCAGATATCTGGTCCTGAAAGGAGACTTCACTGTGGAAGTGCAAGTACAACAGCATGTCTAAACAACAGGGATGGGGGCTGAGCCTATTGTCTCTGGTTTAATTGAGGCAGTCTTCCATACAGGGACATTGTAAATAACGTGTTGATTTGCAAAGAATGCTCTTTGTGGGTTTTTTTTTTGTCTCCATATTGTTTATCTATGGGAGAGTCTTATTTTTCTCATGAGGATCAGTAAAACCGAAACAGAAATTACATATCCCTTAGCTAAATCATGTGTATGTATTCCTACTACAAGGGATTTCCTGGTCTGAAATCCTCAAATACAGGCAAAGAATTATCAGTACTGCCCCTCTCCTTTTTGAATTAAACCCTGGACTGTGCATCCTTAAAGGAGCTATATGTAACAAATTTACTGTACTAAATCATAAAATGACCATATGTCGTCATCAGAGATTAAGGAAACATGCTAAATCGAAATACTGGCTTCTCCGACAACAATGCTACAGCCAGTATGTTCTCCTTTGAAATTTCCGTTCCGGGTCGGAACGTCTGTATTTGTTTTCGCCTGTGTGATTCACTATTCTCTGAGTTGACTCCGCCCACTACTACACCCACTGCCCATTACAAACAACCAGATGTACTCCGACAGCCGATTTACGAATGCCTAAGCTAAGTTCAACATCGTTTTCATTTAGCTAGCTAAAGATTTAAATATATCTGTGTGACCGTAAACATAGCCAGCCAAGCATCTAGCTAACATTGACAGAGTTATAAAAAATCCACATGAGCTGGTTTATAATTTGCAAACAACAAATTAATTGCAAACGTATACATTAGCTGATCAACTTACAGTGTAGGACTCGTCGTCGCTTGTCATTGTCAAAATAGAATAAGCTCGTCTCAAAATACACTGCCTGGCCAAAAAAAAAGTCGCACACTAATATTTCGTTCGACCGCCTTTAGCTTTGATTATGGCGCACATTCGTCGTGGCATTGTTTCGACAATCTTATGCAACGTCACAACATTTATTTCCATCCAGAGTTGCATTAATTTTTGGCCGAGATCTTGTATTGATGATGGGAGAGTCGAACCACTCTGTAAAGTCTTCTCCAGCACGTCCCAAAGACTTTCAATGGGGTTAAGGTCAGGACTCTGGTGGCCAATTCATGTGTGAAAATGATTCTGCATGCTCCCTGAACCACTCTTTCACAATTTGAGCCCAATGAATCTTGGCATTGTCATCCTGGAATATGCCCGCTGATGGGATAACCTGGTCATTCAGTACATTCAGGTACTCAGCTGACTTCATTTTATTGCTGCATAATGTTGCTGAGCCTAGACCTGACCAATTGAAGCAACCCCAGATCATAACACTGCCTCCAGAGGCTTGTACAGTGGGCACTATGCATGACGGGTGCAACGGCGACTTTTTTTTTGGCCAGGCAGTGTATAATGTTGCGCTCGGCTCATCTTGCGCTTGTGTTCGTTCAGTGTCCTCAACCTGGCAACCCTTGTGAGCTTGGAGTCTGGGGAGGAGGGGGCGGGCGGAGACAACTCTCCAATATCATGAATTTGGACTGCAGTACCCATTTTAAACGCTCGGTGTCAATGTTCATTATAGCTCCTTTAAAACAACATTTCATTGACTCAGCTATGGTGCTCATGCAATTGTAGTCACCTTGTGAAATGCGCCTCATTGATTTCTGTTGTTTCAAATGACGGATCGATATGCCCATTTTCAAGTTTAGCACACATCCTGTGCATCAGGCCTGCGATCCTCTCCACCAACAAATTGGTGGTAGCCAAACATCAATTCAAGCTGCCAGTCATTCTTCATGAAATCAGGAATTCTCAATGCAGAGGCCCTGAAATAATGGCCCATATTGACTCACAATCAGGGGCATGTCAATTATTTATATTTCCTGACCTCTAAGTGAAAAGTATTATGCGACAGGTCCAACTGGATGAAAGTGAAAGTTTAAACGGCACTCTTTACGAGCCGTATGCTTTCACCATCTAATCTTGGAAGTGGGAGGTATGCATACGCATCAGTATTCATCCTGCAAAGATGTAAACAGCCTCTCACTTATCTGGGGACTGTGGCAGCAGTGCCAAAACAGGCCTGGATGTTCCCAAAAGATTTCAATTACGATTCAGCTCAAAGCTGGGAGGTGATAGCAGCTTGCCGCCGTGAATTGTCCATGTGTCTTCTGTGCCTCTGAATGGTCTCAGGGGACACTAACTTTTCTCTCCGTAAAATCTCCCACTGTGCCTCTGCATATGGCTTCTGCCTTTTCACATTTCAGCATTTGGAGGGGCGACGGTAGCGCTGATTATTTTTACATTTATTTGCCAGATATGGAGAAAAAACATGTTTTCATAAATCATAAAAGTTCACGATAAATAATAGTCAAATAATAAAAAATGGTTTGTGAGCTGTGATGGGATAGCCATAGCCGTACATCCTCTCTTTAAATTTTAACACCTCATCAAACTAACACACCAGATTTGTCAACAGATGTTTTCTTTTAAAAGTAAAAAAAAGACCGTATTAATCTTCTAACATGCAGGGCTCGTAGGGCTATGAAGGCAAAGGAAATGCATTGTCAATCTGAATAAAACATTTCAATTCCAATACAGGCACACTATTTGTGGTATCAGGAAGGAAATGTACTTCATATATCAAATTAACATTTCAATTTGCATTATGGCAGCGTTGAACCAAGATGCTAAAGAAAATTAATGAATTATTGTATTTTCATTTACATTTTGGCATACATGATATGTATTCAAACAATGAATTGTTTATGCAATCTGAAAGAATGCATTTCAGTACAATATAGGTGCACGTGGTAAGTAACTGAAATGGCAAAGCGTATGATTACATTTACGTTAACCAATTAAGATCAACATTTACATTTTGCGTGTTTATGCTTCCACAGAATTATATACATAAATAACATTTTTTACTGTCCTTCTCAGTTATTCACTCCCAAGGACCCATATAGTAATCCTGAAATGCTGAAATTGGAAGCCATGCCACAATTTCCTTGAGTGCAGTGGTCTCAGGTTGCATGTGCCATGGGAAATAGTTCTAACCGAAAATAAAATGAAACATTATGTTTTTATAAACCTCTGCATGTATAACTTCACTGTACAAGCTGCTCTGAGTAACTTGCAGTCTGTTCTTTTCACTTTAGATCACGGAACCCAATGCATTAACACCAGAAATTGAAAAGCCGCCAGGTTGTCAGAAACGTCTCTAAATATCGAAAATATCCTTCATTGCGCATAAAACCTGTCTGTGCCAATCAAAAAACAATAAATACACTAAATAATATTTAAAAAACCTCAGAAAGGGAACTATCACTTTAAAGCTGATATTATCAAAGGACTGAAATGTTCAGTAAATCACCAACTACCTTGCGTGTGTGTGTGTCACATAGTAAAATATATCTACTGTATGCCACCATGCAAAGTGTCTCATAACATTACTCAAACTTCCATAAGCACTGCCTCATAGAAACAAATGTCTGCTGTGGATATATAAAAAATCAGCCAATGAGCTCTTCCAGTTCTTAAGCTGTTTACACTACTGCGTTTTATAATCAGTTTGTTGCTACATTTGCATATCCTCTGCTCTCTAGTTATCACTCCTCACCACAATGCCTGCAGATCAGTTTAGTCTTCCTACAGTCCAGTCATTGCCCTCTGAGATCTATCCGGACTCAGGGCTCCACTCTGATTGGCTGCTGGTGAAAGCGCCGCTCCGCAGGCTTCTCGGGGATTACACGACGGCAGAGAGGGTCTAAGTGGGGCAGGCTGAGTTCTGACCGGCCCATTGATTCTTCTGTGAAATTACGATGACCACCAACTAACAAGCGCTTTTGAGAGGCGGATGAAATGCACAAGTCAATATTTAGCAAAGTACGTGTGTCAGGGTATCTACAATGTTATTTCAGGTGAGGCTCTTTCTGCCACTCCACACCTGGGCCTAGGCCTGGGGGTCTGGTGCTGCCTGCACGGTCTGCCCTGTAACCCTCATTAGAGGAGCGAGCATAGCATTGCTATGCTCCTGCTCTCCTCTTAGCTCTGAGACCCGGGATCACAAACACACTCCTGCTCTCCTCTTAGCTCTGAGACCTGGGATCACAAACACACTCCTGCA
This sequence comes from Synaphobranchus kaupii, assembly GCA_029718625.1. Taxonomy (NCBI): domain Eukaryota; kingdom Metazoa; phylum Chordata; class Actinopteri; order Anguilliformes; family Synaphobranchidae; genus Synaphobranchus; species Synaphobranchus kaupii. The sequence goes on along the minus strand of CM056377.1, from coordinate 98,928,761 downwards.
CATGTATTAGTCTGCCTCTGCCTCCGTCTCCACCGCTCACCCAATCAAGCTGCAAAACACAGAAGGCCAAAGCAAATCATTCCGCTCGCCGTAAATGGCACCGGATGAAAGCTATAGGTTAAAGCAATGTCACCATCTATCTGGAGACGGGAAGGTCACACAATGAAGCATGTTGTATGCCATGTTTTTAAAAACGACAAAGGGTGATTATTTTTTTCCTGAAGGGTGATGGGGTGCTGATTAAACGGTTTCCAAAAGGTCGTGATGACCGTCTTTACGGTCTAATCAGGCAACCACAGAAGAATGCCATTGCATTCGGTAACCTACATCGTCAGAATGATGAACAAGGAGCAAACGATTTACCCAGCCTTTTTCAATGAGTCACGTGGCAGCTTTCTGCAGACATCCATACACCACAAACAAGGACAAAGGCGAATTAATGTGGTCCACTTCAGCGATTGGCGAGTTTCACTGTGCTCTTTAAATCGATTACCTCAGATGGCACTTGTGTAGCCTGACTGCCAAGCACAACTTGGTTTTGGGGAAAATTCTTGCTGATGCTAGACAGAGCAATAGCATGCTAGGAGCCATCATAAATTAAATTAAATGTGCGCAAAGCTGCGCACATGCTACAATCACAGATAAAACCGAAATTGGATGATTTTTGACTGCATGCCAAACGTCAAGAACGGAGCCACATCTGAATGAACTTGCGCGAGATGTGTAGTAGAGCACACATGCTACGCGAATGTGAGGGGGTTCTCGGCACAAAAGCACTATATTGTTAAACTATTGCATTATAGCTTCACAGTACCATGTATAAAATGTAGTCTTCCCTTACATATACATATTATACATAGAATTATATATAGATATAGATATTCTGCTAAAAAAAATCGTCTCCGTTTTAAGTTTTTTAGAGGGCTGGCCTCATAATGGATGGCAGCTGGTCATCGAATGTCCTTCATCTTTTGCCTTGCCTGGAATAGCAACGAGAAGAGCGCACATGCACTGTGCTGGGCTCCCAACATCACCTCACCCTCTGCTCTTCTGATTGGCTGCTTGCACCACTCATTCTAACAACGCACAATTTTGCAAGCACAGGATCTGTGCCTGCAAAATTGCCACATTATGTGTTCCAGATTCTCTATGTGACACAATGACGCCACCGTGTTTGGGAGCAGGAGGAGCAATGCAGGTTAGTCTTACTCCTCACAAGTGTATTCACCAGGTGCTTGGAACGGGTGTGGTCAGAGTGGCGAGTGTGTGTGGGGGAGGGGGCAGGGCAGGGGGAGGTGCTAGACGGCAATCTCGTCGTCGAGGCAGTTGGGCGGTCCCTGCTTGTACAGCACATTGAGGAGGCGCAGGGCGCCGTCGTCCTCGTCCTCGTGCCCCCAGCTGTCGGGGTCGTCGCTGTCGTCCGTGTTGGACTCGTACTCCGAGGCGATGCCCGACTCCCGGAATTTGAGGAACTCCAGGCTGCCAAGGAAGTTGTCCCCGGACACCTGTGGGGGCCACCGGCCCGCCTCCAGCAGGGCGGGCCCCGGGAGGAAGCGGAAACACTCCAGCTTTACCAGGCGGTCGTCCCTACCTAGCGGGCTGTCCAGCGGCAGGGAGAGCTGAGTCCCGTCGTTGAGCGGCGGCAGGCCCACCTCCTCTGGCCGGGGCGTGGTGGGGTCGCACAGGACCGGAGGCATGTTGGCACGGAAGGTGATTTCAAGCAGGCTGTCCTGGGAGCCCACTGCGAGGAGAGCAGGGGCACACAAAAAAACACACACAGGAGCTCAATACAACCTCATTACAATCACAATGCACACGCAAACACACGCCAACCTGCTTAACTTTGCACGTAAGCGGGATATCTCAAAGCTGGATAAATTACTGCAAGATGTTTCTTACCCCTTCAAATTACAGCAATGTAAAACTGATGCGAAGCTTTTATAGCCTTCTAAAGCCAGAAAACTTTCATTTATTTCAGGAGGTGTACGGACTCACTGGGTCATTCTGACCACGAGGGAGGGACTGAGCTCACTTTTGAGAGGCTGAGCGACAGCTGAAGAATGAACGATGGGCCGCTAACTCGTTGAGGTGACAAACTACGTGCGTGACGTGGGAGAAGTGTCTTACTGGAGCTGCGTCCGGACAGTTTGAGCTCCAGCTCTTGTATCTGTTTCACCAGCAGGGAGATGTGCTGCAGCATGTCTTTATTCTGCAGCAGCAGCTGGTGGACCCGCGCCTGAGCCTCTATCCTTGCTGCAGCCTCCGCTGAGATCTGGTCCTTCAGCAGGTGAACCTGCACACGCACACGCACACGCACACACACACACACACACACACACACACACACAAAAACATTTGGTACATTAATGTGCAAAAAAGGCTTTAGATTTGTCTTTACTATTCCACTATTCTACTATTAAGGCAGCACTGAGCACATTTAGGCTCCATTATCAATTACACTGAGTCATCACAGAAACAAGCATAATTGGTAGGATAAAAAAAGTACAGTAATAACAGCACTTTATAGATGTGGACATTAAAATTGGATGTGTTCATCAAAACACTTGATGAACACATCCATCGTTAATCGTTTTGGGCACAAATCAGTCATGTGCATAACATACTTTTTGAGAGCCTGTTTAAACTACATTTCTGTTTGGATACATGTTTCAAAATGAGATTTTTTCAGCTTTTTATCTGATGGAAAAAGTACAGAATCAGAGAGCTCCAAAAATGAGGTATCACTTGATGAGATTGGATAAATATCTCTGGAGATATGACTATTTGAATATTGTGTTTTTGCAGATTTTGTTGTGAATTCTGCCCTTTCTCATCATAACATACACCCTCAAACCAGGACCTATTGTATGAAATTGTTATATTTGTGTAGTCCCTAACCTACTGCTTGCTATGATTTTGAATAAGTTTGATTATGATAGTGTTTAAACCATAAATTAATTTAAATATATGGGTCAAGGACATGACGTGATTTTTCTGTGTCCGAATTCATTACTTTCCTAAAAACAATAATAAAAAAAAACATGTTATATATCACATTGCACTACAATATCTCCTTTATGAGAAAGGCTTCTCATTTTATTGAAATTCAATTTATTTTTTCGAGTTTTGGTGTTCTAAAGTCTCAAAATGTCAGGTGGTGCGAACGTCCGAACATACATGCAGAGAACAAAACTGCAATAAAAAGGATAATTTTCTCAATAAAATTCCTAATCAAGTAGTTTGGCATGATTTTATGTTAGATTGCTTATAAATGACGGAAAGTAGTTTAACAGTCCTATTTCAAAACTATTCTATTACTTAAAAAACCTTTGTCCGAGAAATTGACTTCTCCAAATGTCAGGGGGGGTGACCGACATAAAAACATCATTTTATGTACTGTGCCTGTAAGAAAACGATGCAACAGGGTGTACATCACACAGAAGACCCCACAGGACCCCTGTCATGCGGTAACAAGGTTAGTTACTCTCCCACAAATATTACATAATTTGACGTTTTTGAGTAATGGTGAGGTTGGTTCAACTTACCATGTCAGGTGGTATGACCCCTGGAAAACTATGAAAATTTGTTTTTATTCAGAAAATGTGTATTTGATTGAAAAAATATATGTATAACCTTGAGTTCAAGGACAAAAATGTATATAGGTGTTCAAGTTAATTCCAGTTAGATTTGAATTGAGTTTGAAAAGTCAGGTGGTGCGACCAATATGTCAGGTGGCGCGACTAGAATTAGTTAAACCAATTGAAATAAGTGATATTAATTAATGTGTTTGAAGATATTAAATACATTTTCTTAAATATATACATCTTTCTGTATGATATGAAGTTATTTAAAGGTGAAAAAAGTCCTACTCTTCAAGAATATAGGACTATATAACCAAAATTGATACTCAAAGTTGCATATTGTACTTTTTAAGTTATTATTTTTTCATTCATTTTTGTAGATGCCATAATCAAGCAAATAAAAAACAGCACAGCATAGAGATAGTTTAAGAAATTATTTGAAATGTGTTCCTTGAGACTTGATGTTTCAGTTTTATTTTTAAAGCATTGATCAAATGTTATCTTATTGACATTACCACTGTTGCTGGCCTGAATGAAATGTAATTGTATGATTAAGTTCCAGTATAAAATGCTCAGGTTTCAAATAAAAGCCAAATGCAACCAGAGTAAAATGCATTTACATATCCTTCTTTTTATTTAGTGAATATCAATCGTTATTGAGCACAATGTCAGGTGGCGCGACTGGTCATGGTCAGGTGGTGCGACCAGCAAATTTACATTTAAATGTATCCATTCCCATTGCAGTCTGCAAAATTAAATCAGAAATATAACTGAAAATCTTTAAATAATGTATACAAATCATTTTTACTGTTAGAATTTTTGTTTTCTTTCTCTCTATGGAAAATAAGGTGTTTGAAAACAAAAAGAAGTGGCCGTTTCTATAAATGGAATAAAACTGCCATAAATAAAGAAATTAAAGTGGAATTTACCATGTGATGTGTATTTTACACACTACAATGATTCATATTTGCAGGTTTTCAGTAGTGGTAAATACATTGAAAGTGTATTATTCAAAATTCATATATGGTCGCGCCACCTTACATTTCTGGGTGGTAAAATCTGAAATCTTGTTTAAAAATGTATTTATCACCTTAAAAGCTATGAAACAAATATAAATACACAGGATACATTCTTGTGGAATTAAGAATGTATTTAAAATCCATTTTCTTTTCTTTTTTCATTTTGAAAACCTTATTTGTCATTGACCCATATATTAAAAAATACTGGTGTATGGAAAAAAATACACCAGCTTTAAACCCTGATCCTTTTCATTCTTTACTTCCCTAATTATTTTGGCATTATCCCCCCATTATCATGTAACTTCATAACATTGATAACTGCTCTCCCTATTGAAATATAACAAAAACACTTAAAGGAGTGTCCATACATTTTGATAGCCCTCATCAACAGGTACCTAATTTCTTGCCAGGTAGCTATCCCACAATACCTTGCATATGAATGCTTGGAGAAAAATGGCTTCCTGCTGTCTTTTGTCTGCCCCCAAAGCAATTTGCATCTGAATCTTGGAGGACGTATGGCAGACTAAAGGTGGAATGTCCCAATACCCTCACCCTATCTATCATGTGACTGTTTAACAGCAGTGAAATGACTGAAGTTGGTAACTGTGAAGTGAATTGACTGAAAGTGCAATTAAAAAAAATGTAAATCAGTGCAGTGATTTCAACAAGAACTATTAAACAGCAGACAGACTGTCTTGGATTGTGAAATGTTACAAATCTTTCAACTTCCTTTAAGATAAATCATATTTTTGTTAGTTCGATATTTCAAATACTACAATAACCCATGAGCCTCAACAAAGGCATCTACAGTAGAAAAAGAAAAAAATAATTTCAGACAATAGAAGAAAGAAAAACGGTCCTTTCTGTCATTATTTCTGTCAACTACTTTATAACACTAAAGCACCAGTATTACGTTATATTACAACTTGTCATCACAGAGACCGATAAAGTATGATCTCTGTCATTAAAACTACATCCGACAGAATGTTTGAATGCCAAAAGTTTTGTTTGGAACGCTAACATTTACGGTGAGATATTTCTTATGTCTGGAGGACTAACGACAATATTTAACAAAATTTCATATATTTACACAAAAATTTAAATTTTGAAATTTAGGTGAATGGTAGATTTGATCTTCAGGAATGCAATTCTGGTATAAATATCTCAAGCTCGCGTTGGGTCACATTTTTTTTTACCACATAACAAATTATGCAAGTCACCTAAATTTAAAACAAATAGGTGTAAAAAAACTGTTTGACATCCATTAGGGCTTAACAGGAGTTTAATGATATTAATTATTTAATATAGAAAAAAATATCCTGCATCAAAGCTCATGAACATGATTTTCAATAGGACAGCCATTCTGCGAACACATTTCAACATAATCCTATGATTTTACCTGTAAATACCAAAATATTTAATGCAACTTCAAATTATAAAAAATTTAAACATCAGTTGTCATAGATGTTTTGTTACTACCCAGTAGTAACAAAAAAAAACTGTAGGTAGACAAGTTACTCTGAAAAAGCAGCTTATTTAATGTGCTTAGATTAAGAAAGGGTTTTGGTTTAAATGCAGACGAATGCTTTCAATTGGATCACATCACAATGATTAAGCCATAAGTCAACTTGTGTTTACATACACCCTTGTGTAATCTGAGGGGAAAGGTTGTTAAATGAAAGAGCAAAAAAGCATAAATTAAATTAATTAGTTCGTATTTTCAGCTGAAATTTAGTTTTTCAGCTGCATTAGCACTGATGTACTGTAATTACAGAAGGGTGAGGGTAGTAAATACATTCCAGACAGCAACTGCTCTACAGACATTAAAAATGAAAATAAGACCAAGTGTCTGTCAAGATGTGGTTGCATTGATTCCAAATTACCAAACCGGTGCAAAACCGGTCAAAAATCTATATGGCCCTCAAAAACCGAAAAAAATCTGTCAAAATAACATGAACTCTGCTTTTTTTAGTTTGGCACTGTGCGGGCCGTTGTGTTATTATTCAGTGTAAATAGTGTTATTTCACGGTAATGAATAACGTCATTAGACAACCCCAATAGTAACAAGAGGGAGAGAGCGAACAAACACCACTTTTAGCCAACAGAAGCTATTTCTAACAGCTCCCACCAAAAACAAGGAACTGCTTGACCTTGCAAAATTTTTGGATTTGAGAGAAAAAAAGTGCAACTAAACAGTTAGGCCTATATTTTGCAACTAGTTCTGGTGCGATCAAGTGAAAAGTTGCAAAAAAAATTGATCGCACCACAGAGGAACAAAAATGCACTCAAAAGGTGAAGATTAGTGGGATTGTATAAGTGGACATTAATTCTACTGACAATATAGGTGACACATGTTAAATTAAACTGAATTGTATCACATCTGAACTGGACTGAATGGGAACTAAATTGAACTCAATCAGAGCTGAATTGAATCAGAGATGAACCGGATTGAATCATATTGAATCATTGCAAGTGTATCTTTCCTGAAGTTGTATTATAGACCATGTACCAAGATGCATATCAAATCTTCTGATAGGGAAATATTCACACCCCTAGTGTAGACACATCTGCAGCTAAAACTCTGAAAAACAGAGCAGTCTCCAAGAAATCTGGATACACTGATGGCCACTTCTTTATACACAGCACAGCAGAGACCAAGGCTGACTTTTATGAAATGTAGAGAATGAACAAATCTACTCACAATACAGTCACTTGGCTTCTGCAAAGAAGCCAGCCTGGAAAAAATGACAGCATTCACATCATATTTCAGCATTTTTCTTTTTGACATCAAGCTGAACTAAACACATTTATAGGAAATATGATCAGGATGAATGGGATTCATTTAGCTATCGGCAAGAACAGACTGTGAACCAGAGGTCATCTTTCAATGATGTAGGGTCTCAAAAAGAAACCCCATCATGACTCTCTGTGTGTGAAGGCACTGAGGGACAATTCTTCCAGGAGATGATGAACAGAACTGATGTCATCTCTATTTCAGAACAAAAAAAGAGGGTTAACCTTGCTGTTCTCGCTTTATAGCTCTCGACTTCCGTCATTCCCACAATTCACAGAGACGGGGAGGCGATCCTCACAGGCGTTTAAAACAGTGAATTTAAAGTATTTCAGAGCCACCAGTTCCCTCCATTTACTACTTGAGAGGTATTAAACTAGACTGATTTGATGCCAGTATCGCAAAGCTTAGCGACAAATGAAAGTGATCTGGACCGGATTTTGAGGGAGAGCATCAGTTTAAGCGTTCCTCTTGACTACTTGGCGAGGTAATCACACCGCCACTGTCATTCACGGCTCTGGCATACAAAATAGCGTGGGGGGAGGGGGGTGGGAAGCAAACGGGGAACTGTGACTTACCCTACACTGATCGTGACTACCACAAGCCTCAGAGTGGCAGTGCACACACTCAGGGAAAGACAAAGAGAAACAAGACATGAAAGCATAATGCCTTCCGAGGCCAGAGGTGACTAGCATGACAACCTGTTTATCACTCCAAGTCATTTCGGTGGAACATTCATCTATCAAAATATGTACTTTGGTGAAAACTGAATATGATGTAGTGGTGCACTCAAACTGCAGCTATATTAAAGAGGGATAGACAATACCTATGAATAATAGTCAAGAGGGCAAGCCATTCATCATGAACTCAATTAATGTCAAATCAAAGAACAAGGACTACCCTGCTTAGATTTGTGTGCGGTCACAGTATTCCAGCATTTAGCAATGAATATTCATATAAAATAGTTTCCTCTACAACACCCAGCCACTTTGTTTCTTTTTAATTTACTGTAAATGTTTGAACTAAATTATAAAGACAGATTGCTACCAGTAAAGCATGAATTAAACCTAAGAAAAATGCAACAAGGTTTGCAGTAATTCTCAAGCTAGGAACTCATCAGACATAAGCATTCACAATTACCTGAGCTGATTAATGAGTTGCCAAATATATATATATATATATATATATATATATGTATATATATATAAATGGAATGGCTGCGTAATTTTGAACGTCCCGGTAATGCTGACATTTCTGGTGTGCTGAGCTTGGACTATTAACTGCTGGAGAGGCCTGACCATGGTGGGCTGAGAGCAGGTGTAATACGCTTGACCCTTCCTGACATCACTGAATTGCCCATGTGAGGGAGGCAATGGAAAATAACCTCTTCTGGGCAATCCAATGAACAACAGCCAGCAGGGTCAGGAGTGGACTTTTTCCAATCGCCTGCCAACGAATAGGTTGGCGGGACCGGAGCCACTGCCCGCTGGACACATTCCTCTAATTTCAGTTAGCGTTCTGCCTTGACAGCCAGCTTTAAGTAATTACCTTTACATTTAAAAAATAATAATTTTCTTTGAATTAATTCATAGGTCTCTTTAAGAACAATTTAAACTACATGGTTTCATAATTCATCGGTTTACTCCGGGCATGCCGTAGCAAGTAAGCTGCATTTCTTCTCAGCCCCTCCCTAAATTCAGTAAGGTTGTGTATGTTGTTTAAAAGGAAGAGACGCAAATGTGATATTAAAGCATTAGTGCTGACTGGGGCCTAGTCTTCTCTAAATGTTCTGCTGTAAAGGAAGCTTGCCCCGAGATAACGATGTTCGAGTCTAACTGGTTATTCCCTGGCCCCTATTTCCAGACCACGTGGAGAATGCCCTTTCAACTGCAAACATATTTCATCCACAAACACAGATCTTCTCCCCCGATTAAGACGCCTGTGACACAAATGAATGATGAAATGAATAACGATCAACAGCACAGGTGGCTTTGATAATGAACTTCAAAGCTCTCCTTCAAGATCTCCTCGAAGATTGTCTGTCATTTTAGACTAGATAGTAAATTGGCATATGGTTCCATTATATAAAATATGTTGATTCAGTGGAACTACAGTAGACTGGCATAAGAGACAGAGCAGGGTGAGGAATGAATGCACATCCCTTACTGTCCTTAGGGGGCAGCAGTGTTACGTAGACGTTGAGAGCCTTGCTGTTTAACTAGAGGTTGTGTATCTCAGTAGTGTCATGGCTGTTATACCATTAGGGCCAGGTACTTAACTTGAATTACTTCAGTCAGTATCTATCTGTTAAATGAACAATATGTTAAATGTAAGGTATCTAATAGCCCTGGATAAGGCTATTTGCAAAGAAGGAGAGTGGAGGGGTGAGAGAGCTAAATAAATATGCACCCAGTTTCATAAAATTAGTATGGGGAAAAAACGATCATGTTTCATATCAGAAAGCGATGAAAATACTTACCAGGAGAAAACATCTGTCTTTAAACGTCTTTAAATTGATATGCTCCCTCAGGTAGAATTAAAGCAAATGTTGCACTGCTTTGAACATGACCACCATGAAAAACTTAAATTCAATGGGTATAAATATGGGAGATAAAGGGACGTATTCCTACCAGCGGTGCACACTATTGCCAGGGAGTAACATGACATATTCCAATAAAACACCGACACTTTTGGGTTATCTCCTCAGACTGGTGGCGGAATGGTGGGAAACGGGGAAGAATTCAGTAATCGCAGTGAACCCGGTGTGACATAGAAGGACGGAACAAATCACGGCCCAGGAAAACTCTGCAGTCACTACTGTAAGAGATCAATGGTGCCCCCTGGCCTTGCTGACACATCAGAACATTCATCTATCAAAATGTAATGACGGACTAAGCAGAGTAATGGGCCAAGAGAACCCCTTCAAAATATTGTATTTTAGAGCACACTGAAGGCCTGGCAGCTGCTGGTTCCCAGTCAATCAAATCAAATTTTGTTTAATATGGTGCTGTTAACAAATTAACTGGCACAAAGCACAGCAAAGATCACACACGCACACGCACACACACAAACCTTGGAGCATCTTAATGGGGTACCTCACAATTACATTGAAGTAACATACATATAGACCTAAGCACAAAACAAAACAAAAAATAATCTGAAAATCAAGGAAAAAGTGCCTCAGGTCATTAGCAAAGCTGCGGCGCTCACGGTGCTCACCTGGGCTACTGCCACCTGCGTCTGCTGCTGCTGCTGCTGGACCTGCTGCTGAAGGAGCTGGATCTGGTGGTGCACTGAGAGGGGGGTCCCAGCGGTCAGCTGGCTGGACGAGGGCAGGAGCATCTTAGGGGTGGCCAGCAGGATGGAGAGGTCGTCTGAGACCTGGGGAGGCAGAGGGGGCACGTCCTGTGGTTACTGTTGTGACCAGCGGGATGACTGAGAGGAGCAGAGCCAAATGGGCTGTGGGTAAACAGGCCTATAGGTTTGAATACCATCAGCCCATGCTTAAACCTGAAATGCTTTGGCAAAACTCCACCTGTATCTATGGATAATATATAAAATGTTACATAGGCATACGCTAACCAAAAAAAAAAAAAAACTATATTTAGTGCGCAGTGGTACAGTATGAATCAATAGTGAATCACAAATTTTATATATCATAAATCTGTCTTAATAAATCTTATATAATATAAGACATGTTTACAATGGGCACATAAATTAAACCACCAGTAAAATCTATTAGCACAAAGCTCCTTGTGCACACAATTCAGAGCATTGCCTGCCGGGTAAATAGAGTGGTTCTTGCTTCTTAGAGATGAATGGTACCACTTCAAGCACAAGTGTTTAAAGGACTGCAGCATGACCCAGCCCGGTCGACGGGCTGCTTCACCACAGGGCCTACAGAATAAGGATTGACTGTGGTAGCATGGGGCCAGTGCTACTCAGTGGCTGACCCCACTGCCCGTGGCCTGGGGCCATTCATTACTATGCCCCTGGTCCCTGAAGTAGCCGAGCCCTGTAGACTTTGGGCAGCAACTTGGGAGGTACTGTGGTCTGTCGCAGGCACGGCAATGACAGATTGGCAATATTCCACCACGCAGCTGGGTTATTTATTTCTCCTGGCTGAGATGAAAATATGGTAATGCTGCTGGTCAGATATTGACCTCCACAGTGCTTGGTGTGCAGGCTGTATTATCAAACAATGGGCACAATTTCACACTGTCAGCTCTATTCATTCCAGGTTAATTGTGATACAGGACTGTGGCCTTTTGAGCCAAGGCACGGCCACGTGCAGTCAGAGTCAGAAACGAGTCACATACAAGGAGGAAGAGATGGATAGGAAGAGAAAGAAAAAGAGAGAACTGTTACTTCCCATCCCCCTCACACAGCAATTTCTCTCCTTTCCACCAGACACCCTGTGTATGCAGTTCAGAAGCTCAATGCATCACATCATAAAACACAGACATGAGGGCAACATGCCAGACAGTTGCATTTCTCTTCCCTCCACAGCTTTGGGAAGCCACACAATTAAAGGACATCCTGAGTCCTTTTGAGCGGTACAGACGAGCAGGGCATTCAAAAAATCTCCTCATAATTGTCAAGACAAACCCTGCATTTTTCCTCTCACACATACATGAGCAGATTTCAAACAAAGCTGGGTGCAGGGTTTAATTATGTTTGCTAAGTCTACTTTAATCTGTTTGTCCTCCACACAAGGCTCTACTTACAATAGATGGATTTCTGCAGCCACAGAGGAGCTAATCATATTTCTGAAACAATTTGTGAACCAAACAAAACAAGCCAGGTCTGCATCCTAGATTCAGATGCATGGTGCCTGTGTGTGCTAAACAGCAGATGTTTGTTAAAGCAATTCCGCAGAAGAATACCTTGTAAACACCACCTGCTCCAAAAGACTCCATCCTGAATTTCTTCACTTCCACACTTTCGTGACCAGTAAACTAATGAGAAGCCCATATAGGTGATACTTTCCTCGCTGAAACCATGATGGCTGTGACCCAATTCTATAATTTGGCACCTGATGCTTATTATAATTAAGAAACTACTGCAAGCCTGGTGCTATTCACAATGGATAAGGGCAATTGACTATGTTTACCTTTTGAAAGCAATTTTGAAGTGTTTAGCTGGCAAAATGTCTTTGATAAAGAATGATTGGATAAATGATTCCTGTGTTTGCCCCATGATGGCCTTTTCTCCCAGATCCTAGTACACTTTCCACTCATTAATTCCTCCCTGATAACTCTAGGATTTGGATAACTCATGCTTGTGCAGTTGGCAGAAATACTCCACTATTTTAGAGTTGGTAAATACTTACTGTAGTTGACACGAAGAATTACATGTACCAGTAGCTGGCAACTTAGCAAAACAAATATGTCTTGCGCTTACAAAAACATTAAGTTAAACATAGGTGGCAAAGAAACAATGTATGCGTGTATATGGACCAATAAGTGGGACAACTCTGAAGGAACTAAGGACAGGCTGTCAATATGAAAACTACAAAATGAGGAAGAGACAGAAATAATGAAAAATGTAGAGGGAAGAGGACCCAAACAGGTCTTTCAGGAATCCTGGTTTGTAAGCGTAAATAATTAAAATATGGAACAAATACATTCTACATGCAATACTAGCTTGGTGGAGCGCATGCCTCTCCACTCTTAACACTCTTTTAGAGACATTGGTTTCAGCTGAAGGCACCTTCCTTTCTAGCCTCAAATTAAATCCCCTGCTTGTAAATACCTCACATACAAAAAAGTCAAATTCTTTCTCGTCTGCACTAAAGCCAAAAGTACCAAGTTGACACCCACATTAGTCCATAATGCATTCTCAAACTATGCTGTTACGAGACAAACAGACAGATGCAAGGGGAATATCACAGCCTATAACCTCCCCTTCACCTACTGGCGGCTGAGATAACAACAGGCTTTCAGCCATCCAATCATGAAAAACTAAATATATAGTTAATGCAGGCACTCGACAGCTCAGATTATCTGTGATTGATATACTTTCTAGACTTGTTATTACTGTTATGTCAATTTGTGAAAGCATATCTTGAGAATGATTTGTCACAAAGTTGCTCTCTGGGAGATGTGTGACAAAGTGCCGGCGCTGGTGCACACACTGAAGCTTGCCCTCACTGCCGTGTGTCTCATGGCAGGAGCTGGGAGAGATAAGCGCCACCGCTAATACGTCTGTAAAGTGACAGCGGGCCTGGAGCTCCACACACACTGTCCAGAGCAATCGGGCCTTGTGTCAATCAAAATCTGACGTCTGAGAGACTGAGGCAGACGTGACACCAACAGGACCACACAATGACAACCTGCAATGCATGAAGCTGCCCACGTAATAACAAACACGCTAGTCCACTTGCGACACCCTGAGCTGAGAATGTGGGAGTCACATGACTTCAGTCACTAGCCTCCTGGAACCACTTTGTTCTTATATGATCATTACATCCACATCACGTTTATTTGTTTAGCAGATGCTCTTATCCAATGAAAAGTTCTGGCCGACACAGAGACTGGAACACAGCAACAGGAATTTTAAAGTATGTTATGCCCTGAAGTGAGTGATATTAATGTGAGGTACCAGTACCCCCAAATGCAGTTGTTGCCATCAGATTACGCACCCAAAATTGCATGTCTGAACTAATGGATGGTTCCTCCGGTAATTTCCTGTAATTGGGAGCATTACGGTCCGAGGGGAAGCCTTCATTTTGCCCAGGGTAGTGAGAAATGTTGGCTTACAGCAGAAGGCAGAGGAGACGGATGGCCTTGTCTGTCGCAGCCATTGGTTAATGAGGTGTAATATAGTGAGGTGTGACAGGATCTTTAGTCTCTGCACCAGCTGGGCAGGGCGACAACAACCACTCTGCCACGCTGCGCATGAACTTTGCCTCGCCTTCGCAAACACACAATTTGGCCCTGTGACTCACTGTGAGGAGTGAGTAGAGGGAGAGGGAGAGAAAGAGAGAGAGACTTGAAAATGTTTCTGTACTGTTTTACAGTACAGTATCCAAACTGGTGTGCAAGAGAAAAAAATAATCATCTCGTCAAAACAACGCAAAACAGAGCAGCAGATAAAAATCTAAAGGAAAAATGTATAGACATGGTCACTTTTATATGATTCATTAAATGAGTCTTTAAATGATTAATGGGGAACAACATTAATATCAAACCGAGGCAGTGTGCAGTCCCCCCCCCCCCTATAGTGGGTTAAACCTAAACCTATAAGTCCCAGTCATAGTCCACTATGGAGAACATACTCACATTACTTTAAACTGCACCTCACCTCACCATTTTCAGAATTAAAAAAACAGGGAGAAACTCAACCGTCAGACAAGATCAAGGCAGCGCTCCCTTGAGATCAATGATATCAAATATGCAGTTTGCTTCAAGATTGACCTGTACTGGGAAATCCAGAGTGAGTTTCTCTGGAGAGAAGCCATGATCCAAACAGAACAGAAGTCAAAGCAGGAGAGATTTTTCTTTAACATTACGTCCCTTTTCTCATTTGGATTTTCTAGAGCTGCTCATAACCAAGAGAGCCATATCATCAATGAGATTTGTCTCTGGAACGATCAGTCGCAGTTCTTTTCATTGAGCTGCTTGACAGTCTTCACAAATATCACTGCAGGAATTACATTTATCCTCTCTGGGTCCCTTCACTCCCTTGTGCAGGAATACCCATTGGTTGTAAGCAGCTCCGAACAGCCATTGTGCAGGGAGATGAATGGGAGAAATATTAAAGAAGAAGCGATCAACGCTAAGAGGAAAATAGGCCGTTTTGTGCTGGAGCAGTTTTCAGAACCTCCATCTCAACGACAGCCTTGATGCTTGCACTTTACTGAGAGGGCTACAAATATGCAGAAAGAGACACCCCTCTTTGAAGAGGAAGGGCTTGAAAATTTAGCTTGAAAGAATTTCTGAATGCACCCGCCCAAGTGCAAGTAGTCCTGTGTAACTTATAAATATGATCTTGGCCAGCTTCAAAGAGCCCTGTTGGGAGTCTATCTGGGCTTCTTTATTTATTCTGTATCATTTAAATGTCCTTGGCAGCAACTGGGCAAATTCATCTGTCTGCCAAAGCTTCTACAACGTATCCATCCAGGATGTAAAAGAGACTGGCTCATCCAACAGAGGGCCGGACTCACGTTCCTGTCAGAGGTGAATCATGTGATTACTCCATATTACTTTCATTACTGAACTGCCAAGACTCAAATACTCAATTCCACAACAGTAGACATTACAACAAAGAACATAAAAAAGGAGACAGGATGTGTTAAATGTTTGTGTTTTTGTGTGTGCGTGTGTGTGCGTGTGAGTGTGTGTGTATGGTTTTTTTTTTTCTTGCTCATCCCAAATGTCACTTATGTGTCATCCCAAAACTTCCGGAAGGATTATGAGAACATGGCTCCTTCAGAAACCTGTTAATCTGCAGAACACACACACACTGCTGTTGTACCCTGTCTCCCGCAGTGACATCACAGCTGAGTGCTTGTGATATCTGACATTTTGAAAAGTTCAGTTCACCACTGGAGCACATTTACAGCTGGGCCTAGGGGTGGCCGATATGGCCTAAAATAATATTATATTTTCAGAACTTTTCATGATAACGATATCACGATATTTCCACATATTCTGTGTTCTATAACAAGAATTTCGCTCTAAAACCCTCCTTTTTTATTCAAGTGTATTTATCCATCCATTTTTTTACCGCTTAATCCAAGTCAGGTTTGTGGTGTTAAATCATTGTTAATCTAAAATATTGTATGACAAAATAAAATTATCTGTTGTTCTAAGACAAAATATGACATCATATTAATTATTTAAATGTTATTTGTTGTGCATATGTGAACAACAAAACAATGATACAAATGTAAAATAGGCTATAGCTTATCTAAAATGTATTATTCTATAACCTCAGTTTAAATATTTCTGCTTTTAAGACTTTAATTAAACTCTAAGTGGCTCTAAGTCATCAAAGGATCACTTGAAGGGTTGTTTCTCCTGACAAATTTTCCTATTGAACTCTATGGAAAAATAAATCAGGAGAAGAAACCCTTCAAGCTATCCATCCATATCTACTGTATTTCTGGCAGCAGAGTGATGGTTTAAGGCTTGTTTGATACGTCAGACCCTTGATGACTTAGAGCCATTTAGCCAACCATGTGTTCCACACTGTTCCAGTGTAATTTAAAGCTAAATCTAGTCCCACCCCCCAATTCCCATAGAGATCCACTCAAATGCAGAGGTTATAGTATCGCCTCTAAGAGTACCTGGAAATAAGATATCAGGAGTCTTTTGATATCCTTTTATACAGTCATGATGGCGTCACCTTTTTACCTGTGGAATACCTGTTTACCACAGAAGTTGTTTGAGAGAATGGCAAGAATGTGCAAAGCCGTTATCAAGGCAAAGGGTGGCTACTTTGAAGAATCTAAAATATAAGACTTTTTTTTATTTGTTTAACCCTTTTTTGGTTTTTGCATAATTTAATTTGTGTTATCTCATAGTTTTGATGTCTTTACTATTCCAAAATGTGGAAAACAGTAAAAACTAGAAAGGTCGCTCGGAGAGCGCATCCCTCCGCCCATGCTGCATGTTGATGCATGTACCGTAAAATCAGGTATACATTGATAAGCAGTTGGAATTAGTTTTGAAGATTTGTTGGGATTATTGAAGTGCTTTTACTACTGACTCTGCAGGGGAAGCTCATACCATACCAGAGTATGTATGGGTAAATATTTTCCATGTCAAAATGAAATGAAAACTAGTTAAATATGACAGGACTGACAGCAGTAATCTTGCATGGTGTTTGATCCATTTGTCCTTCTTTGTAGGCTATCAGAGATCATTTAGTAGGCCTAGAGTATAATAAAATCTCAATAGAAGATACATTTTGACAATTAACTGGGAATCAGTTTGAACGGGTGCTACCAGCCTGATCACGTGACCTCACATTCTGTTTCACTCCCATATCAGTCTGGTAGCACCCGTTCAAACGATTCCCAGTTAATCACAACCGTTTAACTAATATGGGGCAGGGCTAATACGATGATTGTACCCACATGACTAACCCACGTTTCATTGCTCAGATTGGTTGTAGGTCTATCCAATTCCGTGCAGAATAATTTTGGTCTGCAATCGTTGATAAGGTCCCTTGGAAATCCAAAATGAATCGAGTTTCCAGTCAAACCCCATTAACTTTTTTTCGAATTGGGCTTGGCGAAGCCAGGCTAATGTCATTATATCAAAATTTGTACATCTAATGTTCTTTTAACGATGTGAACAGAGTTCAATTGGCCATATTTAGCTAGCTAACTAGCGTTTTTTACCTTTCTGTTGTGTGCGCAGGTAGTTCCCTGCAGCACCAACAGACAGAAAAAAAATGGAGCCACATTGGCTACGTTAACCATGAGAGTTCTGATTCACTTTAACAATACATTTTCAAGTTATTTAATACTGGTTAGGCTAACGTTACCAAGCGTAACAAGCCTACAAGGTGTGTGTGGCTAGCTAGCCTAGAAGCTAACGCCGTTGTAATAACGTTACTATTTTGGTCACCTTCCTAAGCCAGTACACCCAAGTTCGCTACTTCTAGCTAGCGAGGTTGCCTGACTAGCTAGCCTATTTAAGCTTATCAGTTGATTGATGATGGCTTGAATAGGCAGATAGAATGCTAGTTAGATAGGTGAAAGAACTTCTATAGCCTATCCGTTAACCGGAACTCCGCTGGTCAATCACATCGGGGGTATGTCAGAAAACGGGTTTACTGGAATGAGTTTGCGAACCCTGAGATTGAATTGAATTAATCTCAGGGTTAGCAAACTCAAAATTTTCACTAAACCCGCTTTCTGGAATACTCCCCCGAATAGTCAGTTACATCAACTACCCAAATCGGCTAGGCTACCAATAACACAGAGAAAGGGACCACTTCACGTGAACAGAAACATGTAGCGTAATACTACGATTTTCAGAAATAATATGGTTATTATTACCTTATATTTTCCAAGTACCTCGAATGTCGAACGTAGAGCTGTTCCTGTTGTATCCAGCAGACTAGATGTAGTTTTTCTGAAAGAGCAAACTATTTATGCTCCGGGGTTTTAAACTTTAAAGTTTAAAGTTGAGGACTAGTTGAGGACTAGAAGAATGGGCAATGTAAGGCATATATTCTATTTACTAAACGAAAAGGCCAAAATTATTACACAAAAATAGAAAAACTATTCGTGGGCTTCAGTTGCTGCCCACGTTTCACTGCCTCACTGCCTCACTGCCTGACACCATCCAGTGGTCAAAATCACTAAACATGGCGGCACCTCCATTGCAAAACATTGTAAACGCGTATATATTTATATTTATTTTGAAAACCACTGATCAAATCCGCTCCAAAATGTAATGGGTTCGTCCTTGGCCCATACTACACATACATACTATACTACACACAAATTGGTCTGGTAGTTTTTACCTAATCCTGCCCACAAACAAACAAACATACAAACAAACTCACCCACACCACCGAAAACAGCATTCTGCTGGGGGCGGAGGGAATAACGGAAAAAAACCTTCTATGAGTAGGTGTGCCCAAACTTTTGACTGGTACTGTACATTGAAGCATTGTCAAACATCAATTTCATGAGGCTGTTCTCAACGACGAAGTTCAAGCTTCATCCGAAGTTCCTTACTTGCATTCTAATATTGATTAATAACATAAATACGGTTATTTTGCCTTAATGATGACACTAAATACACTAAAGCTGTCAGGTTGGGAACCCAGAGGTTCACGCATATTTTTTCACGCATATTTTCCCTTGTTTTATTATGTCTTACGGAAATGTCACCAACCTGTTTTAGTGGTAGCTTAATGCTTTAAAAAAAGTCCACTTTCCTGGGAAGGCAGTGAAAAGTGTGATTTACAGCAGGGGAAACATACCTGCTCCTGCATGAAGTTAAAGCGCACATTCAGAGAATGGCATTCAAATTAATTGTGAATTAATTGTGTAATGTGCTGCACTTTTGTTTTTGTTTCTAATTAGACTCTTAAGTTCTCTTTAAAATTGTTTTGTTCAGTTATTATAAGCTGAGAGTATGGAAACCTGGTCACTGTAATGAAAAAAATATGAAGGGCAAAGAATAAGGTTAAAATTCAGTTAAAATTGTGAAATTTAAATTAATCTCCGTTTTTTAACCGTAGGCTATCGAAAAAACCTTACGCACAATGAATCCCGGGGACTGTAGCCTAGGCTACTTGAAAAACAATAAATGCAATATTCACTGGATAAGTTTTTTAACTTTTTTCAGTCAAAACCATTACATTTACTTACAGGCTGTAGGCCTAGATGAAGAGAGCTGTATTGTAATGACATCTGAAGTGCATTTTCAGAACTCGAATGTCCGTCTATTGTAGTGTGCAAATTTTCTTGCTTAGGAAGTGGAGGTTGAAGCCTCAGTTTTTCCTCACTAATTTTTTTGTGTGCTGTTTATCAAGCCTGCTGCAAAATATTGGTATAATAGGCTTTAGAAACTCTGCCAAATTGTAACAACAATTGAGACTTCAGGTGATTTCAGCCCAATATAAAAACTGCACTCCAAAAAAGTCCCTTCGTAGCTAACTAGTGATATAAATCTGAACATTTCATTTAACTGGCCTGAACCACTTTCAAGGTGGTTCCTTATACAGATAGAAATCTTCCCACTTAATATATATGTAAATATCTTTGATCTAGATCATGATAACCTGTTCAGCCCCAAGCCAAGATGAAAGGGCATGCCATTGTATTAAATAAAAGTATTATTGTGAATAAAATGCAAATGGGGAAAGGGCATTGCAAGTTGTTTGGGGCTCAGTATGTGTAACTCAACTAACTCAACTAATGTAACTCAACTAATGGCATGCCATTGATCTGTTGGATCATGTATCTTGTGTTCAACAATATGAACTGTCCAACATAAGCAGAAGAAGAAAACTGCTATATAAAGCATGTGAAGTTCTGTTGCACAGGGTCGCATAAGAGTGATTTGGGTAGCAGCAGCCAGTAGGATGCTGGGTTCATCTGAATATATTGTAGGGAGCTGAAGTTCCTTATAAGATCAGGTTCCAGCATGCCTTGCTGGGGCCCCTGACCAGTGACCTCAAACCAGCTCAAGCTTAAACTCATCCAATCAGACACTCTTCATCTATCAGCAAGGTCCCTCCAGTCTACAATTTTCCAGGCTCTCACATAAGGCAGGATCATTCCAAAATGGCCGAGAACCTCTTGAGTAAGTAAAAGTAAGGAACATAACTAATTTTGAAAATTAATGTCAAAAGCAAAAATAAAATATTATTAAATAAAGGTAAAAATAAAAAAGCAGGCATATAATGAAGGAGAATAAAATTAGATTAGGGAAATGCTCAACAGAAACTTTAAAAGGCCAATTTGAAGAGTTTGTCTTTTTCCAGTATTTTGGTAGTGCATATATTTGGTACTGTACTGCTATTGGTTCATACAAGTCAGCGACTTCCAGGTCCAGTCATTATGGTGTTCTGCTGTAATGTATGGATGTAATGCTGGATGTAAACACCTACTGAAATAAACATCAAAATTGTACTCTTGCTTATGCTATACAGTCTAAGTTTACCTAGAGTCCTATAAAACTACGTAAGGGATGTATGCACCAAGGCACCCTTTTCCGCATAACAAATTCAATGAGCGGATCCAAAGGACAGAAAGAACGAGTGATACTGCGCATGCAACTATGGCAAAGAATCGTAAACACAGAGCAATAAACAAAATGTGAGATTAAGATTCAAAATCTCATAAATAAAGCACTATTCGTACTCTTAATGAATGTCTCCACTCCTCTGCAATGCAGGGAGAGATCAGTCGTATGATACACTAGCAGATATATATTGTAGCATCATAACAAACCTTGTATCTCCATTTTTGAGTTTGATAAATAGAAAGCATCCATAATCCTTTGTGTACTGTTAGTGTTTTATGGCTCTAAGTGCATCTAAAACTTGTTTAATGTAATAAAAGTTTTTCTAATTTCCCAGTTTCATAAATTATAGCTATATAACTTGATATTCTGCTATTTGAGCCCTACTTGATAATAAAAAAATGTTATGATGCGTTTGATTTCAAAAGTGTTGGCTAGAAACTCTTTCCCCAATTATTCTTTCTGCAACAATGTAAGAAATGTATTCGCAACAACTATAATGCTGAGTTAACAAAAACCGGGAATAGCCAAAGGATCACTGTTAAGAGATGAATTTCAAGATGGAAAGCCAAAGCTTAGATAGCAGAAATGATACTCCAGTCATTTGTGCGTGGTTAACTATGAGACCGATGCCCTCAGTAGCACCAGCTGAAAGTCATCACTTATTCAGAAGCTTTGTCTGAAAAGTAGCACACTCCAAACCCACTTAGAGAAGAACAAAAAATGCATGGCTTCAGAAAGTCTTCATATTCCATCAATAATGTACAGGGGAAGAACACAGCCCTGGTTCAAATAGCCAGATAGAATGTATGCAGCCATCAATAGACCTCAATGTAGGAAATTTGGTCAAGGAAAAATAACAGATTTACTGAAATGACTGCAGGCAGCAAAACAGAAGTCAGAGGTGCATCGTTTATATGCAATTTCTTTTAACAGGTCCACTTCACAGAGAATGACCTGCAAGGCCTTAACTTTAATAAGTGTTTGGTAAGTGCCAAGGACAGTTAATTCCTTCAACAAATAAAAAAAAAGAAGCTTATTCAAGAGTTTTCAGTTGTATCAGCTTGTCCTCAAAAAGAAATATTCCCCAAAATGTTCAACACTAAACGCTGAATGGGACATGAATTCATGCTTGCCGAAGAGCCAAAAATCACATAAATCTCTGGATCTCCTGAGACAGGACAGAATTGGATGCTTCAACCAGAGCCCTGGTTCTATGATTTAAGGCTTGTTTGATACATCAGACCCTTGACGACTTAGAGCCATTTACCCAACCATGTGTTTCCATACTGTTCCAGTGTAATTTACAGTTAAATCTAGTCCCACCCCACAATTCCCATAGAGATCCATTCAAATGCAGAGACCTTATAGTATCGCTTGTTAGAGTACCAGAAAATAAGATATCAAGAGTTTTTTGATGTTGTTGGGTGAGGTCACAGACATCAGGAAGTCATGGCATGCAAAGGATATGCGACCAAATATTAAAAATTCAAAGGCACAGTCAACTTAGTGTATGTAAACTTCTGACCCACTGGAATTGTGATATAGTGAATTAAAAGTGAAATAATCTGTCTGTAAACAATTGTTGGAAACATTACTTGTGTCATGCACAAAGTAGATGTCCTAACTGACTTGCCAACACTATAGTTTGCAAACATAAAATCTGTGGAGTGGTTAAAAATGAGTTGTAATGACTTCAACCTAAGTGTATGTAAACTTCTGACTTCAACTGTACCTTCCAAACACACACACCACTGGTACTCTGTCTACTCCTAGCCTGAGGAGCTTAATCAAGGCTATGCCCGCATAGCCTGCACCTTCCATCACAAGGCATTACTCAACTGTGGCCTGAGCAGAGAAATGCGTGCTCCTTGGCCTCGAGCCTGCCCCACAAACAATGTGACAATGGTGTCCAAACCCACTGCGGTGTAATCTATCAAACTGAGCATGATGATTGGTGCCCAGCATATCTGAAAAGGATTATTCCCACTTCAGTGAGGTCTCACTTGATTTCATGACTTGTTGGTTCCAATCATGTCTTCTGTGTACATGCATTAACATACAAATGGATTAAAACTACCACTTTTAAAAGGACCACTTTTTCACATGGTCTTTATGCAAATGGAATATTCAATATGCTGTGTATAGCTAACTAATGCATCACATATCAATGTAAAAGAAAAAGAAAATGAAAAGGTTGGTTTGTTAAACAGCTTATTTTTGCTAACTTGGTGCACTCTCACTTCTGTAGTGCCAGGCAGTAAAGGACTTTCCCAGCTCCAAAACCAAAAGGACAGTGAGCTACAGCACTTTACAGGACATGGAATGAAGCTCTACTATAGTATTCACATTCACATTTATCTGTCTCCGACTCTCTACCAACCATGACCATAAATACTTTCACTGTATTCTAAATAATGTTACAAGCATAATGATATTCCCTGCTGTCTGCACTGTAAGACCGCTATGCACAATGCTGAGATTAAGAATAATCTGGTCACAGAAGCAAACACCGACCATGACAAGCAAATAGCAATATTACGTTATTATGCTTTTAATACTGTAGTTCACACAGGGAGTCCACCCACACAAACATAACTCTTAAATGAGATATTGATACAGTGGTATTGCCTTCCTGCTGGGGATGACAACAAACACAAGAAAATTTCCCTCAAGAATAGAGAACACAGTAAATCATAATATAATATATACTCAACTCACCTACATTCCACTCACTTTTGCTGAGTGTAACGCTTGACCTCTGTGAGGTGGGATATTTCAAAAATAAACATGATTTCACAGAAAACAAATATTCAAACATTCACCTACGTCCCAGGGCTCTTATGTATCTGTACACTGTTATTATCAAGATTAATCTGAAAACTTTCTGCCCCAAAAGATAACTCCCTAATGCTGTATATACAAACACAACACAAACTTTATGAAAAACATGAAACACACATACACAAACAGAAAGCAATGAGATCACCAACACACACTGCCTTCCGATCCACATACACTCAATAGTATTTTTCCTCATTGATTATGCAGCCATGGTGTCTAATCCTATCTGACGCAAGGTATGCGTGGTGCAAACTAATGTGGTAATCTAATAGCCCGACGGCAGCAGCGGCCTCCGCTTCTTAAAATAAAGAGAGTTGATCATCGGAGATCTAGTTTTGAAGATATGAGCAAATGCAGATGAGAGCGTACAGCCTCTTATGTGCAATCATTTCCATCATGCTGTATTACAACCAAGAACTCCAACTACAACTCCACAGAACAAAGTCTTTGAAAACATGTTTACCACCTGCTCTGGTGGGCTTGAATTAAAATAACATTAGCAGCCCCTGCCACAACAAAAAAAAAAAACGACAGACCCTAAGGAAAGACTTGGACTTAAGCTTTGGATCTGCTGCAGCCTTGCTAATATAAAAATTGTTGGCCTGCCATTGCTCTAGGGAAAAATGACTACTTTCTATTTACAAAAGACATATTGAGACGGGCCACATATTGGACTCTTTCCAATTACAGCACAGTGGAAGGACTTTGATTTGCCTCGGGCATCTGCATGCTGAACCGTATTGTAATGAACTGGACAGAAACAATGCTTCAAGAATTCGGGGCAGTTACCAGAACTGCGTGTGCCAAACACTAAAATACCACAACCCAGGCTCTCTGCAGCTCTGTGCTCTGATCCGCAGAGACAATGTACAACGTTGTATTCGAATCACTTTAACAGCCGCATATAAATAGTCTGCACCAGGTACATCCTGCTAGACCTTGGCCAAACACAAGGGGTCACATAATGACCCTCCCATATTCATCTGGTATTGTACGTTCATCTGCCACAGCAGTGAGATAAAACCCAAAAAACTCAGCTGAAATAACAAAGGCTGAAGGGCATTGGAAATAAACAGGCGCAGGTGGAAGACACATCCAGGAGAACCATCCAGCCTTCAGAATCACAGCCTGTCTGTATAATGCCAACCCATCACCATCACACGATCCGCCATTGTGGTTCTAAAACCCTGCATACTTACACTTTCACCAGGATTTTAGCACACATCGCACATAGATATTACACTGTGAGCTACAGTGCAGCTACATGCCATGCCAACTGAGCATTGTATATTTGAAGGTAGCACAGTCAGTAATTAACACTGTGCAAGACTCGAGACCCGATGCACGTAACTTTAAAACCCACTGGTGGAAGATGTCTTTACTCTTACACAAATCTCTCATAAATGTGACATTGGCTCATAAAACAACTTCAGAATCGACACAGGAAGCACTGTTCATTAACTTCCCCTTTCACTACCTTGGTTGAAGAGCATGTAAAACACATGTTGGAAGATAGTGATGTTATATCGAGAGCATTCGGTACATATATTGAATCCTCAAACCACGTCACGTCACGTCACCCCAAAGTGTAGTATTTCAGGGATAATTACCTAGAAGGAAGATTTCCCTAATGCTGTTCCAATTACTGTACCACAGCTGTCTAAGGGTCGGCTCAACATAGTCATTGAATGAAAAGCCTATATGGGTCATTTCTTTAAGCTTGAATGAATTAAGATCTTCCATTTTTACAAACTTACACCACTCTAAACCGCATATAATATATGCCTGCATGTAGTGTATTTATTATGAGGGCCAGGTTACCAACATTTCATTACTATGCTCTATCTGAGGTAGATCATTACCCACTCTTATCTAAAGAGTTGCTTAGCAATGGCCCTTCATGGGTGATTTACTCCATAAGAATTTAAACATTACCTAGTTCCCTAAACCCTACTGATTTTGCTGCTTTTAATTGCCCTCATTCCAGTCACATATTGGTAGAAACAATTCACAGAGTCATTTTCCCTTCTATAATTGCTATTGGAGCTGCATGATTGGTAGGGTCTCTAACCCTCACTTATATTGAAAAGGGTACTTGATTTGTTTATGTGCTGACTTGTTTGCGAGTTCTATTAACCTGAAATTGGATGAGAAAAATCGATTTACAGTACTGCACCTTCTTGTCGTTGCAGATGTCTTCCTCCTTCTTGGCCGCGTCCAGGTCGGTGACCCCGCGGTTGAACTCGTCCGTTGTGCTGTCCGGCATCGGCACTTCCTCAGCATCGATGTCCGTCTCCTCGGCGATGGTCTTCTCCGCGCCCGTCAGCTGCCGGGCTGAGAGAGGGGATGTGTTTTCATACAAAACATTCACCACCAGCAGCCCATCATACAAGCAAACAAGGGCTTGTCAGACCATGAATCAGAAAGACAAAGAGACTGAAGCAGATAAAAGAGATAAAAGCTTAATTATTCCTGGCCAATTGGCACCTCAAGCATCCACATCTGGAAAATTGCTCAATGTCGCAGCACTCCACACAGGGAGATAACCGCTTGTACACTTTTTCAACAAATTTCCCCAAAGCCACTGTTTTTCCAAAGGAAACAACTATTGCATCAAATATCTGCTTCTGCTGTGCCCCACGTAAACAAAAGAACCGACTGAGGCAAGCTTTATTCCTTCAACAAGCAGCAGTGCATTTGCAGAGGTGACGCGGGACGCGTTACGGTGCCGTAGCGCATGGCTCATTTGCATTTGAAAGAGAGGCTCTGGAATGCTGTGGCGGCCTGCTTTGGAATCCAACCAAAACGTGGAGGCTGTGATGCTGATGAGCTCAGAAACTGAAGCCCGGGGACCAAGAAGACAGAGCGGCCCTGCTTTTCGGGCGTGAAAACACATGATGGGCTGTGCCTCAATATGGTTTTCTTCATAGGGGAGCTTCTTAAGGAAGTGACTATGCAGTCACTAAACAGGTGTTTTTTTCATTACTTTGAATGGGACATGCATGTACAGGAGCTGCTGGTATGACAGCTCTACTGTGGCTGGGTGAGGGGGTATGGGGGGTGGCTGTGTGACAGTACCTGGCACCTCTGATTCCTCACTAGTCTTCTCGCTGACACCGTCTTCCTGTCCGTCAGCATTCTGCTGTGTGTGCTGCAGGCTCAGCTTGTGGCACACCTCGAAGGCCTGGCCCACCGTCCGCACAATCCGCATGGCCTGGCTCTACAGTGGTGGGGGGGGGGGGGGGGGGGTGGGGAGGTGGGGAAGGGGTTAGTTCATCCTGGCACAGTGAAGACAGGCCATAAAAAGGCCTGCATCAGCCAGGTGCTCACCATCAATGTTATATATTTGCATGAGCTCCGGGGGAAGTTGGTTGGAGGGAGCCAAATGTGGTCTTTTCGTTTTTTTTAAGATGGAGCCAAGCCATATATATAACCGTATGCTCTGACAGATGGACCTCGGCAGCATCTGCCTTCCAGACCTCTAAATTTTTTCCTCACTTTCCTTTTGATGCTGTTGACCTTGGGGCTCTGGTTACTGCTGTGAGTGCACTGACTGTGTGAATCCCCTTTTGTCAACGTCACTGAAAATGCATTAATGGAATATCCAGAGGACATAGACCTCACTCTTGAATTATTGTATGGGTTTTATTTATTTCTTTATTTTTTACACATTTTTCTGAATGACCTACAATGCACAAAGTGATGGTTTAATGGTAGGTCTGGACAACCGTGGAAATAAGCCACTTTTGTAGCAAATTGATTACATCTGAGCTGTTAATTAATTACCCTTTGAAGTCAAATTGATCATATTGATGCATGTTCTCTGACCCTGAATGCCAGTCGGAGACTGCAGGATAAACCAAGGTTGTAGTACCATTAAGCTGTAAGGACATAACCACTACTCCATGCTGATATTCTTCCATTCATATCCCCCACAACACATGTCATTTTGTGGGTTTACAATTTTGTGAATGTAAACTCCTTAGATTTTTTTGCCAGTGAAAACAGACACAGAGCCTCTTCTAATGGAATACACTTCAGCTGTTGAAAGGGGGAAAAAATCTATACAAGTACTCTTATTCAATAAATGCTGGTGAGAAAGAGGAAGACGCATAAGTAAAGATGGAGGGTTATCAATACGTCATTATGCACAACGTATGAGAGGAAAATTAGTGCAGTCAATCTGTAATTAAGTGAATGGTGCTGAAACACTCAGCTGTAATGAACACTGATGCTGACGTGCTAAATGAGCCGATGGAGAGCTCGGAACTGGGGAGCGTAATTACCTCTGCAGAGTTCTAGTTAAAAAAAACAAAAAACAGGATGTTTCCAAGCCCCACAGATCCATCCACCATACAGAAACCCCCCCAATCGCTCAAGTGGGAATAAGAGTGGAACTGAAATTCTTATACAATATTTAGTAATTACTTGTGTATATATTTGAGGTGTCTTGTGCTTACGTGCAGAACAGAGCGTGTCGCAAGTATGCATCCTCATTCTCTCTATCATTTACAATTCATCATGAGTATTCAGTGATCCTCTAATATAAACAGTGAACAGAACGACAAATGGCAGAGCCAGGGGCTTGCTCCCTCTGAGGAGCTTCACAACAAGCCCTGTTTCACAGTTACACATGCAGGGGGACTCGGGGCCAACATTCAATTTTAAAGCAGGGAATACGAGTCACAGTATGTGGCCACAAAAGCCCCGGAGTGATGTAGTATCATTTTTCGCTTTGACACAGAGGATATTGCTGGTCGACTTAAATTTAAAATGTAATTAACACAACAGTTCCTAAGACATGTTCCTTTTTGCCCAGATTTGATAATTAATACATTAAATTGTACTGGTTGTTAACTGAAATATTACACAGGCAGACTTGCTCACAAATACTGAGACTTTTTCCATGGCAAATTAATTGTTAAAAGGAACATTTAAAGTACTTAGCATTAATAGTTCTCAGTCCCTTTACAAAGGAACTTCCAGAAGCTTTTATAGGCTATTTAATTGAAACATTGACAGCAGAATGGTAAACAGAAGTGAGGTGCACCAATTGCCAAATGGGGTCTTTGGGGCATTCCGACATCACCCTTTTAGATTTGAACAATTTTTTTATAAACCTACTGTGTATGAGAGAGTGTTAAATGTTGTTTGATTAACAAAAATGACTAACCATTCAGGAAACCCCCCCCTCTCCCCCACCCTACCGAAAGACACAAATATCTTCTTCAAAAAGAAACTTAACAATATGGTTCTCTTATTATCAGAAAGATTAAAAACGAGGTTATCCACAATTCAATACTTTTGGTCCAAAATAAATAAATATGCAAATTAGGTGATTTCTGTCCTTAAACCTCCATTAGCAAAATAATGCATTCATTTTTAATATGCGAGCCATGTGAAGGTGTGAAGATATTTACTTTTTATTTTAAAGCCACTGGTCAAGGGCTGAAGATGCTTTGTCAGCTCATTTAGACATGTTCTGCCTGTTGCTGTAGATGGCTCCACTGATGTGAGCACATCCCCCAAATCGACCACGAGTTGATCAGGATGCCTAGGGAAAGAGAATAATCGGGAAGGTCCCTTTGGGTGCAAGAAGTTCACTTCTACATGATGCTGCTTCAGATCAACAGACACCACCATACTAAGCCACCAGTCTCTGGCATACTGAACTGTGACATGGTCTTGATTCCTTCAAAGGTGAGGACAGTGCCATTGTACTTCTATTTGAGTTGTTGTATAGAAGAACTGCCATGCCATGACCTTCGTCCTGGAAGTAGTGAAGATTCCTAGTAAAGTAGTAAAGTTCTTGCCTGACTGAAACGCAGCTTTAGAAATTAGTTCTCAGCAGGCCATTGGGTTATTGTGAAGTATTCCACTTCAACAGCGGCCATATTGTCCTTATCAAAGGAGTCTGTATTTGGTCCCAAAATGGGTGTCGTAAACTAGCTCTAGTTGCCAGATGTTTTATTGTTTGCCCAATGCCATCACATGGCCCTTTGAGGCCATGAACAGTTGCAATGAAGTTCCACTCTGCTTCCACACCACACAATTCTTCCAAGTGGAGGCATAGGTTCTGGAAGGCTTTGCAGTTTATATACTGTGCTGTACAAACGTCTGAGAAGTAGAACACCTTCACTGGGAGTTTTCTTAGCTTTCTTTCAAGAAACCGTTTGAGATGCCACTGAAAGAGATGGACCACAGTGGTATCGTGGGTCAGGCATTCAGCATATGAAACATTGTGAGAGGTTCCCTCACTGTCCCTCCAATAACAGGCAAAAGGATGAATGGTGGCTTGTGACTTGTTCCAATGCTGAGTTGGAACTGTGCCTCCTCCTGGATGACAGAAATGAAATCTCCAACCACCAGGACTTCATTTTCGTGCAGTCACCTGTGCACTTCTATCTGTTTTTTAGTCACTTTTCTGCATTTGGTTCACTGTTGTCCAACATGTTTTTGAAATGGGTCACAGCAAGACTTGTTCTGTGCAGCAGCAAGAAGGTTGCTTGATGTGGAAACCATTTAGATTTATATCCCAGAAAATTAACAAATTAATTTTCTTTTGGTACATACCTCTTTAATATAAATATATGTGGCGTCATTACAGTGACTACCAACAGAAGAAATAATAAGAACTAAATTACCAAGTCCATATATTCTTTCGTTTCTGTTTTTTAATTCTTTGCTTTGAAAACACACAAAAGGGAGCACTCTCTTGAACAGCAACTCAAGAAGTCATGCCTCGCGAGCAGCACACTCTCAAAGGTTTTATAGAAGAGGAGGAATCACCTCATCCTATCACCTCTCAGCTCATTACTGAGTTCACCTGTCCAGTTGAATGGGAACAGGTGTGTCAATAATGCATTTATTGAGGTTTTCAACAAAACTACCTGGATATACAGATAGACTCCGGGTATGTAGAAATATATAAAAATGTAATTATTGGGTGAACTTTAAGGATTCCTGTTTTAGACTGATCTACCCACCATATACTCATAAGTCTGCTGTTGCTCAACCAATAGCAGTCACAACATGAAAACCTCAGGAGATGTAAAGAAGTGCGAGGGAACTCCAGTTGTAGTTGCCAGCAATAAAAAAGACACAGACAGTGGAGTTCTCAACGGGCCTGAAAATTCAAACCCAAACCGAACCGACCCGAGTGAGTTGAAGCCCGAGCCCGGCTCGTCCAAGATCATCACATACAATACTGAGCCCGAGACCGACCAAACCCGAACAAAAAAACACGAGTCGGTTATTGCCAGAAAAGGCTGCGCAATTTACGTAGGCGGTGGCTCAAATCACAGCATAACGGGGTGAGAGAGAGCAAGAGAAAGGGAGAGAAGGAGTGAACAAGCAGGAACGCCACAAACTAGTTGTGTTTTTAGCCTACTGTTTTTGAGTTTTTAACAGATTTAGTAATTGAGAGAAAGCAATTCGATTTGTACTAATGTTTTAATGTTTGCCATGCTGTAATAGAATTTAGTAGTGTTTCTTTTCGTTAGAACGGGATTCAACTTTTTTATTGTTGTGTAGTTTGCATGTTCTTGCTTCATTATTATTGCCCTATTATCATTTATCACACAGCAGACGATACTTCAACTTCAACTCGAACGCCTACATTCGCCGTATAGTTACAGTAAACGGGAGATGTTGGATGAATAAAATAAATAGCTACATTTTAACAAGTAGAGAAAGTCTTGACAATTGATTGACTCCAAAATTAGCAATCAGCACCACATGTAAGAATGCAAATTAGCCTACTGTAAATACACACACAGATACATTATTTTCTTTTTCTTTTTCTTTTTTTGCGCAGCCCGAGCCCTACCCGACCCGACCAATTAGCATAAATTGTCGGCTCGAACCCGGCCCTACCCGACGGGCTTTTTTTGGGCCCCGTCGGGCTCGGGCTGAAACTGAGAACTCTAATAGACAGTGGGGCAGACCCACAAAACAAACAAACATGTTAAATAAAGACATTCAATTGAATCAGGTGTTTCACATTAAAGTGAAGGTATGAGTGGAGTGGAATACAGCCAAGCATTATGATGAAAAATTGAGCATCAAAAGCAATAACAGTTGCTGTCTTGAGATGTCCAGTGTCATTAAGCAGTCTAACAGCTGTAGGGACAAAGCAGTTTCGGGCTCTTTTGGTTTAAAGGGGCAAGGACCTTAATCTTCAACCTGATGGAAGAGTCTCAAAGACTCAAGGAATGTGATGGAAGGGCCATAATCCGCTCTTTTTTTTAATTGTGTGCTCCTCATTACAAGTGTTTCAGGGGTTTTTGTTTCCCTATGATTTTAGTAGCCTGTACTGTCATCCTCTCCAGCTTCAGTTGCCTGATTTTACTTTATTAGCCAAACCAACTGTTAGGCTAAAGGTCAGCACTGACTCAAGGAATCAGATATAAAATGCTTGCAGTACTGACTGGCTCACATCCAGAGGAAATACAGCCTTGACTGACATGTTGCATGCACTCGATAACAGTTTGCCTCAAAGGTCAGTTTATTATCTTTGATGGTACCCATATATCTGTATTCCTCCACTCTTTCAACTATTTTGGCTCTGATGGTAAGGGGCCTCAGCAGGGACGGCTCACGCCGGAAGTCGACGGCGATTTCTTTAGTCTTCTCCACGTTCTAGTCCAAGAAATTTACTTCATACCACTGTTGGAACTGGCTGACAGCAGATTGAAGCTTGTTGTCGGAGTTGGATGAGTCCACAATTACTGTGTCATCTGAGTACTTTATGAAAGTGGTCTCAGGACAGTTTCTTCAGCAGTCATCCGTGTAGAGTGTGAATAACACTGGAGAAAACTACCAAGCCTTGTGGTAGAGCCAGTAGAGATGGCCTTGGTGGTCCTGCAATGGCCTTTCTATCTAACCCACTGAGGTCTGTCAGTTAAGAAGGACATTACCCAGAGGATAAGATTATGGTTGAGGTTCATCTTCAGCAGCTTCTGAGCCATTAGGTGTGGTTGTATTGTGTTGAACGCACTCGAGAAGTCTGATCTAGGACTTTGGTGTATCCAGAGGGGACAGGACCAGGTGAAGCAGTGTCAGGAGAGCATCGTGAAACATCATCCTCTGTTCTGTTGGTAGGCGAACTGTAGATGGTCTACTATGCTCTGTGCACTGTTGTACCTGTGAGAGCACCAGGCGTTCGAAACACCTTCATTTTGACAGGTGTTAATGCAACATGTTTAAAGTCGATGGGTTAGCCTTCTTTGACACAGAGGAGATAATCGACTTCCATAGCAACTGGAACTATGTGCTCCTCTAGTGAGCTGTTAAACAGGTCACAGAAAACCTGTGGCAGTTGTTTATGGCAGGATTGCAGAACATGATTCTCATGTTGTTTGGACCGATGGCTTTGTTCAAATTCACCCTTTTTAGCACCCTGCTAACATCCTCCACCTGTACATTGTTGCTGCTCTCCTCAGTTAGCAACAAGATTTCTGATGTTACATCATACCTTTATGCTTAAGTCATGTATGTCAAATCTATTGTAAAAGATGTTTAGGGATTCAGAAAACTGACTGCAGTGTTCCTTAGACTGAGGGCCTGGGTCATTCTGCTTAGTAGAAATCCCTGAGAGGATCTTTATTCAATTTTGACTCAACTCTGTCTCCTGATTGGAAGGCTCTCTTTTTCTCATTTAATGTTGTTTTAAGCTCCTTTGTCATCCAGGGCTTATGTTTGAGAACACTTCGATGGAACAATAGTTTCCTCACAAAAATTGATATGGCCAGTCACTGCCTCTAAAGTCTCATCCAGCCTTGCATTCTGTGAGAAAAGCTCCCAACCAGTGCATTCAAAACACTGTTTGAGAGTCTCAGAAACATCATCATCCCACTGTTATCATCCTACCAGTTTTGTAGCCAACTCCTTCCCTCTGCAATTATGTTTTATAGGATGGAATGAGGTGAATAGCATTGTGATCCGCTGTACTTAGGGGTGGCTTTTTGATTTGTATGCATTCTTGATGTTACTATAGCACAGATAAATGGTTTTGCTTGCTCTTGTTTCACAAGTAACATACTGATGGTATAGTGGCAAGGATGTATCGAGTTTGTAGCTATTCATGTCACCCAAGACTAACATGGCAGAATCAGAAGATTTTGATCGCTGAACACAAGATACAATTGTATCTGTTGCACTGGTCATATTGGCTGAAGGTGGGATATAGACAAGGATTAAAAAGAGTTGACCAAACTCACGCGGTAGATATTTGGCTCTAAAATAAATCAAAATTAAAATGAAGAGCCTTTAATAAACAGGGTCCTAAATTAATTAGCATTTACTTAACCTCATTTGCAAATTTTCATCAGAGAGGGATGAAAGGGGTGAAAAGGGTGAAAACAAGCTGTGCATTGCCTTCAGTGCAGTGGATGCCATATTAGCCCAAACCGGGACTGATAGATTACTAACGAGAGCTCCCTCTGTCACTGTCAAATGCTTCCTGATGTAAATTAGTAGGGACGTCTCAGTACAGTATACACACTAAATTTGGCAGGTCCCGAACCTTCCACCGCACTCTCACCCCAGAGGGGCCTGCGTGTCACTTAGGCCTCATTAAAATTCAGGAACACTCTCTTCCTCACAAGTATTAAATTATAATAGATTCCCTGAGACATCACTGTCATTTAATGCCCCTGATAAAGACACAGCAATTAATACTATTCCCTAAATCCGTCTTTCCTGGGAGAGAACTCTCTAAGGAAGTCCAGCTTATCCTCATTAACGGCTTGTATCGCATACTATTAACTGGCAGAGAAGATCATACAGTTGAAGTCGGAAGTTTACATACACTACATACACATATCTTGCAGTAGAGTGATGGTTTGCGGCTTGTTAGATACCTCAGACCCTTGATGACTTACAGCCATTTTACCAACCATGTATTCCATACTGTTCCAGCATAATTTACAGCTAAATCTAGTCCCACCCCTCAATTCCCATAGAGATCCATTCAAATGCAGAGACGTTATAGTATCGCTTGTAAGAGTACCTGAAAATAAGATATCAAGAGTCTTTTGATGTTGTTGGGTCACAGACATCAGGAAGTCATGGCATGCAAAGGATATGCGACCAAATATAAATTTTTTTAAAGGCAGTCAACTTAGTGTATGTAAACTTCTGAACCACTGGAATTGTGATATAGTGAATTAAAAGTGAAATAATCTGTCTGTAAACAATTGTTGGAAAAATGAATTGTATCATGCACAAAGTAGATGTCCTAACTGACTTGCCAACACTATAGTTTGCTAACATGAAATCCCGAGCAAAGAGATAATTTCCACATCCCACAGCAGATTCCTAGCATTTTTTGCATTCATGAGTAACTGGCCTCCATGCCTGAGCCAGTCAAGTGTATTTCAGTCTCCACTATCAGTTGTTACAGGAGAGTGTGTGGGAGTGTTACTGTGTGTGTGTATGTGTAAATGTTGGGATTACTGTGCTGGGCACAGCTTGGGGAGCATAGAGTAAAATACAGAGAAAAGGGGGCCTTCACTCAAAACCGGCTCAACCTAAAAACTGCATGTTAACTACAAGACACAGCAGGTAGGCATGTTCAGAAATGCAGCTCAACCAAGGGATACTTCGGAATAATTCACTGGTCGCCACCTCCCTGTGACTTTCTCCACCTGAAGGCTGAACCTAAGTAGGGATGGGCTTGGTTAGCACTGAGAAAGGTTGCTCCTGACAGTGGTGATGGTGATGTGGCCATTAAAGGCAACCTTTCTT
Organism: Synaphobranchus kaupii; assembly: GCA_029718625.1. Classification (NCBI taxonomy): domain Eukaryota; kingdom Metazoa; phylum Chordata; class Actinopteri; order Anguilliformes; family Synaphobranchidae; genus Synaphobranchus; species Synaphobranchus kaupii. The sequence continues at coordinate 98,893,060 of CM056377.1, read as the reverse complement.
CTGGACATAGCTAATTACCTAGAACAGTGGGGAGGTTATCTTTTTAATTAAATGTTAAGACATAGTTTAGACTCACTATGGCTATTAAAGACCCCATGCTATGGCACCTCTCATTATCAAGCCTTACTTTATAACTGGCTAAAGGAACCTGTCCATCTCCCCCTAAGATCTGAGATCAAATAAATAAAATGATAATGGAAATAAAGATAAATATTATTATTGCACCATAACGATTTGTCAATCTCAAATATTTGGTTTTGATCTTAATGTTTAATATTACTTATAAAACAAAGATTTTTCTTAAGCTCTTACTTTAAGCTGAAAGTAATGACAACGTTGTTTAAGTGAGGTTTTTCCGAGTAGCACCTCTCTGTACTTGCCATTCAACGTGAAGGCTAATGATCAAATCAGGAGGACTGGATTGTGTCCTTAGACATGAGGTGCAATTGAAGTCACTCTTGAAAGTTGCAGTCTGCTGCTTACCTTCTTCTTTGATTTGAAGACATTGCAGCGGAACACATTGCTCTGCCCGTCTCGCGCTATGTAACTGAAGATTTTCAGGTCTTGGGAGTCGTGAGAGACGTAGAATATTCTGGAAAAAAATGTTACTTTGTTACTTGATTATGTATATATGAAGTACAAACCGCAATGTTCCGATATTTTGTTGACACAAATCAACCCAGTCAGACAAACGAATATTAACCCAACACGATGCAAATGTCACATTGTCATTTCAAATTGAGCCTGCACAAAAAGTAGAAAATGAGCAAAACATATCATGTGTAGTGTTACACATCCTCTATAATGTTTTTACTTCATGTAACTGACAGGATCTTTTGTTACACTGCACGAACAGGAAGAAAATGACAACCAAATGACACACTGTTGTACCTGAAGATCCATTTAGGACTTCCTGTTGTTCATTTTTTGCACCTTGCTTATGTACGTGTTTATTCATGGACACATGAACCTGGATTGCATCTACTAATTAGCCTGAGGCTTTAAAAGTGTGTTTCTTCGCTCAGTAGGATCAGGGGACAAAGCACAGAGTGCGAGACAGAGGGAGAGAGAGTAACAGAATGCACAATGTTTATATAGCTGAAAAGCATTCTTTTGGTTGAGTTTGTTTTGTTTTCATTTGTTCTATTAGTTTATCATTTTTAGCCAGGATACCGTGAGGCAGAACGGAGAGTTTTATTTCTCAAACAGTCTGCCTCATTGTGTGTTCTCTCTGGACAATAAAATAAATTCTCCAGTCCAAACTGGATCAAGCACATCTCCCTGTGTCTGTCTATTCTATCCCTCCAAAGGTATCAAATCCAAAGGTTGCACAGCTCTCCATAAGAAACCTACACAAAGAAAAGTTGATTCTATCTCTTTAAAGACATTTTCTATGACCGTTAGTGATCTACCTTTTTTATGAGACCCTGCACATGAGGGGGTGATCAGTAATAAACAAACAAATGAGGTTACCTCTTTGGGTAAATGACAGGAAGAGCTGCTATCCTGCAGTGCTCACAAGCAGGCAATGTAGGAAATAAAATGAGTTTTCCAATCAGGGAGAGTCATCTACTCTCTGAAATTGTGGAGAGCGATCATTTTCTTTTGGAGATCAGATATAAGTTTCACTTACCCTTTCCTTTAATGGGACTGATAGGTATCGAGTTCTCTGTGGAAAGTTTCTTTAATGTGTGGAAAATAATGATTCCCTCAAAGCCTTCCTGGCTGATAAATGGCTGAGGGTTATAAAAGACTGCCCTGCTGAAAATTCCCTGATGCTGCCAAAAACAAGGCTCAAAATACATCTACATCACTGCCTGCTGCCAAATTCAAAAAGGAAACAGAATGTTAAGTGTAAAAACAGTGTCAGAAAAACAAACAAAGCCCCAGACTCTGCCAGAGCACAGATCCATCTAAAAATGGAAGTGACTGTGCATTTTTTTTAAGCACTGGACCTTGACAAGCAAATTAAAACTTCAGAAGATCCCAGTGGGTTTTTGTGTCACAGGATGAAAAATTGCAGGCTGGTGTGCAGATCAAGAAAGAAATGAAGGAAGGAGCTAGAGTATGCTTTGTAGCCACAGTGAGGGAATTACCATGTTTGCCTCTGTGTTTAAAAAACTTTTAGATATACAGGCCACACTGCTGAGCTGTCACCATCACCTCAGATTTAACTGAAATATTATGGAGCACAGTGGAAAGGACTTGCTCTGCAACTGTGGTGACGGAAAATCCGGCAGACCTAAGCCAAACCCCCTTTTATTAAAGATTTCCCTGATTTTATTAAAAGCAAGTTCACATCTGGGAAGGAATAGCTGCTTATTAATTTTTCTTTGAGCAACAAAGCTGTGACCAAGTAACAGATTCATGTCATACATTTATTCATAGATGTGACAATGTACAAATGATACTTTTTCACGGCAAAGAAAACTGAGTTAAACAGTAGACGTAACAGTGTCTTAAATCCACTGCAGTCAGTACAATGATTCACTGTAAATGTCCAAGGAGAGCTGTAAACATTGTATTACTGCTAGTACTTATAAAACTGTGTCCTGCCTTTGGCCACAGACAGGTGTGAGAAACAGATGCTGCAAAATCACAGGCGTTTAGCCTGGCACCTATTCCAGCCGTTGTTCATGCCTCTAGGACTCTATAATCTGGCTGACCTATCCTGTCAAAATAGAGAGGATGAGCTTCTCAATGTCATCTGCCTTTCCTTAAAGTAAGGAAGGAAGTAAAAAAAAAAAAAAAATAGACTAATGGCCTGTCACTCGACTAATTGCTGTCCAGATTGAAGTATTCCCAGCTAGGCTGAGTTTGAAGGTTCACGGCAGTAAAGGTACAGGCAATGCAGATCCTGCAGAAAGCTCTGAGCCTCTTCTGGGACAAATGATACAGGCAAGCAGCCGAGTTTGCAATACATAACATTTCTCTACAGCCATGTCACAAAGTAATTAAATGTGGAGAGAGGGAGCCATTTGCAGGATTTACAACATACTCCTGGCGCAGAAGTTCAGGTGTGTATAAAATGAGCAGCGAATACCTCCAGCGGTACGATACTCATTTATTTAATTCCTCCCTCTGCTGTTGATGCTGGTGCTGCTCAGTCGGTGGTCTTGCGATGGAGGAGAGTAGGAGGATGACCCTCGCAATTGTAGGGACAACAGACTACGTTTCCATTCATTCCACAGGCAACACAAGTCACATGTTTAAAATGGGCCCCAGCGTGACATCCGTAGCCAATCCTGTAGCTTGGAAATACGAGTAAGGGTCATAAAACCATAAAACAGAGAAGACTGAAGAATTCCAGTCTGTCTCCCCCACTTCCATTTTTTGCTGTGTGTCAGCAACACAGAGCTGCAGCGGCATCAGAAAGGCCGCGGAGAGAGACGCAAATGGGTTAGCTTGCCTACTGGCCAACCATAGAACGTGAATTGAGCTAACACCTCCAATGGATGGTTAGTTTCCGAGCCACGGACAAAGACGTAAACCAGGCGATAGCAAAGACGTCGGACCGGGCTGACCAGCAGAAATTGCAACCGGGATAAGAAAGGCCAAAGGACACGCCCTGGCCATCCACCTCACGGACAAGCCAGCTGTAATCAACTCACCGCGGACTTCAGTAAGACTGATCAAACATCCCAGGCATAGTTTAGGATTTTAGTCTGAATTGTTTATCGGTAATTTGATTGTATCTCGACTTTGTGTGATAATAGCTGTATAAACTTGTTCCACTGGTTAGCAAGCTAGCCGGCTGGCCTATCGTATCATAGCTAATGTGGTAGTACTGTTAACTAACCAAAGCAGGCCTCATGGTTTGCTCCTCTTTTCTTTAACACGTACAAACATGTGCATACCCACACAAATGCTACAATACGCACACAACACAATATGTCAATTTAGGATAATGTGATATTCCTGTTTTTCCTTGTTTAATAAATATATTTTTGTTAAACCTGGTGTCTGTTTTGATATCATATGAGCACAAGAGCTGAGTCAAACCTAATCATTAGAACGTAATACCTTCAACCCTTATGAATTATTAATTATTAGTGCTTTGATGGTAAATTGAAGTAGTAGTAATTATAATCCATAATAATCATATGAGACTGATTTAATTTTAACCTAACTTAAGAATAATAATAATAGAATAATAATATGATTAACAAGTGTACCAATGATCTGAATAATCCATTTGCAGGTGAAGACACAGCTTCATTCTTCACATCATGTTAGGGAGATTAAACGGAAAAGTACACTTTATGAAAAAAACACAACCTGCAATAAAAATAATCGAACAAAAGCTGAGTTTTAAGATCGTTTAATTTCCATGAATATTTTTGGAATTAGAGTGTGGAGAATGAAGAGCACATGTTAATTATAATGTTGATTAAAATGTGCACAATTTTGCGATGCAAGTTAAAAGAATTTCATTACTTGCTTAATAGCCTAATTGAGGAGAACTGGCTACATTTGATGGTAATGAGTAATTTGTGAATTAAACGCTGATGTAGCTTATTGCTAATCAAGGAAACTGATTGAAAAATGATTGAGACCAATAATCAGTTTAAGGGGAAGTTTTCTGCCTCCTCAATTTTCAGTTCAGGAGCTGCCACTGATATATATATATATATATATATATATACACTACTCACAAAAAGTTAGGGATATTCGGCTTTCGGGTGAAATTTCAGGAAGAACCTAAAATGCACTATAACCTTTACAGGTGAAATTAATTTGACCTTCTCTAAACTTTTGAATGCACATGTCCAACTATTCAATGTTTCAGTACTTTTTGCACAACTTGCTGTTCTCTAACAAGGAGCTGAACGGCAAAATTCACAACAGGTGTTTGATCCATGAATCGACCAATAAATTTCCTGGTTCAATTAGAATTGGTATTTAAACAGTCCTCTTCATCATGCTGTTCACATTTTGACATCATGAGACCAAGACGACACCTAACAATTGATCAACAGTACCTTGCCATTGCGAGGCTTCAAACAGGATGTTCTCAGAGGGAAGTGGCCACTGAGCTTAGAGTGTCACAGAGTGTCATCAGCAGGTTGCAACAGAGATACAGAGAGACTGGAAGAGTCACAGAAAGGCATAGAAGTGGACGTCCTTTGGCCACATCCCACACTGGTGACCGCTTCATTGTGAACAGTGCCCTGCGGAACCGGATGATGAATGCCACTCAACTCCAGGCACATTTAAGGGAGGTGAGAGGCACCCAAGTGTCACATCAGACCATTCGAAACCGTTTACATCAGCGTGGTCTGCGTGCTAGACGACCTGCAAGGGTACCTGACCACACCACCAGGCACAGGCGTCATCGTCTTGCATGGGCCAGGGAGCATTTACGCTGGACGAGGGACCAGTGGGCCTCAGTGCTGTTCTCTGATGAAAGTCGATTCACGTTGAGCAGAAATGATGGCCGCCAACGATGTTGGAGACGTCAAGGAGAGCGCTATGCATCAGCCACTGTTGTCACCAGACGACCCTTTGGTGGTGGCGGTGTTACAGTGTGGGCAGGTGTGTCTAGTCAATACAGAACTGCCCTACACTTTGTGAATGGTACAGTGACAAGCCCATACTACCTGAATAACATCATTAATCCAGTCATTGTGCCCCTGCATGAACAACACAGGCCTAATTTCATCTTCATGGACGACAATGCTCCAGCTCATCGAGGTCGCATCATTAGGGAAAGGCTGCTGGAGACTGGGGTACCTCAAATGGAGTGGCCTGCACTTTCTCCAGACCTGAATCCCATAGAAAACCTATGGGATCAGCTGACTCACCGTGTAGAGGCTCGTAACTCTGTACCCCAGAACCTCAATGACCTGAGGGCCGCCCTTCAAGAAGAGTGGGATGCCATGCCTCAGCAGACAATAAGTCGACTTGTGAACAGCATGAGACGTCGTTGTCAAGCTGTAATTGATGCTCAAGGGCACATGACAAGTTATTGAGACATTGACATTTTTGTTGTGGTATACCCACCACTGTTGTTGGCTTTTGTTTCAATAAATTGTTTGAGATGAGGAAATCACCATTGCATGCTTCTACTTAAATGCCCTACTTTCATGATACGTATAATATCACTGTAGCGTGAACTTACATTTTCCATAAATTTCACCCGAAAGCCAAATATCCCTAACTTTTTGTGAGTAGTGTATATACCAAGGCATATTCCTTACATTTACGGTGCCCTGGTGTGAGGATTTATAAATATTCTCCACATTTATTGGCGCCCCGTCCGAGGATATTCTCTACATTAATTGGTGCAGGCTGGTAAGATGGACATGTTTATTTGTCTATCACCACTAATGCTAAATGTATATGTAAACACCTTGCATGAGTATTACTCCACATGTAAGAATATAGAGGCATATAGGATTTTCTGCGTGCCAATTCTTAATCACTTAAAAAATGTATTACAATGTGATTTTTGTGAATTAACCTGATGTCATTTGAAAACAAATAAATAAAAACAAGAATGAAAAAATAAAAAATTAACAATCAATTGTCAATTATGATTTAATTGTCAATTTAATCCTCAAAAGTAAACTCAACAGCGATATCTGCTGGACCAAGAAACAACATTGCAACTAGCTTTACAGAGAACGAGAAGCCGCCTTAGAACTGATATAGAATCAATATTCCATCGAGGCAACATAGAAGTTGCACAATAATAGGCCACTTGATCCCAGTCTGCCACTGGAACAGCTGATCACATGCAACTGCACAAGGTGACATTACTGACATTAACTGGGCATTTTGTACCAGACATTTTCAGGAAAAGAGGATTTGTCCACTGTGCCATTAATTGAGCTTAACTTTTGCAACAGTTTAGAATGACTAGCCAACTACAGCTAAATAATCTCATGACAAATCAATATATCTATTAAATAATCTCATGCAATGTCAACAGTATTTGTGGCTGACCATTCATCATCATCAAAAATATTTGGTTAGCCAACTAGCTAGCCAGCCATCACAACTAGCTAGCCAGTGATTAATAATTGTGACTAGATTAGAGGTTTAGAAGAAACTTTGCTGGAATTGTATGTATAAAATAGTATAGTACTAGGCTACTTCTAGTCATTTATATTAGCTATCTTGGCAATAGGCTACAGCTGGTTCAGACAGTAAATGTGGTTGGCCAGCTTCAGCTACAATTAGCCTACAACAACACTGGCATTCCCCCAGCAATTACAGTTGTAAATCGATTGCAGTTGTATGGAGGTTTATGATAGAGATGTTTGGTTTGCCAAGGTTCAAACTGTTGGAGGAGATATGCTAAAGGTATTAGTAAATCAGGCCCCTAATCTTTAATTTGGGTAAAATTAAAAAAAATGTTTTGGCAATGCTAGAAATAGTTACAAACCAAACCTAACTAAATTAAGTATATTCCCATTCATATTTAACTTTTTTTTTAAGCACATCTGTGTCTTTAAGAACTATTATGTGGTCATTCTCAACGTCCTGTTTCACTGGAGTACAAAACAGGCCAAAAACCCCTTAGGCTGTGTCCGAATCAGCACCCTTCCATACTTTTGAGTAGGCTTATTGAGTACACTGGATGAGAAAGTAGGTGAAATTTTATACCATGCTGTATATAGTATATAGTATACTTAAACCCCCGGATTACATATTTACTTCCGGGGTTTCGATGAGTATATTCACGTGTACTTTTGAAGAAGAAAGAAAACATTTTGGACACATAAATATGACGCAGAGCTTCACTTTAAAAATGATGCGCAGCATCATGTTCTCCTTCAAGGAAAATAGTATGGAGGATATTTATTTATTTATGGAGGATATTTATTATATTCCACAGAGAATATAGGTCAGCACAAAGTAAAGGATTCAACAAGTTTGACTTCAAAAATGATAGTATAAACACTAAAAATAACCCTGATATACTGTCGTCGTATTTAATTTGCTTTGGGTGCACTGTGGAGTGTTTAAGTGCGTTTGGTAGTGGATGCTACGGTTACCATAGAGTTGCGCTAGCATTAGCAGCGTGTGTATGTCCAAAAGAAGGGACAGCATGGAATTAGCTGAAAATGGTTTCCATCAATCAACTACATCATGGGTAAGTCGTAATTGAGACATTATGTCCAAAATTCCGAACTATCCCTTTAACACCCTTTGCTCTGTAGCAAGATGCATTATCATCCTGAAAAATGACTTCATCATCACCAAACCTATTTTCTATTGATGGAATGAGAAAAGTGCCCAAAATTTCAATGTACACCTGTGCATTGACTGTTGAGGTAATGATTGCCATCTCCCCTGGTCCTTTACCTGACATGCAACCCCATATCATAAATGACTGGGGAAATTTGATTGTTTTCTTCAGGCAGTCATCTTTATATGTTTCATTAGAACGGCACCAGACAAAAGTTCCAGCATCATCTCCTTGGCCGATGCAGATTCGTGATTCATCACTGAATATAATTTTCATCCAATCACCCACACTCCATGATTGCTTCTCTTTAGCCCACTGTAACCTTGTTTTCTTCTGTTTAGGTGTTAGTGCTGGTTTTCCTTTGGCTTTTCTATATGTAAATCCCATTTCATTCAGCCGATTTCTTACAGTTTTGTCACAAACATTGACTGCTGCTTCCGCCCATTTGTTTTTCATTTGTTTTGTTGTGCAATTTCTATTTTCAAGGCATATTGCTTTGAGTTTTCTATCCTGACGCTTTGACGTCTTCCTTGGTCTACCCATATGTTTTCCTTTCATAACCTTCATATTTTGTTTATACTTGCACCAAATTTTAGACACAGCCGACTGGGAACAACCAACATCTTTTGCCACACTCCGTGTTGGATTTCCTTCTTGATGGAGTTTTATAATCCTTTCCATTGTTTCAATTGACAACTCTCTTGTTGGGGCCATGTTTCCTTTCAATTAGCCAAGTCCAACAGCTCGTTAAGGTCTGTAACACACTCTCTTTAATTCCAAAAATGTAATTAATTTAAATTCTAAAATTAATTCCACAATCCAAACATACATTATTATATATCCAATATGACCATTTTCCTTTCATATTGTCTGAAAAATGGCTGCTCAGGATTCAGAAAAAAAATGGCAGTGACCATGAAGCTAGATATTTTGATTGTCAAATTCCAGTGACTGTCTTGTGTAGAATCCCACAGTGATTCCCAGTGATCTGGAAGAGGAGCTGTGCTGAAACGCCCATCTGTGGTTTTCATAAACAGGAGCAGGAGAAATAAACAGAGTGGCTGCTTTCACATAGCTCCTCTCTTCCTGTGTCTGCCTTCCTGTGCATCATCTCCATAATTAACCTGTACAAATGCTCAGTCATAACTATATTCGCTAGCTGCCTTTGCCACAAGTCAGTCTTTAATTGAAAGTGTCTGTCTGACTGTGTGTGGTTGCAGGATAGTGGAAGAGCCAGACACTCTGATTTCAATGTCCTTTGCTGCTGTGTAGGTCCCTAATTAACTGTCACCCACTGGCCTCTCCCCATTGCTTCACAAATCTAATGAGACCGCTTGCTTTACCTTTTCCTTCTCTCCCCTCATCTCAGAGGCATCTTTCCTTTTCCAGATTTACTGGGGGCCAAAGGTCAGTTGAAAAGGTTATTGCAGGGCATCCCTGAGTTACAATACAGAATTCACAGCACTGCACAATGAGCACTGACTCGGTCATCACCACGTTGGGAGTTACTCTGCCAAAGCCAAGAGGATGCCCTCACCAGATATTCACAATCACCAGATATAACACAATCCTTGGCACTTGGATGGGAAAAGATCCGTTTGATAAGGCAGGCAAACAATGCAGACAGATAGACTGTTAATGAACCGGTTAAACTGTTAGTTTAACCAACCGGTTAAACTGTTAGTTTAACCGGTCAGATGAAACAAAAACCTACAACGTGAATGTAGGATGTTTGTGGACACCACTCCTTCAACCTGATGTTCTCACAGCTCATCTAATTGCACATATACCATCCATTTGCTATGCAAGATGGTATTTGCCAACTAAATGCCAGGCCACCTTCCAAGCTGCTGTATTGTAACTGCACCTCTAGCTGAGCCAGCACTTATCGGGTCAGACAGACCTAACCGGGAGGGAGGCGTGGGGGTGGTTCGGCTGGATTGAAACATGTATGAAGAGTTACTGGGGCTACTGAAAGCAAACTTCTTGGTGCTGATTTCATGGGAACAGCAAAACTGTCAGCAGACTCGTCCCCCCACGTCTCCCCCTCTAAAATAAATTAAAATTAAAGCACAGCTGCAGTTATGTTATCAGGAGAGGTTCAGAGTACTCCTGTGGCTATCACACACAAGCAGAAGATGTGCAACACACAATTCATTAGCTATACTATACAGAATCCCATGCCTAATTTACAGATAGTGTGAGCGCTGTCTGTGAAAAATGGAATGGAACTGCTATCTACTCAGTAACCTTGGAGAATAATAAAAACAGTTTAGTCGTACAACAAGGAAAATGCTCGTTTCAAGGTTTCAGAAACATTTGTACAAAAACGCACTAAGAAATTATCTTTAGTAAACAGAGAAAACAAACACTTTCAAATGGGAAGTATTTTATTTTTTTATTTTTTATTTCTATGAAACTAAATTATGAAATTGTTCACTTTGAAGCAAGTTGTGACATGGATGTATAGTTAGAAATGGTTTTAAGAAACACCAAATTTTAGATGGATAATTATACATGCGATATCAAAAAAGTAATCAGCGTTGATAGTTAGTGTTCATTGTCAAGGGTCTGTTTTTCTTGATAATTTTATGTAGTTTTAAGGGCAACCTGAATCAAATCCAAATTGGACAGTACACATGTACTTTTCACGTTAGGTTTTCCTAATATACAGTGCATCCGGAAAGTATTCACAGCGCGTCACTTTTTCCACATTTTGTTCTGTTACAGCCTTATTCCAAAATTGATTAAATTCATTTTTTCCCTCAAAATTCTACACACAACACCCCATAATGACAATGTGAAAAAGGTTTTTTTGAGATTTTTGCAAATTTATTAAAAATAAAAAAATAAAATTTCTCATTTACATAAGTATTCATACCCTTTGCTTTAACGTATTTTTAAAGTATCATATTTCATATTTGGTCGCATATCCTTTACATGCTGTTACTTCCTGAAGTCTGTGACCATCAACATCAAAAAACTGTCGATATCTTATTTTCAGGTACTGTTACAAGCGATACTATAACCTCTCTGCATTTGAATGGATCTCTATGGAAATTGGGGGGTGAGACTAGATTCAGCTGTAAATTACACTGGTACAGTATGGAACACATGGCTGGCTAAATGGCTGTAAGTTATCAAGGGTCTGAGCTATCAAACGAGCCCCAAACCATCACTCTGTTGCCAGATATGGAGTAGATGTGGATGGATCACTGGGTTATTTCTCCGGACTCATTTTCCTATAGAACTCTAGAACTCCCTTAAAGTGATCCATCCACATCTACTCCATATCTGGCAACAGAGTGATGGTTTGGGGCTCGTTTGATAGCTCAGACCCTTGATAACTTACAGCCATTTAGCCAGCCATGTGTTCCATACTGTACCAGTGTAATTTACAGATGAATCTAGTCTCACCCCCCAATTTCCATAGAGATCCATTCAAATGCAGAGAGGTTATAGTATCGCTTGTAACAGTACCTGAAAATAAGATATCGACAGTTTTTTGATGTTGATGGTCACAGACTTCAGGAAGTAACAGCATGTAAAGGATATGCGACCAAATATGAAGTATGATACTTTAAAAATACGTTAACGCAAAGGGTATGAATACTTATGTAAATGAGAAATTTTATTTTTTTATTTTTAATAAATTTGCAAAAATCTCAAAAAAACCTTTTTCACATTGTCATTATGGGGTGTTGTGTGTAGAATTTTGAGGGAAAAAAAGAATTTAATCAATTTTGGAATAAGGCTGTAACAGAACAAAATGTGGAAAAAGTGAAGCGCTGTGAATACTTTCCGGATGCACTGTATAAGGATGGAGATTAGAAACAAGCAGGATACATAGCACTGCTTAAACCTGTCTTCAGCACACTCCCAGAGAAACAAAGGGCAGGATTTCTTCAATATGTTGTGGCTGTGGAATAACAAAAATGCTGAAATAGTACGTGGTTGCTTGCTTTCATGGTATGTGACCTATTGTGCCTACACGCATGTTATCTGCTATCTATTTCAATCAGCCACTGTGTCAGCGCTTTCCTGTTCAGCTGCACACAGCTACACTGGTGATGAAAATGCATGTAAAATGTGACCAGTGTTGTTACAAACGCACCAAGGTCACGTCCACCAGCTTCCTTCAACAGGGGGAAAAACAGCAACAATTCTGTTTGCACTGAGAGGAAAAATGGTGCTCTGTCCTGGACCCTGGTAGCCTGAGGCAGTTGCTATATTCTGCACTGCATAACCAGCTAAAGACAACTTTTAAAATATATTTGACAATACATTCACAACACTGTGTCTTTCTTATACAGTAAAAATGACACCAATGTACTTGTACATTAGAAACGTGAACAACCTGAATCCTGCCCGGCACACCACACCATTCTTTTAATTTGTATTTTTTTTAATTTTTAATAATTTTTTTTACCTATAATGGGATTCAGCCTATGCCCACTTCCTAACAAGCAGAAGTAGAATGTGTACCACTTAATTCACATAACGCTCTCTTTATAAATATTATAAATTATATTATAAAGCCTCCAGAAACTTAAACATGAACAACTTACCAAGATCAATGACAAAGAATAAAACAGCAGTTTTCTTACTGCTCCCAAATTCGGATCCCTCCCTCACATTCAGTAAAGCAGTGCTGTTATAGTTCTTGTAGTTACTGAAGTATGAAAAATTCCCTGTCAGACTAGGCCAATCTTCCTTCACGCTTCCCTAGTGGGTATAAACAAAACCCACTATCACCCACATAGCCCACCCCCCACTCGTTACCCAGAATAAACTTTCCACTTTCCCTCAAATATTCAGCTATCTTAAGAAAAAAATAACTATGTAGGCGTAAATTGTGAATTTGAATGCAGTATAATCTTATTTAAGGTTGGCAACTTCCACCAACTGACTGATTTAAATGATCCCACTTAGCTGTGCATTCAAAACACAAATGAGGCTATGTCTGCATTGATGATGAGTCATTTTAACTGCTTCCCTTCCCATAATGTCCATTCCCAAGATGGACACACGGTTATTAAATGTGCTTCCCAATCCATTTAATGTATTGTTACTATATCTATGAATGCCATCCCTAAAAATCTAAGTATTGTATGCTGGGATATTCAACAGTACCAAGAAAACAGTTTAGTACATGTGCTGATGGATAGGGGGAAACCTATACTTCCAAGTTCCTCAGTGAGTGTTTTGGTGAAGGTCAATTTGTTTATATGTTTCTCTCTCGCTCTGTGTAAGTACGTACGTATGCTAGGGCTGCACGATTATGGCAAAAATTATAATCACGATTATATTAGTCAATATTGAGATCACGATTATTTAACACAATAATTAATTGGTTTTTGGAACATAATACTTTTATTGCACTTTTCATTTTGAATGAACAGAATAATGCTTATATTTTCACATTTTCTAATCCTAACCCGCTGCTGTGAGGGAGGTCAAATAGAAGTGCTTTATTTGATATAGAACACCAGAGAAAGTACAAATTTTCATTTGTAAACGAACTGTGCCTTCAAAATCGTCATTCTCGATTATTCTTGTTTAGTAATCATGGAAAGCCAATATTGATAACACAATTAAAATTTGATTAATTGTGCAGCCCAAAAATATGTATGTATGTACACTCAGTGGCCACTTTATTAGGTACCCCTTGTTAATGCAAATAGCCTGCTCCTCCAAACAGCGAATCATGAGGCTTAAACGCAATATAAATGGTGAACAGGTTTAGTCGTTGTTCGGCCAAACATTAGAATAGGTCAGACGCGTGATATAAGCAACTCTGACCATGGTACGATTGTTGATACCAGACGTGGTAGTTCCAGCATCTCAGAAACAGTTGCCCTCCTGGGATTTTCATGCACAATGTTAGTCTAGTTTACAGGTGAGATAAACAAAAACATCCAGTGATCGGCAGTTCTGTGGGTGAAAACACCTTGTTAATGAGAGAAGGCAGAGGAGAATGAACAGACTCGTCCAAGAGAGCAGAAGGGGCAAAAATCCTCAAAGAACAGCTGTTTACAACATTGGTGTGCAGAAGGGCATCTCTGAACGCACAACACGTCAAACACTGAAACAGATGGGCTACAGCTGCAGAAGACCACACCGAGTTCCACTCCTTTCAGCTAAGAACAGGGAGATGAGGCTACAATGGGCACATGCTCACCAAAACTGGACGACTGAAGATTGCAGAAATGCCGCCGGGTCTGATGAATCTAGATTTCTGCTGCGACATGCAGATGGTAGTGTCAGAATTTGACAAACAGCATGAACCTATGGATCCATTTTGCCTTTTGTCAAAGGTGCAGGCTGACGGTGGTGGTGTAATGTGTGGGGAATGGTTTCTTGACACACATTAGGCCCCATAACACCGATTGAGCATGATTTGAATGCCACAGCATACCTAAGCATTGTTGCTGACCATGCGCATCCCTTTATGGCCACATTCTACCCTTTTTCAAATGGATACTTCCAGAAACAGGGACATACCCCATATGACACATGACATCTCAAGCTGGTTCCACGAACATGACAGTGACTTCAGTTTACAATGGCCTGCACAGTCCACAGATCTCAATCCAATATCGCACCTTTGGGACATGATGGAATGGGAGGTTTGCAGCATGAATGTGTGTGTGCAGGAACTGTGTGATATTATGAGGTTAGCATGGACCAAAATCCCTAAGGAATGTTTCCAGCACCTTGTTAAATCAATGCCGCAAAGAATTTAGGTGGCAAAAGAGGGGTCCTACCCAGTACTACATAGGTGTACCTAATGAAGTGGCCACTGAGTGAGTGTGTGTGCATGTAAACAAAAAAGGAGAAGCTAGCTTGACACAAAATACCTAATTTGGTGACATTACTGATTCTGAATGTTCTAATAGGCATGTGCATCTGCAATGAACAGACACGCCCACAAATAGCCCAAAGGACAATAGGGCACTGTTTTCACAGTGGTTCCTAGAACTTCACCAAGACCTCGTTCTCTTACGCCTAAACTGATGATTGCCTTCAAAGCTTGCGAATCAGCTGTGGCTGAGACCTAAGCAATCCGCCTTTTTATTTGAGTACGGCGAGGATTTTGGCAGCAAAGGAAGGGAATTTATCCCTTCTGCTAATCTCCTAGTAATTACAACATTTATAGTGTGCATTAGAGCAGCCACCTCCCCATTGTGGCATTCGCTCACTTTACATAATGCTCAAGCCAAATGCTGGGTCAAATGGATATATAGTGTAGAACTGTCACTTTCAAATCGATAGAGACAACTAGAAACTTCAACTCACCATGGTAAAATGCATTGATATTGTTTTTGTGACATTTTTTGGTTTGGACAGAATAAAATACCAAGGTTTTTCTTTGATCAGAGACTTTAGTATGCTTTGTTCTTCCCCGAAACATGATTATTTTAAGAAGCATGGCCATGCTGGACCCAGTGGAGCACGAAAGTGACTCAATTTCATAGCAACAGTCCTATTAAAATGAATTCTGTGTTTTTTTCAGATAATTACACATGCAAACACAGTAACAACAGCTCCACTTACATCTTTGCATAGCTGATATATATACGACTATGAAGGAAAGCATGCAGTGCTACAAATATTTACTCACCGGAGGCAACACTACTGCCAGAATTGTTGCCAAGATGACCCGATGCCCCTAACTGAAATTACTGCTCTGATATTATGCGTTGTAACATGTTGAATTTTTTAATTAGAAAGTAGTGCCAATCAAGTAAAGCCAATAAATAAAATATTAAATGATAACAGGAAACAAAATATAAAAGTAATATTTGCCTTGTACTTTCCTTGGCTACAGGCTCCCATGAAAAGCATAACCCTTATGAAAATTAAATATACTGCAGTATATTTAAAATATATTGTGAAGATAATTTTGATATATTTACAATATACTGCAGCATATTATTTTTCCATAGGGGAATAGCTGCAGATGTAAGAAACAAGCAAGGTTTTATATATTTATGCCTTTCCAGATGAACAGGTCCTTTTTAGGTACTGTTAACCTTTCTAATTTAATAATAAAAATATATATAATAATCATCAATTAATTTTTATCATCAGAAATATGCAAACATTTGGTGTCAAAATACTGGAGTTGTTTGTATCTATGACCATCTATGACCAGCTGTCTGTGACCATCTTATCTGGTGAATTTTATCATGCAGCACACTTAGTTAACTGTTAACCAGCTAATTTCCGATTCTACTTGTGAAGCAGAGGCCCAGAGACATTTTGGGACTAAAAAAGTATTTAAAAAATAATGTATATGCAGGTACATTTGGTGAAATGTTCCCGTAAGCCCACTCTTAGCTTTGCTTAATTTCAAGGATTTGCCAAACGTTGAACTAGAATATTTTAAATACAGGATTTTCAAGCATCCCAGTGTTTAATTAGTGTTTCAATTAATAATCTTCACTTTCATTTATTAATTAAAAGAGCTAGAGGCCACTTGAGAGTACATGAATCCATGTGGCTTTTGAGCTGAATAGTTGGTTACTGAGAATATTGTCAAGACTACATTTAGACACAATGCTTACAGTGACAAACATAACGTTGCTGTCCGGTGAAAACCACGTATCTCCATTTTTTTTAAATTTTATTTTTTTCCATAAATCACTACTATTTTTCATCCTTTACGTATGTCAGTAGGTTTTAAGACAATTTGACCAATAGAAAGTATTCAAAATTGCTTGTGACTGAAACCTGTATCTCCATTGGCTCTTCAACTTGTCTGCAAAAACCTCCTATGTCCATCCCACCTCATTCGGACGAAGTGCGGGAGCTACTTTTAATCTGAGGAAAGCTTTGTTGCAAGTCGGATCTCATCTACTACTAACATTACACCTGATCTTTTAATGGCTGGTGGAGTGCCACTATGAATTCTTAAATACATGTTTTCAAAAAACATTGTCTGTCCAGCCTATGTAATAAAATAACTAACAAGTGCACACTATGCTATACTGTGATAAAACGCATCACATTGTCGGCTATCTTTGACTGCATGATTGCCAGTAACATAATGTTTGATTGTTGTTTGACTAGAGCTAAACCATTTAGCAAGTGAATTAAACTGAATAGCCTTTATCATACAAAATAACTAATCATGGTGGGCCTAGCCTAGCCATTGATCTGAGTTATTAATCCTAGGTAAAGATATTTGATTCTGTGTGTGTACTTAAGGTCAGCTGGTAGGCTAGTATCGGTTTAACTATTCCTATAACGAGTCGAAGTGGATTGTGTGTTTATTAGCGTAGTCGAGACACAATCGGGGAGGACAAGCGAAGCAAGAACTAGTCAAGAGCTAGAACTTATTTTTAAAGTATGTCTTATCAATCGTGCTGTCAATAATTATTTATCAGTATTCCATTTGTACCTATATTATTATTATTGTTATTATTCTCTGAGCACTGAGGTACTGCAAAACATAGGCCAAACAGCTCCAGTATATGCAGCACTTTGTGCAATAAAAGTGGATAATTATGTTTTAAAATACCATGCAAATCACCAGAGATATGGATGTCAGCTTCGCAATGAAATTAAATACAACCCCCCTCAAAAAAGAAGTAAATAATAAGAGATGCTCACTTCAAGAGATTAACTTTAATATCCTCAATTTCTGTGGCTCAAAGAGAAGGGCAGGGGATAATAAAGAAGGTATTAGCAACCAATATGATGACATTTAAATGGCGTCTCAGGCATTTTATTCTTGCATTCTCAAGTAAACAGGACTACGGAGGCATTTTAGCACCTGCTCCACATAGACAAGCATGAGTCACCTCAAGCACTCATTCACAAAGAAAAGAACACAATTTATTTGGGCGCACACTCGCACAGCAGAAGAGACAAAACTATGGATATTAAGCTCTTTAAGATGAAGTCAAGCAGCAGCACATGTAATAACTGAAGTGACACGGGTACCAAAAAGCAAGTCTAAGACTTCATTATCATAGAACGCATTATATCGCAAATGGTTTCAGCAATACAAGTGGTAATGCAAAAAAAATTAAAATAAATGGAGAATATCAGAAAAAAATATCAGAATGCTTCCAAAAGTTCTTTGCATCTACAGTATACATACAGTTACAGTTTCTTAATATTTTCCATTTGCAAAAATACCGTCCATATGCACTGTTACCAAAGACAATAACCTCTGAAATTCAAAACACTGAGTTAAACTTAGAACTTACACAGAAACTCTACAGGTGCAATATGAGCTGCAAGAACTAGTCCAAGACCAGGATAAAAAAACAAAACAGCTTTTGACTGTGCTGGGCCCGTCACCTTTGGGCATGGGCAGACTGTTGTTATTTCAGGAACAGAAATAGTGAAGGAATAGTGAAAACATATAATCAAATCTGACTGGGCCCAGACGGGAATTCAAGGCTCAAGAGTTTTCGTGACTGAGCCCAGGACTGGAGCAGGTGAAGCTCATGTGGGAAATGAAGAAATGCTGCCGTGACTGTGCACAAATGGAACTGTCACACGCTAATCTGGGACCCATAAGCACAAGGAGGAGATGTGATTCAGTCTGTGGGTTTTGGAAGCCAGCCGCGATCTAGTCTGCTTTGCTTACTGCAGTGACAGACAAGAGATCTGTATTGTACATGCAGCGGGTATTTTCCCAAGTAAACAAACAGAAAGATTACATTCATGCAGAATATATTCGAACAGCAGTGCAATTATCAGCAAATATCAATGATCACAGCTTCCAGGCTTAGGAGACACCTGTGAATTATTATCTTGGGACTGCAAGCCTCCACAAGCAGTAGGCACCCACAGCAGTACATTCCTGCTTATTTGTAAAAATGGCAGGTTTGTGCAGCATTCCCGAGGTCTATGCTCACAAAGACGTATGAGGTCTTGTTGATGTGATTGAACTGAAATGAAATAAAACATGGCCAACAATCATATTTTCACAAAATTGTGTATGCTGCATTCACAAGGGCACCTTTTCATGCTGAAATAGAGAAGGGTGTTGCTTCTTTTTTTTCTTCGATTTTTGGGATAATTTCAACACTGCAGATGTACCTATTAGTCTGGCCTGCAGGACAGAATCAAACAGCATAACTCACATTTCAAAATGTGACCATTTTAGTTTGCGCACTGATGGAACAATCAAATTGGCTCCTGTGTGAGTATTAGAATATAAGTGCGTTCAATCTACTCATTCCAAGGCATCTGTTCAGAATGTGCATAAGCTCCAATCATGCACTTGTATACAATAGCCTACTGTAAACTAATCAGATGACCAACTAATTGGCCTCCTCTGTATTTCTCAAATAATGCAATCTAACTGTTGGGATCTTCATTTCCACTAAACAAGAAAAAATCTATCACTAGTTTACACGTATAGTTTGTATAAATTGGTGATGAAAAGACTTCTCTAGACTTGCAAGTCTATAGATGGTATCCTGTCACATCAACTTGTTTCTGACTATCATTTTTCAAGTCAACAAGACATCTCATTTGGATGTCATGTCTCGAAGGGAAGCCTGAATACATGGTCCAGGGCAACTGTCTCCAACCATTATCAGAAGCCTGAGGAACAGGTAAATTTCAGATTGCTGCCTGGCAACCGAATCCCACTCTATATTCTGCCCCCCTCTACTATCTGTTTGTGCAGCTATATCAGGCTGTTGGTCAGGTCAACTCCACCCCTAATCCTGCAATCTTGACCCAAGCCATAACTACTCATCAACAACTACTCCTCCTCTTACCAAAGACAGCACAACCAAATGACACTTGCCATCATTGCAAACTGTTCATGCCAGTCTGATAAGGCTAAGTTCATCCTCTGAAATTTGCAATTGTATTGGGTGCATTCCTGAACTTCAGCATGTGACATACTGTTCAGAAATGCAACATACTGTAGGACTCGAGTATAACCTAGCCAGGGAACTACACACACACAGACACAGACACACACACACACCAAACGATAGGTCAATTTGTAGCAGTTGATTGTCTCATTACACTTATTTCAATATAGGTAATGTCATTTTCCAGAAAATGCCATCTTTCTCCATGTTGCGCTCAATCACATCCTTTCTATTTTGACAGGAAAGTAAATTGCAGTAAATGCAGCATTATCCATAGTTAATGCATCATACACAACAAAATAACCAGTCTCTGAATATGATGGTTGTTACTTTATTCTGCCTGGTCAGTCAACAAGGTATGTACCTCCATAACCTCATTAACCAAGCATGGTTTTCCCCATATTTACTCCACTTCTGGTTTTTTCTTTCCTTTTCAGCATCATACAAAGGCAAATGATCTGTGTTCGGCAATATGCGAAATAGAAATGGTGCCGCATACAAATCTGCAGCTGGTGCAGCTTATCTGAGGGAGACCTGGGCAGGTGTCAGTCTGGACGTTCTGAGCTGCTGATGTGCTGAAACACCAGCTGCTGGCGAAGGGACTCAAAGCTCCCACTTCCAGGGGGACACACTGATAGGCACTCCGATATTTGTGATTTTTTACACCCACAGAAAGGTATTCAGGCTAGGTTATTTGGGTAGAAGAGCCAAGTACAGGTGTAGCCTGTACATATTTGCATATACAGCATATGCAATGCAAGTGGCTGCGAACAACTAAAGACACATGCTTAGAATCTCTTTGAATCATGTACAAAATCAATCAAGTGGATTCCTGACATTTTTGCTCCTACCTGTAAATGGGATCTTGCATGACCATCATTTTGCTCTCATCCCATGTCCATTCTTTTTTCTGTGGAGACAAAGAAACCTCAAAATTTAGATAAATCGGCAAATGGCCACATCATTATTTCAGTAGTCAACATCTGGTAAAGGAACTGCATTATTACCATTATTTAATTCAATGTTGGCTGAAGTAAACGGACATTTTATTTTTACTGAGACACATTCAGTGCAGTTCCTCCTCATGGCAACAAAGACAGTTCTGCCAATATATGTGAAAACATAAAAAGTTATGATTTTTTTTACCAATATGAAAAAAAAGTTTTTAAGTAAGCCATGCTGAGAGTTTATGTAATACAATTCATATTCAAGCTCAGATTTGTTTTCCCTCAGGCACAAAAGAAGAAGCCAGGGGAAAGGCAATGACAGTGGTAGTGTTAGACTATACTGCTCCTAAGATCATTAGGATGGTGTCAGCTTGTTTTACAGGTGTTAAGTGAACCTTGAGTCTGACTCTCCATGGAACATTTTCACAGCTGAGATTAAGCTATTTTCACCTAGCCAGGCTAGAGTAGGGGCTTTTTCGCTCTGTTCATTCTCTCATATTTTTCTCCCTCTATCTGTCTCTCTGATACTGACCTCTTCGACTGATTCCACTGCATGTTTCTTGAATAGGTCAGTGGACATGGATTCTTAGCCTGAATTAAATACCAACACACATTATAAAGTAGTGGAGATGATATATTGCTCTCCCGGCACAACATCCCAGCCGCTGACACTATTTAAATGTCAACGGAAGAACACCTGCAGCGTTTGTAGGATCTTTTCCAACTCCTTTTGGCAACCATTTTACAAACATTAATACTTTGAAACATAAATGAAGACCCAATCACTTTGCTGGCATTTTAATGCTGAAATGGAAAGCAAGCGTGCAATGCAAACAAAGCAAATAAGAATATTTTCATTGGAAAGTGCTTTAATTCACCCACACTGATATAGTTCCTTGGTGAGAAGACATCAAATGCATTTTATGGACAAAGGGCAACTTCCTCTTATACTATTATACTATATGAGCCTCTGTGGAACAACTTCTATAACAGTGGACTCAATCTGCATACTGGGCCCGGAAGACTAAAGGCTACGTTCAAATCAATTCAGCAGACCCAGGAATTAAATCTGAATAAAAATACCTGAGCAGTCCCTAAACAACTTTGGTTTCCCATACTCTTTATGCATTCTAAAATTCCATTCCTAATGCAAGGCCTGCAGTTGCAATTGCCCGGTGTTTTTTGTAGCAGTTAATTATGGCCACCTTTTATTGGAAGATCCCACGTGTGGGGCTTATCTTCCCCTTTGATGAGTAAGAGGAAAAAAATGCACTAATGCTACATGCCAGACTTCAGGGCCAGAGTCCACATGACACCATGACAAAAGCATGGGAGAAGTCTTCGGTGTCTGACTTCCAAGACCTTTACACAGCTTTACCTCTCTTTTCTAATTACTGCAGTTTTCTTTTGGTGAGGGACTGTTTTAGTAGACCAGGCCATTTTAAACCAAACAAAGAGGCTTAAATAAGGTCTGCTCTATTCTCTCATTTCACAACCAAAGCTATTTTAAACCAGTTATGATGGGCACACCACAAAATCTGTCAGTCATCAGCCGGGTGAAATTAGTATAACTTAACTTAAGTGTCCTTTTAAAGTTTGAAATAACCAAAGTACTTTTTTAACCATCTATTCTCTGAACAATTTTGGAAACAAAAGAGTATATGGTATTTGCAATTTATAATGCTATATAACTAGTTGACTCATGGCCCTTAAAAACTCCATTTTGTTCGAGCTGACATAGCCATCAACAAGTAGTGAGCTGTTCATTAATCAGTAGTCTTAAAATTGCTATACTGATTTATTGAGTGATTGATTGATTACAATCCTAAAACCTAAAAGTGTGGACACAAATAGAAAAATTAAAAATGAGGAAGCCTCTAATTGCACATTCCTAATGACCTTAAATAATTACAGGATTGGCTGGAAAAAAATCAGCATACACAGAGGTATGTCGTGCAATACTTAGTATTTTAACTAATGAAATTTTTGGGGTGTAAACAAACTGAAGGATAGAGAAAAAGGCAAATCCTTAAGTACACAAGCCTCCTGCCCCCGGCTTCTCTTCATTTGAGAGGAGTGCCTCCCGAGCATTGGCAAACAGAAACCACTATCCTACAATCTCTTTCAGGCTGGAACAGTGTGCCTTGGCGACCGGCGTGCTTTAATGAGCCTTGCGAAACTGGGTGAGGGTCACGAATTCGATATGCGATGCGTCTCGGAGGGGAGCTGTGCACAACTGTAGGAAGCCTGGGATAACGGATGCGACCTCTGCCAGCGCAGTGCAGCTGGTACACAAATTATATGCAAATCAAACTCACCTTTTTTTTCTTCCGCAAAACCACCCTGACCCCATCCACAGAGACGATGATGTTCACTTTCTTCTTCTTGATGTTCTTCACTTTAAATTCATACTGAGGGGGAAAAATAACAATCATTGCATTAGTGAAGGTGAGTACTGAACTGTTTATAAAGAAGGGCATATACAAAGGACCTTTATAAATAGTCATGCACCTTAGTCATGGTCTTAGCACAAAGCAAAGCCAGTGATGAAAAATGTAGTATAAGAAAAGGGAATACGATAATAAAAACTGTCAATGCTTTTAGGCAAAGTACAAAACCTAATTAGCTTTAGAAGTCTTCCTTCATCAGCATAGGTTATTTGGGCCAGAATGACCATACTCCAAGTATAAATGGGTGTCTCACAGGAGTGATTGACAGGAAAATCACATATTAGAGGAGCTGCTACTTGTGAGCCGATTGCCAGACACAGGCGGTGGGAGGTCAGAACCAAAGCACAAACAAACACAAATCCACTGGGACGGCATGTATGCAAGTGAGAAACGGCTCTTACAACAAAAGTGACCTTGTCCCCATCCCAGCGGCCCAGAGATGTAAAGGGATTTGCCAGCCCTCGTTTCTTTCATCTGTTTGCTTGATTAACATTAGTCTCATTAACAAGGCAACGATCATGACCCAATACATCAAAGTGTAGGGACAATAAGAACTACAAGTCCATACAGTCCACAGGAGGCTCCTCCTCCACGTTGGAAGTGACGTAGGACGTTGTACCAGTTGTGATTTCCGCACTGTAACGTGATCCTGCACAGCGGAATGCGCGACTGGCAATAAAGTTTATATGTAGGGGCAACACAGCCAGTTCTCCCCAGTTCTTCCCGCAGTTTTCTACCGGGCCAGTTGTCCGCTGAACGTGTCTCGTCTCTGGGCCCGTGAGGCCTGGAGCACGCCCGGGGCCGAGCCCTCGCTCTACAGGAAGCATCGACCGTCCGTGACGTCGACCCAACCGAGCGAGGCGGGCTCATCTACCCCCGGCTATCGGCCACGGAGGACTGGAGACGAGGCGCAAGGAGGCAACGCGAGCACCCGGTGGTCAAGAAGAACCAGCAAGCGGACCATGCAGCCACTGATCCTGTAGCAGAGCACCGCCAGTGAGTCCCCAAAGAGGCAAGCGGTCTGCAGTAGGATGGCGCTGCATAGTTCGGGAGAGATAATGCGACTGGTTCCATTATCCCGTAAGAACGACGAAAGAAACCTGTTCCAGGGACCCAAGATGAGGCGGACGTTTCCCCTATCTTCCACAACTCCTGCGAACTCGCCACAACAGAATCAGGGCGACCAGATTTCCCCTTTTCACTGTGAGTGTGCGATCCAACGGAGGAACCAATTTAACGGACTTTAATTCAAGTAAGGCTGTAACATGGGCAATAGCATATTAGTTAGCAAAAGAAACATGTTTGTGACTGGATGTATGTAACTGCTATTGAAAGGTTCATGTGTTCTGTAAAAGTTTTGTGTTACCGTTTTACTTTGGATGGTTTTATGCCATCCACCGCGCTGCGTTAGGTTTAATGCATCCACGCACAGAGCGTATCTTGCATGCGATCTATCTTTAAACACTAACCAGCCGTAATCCTAACACTGCACGCTGATCTCAACGCACACGCATTTAAGCTTACGGCTATCCCTTATGTGTGTGGTATGGTTCATGCGCCGCCATTAGTAGCTAGCTCCAGCAAAAGCTAGTTTCAAACCTCCCTCCATCTTAGTTTCTTTGTTCTCATTGAACACGTGTCCGTGGCAACCCCCACACGTAGGAGAACATGGAAATTCCACACACGCCCAACGCGACACACACACACACACACACACACACACACACACACACACACACACACACACACACACACACATAGTTTGTTGTACATTATAGTAGTGAATCGTGCCTTGCTCTGTTTGGTACTTTGTGTTCAATAAACTATTACATTTATCCAAGATTGCCTGTATTAATGTTGCTCTTGTGTTGAACTGAATCAGCCAATGCTAATCGCAGGGATTCCCCAAAATGCCTTCACCTTCTAGCTGGATCATTTATATTAATTCGGTATCAACTGAGTACATGATATTGTGATTTTGCTGAGACAATTATTAATGTGTAATTTTATTGGTAATTAATTTAATTATTAATTGAAGTTACCCATTTTTAGTTAATATTCTCTTTTGAGAATAATATATAAATTTTATGAGACTTATTTATAATACAAAACCATGCCACCAGTTGTATCAGTTGTATAAGGATGGTAGTGGCGTATCGCAGTACATAAGTGACGCCCCGTGTATAAATAGAGGTATGTCCCCTACATTTTTGGTGCCCCGCGTAGCTACGGACTCTGATGATTGAGAGATCATGTTACTGATCATCTTGCTCACTGCTATCAGACTCGTACCTGGTCGCTACATTTTGGTGCCTCGTGTATTAATTAAATGAATATTCCCTACAAAAGCATCCAGGATTTCACACTATGAATACATCACATGCAACTCTGAGTAAAGAAAACAGCTTTGGCATCCACATTAATCTAACCAATACTTCAAAAATATAACAGGGTGGACCATGTATTATAATACTATAGGACATCACTGTGCCAATGTGCCAGTCCTTGGTGGCTTGATAGGTACCCATAGGGCCGGTCCTAGGCATAGGCAATATAGGTGGTTGCGTAGGGTGCCATCTCTATGGGGGGGATGAGGAGATGTAATACATTGCATTAATCATAGTTGGTGAACCCCCCCAGGGATCTCGCCAATCACTTGACTGTCAATCCAGTGAGCACTTCTTGCACTTGCTGTCTCTCTCCAGAATATTCATTCCACCTTTGCAATTCGATCCCTGATCTTTGCACTACTGTGATTACATTGTAAGTTGCTCTGGATAAGAGTATCTACTAAATGCTAGTAAAATATAAGTAAAAGTAGAGTAGGGGAGGTAGGCCTATATGGCTAATAGCATTTAGGTGGCAGAAAACACATGTTGTTGCTTGTGAGATGAAGCTGTTATGGAAGTTACCAGAGATGGCAATTAGGGAAGTAGGACTGTTGTTGCACAAGTACTGTAATAATAAATAAAAAATTTAAAGTTTATCAGGGGTGTCTTTGTGACCTGTAACATTATGACCCGAAAGTGTATTTTATTCAGCAGAGCCGAAACAACATTTATACAAAGGTACATCAATATTTATACGCTACTGGCCAAGTTAGAAGCATGGAATAAAAAAAGCAATGAGGAGCCAATGTGACCTTTGTCATGGACATTATAATACTGAAGCTGTAAGGGTTAAGTTTCTTTATTCAAAGTTTTTGCATGGCTGTTGAGAAGACCAGACACCACCAACATAAGGACAAGACAACCCAAAAACAATGTGCTCTTTGCTACCTAGCATTACACATACATGGGCTGTACATGGCCACCAAATGTAAGCGTAACAAAAAATATTTAATTTACAAAACTACGTTGGATCAGCGTTGCAGAACACAATGATGGGACTGAAGTGGAACCTTGAGAAGATGGTGCTTGTATTCCTTCCGCTGTCTGTTGTTAAATGCAATCGTTGGGCTTTTTGCCACCTGCACTCTGCTCTGGTGCAGCAAAGACCGAGACTCAATGATGCTGTCTGGACAATGAGGTAATGGAGCTACTCATCCCTATCCTTCAATGACGCAAACAAACAGTCTGAGGATCCTTCCAATGACCTTCTTAAGAACTTTAATTCCTGCCTATAGAACAGTCTGTTCAATGCATACACTCTATAATATGGCTTTTAATGAAAGAAGATTGGAGACAGAACAACCCTTGGTGGATAACTTTAATTGTTGCCTCCAAGGGTTTAATGAGGTGTTGTATCACATTGCCAGCATAACATGGGGATACAACTATTTATGGGGTATCATTTACCTTGGCCACCCTGTACATAACTCCAAAAAATCTGTTTTTATTCTATGGCACACAGAGTGAACCGAGTTAAAATGTACAGAATGATTTTTGTCTTAACAGGCACTGTGAGCTGCAGCGTCAGCGACACCTTCAACTCAATTGCCTGACGCTTCCCAGTTTCAGCTCCCTGTTCAGTGAAAAACACATAAAAACTTACCCGGACCTTTTGCCATGAGACAAAAGGGACAGCAGCAGAGTGCAGCAAAGGCTCTGTTTGAGACCGGTGTCGCAAAATGAAAGTATGCTGCAAATAAAAGAGATCTCCATTTCTCCTTCCTGCTATTGCACAGTGGAATAATGCAACCCGTTTCTCTGATGCTTTGGGTCTTCTTTAGAGTGGAGACTGATTGTATTTTTAATAACTCAATCCTGCCCTCCTCAGAGGCCCCCTGTCCCCTTGAGTAACTCAAAGAAGGAATAAACACTGCTAAAGCCTCGCACTCCTGAAGGTGTTACCATTTAATGACTTACAGGAGACCTGTTTGTCAGATGAGACAATTGTGTAGAGCACTAAAAAACTTGCTCTGTCATTCGGTTCTCTAGAGTTGCATGTGCACAGCATGTACAGCATTTGGGGGGCTAAGGCAACAGCCTGTTAAGTGTGTTTGAAAATCCAGATTAGAAAACTGACAGAGATGGGCAAGTTAGTATACATGCATACATTACACACTCTGGTATTCCAAATTCTACAAATCTGTGGCGTGTCAAAGATGATGAATGATTTATTTTGGGATTTACTGGCAAGAGATAACTACCATAATCTATTTACAGGTGAAGTTTGAAGTGGGCTGCATAGCTCATCACAGGGGTTTTAAATTTAACACACAATACTATCATATGATTGTACCGAAAACACACTGAAAAATGTAATAGGTGACATCCTGAAAACTTCCCTTTCTTAATTATTAATACTACCATCATTCGATCCTCACTAAGCTTCTTCTCTTCTTAAAAACTGAGCTTGCAAATTGTATAAAGAATTTTATAGAAAATTTAATATGACACCTAGCACAAATGATTTATAAGAAACCGGCACTATATTTTTAAGGCCATGCCACAATAGTGTCGGTGAAGTGAGAATCTGTTAAAAATGACAATTTCCAAATCCAGCAGTTTTAAGAGCTAACACACTGGTTTAATGTTTGCCACTGTCAATACAGAACACAAGTGCCATCAACAGTTAAAACTCCTCACTTATCCAACATGTAGCGTACAATAGAATTGATTTAATTTGGTACTTATAACAAAATGTATCAATTGTCAATTAAATAGCCAAATTCATTGATAGGCAGCGCAACCTGTTGGATCAACCTTTATCAAAAGGTTGATCCAAAAAAAAAAAAAAACATTAAAATTAAGAGATTTATTAACTCAAGAGAGCTGGATATTTCGCTTAAAAGATGCCATGTAAGTGATCAGTAGTTCCACACAACTGTGACCGAACGGACCAACTGCTAACGTTAACCTAGCTAGCTAGTGACAAAGCTAGCAAGAATCGAGGCTACTATCTAATTTAGCTGAGAGCTAAAATCAAACTGTTATATTAGCTAGGCTACTAACGTGTCCACAATATTATCAGTAACGTTAATGAAGCTAGCCAATATATAGGATCACAAATAGCTAATGTTAACAACGGAAGAATGGTTTATCAGCTAAAAAGCAATACTTAATTTATATGCGGAGTTGTTTTTTGGTAAGTTACAATGCAACAAAAATAATTTGTTAGCTAAGTTAAGTAGCTAACGTTAGCTATACCTTCCATTGCCATGTGGTGCTAGCCAGCTTGCTACATTGGGCAAAAAAGAAATTTAAAACTGGAAGAGCCTGATTTTTAAAGATGTTTACCAGGGAGAAGTATTGTATTGTATACCAGCACACAAGCAATTAATTTTGTGGTGTTCTTTACAAGCATTTACTGACAAGGATCAATATCCAAAAACTGGAGATAGCCTTGTGTAATGGTAACCAAGTTAACTGAAATTATCTGGAACATGGCCAGATTTAATTTAGCAACCTATAACCCGAAGATAAGCAGGGCATGCTGAGTTTCATACTTATAGCTTATGTGATTCATCAGCTAGCCAGGTCTGCACACTCTGGGAGTAAGGTTAACGTTAGCTGAGCAAGTACGATACGTTTCTAAGTGTAAAATGTTTCAAACAAATCCTTCTTTATCCCCATCCATGGTGGCCCCATGGTGGTAGTTGCACAATTTTTCTTCTTAAATTATAAATGAGTTTTAAGAAAACCCCAAAAAATCCGGCGCAGGATTGTTAACAGTGGATATTTTTTTTAAACGTATTTATTTACGCATATAAAAACATTAGGCTAACATTACTGATACTGACAGCCAATTTCCTTTTTAAGAGATCTCATCCCGGCTTTATAACCCCTTTAAGAGTGCCAAGAGATCTTATTGTGCTGCGTTTGCGACATATGGGAATTGCGGTTTTAACGACTTAAGTGATGAGTACATGTTGTTTCAAAAACAGTAGACCAACATCTACAGAATTGGGGCTCGTTTCACAAAAGCAATTTGCGAGGATTTCCACTCGCAGATCGCAATTTCTTGTCAAAACGCGTTTCACAAAAAAGCATCGCTCACAAACCGCAAATAAAAGTGCGACGACTACAGGCCACTCGCACATACAATTCTTTCCTTGCAAACATGGCGTTTCCTTTGATTGTGCGGAGATGGAGGCACGCTCCAGAAATAATCTTTTTTGTGATCGCTTCCACCATTTAGATAACTATGGAAATGTGTTGCTAGAAAGATATCCCTAACAAAAAAGTAGTAGCCTACATAAAAGTTTAAGTACATCAACTTTATTTTAAAGTAGACTATAGTTTACGTAGACAACTTTAAAAAACTAAATAGGCCTATGCATTTAAAGTATTTCCAGTATTTATACATTTCCTGGGAACTAAATGTTAAGTAGCCTATATTACTTCTCAACTTGTAGGCTACTATCCTAAATTGATAGACTTGAAGTAGCCTATTTGAAACCGTGATCTAAATTTACTTCTGCAAAGTAAAATGAAAGTGCACTTTAAGTAGCCTACACTGTCTGGGATTTAGTTCAGAAAAAGTGTAAAGACATAGGCCTTCTTCTATAAACTTATTTTTTGTAAGGGATGGAATATTACGCGACCTTCTTGATCTTTGGCCATACACTAACATGTAACAGAGCAATCAAATAGTGACAGCTCTGCAGTTCCTGGCACCCGGCAGCTTTCTCTGGGTTGTCGGACATCGGACAATGTTATGGAATAAGGAACGAAAAGTCCAATTCGTCTGTAAACTGACCACAGCACTAAGCTTTGTAAATAGCCTACTGATTTCATTCAGCCCGCAAAACAGACGTTTACGCACTGCGTCGTCTCCTAAAACTCCTTGGTGCAATTGATGGGTCGCAAATTCCCACCAGGGCATCAACTGAGAATGAACACCCTTTTCTCTGTAGAAAAGTAGCCTAACACTTGTTAAACACCGCCTACAAGTTGTAGTTGCCCAAGCTGGGACTAAATGGGAGCACAGAGGACAGCTACATTTGGAGCAACTGCGTGAGCAATTTGGATCACCGCTTCCTAACATTAGCCTACTGATGGATGGCTTCTAGGTGACAATGGATAGGTTTAATTTGAATATAACAAATAGCAATACGCATAACGTTACTATAACGTGTAGGCTACATAAGGCCTATAGGGGAGACCTAATAGTTCAAATGAAATAAATGATTTCAAATTTGAATTTCAAATTCAAATTGGTTGTTAATCTAGCATCAACCTTTTCCCAACCCCTAAACATAACCTCACAGGAGTTCACGTAACTCGGGCTCATGCCTGAACTGTTAAGATAGTGTCCCAGGGTCCCGCCCAGGTCCCTCCGGGCTATCCAATCTAGCATCAACCTATTCACAGCCTAATTAGGCTATCAGATTTAATTTTTCCTGAAGGGCAAATGTGAATTGTATTTTGGCCATTAACATAGTTTTAATATGATTTTGTTTATATATTATAACCTTGGTTAAGGTCAGACACGATAAATTGTAACAATTTCTGTTATTAAAAGTATTTTGAATATTTTACATACAGTAAAGTAGGCCTAGCCTGTAATCTATAGCGCCACCTTTTTGGGATAATTGTCAGTTCGATACAAAAAACGAGGCAGGGGGATGAGAATGATTGCAGATTTACGGATTGCCTACATGAACGCGCTTTGCGACATGTGTCCGTGGCTTGAAATTGCTATTTCTACATGAAACACTCCAAAAAGTGCAGGAGAAATCGATCGAGTACTGGACATCCCTGATAGAGTAGAGAGCTGAAGTTTGGCTTGGTGGTGCTCATTTGAATTTCCTGTCTTTTGTGGCTTTTGACCAAGCCAAACTTCTCACTTAAAACATAAAACATTTTCTGCTATTAATATTGTATGGACCATGAACAAGTTCACCCTATAAAATTATATTGTGTCTCACTCAAAGACCGTAATATAAAAACTAGATATACGACAATTGTGATCTGTCATATAAGACAAAACATTTTAATACCTACATCCCTACATAAAACCACATTTCAGCAATACCAAGGCTTTCTTTAAAAATAAAATTCACCAAAAAAAATGGACAAATTCATACTGGCTTGACCATAGCCTACACCAGCCAGCTACAAATGAGGTAAAACACAGAGCACCTGCTGTAAAAATGTTGAGTTCAGCGAAATCAAATATCCCATGTCCAACAGCCACAATAGCAGGTCAGGATCAAATTGATACAAGACTCAGATAATTGAATCTTAAGAAGTTACATTAAGGGCACATTACTGACCAGCCCTGTCAGGAAGATTAATCAATCACACCAATAAATTTCCCCCATAGAGGGAGGCAGTGAGAACAGCACTAGATGAGGGGGCTCACGAGGCAATACTACAGGGCTTTTTAAAGCTGTGCTTATCTGCCACAGGAGAGTGCATATTTATGTCCCAATCCCAAAACCTCCCACGTTCCCCTGGGTCTGAGAGGTAATTACACTGGGAGCATTTGTTAATACACCATCTATATCCCTGTGCCCTTTCATTTATACACAGTGGAATGGCCTCTGCCTTAAAACCTTAAATCAGTCATTGATGGATGCTTTATAATTGCATGGTTCTAGCTTACTTTATAGAATGACACTGGTGACTGGTAGTTCGGTCACAGAGCTGTGATATACTCCAGAGCTCTCATTAAAACCCTCATCGCTCTTCTGCTATCGGACAAACTATACTGTAATCATGTGCCAATACGTTTTCTTGCTGTACAGCCTTAAACAAATGGCTTCATCGCATAACATACAGACTCCCTCCCAGCTGAACAAAGTCTCTGATCCCACAATGCCATCGTCTGTTTAAGGTCAGGGTCCATCAAAAAATTATCACCCAGAATGAAAACACAATCAGGGTTCTGCTGACATCATTATCATGTCATTACACTCATTAAATTAGACCATTATAACTTTCAATTAATAAGCATGTAGATTATGTGTCTTAACTTTCTTTACATAATATTAACAGGAAAATCAGGAGTGCGCCATATGCCAGACTGCCCTTCCTCCAATTGCAGATAATAGTATCACAACAGACACTGCCGGCATCAATCACAAAACAGGCTGCATTTGTCTGACATCCGCTTCATATTAATATTCAGCAGTAAGTCAGGTGTGAAAACAGCAGTGTGGCCCCATTTTCACTCACTCACACACCTCAGTGAGGAATGTGAGGTTTCTTTTTATTACAGGCAGTATGTGCTTTTGAGTAAAGTCTCAATGTCAGAGTAGTGACATCGTGAATAGCAGTATTGCTAGAGGCACACTGCCACCCCTAATTTTGACCCGTTTCAGTATTCTGGAGTGCATCTTGAGTCTCAAGAGCAGCTCGGCTCTGCCTGAGAGCATGATGCAGTGTGTATCCTTGTAGCTGGTCTCTGAGCCATTAAACAAGGATTGATTTCCCTGTGAAATGTTTAAGTGGTTTTAAAGGACGGCTCATCTGCTTATAGTGGAAACCCAATAAGGGTGGTGCCTGAACAGAAACTGAACAAAAAGGTGCACTTAATGTTCAAAGCTGACCTGACATCTAGTTGTCCTCTGTCAGTCAGATTGTCTGCTTTGTACTCTTCTCCCTGCAGCATCCTGAAAGGCTGACATATCATCATCCTTCTGCTGACATCTCAGTGCAAGACAGTCGGCAAGCAAAAATAAACAGCTTTCATTGAAAAACAAGTGGAGTCACACAACTTTAAGGCTTGAAGGTTTGGGACACCATAAACAAAGGAAAATCACTGGCTATATTGCCAAGAATCACAACTGAAAAGATGACTGATGTGTTCAGTTTGAGGGCCATTGAGTCAATTGAACGATAGCAGCTGACTGATCAATAAAGAGGAAACGAGAAACTTCCTCTGTTTGACAGCATTTCCCTGTCAGAACCTAGATAAAGTAAACCTTCTTTAACTATGATGCATAGAGGAGGAGAAGGAAACAGGCATCGGAGAAATTACAAATTTTTGTATATGACATGAATCTTTTCTGGTCTGTAACTGTGACACCTCTTACTTTATGACCCATAGATGTAGGCAACCCACTCCTACATTAAGGTTGCTGGAAGTAGATTACACTGCAAGTCACAAACAAAGAACATATTCATCAACAACAAAGATACATACAGTCATTTCTGCCCCACAGGACTTCGCTAGGCAAAACCATTAAATTAAATGTTACGATTAAACTGAATTCATCAAATCCTTATTTACTTTTACCTTCGAGTAGAGCATGTCAGATTAATTAAAAAATAAAATGGCATGCTATCACCATTGTAGGTGCAAATTACAAGTTGCTGCTTGTACTATGCAGACAAAAAAGTGGAGAAATATACAGGCCCCATGTGAAAAAACAGTACATCAGCATACCTTAAAGGGATAGTTCGGAGTTTTGGACATAATGTCTCAATTACGACTTACCCATGATGTAGTGGATTGATGGAAACCATTTTCAGCTAATTCCATGCTGTCCCTTCTTTTGGACATACACACGTTGCTAATGCTAGCGCAACTCTAAGGTAACCGGTAGCATCCACTACCAAATGCACTTAAACACTCCACAGTGCACCCAAAGCAAATAAAATACGACGACAGTTTACCGGGGTTATTTTGAGTGTTTATACCATCATTTTTGAAGTCAAACTATCGTTGAATATTTACTTTGTGCTGACCTATATTCTCTGTGGAATTACGGCGGTGGAGCGAACGTGGCCATTGCAACTTGTTGCTCTTCTTTGTTGTTGTAGTCAACCAGTGCCGGCACAACATTCGTAGGTGACGTAAAGTATCGCTCCGCTGCCGTACTTCCACAGAGAATATAGGTCAGCACAAAGTAAAAGATTCAATGATAGTTTGACTTCAAAAATGATGGTATAAACACTAAAAATAACCCCGATAGACTGTCGTCGTATTTTATTTGCTCTGGGTGCACTGTGGAGTGTTTAAGTGCATAATAATAAACTATAAAAGTCAAACTAACAAAATGTCAAAAAATAAATAAATAAAGCACAGAGGGACCTACCGAGTTACGGCTTGGCGGGGCATGCCCCATACCTATACAGCACCGAGAGTTTGGCACTTTTCAGGGTTTCCTACAGAAGTAACCACAATTACCATAGACTCTCAGCCCTTAAAAAACATGAACTTCTGTATGTTCTGACCTTCTGTATGTACTGTTAAGTACTTTTCATTTATTACACTGTTATTATTTTCACATTAACATATTTTTATTGCAAAGGCAAAAGAGGTTTCCAATATTTACTGTTCAATGTTTCACTTGTATTGTAAGCCTCCCCAAACCAGACGCTCGCTCTTGTGAGTGTGTTACGCTCTGCTCTTGCGGTCATGACTGACTGACTGTGGAAACCGAACCTCAACATACCCTTGCCTCGGCCAACATTTCTTAATTCATTAATTTCTTCACTTCAGCTCTGTTCACTTTATCCTTTTCACACATAACACAAAAATTAACTTCTAGGAAAATTAAGAATTTATGATAATACATTAAGAATCGACGATAGCCTACAATAAGTTGCAATCCCTTAAGACATCGGATTTATAAACCTCCATTTCCCCAAACATATCTGATTCATATGGTTAGTCACTTTTAAAAAAGTACTATAGCCTCTGAACATTGCTCTAGTCTACGGTACTCTGCAGACAATGCATCTTACTGCAAACACTTTTAATTATAATTATAATCAGAAGAATAATCTCTGGTAGGCTACTTTCTTAGTAGCATCTATTGTTTTCTTGCTGGCTAAGATTCCTGGTAAATATGCGTTGTCCAATTCAGTCAGTCAGCTGCTAGTCAGGAAGCAGGTACAAGCTAGTCTACTACGAAGCGAATCAACATGCCTTACATCCATTGCGCTACAGAAAACTAAACTAAACCTAGCTACATGGTCTGGTACCAAAAGATTTCCCGCAGACAACGTTAGACTACACTACCGGAAAAAAAACACAAAGGTATTATGCTGTGCTCATGAAGTTCGGCAGCTCGTAGCCCAGACATGGAAGCTTGGAGTTACACATCCGAGAAGCCAGTGTTGAATAGCCTAATGTTATTTCTATAGAACACTAATACGCCTATTTTACAACTGTATTTCCATATTTTAGGCTGCATGTATTTCTTTCAGCTACAATGTGTTTGCGTCTAGGCTATTGTGCATGCATGTCTTCATATAGACTTGGTTAATTAATTGACATGCTTCTTCATGATCCATAGTTCAGATGGTGCTGTTCATTGTATTTCATTAGACATTAAAGCTCATCTACAAGCTCATCATTAGACATTACAGCTCATCTACAAACTCTTTTAATGTAATTGTGGGCTATCGCTAATAGGAGAAATGTTATCATTCTCGTCAGTGGAGGGCATTATGGTTACACGAATGTCTGCATGCATTTATTTGGAATGCATGTACTATTCTGTATGCATGTCTCTCTCGATGTCATTATCTTCATGCATTGTTCATCATTAGTTAGCTACCAAAAATAAGTGATATCTGAACAAAAACGTCTCCGACGTAAAAAAAAAAAGCCAAGTTACTCACGCATAGCCTACAGAGCGCTGTCTATAAGTCCTTAATTCCAACTTGCAAAAACTAGGCCTGCCTTTAAAAGTATTGATATCAAAATGTGGCCAAGTTACAACTAACAATATTGCCTATCGTAGCTCACACTAAATAAACTAGCTCTATTCCAAAGCAATGCTATCCAAACTTTCCTAAATTATTTAATGCAACTTGGCCCTGTGTTTCTTCATCTTACCATCTCAAGAGAATGTGGTCAATGAAACTGTATGTTCCACATCAAACTGCAAAATGAGAATAATTTATAGTGGAAATACTCTGATTCAGATGTGTTGCACTTAGAATTTAAACAGAAAAAATTATGACACTATAGGGCATGTTTGAATAATTGTCTGCATCCACTGCTTTGGGTCTATGAAAAGCACAGAATGAATAAATAAATGTATTATTATTATTATTATTATTATTATTATTATTATTATTATTATTATTATGTATTTATTGATTTATTTATTTGGAATATTTGGATTTCTATCAAAACCTGTGTGGTCTTACAGAGCATAGATATCCTTGTGTTCACAAAATTCTGTTCGCAAATATCATAACTATTATTATGTTAAGAAAATTAGTACTATTACTTATTTTCCATCATCTGACCCACAAACATGTCTGGATACATTTGTAAAAATGCTATGTGTATGCCATTTAAAAAATATTACTTATTTTTATCTGCATTTATTTATTCATCCCCCCTTTCTCTATTGTACATGATGTTTCTTGATATAAATGTCTGCTTGTGAATTGTAAAGAAATCTGTAGCAGCAGTTAACATTTTAAGATCTGTACATTTTCTAAAATAAACTTACCAATAAAGTATAACCATATCCTTTCTGGAGTGTAATTATTCATCAACTGTTAAAAACATTAATTGATATCATATGTTGTTCCATGAGGCACAATCTCTTCATATGCTAAGATGAAGAAACACAGGGCCAAGTTGTATTAAATAATTTAGGAAAGTTTGGATAGCATTGCTTTGGAATAGAGCTAGTTTATTTAGTGTGAGCTACGATAGGCAATATTGTTAGTTGTAACTTGGCCACATTTTGATATCAATACTTTTAAAGGCAGGCCTATTTTTTGCAAGTTGGAATTAAGGACTTATAGACAGCGCTCTGTAGGCTATGTGTGAGTAACTTGGCTTTTTTTACGTCGGAGACGTTTTTGTTCAGATGATATTTACCACAAAGTGAATGGCCTGTACAATGCATTATTGTATCATTTATTAAATTATTATTAACAAACCTCCCTCATAATTGGTAACAAAGAATACTGGAAGGATCATATTTGCTCAGTTTCATGGTTGTATATATTGTGGTTTATGACAAGATTATTTTCCCTGGGAGCAGAAACATGGCTGTTATAATGCTGTTATAAATTGGTAAGGATTCGCTAATTGTGGCCATGCTGTTTCAAACAAAAATCTGAAGTTAACAAATCTGATGTATGAAAGTCTTCAGGTGGTGTGTACCAGGTTTTGTGAGAGTAGCAGTAAATGAGAAGATGTAATTTAAGCAAATGACAAAAGATATGCAGGATGTCTAAGAGAATTTCAGGCTTGTTGACCTTATGTTTGAATTATTCTTTTATATGATTATTAAGTGTGCTGACCATACACAGTTTGGTTATCCAAGGATGTAACTTATGGGTCAAACATATAATTCATTATTGCATACTGGGCCTCATCTGATTCAGGTCAATGCCCTCTATAAACCTAACTAATGGTGCCCACCCGAGAGTGGTCGTCTTTCATGGCTTCATTTATAAACATCACCAGAATTAAATGCAGATCCGCATACACCACGGTGAGCTTGAAGAGTGCCAAGAACCAATGTTCTCATTTTCCACAAGGAGCAAAAGCCTCATCATTATAGTCTATTGGAAATGAACTGGTACTGCTGCAGAATAAAGGGGTCTTTGGAAAGGACCCAAGTACAAAGGAGTTATAAAAAATACGAGAAGGTCAGCTTGGCAGATTTATTCTGCCATAAAAGCACATCTACACTAGGCACCCTGTCAACACTCAAAAACAACATTCTTAGACAAAGCCTTGTTCTTATTAAATGCCTTTTGGTGATGATTATCAATAAGGCTGTTCTGTTTGTGTGCGTGACTTTCTGTAATAGACTTCCATATAGCCAACATGAACAAACAAAAATAAGTAAGTAAATAGAAAATATGCAAGATCTCGAAATCTCTTTTCTCTCTCAAGAACAGTTGTACATCCCCTGCCCTAATGAGCTCCTTTGGAAACATTATTGTCATCTGTGCCTCTAGAGTATTTCAGGAAAAATTGGTTAATTATAGGGATCTAAATAAAGCCTTTATAAGGATTAAGGGCCATCTTAAATCTTTAACAGTGTATAGGTTGAATTGACTACTTCAGAACAAATAAAATGAAAACAATAGAGACTACTGTCTGCAAATAGAGTGACGGTTTATTAAAGACAAGATATTGAAAAATGCAAGCTAATTTTCAAAAATATAAAGTGGGACATGGTGGATCATTTCTCAGAAATACTTTAATTTCTCTCTCCTACCATACGTCTCCACTAAAAAAAAACTCAACTGTACTACTTATTTGCTGCTTTGTTCTAGGGTTGTGCCATTCATCTCCTGTAATATGCACTTAGTAAAATTGTCCTATAATGGCCTTTTATTATGAGCTGGATGGGAGCATCTGCCAGTTAAGCAATAATAATATTTGGTTAAGCACACTGCATACTGCAATATTGTTGGTGTTAACAAATTACATTGTTTGAAAATCTAATACCTTACTCCCCCTTCTGTCCATGCAGTGTCTAAAACGAATGCATTGAAATTCAAGACTTTCCCCTCAGGAGACCATGCAGGGCAAGAGTGCTGGCAAATAACAAAGAACACAGCCTTATGAAACCACACATCTCCCCCCAGCTCTCCCAGCGGGATCAGCGCACAACACAAGAGCTGGTATAGAGATCCCCACTGCTGCCCAAAATCAAAGTCATTTTAAATGGATCACTTCCCTACCTCTGGGCACTATTAGGGAATGACAATAACAGTTTAGCACTGTCATTTAGCCAACTGATGCTGTGAGGTGTCAGATGGTAATGCCTTCCAACATTATTCACATTGCTATACAATCATCTATAAAGTTTATGACAGTATATATCCTAAAGAATGTGGCCCTAGTTTTATTATAAGTTCTGCAAGGTATTGCTCAACTGGTTTGGCAAAATCTTCTCTGTCCAATATTGGAATATCCAGGTTATGAAAAAGAAGTACTGCCAGCTAGCACCATGGGATTCCCCTATGATAGCTCAACAATCCAGATATACTCACACCTCAAATGACTTACTGCTAGGAACAAGTTAGATGCTAGAACACCGCCTCTTCATGATTAGGGCTGGCCGATATACTCGTTCAAATAAGATTTTGAGCACAATAATCATGGTCCTCACCACCATGTGGTGTATTGCCTTTCTTTCAGTCCTTTTCTCTTTAATTATACCTGATGTGGTAGTATAAGTATCCGAACTTCAGAGGCAATGTGAAATGCTTCTGGAAAGAAAAACACCACTGATATCCATTGGATGTTGATAAGACAGCAGCAAGGCCTTGCAGCTTCCGTGTGATTGACAAAAACACATCACATGATCACATGGAAGCTGTATGCCCTTGTTGCTGATTATTGAACAAGTATATTGCCCAGCCCTATTCATGATGATATTACATTTAAGTATATTACATTGAATGTGGCAACATTCAATTGCGCAACTAGGCACGTGCAGTGTGCAGTGGGAAGTTGCATCGATCTTACCTTAGATAAATGCATACATATAACATACAGTAAAGCTGTGCCAAGAGTTACCAGGTTGGCGTTTAACAGAAAATTAAGGGTAGTTCATTCTAAAGCAATTGATATTTATCTATGTTTTTATCATTTTTATTTTGTCTTTCTTCATTTTGATTGTTTTTGATAAAATTTGTGTATTCTATGTAATGTGCTGCTTTGACCTTTGGCCAAAGATGTCTGTTTGCTTATCATGTCTGCACATGATGAACATGGGAAAAATGGTCCAAATTGCTCCATCGATTTCTTAAAAAAGCAATAAGAAAAGTTTTGGGGTTAATCACACTCACCAAACCCCTTTGTAAAACACTTGACAAAGGGTTCCATCTTTGGATGGAAGGTACTATATCGTTTGAAGTAATTATCATTGCAATTTTTAACACTAATTTTCCACAAATCTGAAATACCCAATTACATGTCTCCAAAATAACTGGATATTTATTCTTATGAGGAAATGTGTATAGCACTTTATGCAATACTGTCCATACAAAGGCTCCATAATCCCCTACAGAAGAATTTGTATCCTCCATAATCCCCCATTTTAAAATAATGCCTAATTAATCTACCTGACCTCAGTCTTTCCTTCCAAGTGAAAATGGAATACTGACAGACAAAAAGTAATTCTGTTGTCAAGCAATTTAATAACACCCCACCCCACCGCATCAAACACCATCATTAAAGCAACAGACCTTATAATACAATTCATTATGCTCTGTTAGAAAATATGGCTTTTTACCCTTCTTTCCCTATCTTATTTAGTTGACTGAACATTTGACATCCCCATGTCACATTTATTGGTACAAATTGCATTCTGCTTTCTTACAGATGGTACTGTTCAGATTACTTTTTCAGTATTACACTGTAAACCATACCTAACATCCAAGGCCTGTCAGCGTACATTGGTCAAAACTTAAATATATGGAAACAAACACCTTGATTTGAAATAAAATAAATTTCATATTTCAGTTGTTGGCAATAAATGGGACCAGCCACATAAAGGTAGGGCTATATCTGGCTTGGGCTCTGATCTGTGGCCTTGGGAGTGATAGCTGGGTCCTGAAACTAAGATTTTCTTCCCCAATGTAACACAGAATTGGTTATACTGGATTATACATGACACTAAATGTTCAAATATTTACACTGTTCAGTGAGCATGAACAGTAAAGTGTGCATGTGGATCTAAAAAAGAACAGCTCTATAAATGCCAAATCGTGTCTCTGTGGTGTCATCAGCATTTAGGATATGGGCTGTATGTGAGAATGTATACAATGACAAATGTCTGTGAAAAAGAAAGGAAAAAATCCCCAAACTGCAATCAATCCCTTCTGAAATCAGATATGCAGATAGTACCGACACCAATCTGTATGTCAGTAATGCAGACGCCCTGACTGGCCTTTTATGTCTTTTTGTGCTCAGCCTCCAGATGATGAAATTGCTTTTCAATCAGAAGAATAAATTGGATGGTACTGAAGCGATGTAACAATCAATAAAGTAATGTTCGCATGTCTTAAACACGCTTGTTCGTTCCTTCTGCTGCATTTAATTTTAAATGCCTATGAACTCAGAAGTGATAACATTATCCCTGCTCCTCCACATTCCTTGGAAGGGAGCACTCATTAACACAGCGGAGTGTGGTGGACATTGGCAGCTAGTAAAACCCAGCAAAACACTTCAGGGCGATATATTCCAGCAGTCCATTAAAAAAGTAAGTATGCCATGCAGACTTGTAGTGGAAACAACATGAAGGCCAAAGAATTAATATTCCCAGTAAAATTATGAGAATAGAGTTTTTATTGCATTGGCCTATGAGTTCATCTGCAATATTTTCATAGGGAAATGCCAGTGTTGGAACAGGCACTGAAGATTCGATTAAGATCAACACATCAGCTGTCATTCAACTGAGTTTTTCCAAAGACAAATAAGGACTGAATCACCCAAAAATAAGCCTTAAAATGCAAAAACCTATCTATCCTTCCTTTGGGGCTCTGTTGGTTAGGGCTGCACGATATATCGCAACGATAATTATCGATTGCAATAACGGCCGTTGCCACCGTGTGGGGCGCCTTTCTTTTCGTCTTTTTTTTCTTTAAGTATACCCAATATACGGCAGTAAACATCCAAAACTCAGTGGCTGCGTTAAATGCTTCCAGAAAAAAACATCACCGCTGATATCTATTGAGTGTTGATAAGACACCCAACCAGCAGCAAGGTCGTACAGCTTTCACATGATCATGTGATGTGTTTTTGTCAATCGCATGAAAGGTGCAACGCCTTTCTGTGATTGTCCGTCTTATCAACACGCAGTAGACAGTGATGACGTTTTTTCCCCGGAAGAATTTCACACAGGTTTTGAAGTTTAGATTTCTACCGCATCAAGTATAATTAAAGAAAAAAAGACGAAAAGAAAGGCAATACCCCACATGCTGGCAACGGCCGTTATTGCAATCGATAATTAACAGCCCTACTGTTGGTGCTATAAACCATATGGCTCTTTAAGGAAGTCATTTCTTTCACAGAACACTGCCAGCGACATAAACAAGTAGTTTCTTATTTTAGTTATTTTTGTTTCCATTTCTTTTCTGCCCCCAATTGGAAAGGCTAATTGTAATTGTAGGCCCATCCCTTAACTGGCCCATTATTCCTCTGTAAAGGATGCAGAGTCTGAAAGTAACTTTCGAACCTGAAAACCATGTGGAAAACATTACAATTACTAACAAAGACCCTTTTTAGAATTCAAATGGAAATTCCGATCTAAAATGCATCAGTTAACTTTGGGCCTGTTTTTTCCCCCCCAAAGTCATTTGAAAAATGTGAAGTCAGGGATTGCATTGCGTTTTTTCGCACTAATTCGGAAATCTTACAAGCAACCTTGTTTTTTTCACATTTATGGTTAGTATTGTTCAATGGCACTAGCTGGTGTATTATTTGAGCACTCTCTAAAGTTTTGAATACATCAGATTAAAACTGTTTATTTTTTAGAAATAACCTATTTCATTATCGGTGAACCAAATTAATTTCTTCCGGGATCAAGTAAGTTGTTTGGGTAGACTGTGTAAGGGTGTTCAGGACAGGGACCCAATCGCAGACCAGGATGAGGCAAAAGAATGGTTTATTCAAGGTCAGATGCAGAGACAGTGCCAAATCAAAAAGCAGGAGAATAGTCAAACAGTCCAAAAATCAGAAACCGGGTAATCATATGCAGAGGT
Organism: Synaphobranchus kaupii; assembly: GCA_029718625.1. Classification (NCBI taxonomy): domain Eukaryota; kingdom Metazoa; phylum Chordata; class Actinopteri; order Anguilliformes; family Synaphobranchidae; genus Synaphobranchus; species Synaphobranchus kaupii. The sequence goes on along the minus strand of CM056377.1, from coordinate 98,849,572 downwards.
ATCGGCAAGCAGAAGCAAAGTCACAAAACAATCAAAAAGGTCAAAACCAGAAAAACAACAAAGTCAAACAAACAGAATCAAAAGGTAAAACTCGGAATCGGAAAACGGAAGGGGGTCTCAGGACTTACAATGAACACAGGCTAGGAGAAACACACTGGCACAGGGAAAAATGTAAGACAGTCTGACAGAGAACGTGTGCAAACTAGAGACTAAAATATACTGGGGGAAGATTACGCAAAAGGAATCAGGTGTGCAGAGGAGGGGAAATGGGAGAGTACACAGGTGAGAACAATGAGGGACCAATAATACAATAACGGGGGGGAACGTAAGACACAGACTGGAATTCACAGAGACACAATGATAACAAACGGCCTGGGGTTAGCAGGTAGACACGTGCACAGCTCGGGGAGGAACGCGGAAATGGACACACGTGCAGAGAATGCAAAATCACAGATAGATGCAGGGATAGGATAACGAGGAGGGAAATGACAGCTGCAGGTAGAAACTGAAGATGAATTAGTAATTAGTAATATTAGTAGCAAAGTCTAAAACCCTAATGTTAGTAGGTTAGCTGGTTAGTATTATATACACGTTAGTTTGTTAGCAGGTTAGTATTAAATCTAATCTAACAGTACGATTAGTACATTAGTATTATATACAAATATTAAGAAAGCCAGAAGGAAGAAAACGAGATACGAAATACAGAGGAAACCCGAATGTACCCAAAATCAACCGAACAGTGCAATGACAAAGACAGGGAGTGGAATCTCGGGAAACATGGAACGCGGACTGACAAGGGAACTAGAATGATGGTAAAATACTAAACACAATACACGAAGTCAGGAAAATAATAAACACCGAGAATAAACGGGAGAAAATAAACAGACAATCGCGAGGGTAATGCAGGGAAATAAGCAAAAGAAATCAGGAAACATAAATACACAGAATAAACAGACAGACAAAGTACAGGATCCTGACTGACTGCCTGTATGTCGACACTGTTGACCCTCAGTAAAATAATCTTAATGTATTTTGATACGTTATATGTTAATCGTTATATTTCAAAAAACTATAACTTGATATTGTTGCATTTAAGTGTGACCTGTATAACAGCCATCGGGGTTAATGTCAATACTGTCTTTGTATAGGCCATTTCCTACACAAAAGTAATCAAATGAAATACTGTACCTTTAAGAATCTAAGGGAATGCCGTGGGCATGTGGGCATGCCGGCTGCGTAGCTCTGTATCCTTGTGGAGGAAAAGATTTAGCTATGACAGCAGTAGGTCACACTCACCGTCCCAAACTTGTTGAAAGGCAGGGTGCTGGAAGTGAAATATGGCAGCAATTTGCCTACAAAGCCAGGCGAACCTGACAACATTATTACAGCGCCCGTTTGCAAAAAAATGCTTAAAAGTTTGTCTCGCCAAGGAAGGTAACACGTCCTTGTAGGCTGGTCACAGTGTTTGGCTTACCCCGGATTTACACCAAGGGCCACATTTATAAACAGTGCTGAGCAGAAAAATGCCCTCAGAAAGCCACGTAAGCGAGGTTCCACGCAGAAATTCAGATGTATAATATAACACGTGCTGTCATAATCTGCGTACCTCTGCACACGATGGACACCATACGTACGCAATGTTTGGAGTCCGTGTGATATGGCAACACCGTGACAGAAAGGCAGAGGTAGAAAATGTAAAACCTTTTTTAAGCAGATTTCCAACTTTCACCCTGAGCGTTCTTTTGCGCATTTTTTTTTTTTACTCAAGAGTTTTATACATGTGGCCCCAAGAGCAGCAGTCCCACACCGTCTGGCCGGAAGTCATTCAATTCCAATGGAGATAGGGTGACAAGGCGCTGGGAGCGGTATGAATCATGAGTACCGCACTGTTTGCTCAAGCTAAAAATATTTTTACTTCTGCGCAAATCGCTATGACCAACCAGTGTGCAACCAATCATACGAAAGAAGGAGGGTCATCTCACTAGAACACGTCACTTCCTTTCAAACTGTCGTTCATAGCTGTTCATAAATGCTTCGGCTATCCTAACTAATTTGTTTAAGTTATGTTTCAACTTGCATAGCTCGCTAACTAAACAAGCTGAAAACCTTTTTACTCAGCTTGCAAACTAACTATGCTGTAGCTACAGAAAGCAAATGAAATCTGAAGTGAATCTCCTCCTGACTGACACCAAGAGGGAACGCCCACCTTACGAACTTTGTTGCTTTCTTTTTCAGTACAAGCGGCAAATACCTGCAAAACACTTTTGGTGTAAATTAATTAAAAAATAATTTTTTTTATTGTTACATTTGCAGAGCTTCAACGTTGACATTATTAAAATAAGCACTATTTGCATAATACTCAATAGCATCAAATATAGCCAGTTAAGCTAGTAATAATAATTTTTAGTTGCATCACAAAATTGTGCACATTTTATCAACATTATTTAAAATCGTGGATACATGTACTCTTCGTTATCCGCACTCACACTCAGAGAATATCCATGGCAATGCACAGATTTCTGATTTTGTTTATAAATATTTGTGAAAAAGTACTTAAGTTTGCATTTCATTTTATGAGAAATTCTTGGTTACAAGTTATTTACCATGGTATCGATTTGGTATCGATATCTAGGTAGCAAAGTTGGTATCTGTATCATCGTCTAAATTAGTCAGTGGCACTGTCAGTGCCCAATGGACCAGATGGGTTATACTACTGAACAATGAGGGAATAGGGGGATACCATGCCAACGGAACACTCCGGTCTCTCTGTGACTCTGCTATCAAGAACCCCCGGCTACTGTCACAAACTGGTACAGTCGGGACTCAATTTCGGACAACATTACTTCAATAAGAACAAGTGCCTCAGCTGGAGATGTCTCCCGGGGCCCCAACACCCTTATCTCCTCTGGTGTTTCTCAGCTCTAGGGAGCTCAGCAGCCAAGGAACAAATTCCAGAGGTGCAATGTCATTGGAGATGAACTATTCTAGTAGTGCAAAGGGTTTCTGAACGGTCAATACCAAAGAGTTGGCAGCCTCAAGCCCCACTACAAAAAATGTTGAGAAGGTTCAAGGTAGTGTACCTTAGACTGGACTTGGATTGAAATTCGATGCATTCCAATTTACAATGACTTGCAGCAATTTACACAAGTTGCCTAATGACAGCACCAAAAAAAAAGAAAAGAAAAAAGGATATACCCCTGAATAGAACTGCTCTTCTAAAAAGGTCACACTTTAAACAAAGTGTCCATATAAAGGCTTGATATAGCATATATAAAGCCTTCATAAATGTGACATAATGGCTTCATAAAACATACATAAGCAAATGTCATACATAAGCAAGGGTGACATAACACCTTCTTATGCAACATGTTATGCCAAATGTGACATAGGCTATGCAAGGCGGTAACACTTCCTTTGAAGGGTCCTTCATAAGAGCTATATAACATCTTCATAAAAACTACATAATGCATTCATAAGCACTACATAAACATTCATAAGTGTTTATGTCAATGACCGCAAATAGGCATATGTTGTGTTATGTCAACATTGATGCAGCAAGTGACATTACCATGACATACGAAGTGAAACGACATGAGATCCTTATGTCAAGTACCGTAAGTAGGCATAGTCCCTTTTATGCCACTACAGATTCATTCTCTTTTATTCCACTTTTTTGTCCATTATCTGTAGATCACAGGGCCTTTCAGAACCCAGAAAGTAGGGTGAGCCTCTCTCACTTTACCATCTGGGAACAGCACTGCAATACCCCAGGGACGTGGTGACTTAGACATTAGTCATTCTCAGAGGGTGGTTCATGGAAGTGTTTTCCTGTTTTAAGCTCCGTTTTCACCTTTTACCTAAAAAAACTGGGCAGGTTTATCATTCTGAACTGCACTGCTTTCACCAGGCTTATAGCAGAGAGGCATGAGCCTAGCCCGTGAGGCTACATCACAGGTGACAGCTGTTATCTAATAGGATATGGTATGTCCTGCTAATGTCACTTGCTGCATCTGTATTGGCATAAAAGGGACTATGCCTATTTACGGTACTTGACATAAGGATATCATGTCGTTTCACTTCATATGTCATGATAATGTCACTTGCTGCATCAATGTTGACATAACATACCATATGCCTATTTGTGATCAGTGACATAAACACTTATGAATGTTGATGTAGTGCTTATGAAGACGTTGTATAGCTCTTATGAAGGACCCTTCAAAGGAAGTGTTACCTGCAAGGCTAACTGTGACACATTTGGCATAACATGTTGCATAAGAAGGTGTGCTGTAACCCTTTATGAAGCATGGCATTTGCTTATGTATGAATTATGAAGCTATTACGTCATGTTTATGAAGGCTTTATATATGCTATATAAAGCCTTTATATGTAGCCTTTGTTTAAACCCTTTATGTAGATGCGAAATTTGGTCAATTCTCAACAATTTAGGGGGTGTTCTATTTAAGGTTTTATAACTCCAGGTGTGAGCATCACAGAAACTTGGTAAATGGCTTAAATGAAACAAGACAGCCACAAATGCAAAGAAACTTTGGAAAAATGCAAAAAAAAGGTTTTTCTTTAGTTTGCAATGAAATACTGAGAGATACATATCTAAGGGTGATTGGCAGAACTCCTAAAGATCTATGATGCAAAATATAGGTAGTGTACCCTGTTGTCCCATAGTGTCTTTACCATAGAGTATTTACCATGCCCTAAGTAACAAGTATAGCCCAGCGAGATGCTGATATGTCATCGTCTATATTATGTATGATAAGATTACAATAAAATAATATTCCACCATCAGGAAAATGCTGGCAAATGTTCTTCACAACAAATTGGTGCATCAAACATAAAACATGACTGAGCCACTTATGAATAGCCACCTGTGGTTACACTACAGTATTTGAAATGCATTCATTAGAGAATACCAAGAGAATACCACTCAATGTCATCAAACATGGCACAAGACAGTGGTGGAGTGGAAAAACTACATAATTGACATATTACAAGCTGAAATAGCTGTAATGCAAGGAAATCTTCACCTCACGAGCAAATGTACATTGGCGTGTATATTGTAATTCATTACGCAAAATTCTATGACACAACTCAACTTTCTGTTACACTCAGTTGTCTTGTTTTGTTTTAAGCATCAAATGTGACGTGTAAAATACTGTTGGGAATCTTACAATGTGCTATATTGGATTGAGAGCAGTCAAGCAAACCAGAATGAACTGGAATGCTTGAATAAAGGCTTGAATATCAGGCTGGGTCTTACAAGGAGATATTTAAGATATTGTACTAGTGTTAAAAAGAGGTGTTAAAAAAAAACGGATTGTCCAAGACAATAAATGACCACTGAATCTTGAAAGTGACATCTCTGTGCATAAAAAAATGGTAGGATTGTATATTAATTTCATATTTAGTAGCAGATATTGATAGTATAATGACGGGGAATAATTAGATAAGAATTTCACTTGGTTATTTTGCTATTGAGTGAACAGCGTTTTTCACCGCTGCATTGGCATACATTCAGGCTATTATTGGTTTTATCTTGTTTCTATGATGGAATACAAATTTTTGGTGGTGAAAAAACATTTTTATAAACTCCATGCTAATACTGCATCACACTTGGGTCAGTATAGTTGCAGGTGAGAATGGGTGGAGGTTGCTTGAGAAATGGACGAGCTACCCGACAATAGTGGCACTTAGAAACGCCCTATTCTGCATATTTATCATGAATTGCATACTAATAAAGCTAAAACACAGGCCGCGGTCCAATCCATTAAATGTTCTGCCCTCCACACTTCCCCTCGCCACTTCCACTTGGGAGGATGTGATGCAGCACCAAAACAACACGAGTAGACACTCAAACTGACGGGGCGGAGCAAGGGAGGGAGTGGAATTATTTTTGAATTGGACCACACATGCACTCTGAAATTGGCTAGAGCCAGAGATGTCAGCAGAACATCTGGGAAAAACTTTCCAATTTGCATAAGACAGCAAGCTCCAACCAATATCTCAATGTTTATTCTGGCAAAAAAGAAAACTAGGAAATGACTGAAAACCCATTTATTGACACCACTTTAAAATAGGCTACGGCATAAGCAGGAATGGGGAATAATACACTTGTACGTATGTTACAAAATACCTCTCAATAAAATATATTAATAAACTACAATCAAAACAGTGGATGCATAGTTTGCTTTGCAGTTGGCACAGAAGTATAAAACATAAGAGGCGAGCAACCTGTATTAAATATGTAATCCAAGCAAAATGTATTTGTAATATTGCCCATGCTTATTGCACTGGCTCATTTGCTGGATAATCGCTGAACTGCAATGAGCTGATTATGTAGCTAGTTAACATTAACTAGCCTGAAAAAATCTGCATCCTAGTAGGCTATAACATGATCTATTCGCTGGATATAAGTTTTAAAGCGATTTTAGCAAACCACCAAATCAGTGTTATTTCCTAATTTATTCAACATTTCAGTTGTGCGATAAAAAAACTTTTTGGATGCCACTTTCTCTATTTTTAGGATTCTTCCCAGGAGATAGTTAAATTTAAACTTCCTAAAGAGGAAGCTTGGGTTACAGTAAAGCATTCTGGGCAATTTCACTGCCCGAAGTCCTGCGGACTCGTTAATTTAACTAATTTAACTAATTTAACATACAGTCAAGCGGAAAGTCTGCACACCCCTTTCACCTGCTCCACGTTTTATTACGTTACAGACATATTCTACAATAGATTGAGTTCATTTTTTGTCTCAAAATTCTACACAGAATTGCCCATAATGACAAAGTGAAAACAGGTTTTTAGACATTTGTGCTAATTTATTAAAAATCAAAATGTAAAATATATGTACACAAGTATGACACCCAAAAGTGAGCTGAGGTGCATTTTGTTTCCACTGATACTGCTTGAGATGTTCCTACAACTTAATTGGAGTCCACCTGTGATAAATCCAATTGATTGGACATGATTTGGGATTGCCAACACCTGCCTATATAAGGTCCCACAGTTGACAGTGCATGTCAGAGCAAACTCCAAGCCATGGGGTCAAAGGAATTATCTGCAGACCTCAGAAACAGGATTGTGTCAAGGCATAGATCTGGAGAAGGGTACGAAAAAATCTCTGCAGCTTTACAGGTCCCAAAGAGCACAGTGGCCACCATCATTCGTAAATGGAAGAAGTTTGGAACCACCAAGAATCTTCCTAGACCTGGCCGCCCGGCCAAACTGAGCAATCGGGGAAGACGGGCCTTGGCCAGGGAGGTGAGCAGGAACCCGAGGGTCACTCTGACAGAGCTCCAGCGTATCCTTGTGGAGATGGGAGAACCTTTCAGAGGATCAACCATCCAGGCAGCACTCCACCAATCAGGCCTTTATGGTAGAGTGGCCAGACGGAAGCCCCTCCTTAATAAAAGGCACATAACATCCCGCTTGGAGTTTGACAAAAAGGCACCTAGAGGACTCTCAAACCATGAGAATCAAGATTCTCTGGTCTGATGAAACCAAAATTGAACTTTTTGGCCTGAATACCAAGCGTCACGTCTGGAGGAAACCAGGCACCGCTCATCACCTGGCTAATACCATCCCTACAGTGAAGCATGGCGGTGGCAGCATCATGATGTGGGGATGTTTTTCAGCAGCGGGAACGGGGCGACTAGTCCTGATAGAGGGAAAGATGAATGCAGCTAAGTACACCGAGATCCTTGAAGAAAACCTGCTCCAGAGCGCTCTGGACCTCAGACTGGGGCGAAGGTTTACCTTCCAACATGACAACGACCCGAAGCACACAGCCAAGAGAACAAAGGAGTGGCTTCGGAGAAAGTCTGTGCATGTCCTTGAGTGGCCCAGCCAGAGCCTAGACCTGAATCCAATTGAACATCTGTGGAAAGAGCTGAAAATGGCTGTGTACCGACGCTCCCCATCCAACCTGACGGAGCTTGCAAGGATATGCCAAGAGGAATGGGCAAAAATGTCCAGAAAAACAAGTGTGCCATGCTCGTAGCTTCTTTCCTTAGACGCCTTGAAGCTGTAATCGCTGCCAAAGGTGCAGCAAACAAGTATTAGGCTAAGGGTGTTTACAGATATGTAACCCCTAAATAACCTATTTTTGTCAGTAAAATAAAATTGCATATTTTCTAAAAACCTGTTTTCACTTTGTCATTATTGGCTATTGTGTGTAGATGTTTGAGGCAAAAAATGAACTCAATCTATTGTAGTATAAGTCTGTAACATAATAAAACGTGGAGAAGGTGAAAGGGGTGTGCAGACTTTCCGGCTTGACTGTACTTCACTTGTATTTCTAATGAATTGGACAGCACTCGCCCTTGGCAATGCAAAACTTCCGGTTTCTAAAGGGATTCCCCCAAGTGGAAGTGGCAAGTGGAAGTGCAGGAGGGCATAACATTTAACGGATTGGACCGCAGCCATGGAGTTTCCACTCATAGTTTGGTTGCAGGAGCAATAAATGTCACAGTTGAGCAATCTCACGGCGCTGGCAGTATGGCCACTAGGGGGTCTACGCAGAGGGGATAAGGAATTCTTATTAGTATTATTGGGTGAAAACTCTTATTACAAAGAATCACTCCATGACAATTCACAGGCAATACATGCACTAACTATTACACTGTGGTCCTGTGTATTTATTTGTCACATTTATGTCATGATCTACAATTAAAAGTAATGTACTCATTCAACCCTGTTACTTTGCGCAACCCTGTTAACCTAATTTCAACCCTGTTACCATATCATTTTTATTAAAATAATCTTAAATGATTTTCCTTTTAATACTTTGAATGATTATATGCATAATGTATTTGGGCAAATATTTGAAAATAAATAATGAAATTAGTAAAAACACTTGTGTGACGATTGAAAAGTTGGGCAAGATAGATTTCAAAAGTTGCTTAAATTAATATAAGTCAAGTCTTATCTAAAATTAAATGAGTATTCAATGTGAAAGTGACTTTCTTTACATATTGGTAAAGGATTTATTAAACAATATTTTTAAATATACTTTTTCATGTTCCTGAGTATTGGTAACAGGGCTACGCCAAGCATAGCACACAACAAATAAAACATCTCATAAAAAGTGTACCTTTGATGCCTGAGCTGGACGAATAAAATTATTTGATGATTTATTACCTGTTTTTCTTAAATACATAACAGAAAATGATCAAATAAATGGTAAATATTTCGAAGGTGTTGATACCTAAATTGTCCTCCAATTCTAAAATGACCCAAATCAAGTGTTCTGAGAAAAAATCCGGTTTCTGTGAGCGTCCTGGGCTCTGTACTAGGCTGTCAAAAAATTTCAAGCCGGTCTTCCAAAAACCAACCAATCAGGGCTAGCTATGTAGCTACCAATCAGGGCAACTATCTACAAGCAAAAGATCCTCCCGGTAGAACAAACTCCTCCCTGTCTGCCCATCTGTGCTAAAGGGGGAAGTCTTTTTACCTTGTTCAAACTGGCCTACTGCAGATTTAACCTCTTCCTACCGAGGGCAAAATAGGCCAATTTTCGCCTGTTTTCACTAGTGACAAACAAAGGTGGTTATCTCAAAAACTATAAATGGTACAAATATGGTTCATGGCTTTTATTAAAGAAGACACCTGCAGTATTACGACTAAGCAGTGAGAACTCATAGAAATCCAGTTTTTGATACTTAACTACAACAATTTATGTACAGAAAATATAAAAAACTAAAAAACGGGTACCTACATTCAAGTTTAAGAATTTTTACCTGGGGAGCTACAAATGCAATCAAGGAAATTACTCCTCTATCTGATTCATCAATATGCTGCCTACCTCTGGTAACAATCTGGTGTCAATATCTCAAACCATTCAAATTTTACAAGGTTTTTTTCAGGTGAACCTTTTTCGTTATCCAAATGGTGCCAAATGTGCCAAAAATGGCAATGTTCCAGAAAGGTCTCAATATGATTTATTTTTTAGGTTTTTACAAAAAAATTAGATAATTTGTCAATATTGGCAATAAAAGTTCATTTTTAGACGTGCTCTTGTTGCTCTTCATATTACACAACTAACTACCCGAGGTCACAAAAAGCTGTCAAAACCCATGTAGCAGCACAGTGAATCTTGTGTATTTCACCAGAGCCCCATTAGCCAGAAATGAGTCCAGGAATGTGCAAACAGGTTTTCAAATGAATAATGGGAATAGTATGAAACTTCCCTACACATTACTGCTAGCCAGTCCTGTCCTTTATTCTGTTGCCACCTCCTATGACAGGGACGTTGGGGTTGGGTTTTAGGAGGCAAAACTTTATACATGACAAACATATATCAACTATATACAAGTGCACTAAGGTGTACTACTAAAAGTGCAGTGGATAAAAAATCAAAAGTCCACCAGTTTCCTAGATAAAAAATAAAAACACCCCTGCTGTAACAAATAAAAAGATCCTTGCCCTCTAATTGCTGAAGTTACCGTATTTACACAAAGAAAGTACAAAATGGCAGGGTCCAAAAAGCTAAAAAAATGAACTAAAAACAAAAAAAGGCAAAGGATCAAGACATGGGGGTGGAGGGTGAGGAGAGATATTTAACCATTCATACAGAAGCCATTTAGACTACACATTCCCTCAGGAGAGCAATCTGCATCATTACAAACCCCACTAACACTGTCCATGGAATTGTCCACCAAGTTGATATACCCATTAGTCCCCCTTATACAACAACAATCAACAATAATAATAATAAACAAGTACTCCCTGATGTTATCATGTTCTCTCCCTCATACCATGCATAAATTGCCATTTTGTTTACCTGCACAGCCTTCTGTACTGCATACAGAACATTTTACTCATGTGGAACAATGACTTTACTAAACACTTCCAGAAGCCATTTCACACTCAAAAAAATCGATTTAGTAGCTCATCTCAGACACAAATAGATAGCTAGCTGCTTGTTACCTGTAATTTTGCTTGCTAGCTTGCCACTGTAAAGGTAATACTATCTATATTAATTTAGCTGAGAGGGACCGATTTTATGCATAAGTATATAAGGTTAGTTAGCTTCACAGAAGAAACACAGGGATTCACGCATTGCAGCTAAATTGCACATTTCCTTCGATGCTTACACCAAACTTACAACATCTTTGTTGTTGGCAACGCCACGTAACACGTGCGAGTTTGTCAACACAGACAGTACACCCTAAGTTTACTTCATAAATTATTTATCATACCGTTGGAATGTGCAATTTGTAATATTAATTGTATGAAAAACAATAAAATACAGTTGACAATGTAATTACGAACCCGCATGGCATTGCGTGAATTCACACTGGTATATCGAAAAAATCGGTAATACCACCAGCCCTAACAACGTTACCTGCCATGGCGAAATTCAATGCGTTTATAGCATAACACTGTTAGTATGATAAAACAACTTACATGTCAGCAACATCATCTCGGTCATCAGTGGATTCAGCGTCACTGAGACAGGATGAGTCTCCCTCGGCAAAAACATATTCTGGCTTATCCAGTTCGTCTAGCACTTGGTGCACGGATAAACGCCTCAAAAATCTCGACATAACTACACAAAAACTGTATCAAAAATACTCTAAAGTAAAAAAATGTAACTGCGGGCCTTACCTAATTAATTGTGCTTTGCTAAATGGAATGTAGCGAGCTACGCTACAAGGTAAAAACACTGCGCCATCTTGGTTCGATAATTACGCGTGGGTGCTACTTCCTTATACGCACGGCAAAAATTCCTTGATATACGACGGCTACAGTGTTGAATTAGGGCTCGTTTGAAAGATAAGAGTCTTGGCTATTGGCTGGAATATTTGACAGACAGTTTTAAAACCCAATGGAAAGCAAATAATACTCGGAGTGGAGGCAGGTCGAAGACAGTTTTTCCCACTTCAGATAGGCCTATTGTGCTATCAGTCAAAGAAATACACCCAATTGACGACGGTTTTGCATAATTCTCTGCAAACAAGTTCAAAACCACTCTGGCTAACATATACTAAGCTGTTGGATTGGTACTCCAGAAACTGGCTGAGTTTCACAACGCCAAAGTGAACACAGCCGAACGAGTCGTAATCAAGTGCAAAAAAGCACAAGTCGGTTTAAAATTGGAAAAAAATCATGTACAGCCTTATGAAAGTTTTAAAGTATTTTTTCTTGAAGCCTAAAGGTATAATGATTTTTTAAACCAAAGTTTTGTGAAATACAATTAAGCAGAACAGTTTACCAGCACATTGTTTATGGTGTGACATCAAGCTGCAATACATGTTTGAGAATTAGGTCAGAGTTTCCAACGTTATTTACAAAGTTTTATCTCGACGTTTTGGGCTTAAAAACCACTTTCCCAGAAGGAATGGATATATCATAAGGATATTTAATCAAAATATTGAGGTGAGCAGTTTATTATATATTATTAAATTAATGAAATGTATAATTTAATAATTTCCGTCACGCTCGCGTTACCGCTAGGGGGCGTTTGGCATTAAGAGGTTAATAAAACTGGATATTCACTGAAAATTATTATAGTATTATAATTATAGTATATAATTATCAGATAAAAAACGTCTACCACGTAAAAAAAAGCCAAGTTACTCACACATAGCCTACATAGCGCTGTCCATAAGTTCTTAATTCCAGCTTGCAAAAACTAGGCCACAGTAGCTTCTTGGAAAGCAGGAAGCCATTAGCTACATTAACATTAAAAAACATTAACATGAAGCATTTCTATTGGACGATAAGCTTGATGAGTGAGCAGGTACACAGACCATACCCTCAAATAATAATTCTCCCCATTGAATAACATCGTGATGGAGGCAGGCAGTTTGGCAGGAAAATGGGAAGAAGAAGCGGAAGAGGAAGGAGAAAAACGGCAAAATAACCCAAGTTTGGGGCTTTATTGTGTGGATGCGTGAAGTTCTATCTGAATGCTGTGTGGTTACATGAGGTCAGAACATACAGAAGTTAATGCTTTTAAGGGTTGAGAGTCTATGGTCATTGTGGTTACGTCTGTAGGAAACCCTGAAAAGTGCCAAACTCTCGGTGGTGTATAGGTATGGGGCATGCCCCACCAAGCCGTAACTTGGCGGATGGCATACCTGCCATCCCAATTATTATATCTTATGAGTTTAGGTTACAGACTGTGTGCTTTGGCTATGTGCTGCACTTTCACTGCCTCTTCAAATTGAATTATCTACTGGTGACATTTGTAGTAAAAACTCCTGGAGTGTTAACACAGAAGACCATAAATAAACAGGCTGGCGTTCTGTCCAGTCTAAAGCAGATTTCTAGATGTGTTGATTATACCCAGGCTTGCAAACTGAACAAAAATGGTTCAATGAACACATATCATTTGTCTCTCTCCCCATAATTATGGAACACTATACCTGACAGATCTCAGAAAAAGCTTAAGGAAAATATACTATGTTTTTTTTATTTATTAATACCATTAATATTATTATTTTCATGTGAAATGCACATTGTGCTGAAGTAAAAAAAAAAAAATTCTACTCAGGCATGAATGCTGAAGGTGTTACAGAGCACTCATTAGCTTCACTTCACTCATTCAAGATCACGTGCACTGATGCACATCATTTCCGATTTTGTATTCTTCACAACAAGGATCATACCCTGCTGGACCAGTGCGATTCTTCAGCGTAGTACACTGAATGCTCAAGTGACATGATTTGTAGCATCACAGAATACAAAAATTTTTTTGTCTAATGTGTGCAGTTGTCATCATGACTCATGAAACTGCAAAGGGCATTAAATGGAGGGTTCAATTATATGGAAATTTTAGCCCCGAAATTAAACCTTTACCACATTATGCAAATAATAGATGTGAGTGTTTTCCTGCTATCCATATCCTGTCATGGCATTTCCATTAAAGTATACTTGTTGTTTTAAGAGCAGTGCAATACACCATTTGCATTTAACAAATTCAGTTGATTCTGACTGTCTTTCATACAAATTTCATACGTACAATAAAACCAAGACGCACAGACGTTCACAACGATCACAATTACAATTGAGTGAATCTTGGGGCGAAAGAAATGTAAGAAGTAAATTTTCCACTGCACTGAGAAACTCACCATTCAGATTGAAAGTTTTACTGTATATGATGAGGAAAAAAGAATATTCCCATTAATAATGACTCCAAGGAAAAATGTTTACATTAATCTACCACATATCAGCTCACAGCAAATTGGAATGAGCATTTTCCACGCCCTAAGTGACAAGTATATATGCCATAGCCTATATTATGTACGGTAACATGAAAATAAAATAGTATTCCACCATCTGCAAAATGCTGGCAAATGTTCTATCTTCAATGAAAATCAGTAGCCTACATCAAAAATAAAATTAACGATTGCTCTACAGCACGTGAAATGCACTGAAAATGCGAGAATAACAATAGGAATAACAATAGGCCTATCAATCATATTGGAAAGACAGTGCTGGAGTAGAAAAACGAATGTACATATGTAGCCAGTGAGAGCAACCGCAATTTAGAAGCAGTACTACTTACATATGGGGAAGGGACAACTCCAGTCGTGGAACGCATTTTCTCTAGAGCTAGCGTAATACTAGACCGTTAAAACTAAAACTACCGTTACTCTGGGCTGTAATTAATTGTTCAAAGTACCCAATAAGACATGGCATATACCGTTGCTAAGATTATAATGTACTCTATTGGATAAAAGAGCCGACAATTAAACCAGAATGAACTGGAATGAAAGAGATGGTATAAAGTGTTGTATATTTCTCAAATGGATTGTAGCAGACAACATATGACCATTGAATTTTGAAAGGAACATCTCTACGTGTAAAACCAATGGTAAGATTGTATATTTATTTCATATTTAGTAGCAGATATTCATAGTAGAATACGTGGTATAATGAGAGTTTTTACGTTTATTTTGCATTTGAGCGAGCAGGGCTTTTCACAGCTTTTCTTTTGGCATCAGGCTATTGTTGGGTTTATCTTGTTGCAATGACGGAATTAAAATTTTATATGAAGAATAAATATACAGTGCCCTCCACTATTATTGGCACCCCTGGTAAAGATGAGTAAAAATGGTTATAAAAAATTCACCGTTTGGTGAATTAGATTAACCTGACACTGAAAAAATGAGAAAAATCCACCCTTTAATTGAAGTAAATTTATTATGAGAAAAAAAAAATCCCTCATCAAGAAATAATTATTTTTAACAAAACCATGTGTGCCACAATTATTGGCACCCCTGCATTTATATATAGAATAAAGTAATAATTTTTAATATTTGGTCGCATATGCTTTGCATGCCACGACTTCCTGACCCAACCCAACAACCTCAAAAGACTCTTGATATCTTATTTTCTGGTACTCTTACAAGCGATACTATAACGTCTCTGCATTTGACTGGATCTCTATGGGAATTGGGGGGTGGGACTAGATTTAGCTGTAAATTACACTGGAACAGTATGGAACACATTGTTGGCTAAATGGCTCTAAGTCATCAAGGGTCTGATGTATCAAACAAGCTTAAAACCAAACCATCAGCTCTGCTGGCAGAAATACAGTAGATATGGATGTATAACTTGAAGGGTTTCTTCTCCTGACTTATTTTTGAGTTCAATGGGAAAATTTGTCAGGAGAAACAACCCTTAAAGTGATCCATCCATATCTACTGCATATCTGGCAGCAGAGTGATGGTTTGGACCGGTTTTTACAAACTATTTCCACCATGCTGATCGGTAGGCTAATAATAATACTTTTGTCACATCTTTGTGCACCAAGCAAACCTGCTTTAATCAGTGACTTGTAGAAGTGACTAATCCCGTGCTGTAGTGCAAGTCACATACCCCTCTCCCTTCTTGACAGGAATTGTAGCCTACACTTTGCCTCTGATTACGTTGTGTTTTGGTTAACTATTTTCATCACTGATGCGTTTATATCTGAAATGTGATACACTGTAAATTGTAATCGCCGTTAGCTCATTTATATTATACGTTCTGTAAGAGAACATTTAGCTCAATAGACCACTCAATGTTTTTTAAGAGCTAGAAAAAATATGACTTGAATCGGAGGCTTTATTAAAAATGGCACAACACTGGCTGTATAGGTCTGACTGCTATAGCATAAAATTTTAAATAATCTGAAAAACCTCCTGTTATCTATTCTAATAAAAACGTGCAAATGATAGTTCTGTGGTCGGATTTAATAATACATTTTTTCACTAACTAGTTGATAGGGACAAATGAAGTCGCCAAGTTTGGCGATTCATTGAATTACTCATTTAAACAAAGTACAAATTGATTTAAAAAAAAAAAACCTTTAACTTCCGGTTAACATTTAATCGGTTAACCAATAACATCCCTAATAAAGTTGAAGAAATTCAGACTTAACTCGTCTTGATTTCAGCCTTCAGGACACAAAAAACAGCACATTTTTAAAAGGGTGTCTAATTGTAGTCTATATTTTCTAGATACATTGCACCGCATACCAACTTGTGTAGATAAGTCCAGTATGGTGAGTCCAATGGTTCACTATTTAATAGTTGTATAAGCTTTTGTCTACTTTTGGCTGTCAGTCCTTGTAAAGCATACCTCTTTTTCATTAGTAACACCCTTCTCCAAGGCTCCTTTTTCCTCTATCCCAGAGATGTACAGGTATGCAGTGCACTGACAGGATGATATCCCGAAGCCTGTGCAACTTTCAAACTCTGCATCTGACAGCAGAATTCTCAGATTCCTAATTAAGCCTTGGTTCTGGTGTATCCCTGACCCTGTGAGCCGAACACAAAGCAATCAGAGGCCACTGCAGCCTTTTACAAGATCCATGACATTGAAGTCCATATCAAAGCTAAACCATGCTGTTTGAGAAATCTAAGCAGACTATGCCCTGAGCAGTGTACTGTTACAGAGGTGAATGTGGACAGTGTGCACCAGAATTATTTGCAATCCTGGAAAATATGAGAAAAAAAAGGCTGGAAAAATGTCTCTGTTGTTTATCAGCATGACCTTACATTCAAAACATGAGAAACATCAAATATTTAATTGAGGTGAAATTATTCAAAGAAAAATGAATTCTTCATGGCGAAAAAAAGTTTATTTTCTCAAAAAAAGTGTTACAATTATTGGCAACCCTATAAATAGTTGCAACCTAATTGAAGTATATTCCCATTCATATTCTACTTTTTTTAAACCCCTTCGTGCAGTTGCACATTGCTCCCACGCACAGTGAGGAGGATGGTCCGAGAAGCGAAGATTGTGTGTTGTGAGCCAAATGAATAGTCTAGCTTTAACCACGCATGTGCAGAACTTTTCTTTGTGTGCGGAACTTAAAATTCAAAACTCAGAGTTCCCCCTCCCCCGAAGACATAACTTTCGCAAAGAGCCAGATGTTTTTAGTCAAGCCATGAGCACAGCAACTGAATTGAAAGGAAGAACTTGACATCACATCATCATGGCAGCTCACACCGCGACCCACGTTGTGAACAGTAAACAAACATGACTTTTAGACAATTCTAGCTTTTAAAACACTTCAGCTTTAGTTTTTCATCATGAAATGCGTTTGTATCGGTCAACATACTGATACAGAATGATAAAGATATACAATTAAAAGTTAAAACTTTATTGTTGCAGTTGTTAGCTGTTTTAGCTGTATTTGCTAGAAAAGCCAAAACTTCCCTGCGAAGGGCGTGCATAACGCCAAGTCCCGAGTTGTGCACCATGAACACAGTGATGATGTTAATGACGCGGAAACGACACGTTTCCCACACCTGACCTCCGACCATAAATTAATGCAGGGTTAGCACAGCCCAGCCTCGTTGTCATTATGGTGAACTGGTACAAGTAAAAACAGAGTGGAGTGCAAACCCAGCTCCCCATGGCATTTAAGCTGCCTCCACTAATTCAGACCGGGCAAAAGCAATAACAAACGCCATAGCTTTTAAGAAAGAAAGATATGTGCCTTTCTTTGTTCAGAAAATTATGGCCAATTAGCCACTGTTTACAAGTTTATAACTTCATAATAAATGAAAAGCAATTTTATGTTTTGCATTTCTTTTTTTCCGCTGTACTGAAAACATACCGAACCGTGACTTCAAAACCGAGGTACGTACCGAACCGTGACTTTTGTGTACCATTACACCCCTATCATAACACAAAAGGAAGTGCCTGGAGTTTACTAAAAATTTAGATTGGAACTGGATGCTATGCTATTTTATATATTTCTTTTTAATGTAAAGCCCTTTGAGCTGCAGTTCTTTGTATGAAAATGTGCTATACAAGTAAACTTTATTATTATTATGGTCAGATGAGACAAAACTTCAGCTTTTTGGCAAAAGGTGGGTTTGGCGTGATAAGAAGCATACCACCACACTGTGAAGTATGGTGGTGATGTTGTGAGGCTGTTTTTCCTCCAAAGGCCCTGGGAACATTATTAGGATACATGGCATCACTGACCCCATCAAATAACTGGAGATATTATACCAAAATCTGGCTGCCTTTGCCAAAAGGCTAAAAGTGGGTCATGGTTGGATCTTCCACCAGGACGATGATTCAAAGCATACCTCAAAATCTACACAAAAGTGGTTCACTGACCACAGAATACTTTTTTTGCAATGGCCATACTAGTCCCGTCCTGAACCCCATTGAAAACCTGTGGGTTGAGCTGAAGAGGAGAGTCCACAACCGAGGAACAAGGATCTGGGGAGATTGCGTATGGAGGAAAGGTCTCAAATCCTTGCTATGTAGTCGCCAACCTCATCAAACATAACAGAAGAAGACTCAGTGCTGTTGGCAAAGGGAGGGTGCACAAAGTACTAAATACAGGGATAGCAATAATTGTGACATCTTCAAAATAAAAATTTTTTTTCCCCCTTTGATCAATGGTATCACAATTAAACTATAATTTATTCTTTTTTCTGAGCACTTTTTGCTCATATTAATTGAGGTTGCCAATAATTCTGGTGGGCACTGTACATTCAGTGCTGGTAGAATAGCACAGTGCCTTGATAAAGGTGACTACAACAGAAAGGTTACATCAAATACTGAGTGGGCCATTGCTGTTGTGCCCTTGAGCGAAGGCACTTAACCTCAATTGCTAAAGTAAATGTCCAATTGTACACATGGATAATGTTCCAAATTAAATGAAGTCTACTGAAGTCACACTGAACAAATAAGTACAGTAAAACACTTCAGTTAAATATCAGAGCTGGATGGCTCTTTAAATTGAACTTCCAGAAGGCAAGCAAATGAAGCAAAGGACTACAGTGCCAAACACTACAAGCCTGAAGTTACCATAAGTACACTCGTACTAAGAGCAGTCATTCATTTTTTTTCACTTCATAATCATGCAACTTCAGCAATTACAGCTTTATTTCACACAAGGTTGCCATAGCCTATCCTAATATTTCTGTTGTCATCTTTCTCCAATTTATATATATATACTTACAAAATTTCAAGAATGGGAAATATTCCAGCTACTTGACAGTAGACGTGAATTTTATGCTTATTTTTCAAAAACTCAGCAGAAGCTTGTTACATACATAGTAGGTATAGAAAACACTTTAATTGGGAAGATACAACAATATATACAGTTGAAGTTTACATACACTTAGGTTGAAGTCATTAAAACAAATTTTTAACCACTCCACAGATTTCATGTGAGCAAACCATAGTGTTGGCAAGTCAGCATGTGCATGACACAAGTCATTTTTCCAACAACTGTTTGCAGGCAGATTATTTCACTTTTAATTCACTATATCACAATTCCAGTGGGTCAGAAGTTTACATACACAAAGTTGACTGTGCCTTTAAACAGCTTGGAAAATTCCAGAAAATGATGTCATGGCTTTAGAAAATTCTGATAGGCTAATTGAGATTATTTGAGTCAATTGGAGGTGTACCTGTGGATGTATTTTAAGGCCTACCTTCAAACTCAGTGCCTCTTTGCTTGACATCATGGGAAAATCAAAAGAAATCAGCCAAGACCTCAGAAAGAAAATTGTGGACCTTCACAAGTCTGGTTCATCCTTGGGAGAAATTTCCAAACGCCGGAAGGTACCACGTTCATATGTACAAACAATAGTACGCAAGTACAAACACCATGGGACCACGCAGCCATCATACCGCTCAGGAAGAAGATGCGTTCTGTCTCCTAGAGATGAACGTGCTTTGGTGCGAATCAATCCCAGAACAACAGCAAAGAACCTTGTGAAGATGCTGGAGGGAACAGGTACAAAAGTATCTATATCCACAGAAAAACAAGTTATCCCTTTAAGGACAACAAAGTCAAGGTATTGGAGTGGCCATCACAAAGTCCTGACATCAATCCAATCGAGAATTTGTGGGCAGAACTAAAAAAGCATGTGCGGGCAAGAAGGCCTACAAACCTGACTCAGTTACACCAGTTTGGTCAGGAGGAATGGGCCAAAATTCCAGCAACTTATTGTGAGAAGCTTGTGAAAGTCTACCCGAAACGTTTGACCCAAGTTAAACAATTTAAAGGCAATGCTACCAAATGCTACAGAGTGTATGTAAACTTCTGACCCACTGAGAATGTGATGAAATAAATAAAAGCTGAAATAAATCATCCTCTCTACTATTATTATTCTGACATTTCACATTGTGATCCTAACTGACCTAAGACAGGGAATGTTAACTAGGATTAAATGTCAGGAATTGTGAAAAACTGAGTTTAAATGGATTTGGCTAAGGTGTATGTAAACTTTCGACTTCAACTGTAAATGTGACTACTGAAGCAGAAAGAATATTGCAATAATAGCAGATTAAAGCATTAATCATAAAAGGGTTGTAAGCTACAAATCAGGATTCCTACAGTACCAAAGCTTTTCCATTACCTTAAAACCAAAGTTTAATATGGAGTTCATATTACAAGATTAATTCTTGAGATATTTCTACACTCAACCTAACTGTATTAAACCCATTGTTTGCAATGACATTCTGTCTGTTGATCCATTTAATCCTTTCAAACAATGGGATGAAGCAGCTTTTAAAAATGGATCACAAGTTTTTTTGAGAGAAACATTGGCAGCCTCATTCCATAGTTTGAAAGGTCTCATTAGCCATTCCCTGTAATGGATATAGAGAGAAATAACCCCTTTTCTTCCACTGGCATTTTAGGCCTCAGCAGTTCGGAAGGAAGGATCGCAGACTGACAGGGTCGGACAGAGAAACATCCCGCCTTAGTCACCAGCTCTTGAGTCAATCACTCACCTTACCCAGACTCTGTTTTTTTAACAGGCTACTCAGGGGGCTGCAGAAATAATGAACAAAGCACAGAGAGATTTTATCTGGACTGTTCCTGAGATGGATAACGGTACTATTCATTCCCCTATACGACCAAAGAATCATTGGTCCCTGTCATCAGTCTTGAGTCATGGGTTTCTAACACTGTTTTGCATTTGCTCCGATGGGAGATGGATAGATTAACAGGTCTTCCAAAGGCACTGGCATATTTGTCACAGAAAAGGACAAGAACAATCTTCTGTAGAGGTACACAACCACAAGACAACTAATAAAAGTCTTTATGCACGTAGTACGCTACTGTTTTTCTACAAAAGTAGACATACTTCATGTAATTACCAATGCAGAGATACAGTAACACATACCAGTCATAGAGTGCCATATATTTGAATTCAGTGACCCACTGATAGCAGGTCAAATCTACACTGACGCAAACCGCAAAACCAAGTGCCAGATAAAACAAAATTGATTTAGTTGCATCTACTGATGGACATAAACAATACAAGGGAGGAGGAGACGTATAAGTCACAGTAACTAGACGCCCATTTCTACTTATAGTTTCCAATGCATTATACTATGACATGAGTTCCCAGTGGCGCACATGAGCTTCTCCTTCATACCCTGGCTTGCTTCATTGTTCTCCCATTTCCTCTGTTGGTAAGCCCTTCCTGAAGCCAGTTTACAAATTTATCATCCCAAAACCATGCGCAGGCGGATGGGAGTCCGGTGGTACTACTGAACTTGATGTTGCATATCCTGACCCTCCAAGGTCTGTTTGCAGTGACCCTGTCTTTGCCATTTTTGAAGAGCGGCAAAATAACTGACCAGGAAATCTGGGTCTCACTCCTTTCAAAGCTTTATTAACACCCAAGGCACATTCCATTACAGATACCCTGCTTAGAAGCCCTTTCTCTGCGAGTAACACAATGCTTTGACTCCTCAATCTGTGGAGGCTACAATTCTGAGGTATGTGTGATATGATAATTTGTAAACCATACCAAGTAAGTATCTCAGCCATGGAAGTATGGAAATGGGAAAGAATAAGGGAACTTACCTGACCATCCCAGGAAAGAAAAAAAAGTAGCAGTACTAATTAAATTCCATTCCTATGTGTAATCATTTTGACAGGAAATGAGGGATAAAGACCACGCCTCAAATTCAATCCAATTGAAATTCACTTTGTCCTCAACTTCCCAAATTTGGGTTACATTATTTTGTTTGTAAATGTACCTTATTGTTTAACTCAGCACCGGGTAATTTAAATATGAGTGACCTTCAATAGAATACCTGGAACCATGCAGAGATGGGTCTAATTTCACATGGAAGGTATGGATTAGGGATGCACCGAAATTTCAGCCATGTATCGGTATTTGGGGAAAGAAAAACAAAAACGGAAATTAAATCAACAATGCTGTTCATGAGCAAAAACTTTAAGTGAATTTAAGAATGAATTTGTACACGGACCCCGGAGGAACAAAAGATTTAGATTCTGCTCGGAATGATTGGATAGAAAAACTATTTCGTTTTCAAGACATTTTTCCATTTAGCCTATACTTCGCCGTTCCAGAAGACTTCCTGAACGACACAGAAAATCAACTCCGGCTCTATTCACACAAGGCCAATGCAGAAAATTTACGGGTTAAAGGGGCAGTTCACCCTAAAACACATTAGAACATATTTCCCCACTTACCCGGAGTGTTATGTATCCATCCTGAAGTTTCTGTGTGATTTGATGATATTTCTAGATGTTTGCTGCCGCTCACTCCAATACAATAAACCTCAACAAGGCAATTGTTTGTGGCGCTCAAAGTGGCATAAAACCTGCCTTTGAACCAATTATTGTTTTCAAGCTCTATTTTTGTTTTCCCCTTTTGATTAACATTCAAGCAATTAATTGGCTGCATAATCTATACTAATCGATATAGCTACCTCTTCATTTGTGGTAGTATTATTGCTTTACATCACAAAAATGTGCAACATTTCCCCATATCCTCAGATTGTTTGAACGTGTGGATAGGTTTATCTTAGGCTTCTCTTTGTTCGCAGGCAATATTCAGGCAATATTGACTACGTGAAGATCAGTTAATCGTCTTGTCTATGACCCGCACAGATTCTACAGTTTAAATGCTCACAAATAAGCAGATTTGAAAAGTTTGGTCGCTAGCCTATTGCTCATTGATAATAAACCCGTTTTCAGTTATTTCCCTTGAATAAACATTCAGAAAATTCTTCTCATTACTGACACCGGTGGCCGTAAGTGAACTGCAGCCAGTTCTATGACTGCAGCAGCAGAAAGAGGGAAGAGACTTGGAAGGGCGCTTAGACGTCACATCCATCATTCACATAATGATTTTCCCTGCAAACCCGACCCAAATTCTTTACATAAAAATCAACCCGTAGGCTCTTATACGCAATGGAGAAAGTTGGGGAAGGTCTAATCTTTTTAAGTTACAATCTGTTCATACACTGGCAATTGAAAGTGATTCATGCATGAAAAATCTTACATATAGCCCCTTTAACAAGTGTGCCAATTATCTGAGTAATAGCCTACACTGCATACTAGCATTTGCTTCTTCACGTCAAGTTAGAGAATGCAAATGAAAGCATTCAGTTTTGTGAACTTTGACCAGAGGTAAATCCCTTGGTTAACCATGTATCGCACCAGCTGTGAGCACAACGAGCAATAAAAGCAAGCGAACAAACTTCAGGAAATCTGATCATGAGCATTTAAACAGCAGATCGCGGACCATATTAACAGATCACAAAATAATAGATAGCAATATCCATTAGTATAGATTATTCTGCCAATTACTTGATTGTTAACCCCTTGGCGCAGATGGCAAATTTCACCTATTTAGGGGGTGCTCTGTTTAAGGCTTTATAACTCCAGGTGTGAGCATCACATAAACTTGATAAATGGCTTAAATGAAACAAGACAGGTGTACCATTTACAATACAAACTTAGATTTGTTTATTTTCATAATTTAAGTCAAAATAATTTAAAAAATTGTTTTTCTTTAGTTTGCTGAGAGCTACATAAGTGAAATCGATAATATATACATTTCCTGGATCATAAACTCCATGTCCACAAGTTTTGCTAAATCTGAGGATGATATGCAGAACTACTAAAGGTCTATGATGCAAAATATAGCAGTGTACCCTGTTGTCCATTAGTGTCTCCAAATCTATCCAAATGGCTAAATTGTGCACTGCTATAAATAGATAAAAATTATGATATTTAACTACAAATCAACAGTTTTGGCTCATAAAACTCGCTTTTACATAATTTCCAAGTGGGAATTACTATATTTTCACGAGTATAGGGGGGTAGATATCTATGGGTCCAAAACCCCTATGCAAAACATGTCATAAAATGAATAAAATTAGTTTTGTCCATTATAAAGCTATACATTTGCTCCTTCTGATGGCTTAAGATGAAAAACATTGATATCAGAGTGTTACATACATCTAAATATGTTGCCTAATCATTCACTCTTGTACCTCAATAAAACATCACTTGTCCCTGTACTCTACAGTATGTATACTTTTGTCCTGGGATTGCATTTTTCTGTAGTTTTTTTAATTTTTAAAATGTTCCTATTCATAATGACTCAAAGGAAATTGTTTACCTTAATCTACCACATATCAGCGCACAGTAAATTGGAATGAGCATTTGTCATGCCCGAAGAGACAAGTATATACACCATAGCCTATATTATGTATGATAACATGAACATAAAATAGTATTCCACCATCTGCAAAATGCTGCCAAATGTTTTATCTTCAATGAACATCAGCAGCCTACATCAAAAATACATTTAACGATTGCACTACAGTATGTGAAATGCACTCAAAATGCGAAAATAACAATAGGGCTATCAAACATATTGGAAAGACAGTGACCACTGAATTTTGAAAGGAACATCTCGATGTGTAAAATTAATGGTGGGATTGTATATTTATTTCATATTTAGTAGCATATATTGCTAGTAGAATACATGGTAGAATGAGACAGTACTTTCACAGTTTATTTTGCATTTGAGTGAGCAGGGCTTTTCTGGCATACGATCAGGCTATTGTTGGGTTTATCTCGTTGCTTTACGTCTAATTTTATATGATGAATAAATATATTTATGAACCCAAATATAGACGCTATTGTCCACTATGTCACACATGGGTAGGTATAGACTAGGTGGGGGGTTGCTTGTTAAATGGACTTGCTACGGGGAAATAGTGACACTTAGAAACTCTGTATTAGGCAGAAATCGCCACGGAACCGTCTACCAATAAATTTAAAACACAGAGTTTGTGATTTCCAATAATAGTTTGGCTGCAGCAGCAACGAATGTCTCAGTTGAACAAAAAGGTTCCGCCGGCGTCACCTTCTACGCAAAGGAGTTAATAAAAGCGAAAAAACTGCTTGAGAACAATTCATGGTTAAAAGGCAGGTTTTTCATTTTTCTCCGTTTCCATGCACAATATCATATATCATCGTCATTTTTACCCAGCCCTAGACCCACGTATACCCTGATGTAACTAATATATTATTTGCTCTGGTAAAGGAATGTGCCAGAAAAATATGAGTGAAAAGCTCATGTCAGCTTTTTATTTTATTGATTTTACACATGACTAGCTATTTACATTGCACATTAATCCTGCATAGGCTAGAGCACTCCTTGCTAAATGAGTGAGTAGGCATACACTGTGACTTTACTGTTCTTTAACATTCTGGAATTCTCATTGAGTTCGCCTCTAGGGTTGGGTTCGTTATTTCGACACTGGTTCCAAAATGGTTCTTTTTTCAGGTCCTAGTGTGAAAAAGACCAATTAAAATAGAATATTTATTTGTACACACTCATACATCTTATATATTATTAACCAGCCTAACACTTCCCTGACAACACATTTTCCGAAACAGAACTCTTGAAGGTTCAAGGTAATCCCCAAACTACATTCCATTACTACTACAACTACATTTCCTATGAAGTCTTTTGAAGTATTTTATGATACTTACGCTAGAATTCAGAGAATTCAAAATTTTACAGCAAATTCTTACTGAATCACGTTAATGTAACAGCCTAACCTGTTGTTAAGATGATGTTCCCACCTGCAGATATCCATCACTGAAGGTACATCATTTTGCAATATATTCAAAGCACAAACATGTTTGCAACTCATCCCTTAACTGTAAATAAAGTATGAAATGGATAAAAAAAATTACTTATGAATAACTAAGTGAACATCAGCCAAAGCAGATAAATAAGATCATTCAACCCTTATGAAGCAGAAGCCTTTGAAAGTTAATTCGGCATTATTCACACAAAAAATATCAACTGAAGTCTGAGAAATAATCTTCCCATAATGCATACTTATAGCTCATTTTCCCCAGAGTAGTTATTAATCATAATATGACAACTTGTATGAAAGACAACTTGTATGCTTATTTGACAGCAAGGTTTGGAATGGGTAGAATAAACATAACCGCCTGTGTCACTTTCCTTGACATGCTGCATCCATCTTTTAAACATATCAGCTAAGTTTACTGAGCATATTTTGTGCCCATGAGAGACCCACTGGCCAGGTTTTCATGGCACATTACAGGTGCTTTGTATTTGTACATTTCAGATTGATCCCAGTCAGTAAATCTCCAGAGGCACATTGCTGGTAGGGACACACAGAACCCATCTCAATAAGGAATACCTTTAAAAAAAAAAAACATTAGTGCCTGACTTTGTACCTGTGGATAAAATAAACCAAACAAAATATCAGTAAATGCTGGCTACTGTAACTCCCATAATTATTCTTAAATTATTTGTATGCAGTTAACTTATTTGTGGGTGTACTTCATGACTTTAAATGTTCATCAGTTTTTATTTTCATATTTGAACTTTTTTTCACTTAGAGAAACATGCAAACTGAAGACCAGTGATATAATGAATCAAACTATTTATAATTGCATTTTATAAATACATTTTTGTGGAATCATTTCACCAAGGTTAAAAAGGACCAAAGTGTGTGAAATGATATCTGTGTTCAAACATAAAGGGATGATAATGCACACACACAAATGAAAATGACTATTGCCTTGCCCATTGTTAAACACAGGTAATACTATCAGAAAGGTGTTTCTTAACTGTTATTAACTGGATGAGAAACTCAGTAGCGTTTTTTTTCTTTCAAAATTTCAAGAAAAATTTCAAGCATTACTTTCTCTTATGAATATTAATGAAAAAAACGTTGCTGCCAGGACTGCTTAAGTGGAGTTGTAAAGATGACTGCAATAATATTGCATTTTCCAAGAAAAGGTCATTGTCATGGTAATGAACTGGAAAAAGGAGGATAACAACCAGGCAGTTTGTGTGCCTGTTATGAGCAGTAAGCATATCCACTCAAAGAAGTGTCATAACATTCAAGCAAGACTGTATGCAGAGGTATCCATTTTTCCAGTTTTGAGTATAGAAAGGTGTTGAAGTGCATATGAGTAATTCTGGGGGGAAATGGCTCCTTTTCAATCTTGACCTCTCAGTTCCTTATGATATTTGAAACTTCTAATGGAGCAATGACCATTGGTATACTTTTGAGAAAAAAAAACACAAACCATCATGAAGAAAATTAGAGATAGAGGGCCCTATCTTACACCCGGCGCAAAGCGGCGCTAACCCAAACGCAAGTGTCTTTGCTATCTTACACCCGGCGGTAGGTTCATTATAACGCCTAACGCTCACGCCGTTTAACTAGCATGTACTCTTGCGCCATTTGGGCGTGTTGGTCTTAAGATGAGGAGTGGCCAGGATTCTTTTTGGCGTATTGCTATCTTGAGCCAGCAGAAAGCGTTGCGCTAGAACCACCACTAACCTGGTCTAAAGTCATGTCGCAGTTGTATACATGTTATTTTAACAGCGCATATAAGTGCGTCTACAAAGGCGTGTGCACAATGCGCGTACCCTCCTGTCTGTTACACACAGGGGCACGCACAAGCATGATTAAAATATCAAGATTACAATGTGAAATAGTATTATTGTGTAGCCTATATCAAAAAATACATAATAATAAAAGGGTCATAGCCTACCTTTCCCTCAGCGAAGGGGAATGCCATGCACATTAAATTGCTTTCAGCCCACTCCATCAACATCCAGGCGATGTGCGATGGTACGGGACAATGGCTATCCATTAAAAAGCAGCTGATAACACCTATATCAAGCCTAATGTGCGAATTGTCATTTACACCTAATGCGTGAATTGTCATTCAATGGAAAACTCGTGCACGGCAATAGACGGACATTTAAGTTCGGAAAATGCGCTTCAGATGTCATTACAATACAGCTCTGTTTATCTATGAATACAGCCTGTAAGTAAATAGAATGGTTTGTGACTGAAAAAAGTTCAAAACCTTGTCCAGTGAATATTGCATTTATTGTTTTTCAAATAGCCTAGGCTACAGCGGATTCGCTGTGCATAAGGTTTTTTTTCGATAGCCTATGGTTAAAAAACGGAGATGTCACCATGTTAACTAAATTGTAACCTTAGCTATTCTTCGTCCTTCATATTTTTTTAATTACAGTGACCAGGTTTCCATACTCTCACCGTTTAAAACCCAGCTGATTTCACCCGTTATTCCATAACTGAAGAAAACGATTTTAAAGAGAACTAAGCGTCTAATTAGAAACTAAAACAAATTTGCAGCACGTTACACAATTAATTCACAATTAATTCATAATGCCATTCTCTGCACGTGCGCTGCATGTTCTCTGTTTCCCCTGCTGTAAGTCGCACGTTTCACGGTCTTCCTGGGAAAGTGGATTGTTTTAAAGGATTACGCTACGAGTAAAATAGGTTGGTCACATTTCCATAAACAGGACATTATTAAACAAGGGGAAATATGCGTGAACATATGGGTTGCGAACCTGACAGCTTTATTGTAGGCTATTTAGTGTTATCATTAAGGCAAAATAACGGTATGTATGTTATTAATCAATATTAGCCTACTATGCAGGTAGCCTAATGAACTTTGGATGGAGCTTGAACTTTGAGAACTCCATGAGAACAGCCTCTTGGAATTGATGTTTGACACTTTCATTGCATAATCAAACGAAATTCGCTGAACAAGCAGGCTAATTTGGCGTTTTCTAAGGTGAGACTGAAGCCATTGATAGCTTATTCTCAGCTGTTGCAGGTCCTTTTAACGAAATGTAACCGCATATATTTTGTAAAATAACCCTGTCTGGAATTACCGGGAACTCATAGGCTAATGGTTAGTCCGAATAATATTGATCATACTCCATTTAGCCTATTCCTTGATCACACTAAACACGCACGAGCATGTCTGTTTCGCCATCAAGCAATCCGCCAAGGTGGAAAAGCAGGCTTTTAAAGGGAATGGGATATGACATTTTGATTGGTTTATTGCATGTCACGCCCAAGACACACCTATAATTAATGAAGCGACTAGGTTCAGCCCAGTTGCACCTTGCGCCGTGCTTAGCGCCAAAAAAACACGCCGTTAAAATAGCAAAAGTGGACTTGGACACGCCCAAAATGGACTTTACGCCATGCGCTTAGACTAAGCGCCAAGATCGCCAAGATAGGGCCCAAAGTGTCCATTCTCACTCCACATTTGGCCTACCCACCTCTACTTTTGTGACCTAGTTTGACAACCGTAAATAGTAAACACAATATCTAAGTATCGATATAATTACAAAGACTCGCTCTCCAACATGGGTCATATTTGAGTACTTTGACTTAATTCTTTGCATTAATTAAGAATTTTAAAAAAATCAAATTATCTGAAAACTACTTTTTTAAATTTTGCTCAATTTTTCATGTTGTTCTATACAGTCCGATGTCATACACATGCCAATTTACAGAGTGAGATCTCTTGTCATTTTTGTTTTACAGTTCTATTAGAAGAGTATTACAAGGGCTGATTGACTGGTTAAAGCAGGGATGCACAATGCTGTCTGACTGATTGCTTTCAACTTCTTTTCACCATACTTTTGGGATTTTGTAATTGTTTCTTACCGACAGGAGAATCCCCCATGGCAGATAATGAAGTCTACCATTTCTGTGTACAACCAGTCACCTTGCTCCTCATTACTTGGCAATTCTTCTTCACGCAGTTCAAGGGATTCTTGTGTTTTTAGCTGTTCATCTTAAAGTTTTTTGCAACAAGTGACACAAATTTCCTGCCCAATAACAAAACTGCTAAAAATTATGCAAAAGACTTCTAATTACTATAAAACAGAACACTCAAGCTTCACCTTCAATTTGGACAGAAAATACATGGTGCAGCTAAACTTAGAGATGTCTTTTCTTTTGCACAGGTCCATTCAGTATATACACAAAAGGCAACTCAAAGATGCATCTCTGAGAATTTAGTTGCAAAGTACATGTCAATCCCAATTGTTATTGGGCTGGAGCTGGGGGGTATACTACGAAGCAGGATTACTGAATTAGCTGGATAACTGCACTGAGTAAAACCCAGAATAGCTCTTTTTACTTCAGTCCATGTTCCCGAAATGGGAGGGTCATGCATTTTACTCAGTGTAGTTATCCAGCTAACTCAGTAATCCTGCTTTGTAGTATACTCCGAGGAAACTTCATTTTCTTTATGTTTTTTTTTTTTTTTTTCTCAAACGTATACCAATGGTAATTGCTCCAAGTCCATTCCAAGGTTACACTATGGGTGTCAAATATCAAAATTATCTGAAAAGTCAAGATTGAAAAGGTTGACAATACTGAATTACCTTATCAAATATTTATAAAAATCATGTACACATTAACTTGATTCAAATCAACAATGATAAATGCTATGATCGTCAAAACAAGTGAAATTCAATATTAGTATCTACAACAACATGATATCAACAAATACCTTTGGACATAAGCTCTGTGAGAAGCTACGTAATTTATACATTTACAATTTACATCATAAAACATAATGGTGACACAGCTGCAAAATGTGAGCAGTTATCTTCCGCCATAGCTTTAATCATCAAGACGTCTGTGGAAAAATGTGTACTACCCTGACAACAAATATTTGTCATGCCAATATACTCCTGATCTACTGTGTATCAAATACAAAGGTCCATTCTACATGCAAAGCAGGAAGTCACCAGCATTAATCATTTCCTTTCTGACAGTGTGGAAATGAAAGATCAGACCAGAGACCAGCTTATGAAAGGAAGAAGTCCTTGCTATTTTCCAAAGGTTTACAGCCTCCATTCTGCACTGTGTGTACAACTCATCCTATTGTGGCACATTTCAAACCTTCCCTGACAGACTCAATAATGATGTTGTCAGGACCGGGCCAGTTTTGGGTTTCATTACTGACTTGTTTGAACCTGCTGCAAGGGCCAACAGAATTTCAAGAAACCTGCATTCATTGCCTTACAATAAGACAGACTCAATGACTAGATTAAGCAGTCAGATCAGTAGATCTGACAACCTGTGTCCTACATCAGCAAATAAATAAATATACATAGCTTGTTCCTATTTTTTTTAAATTCAGACGGTTTATCTGATATAAGCCTCCCTACCAGACAAAACAATATAGTCCCAAGTGCTGACTAAATTAAAATAAGATGAAATGTGTATTTTGTCAATTTGAAAACTTGTCTTAGCTTGTACTTGAGCTGATGCCAATTTTTTGCACATAAATCTGGGATAGTAATTTTATTCTTTACAATAAAAAAATCACCATCAGCTCAAGTCCAAGCTAAGGCAAGACTTAAGACTTGATTAAAAGAAGCCTGTAGCTGCAGGTGTACCTGCATATGGCTTGGAATTGGAATTTAATTCAAAAGCTAAAAGCTCTACTCATTAAAACAACTTTTAATGATTGTGAGGGATCGCCATGAAATCTGCAATTGCCGAATACTTACTGTGACTGAGAATGTATGATTCAATCAAATCTTGGACACAGCACAAATTGTACCCTGGCCCCAGGCCTGTCTGACTGTTCCTGTCACTGTGTGTGTGTGTGTGTGTGTGTGTGTGTGTGAGAGAGAGAGAGAGAGAGAGAGAGAGAGAGAGAGAGAGAGAGAGAGAGAGAGAGAGAGAGAGAGAGAAAGAGAGAGTGAGTGAGTGAGTGAGTGAGTGAGTGAGTGAGTGAGTGAGTGAGTGAGTGAGTGAGTGAGTGAGTGAGGGAGTGAGGGAGTGTGAGATATTCCAGATCAGTTTACCCCTCCTTGGCAGAACTATCTGACTCACACGTGACTTGCTGCATTCAGTGAATCAATACAATACCCCATGTCAGCAGAGGGCACTCTCAATTTCACACAATTTCAAGATCACTGATCTTTCATTCTTATATTTGGTCTAATTTTTACAAAGCTTAATGCTAATTATAAGCTTGTCCTTTTTTTACATCAACATCCTCAAAATGGTTAACTTGGGAGGGCATGCACATGCATGCATCTCCTCTGAAGTTCATGCATTGTTACAAATTATTTTCACTTTACTCTAAGCGGTGTGCCATTGTACCAGAGGTCCGTTAACTGGTGCAGGCAGACTGCAAGCAGACCCCAGGCACACAGCTGGACTCCAGAGGAGTCACTATTGTGTGCTCAGGTGAAGAATGTTCTGCCAATTAAATTTCTACATCCCTGATGCTAATTAGCACATTACAGCACCAAGGACCTTTAGCAGTACACTCCACAAAATCCTCAAGGGTCATTCCAGGTGATTACAAAGAGACCAAGATATTGTTTTACCATTTACGGTTGTCAAACTGTAGGTCTTGAAAGCAGAGGTGGGCATGCCAAAAATGGAGTAAAAATAGACTTAGTCCCTAATTTTCTTAACAATGGTTTGTGTTTCTTTTCTCAAAGGTATAATGATGAGCAATACTCCAAGATTACAATATAGGTGTCAAATATCAGATAGATCTGAGAGGTCAAGGTTTAAAGGGCCCAAAGGGCCCATTTCCCCCTGGAATGACCCTAAAGAGTTATTTAAACAACATTTATACCTTACAATAAGGTTTGATAATTACTATATTGGGCTTCCTAGTGCTCTTAGGCAAGAATTCCCATAATACTGAGACCTGTGAGACCAATGAACAAACATACAACTCTTCCAGAATAACAAAGTCTCTCTGTTCACCCTGTAGCTTATAATAGTTTGGCAATGGCCACAGGCGCAGTGTTTGTCTTTCAGTCGTTCACGGACATGCTTGTTAGTTTAAGGAGCAACGTACCATGCCCTAACACCGACATCGGCCTGACCAGCTCAGGCAGGGGGTGTTGACACTAGGCTATTCCCCACTTCCCTAGTTCTATCGCTGCCACACGATCTCACATGTATTGGTGCATCTCTACAAACCCCAACAGCAAGCTGGCAAACACCCATGTACAAGACGTCCCTTTAAACAATTTAACGACAGATACAGTGAAATCCACAAATCAGTGCCAGCTTCAACACAATTCACATGTTCTTCATGTTTTGTAAAATAAACTACTGAGTTAAATTTTTCAGGAAGTTGAATTTGCGACATTCCTAGAGGATACTGTAGAGGCCAGATGCTTGTCCCATGCTGTCAAATGCCGCACTCTCCCTTTAAGCACAGGTCAGACAGGGCACGGTGATCCTTTACAGAGGGAGACAGCCTTGTTGGCATGCCAAGGGAATAACAAAGTGCCTTGGATACGGCGGGTGAGGCTGGAAATGTAATCCCCCGCCACAGTTTTAATCAGCGCACAAGAGCACTCAACGTGAATCTACAGCCAACCAGAATCTACAGCCTTCTGAGACGTGCCAAGAAGTCTCAATTCAAACACTCCAGTCTAAACTCAAATACCAGCAGAATTAATGCTAGATGATCCGCAGTTCAAAAGTCATCCCACTCAAAAGTAGAAAACATATGCCTCGTCTTCATGATTCTGCAACCACCACTGTAATTTATATTTGTTGTATATGACAAGCTACAGATCAAATGCCTCTCCATGTAATATACAATGACGTCTCCTTAATTTCAAAGCATGAATAAGCAGTGCATGGTGACATGGACACTCCTAATGGCAAATTAGTGTATTTATCAGAAAAGAAAGATTTTTGAAAGAAAGTGTAAAATGAATTATGCAGCTGTAGCCATGTCCAATGTGGCCTTGAAACCTCCCCTTGAGGATGAAGATCATTAAAATAAATTTGCTTTAATTCATTTTGGAGTGAAAGCAGCAAAGAGCCATGTAAAATGGATGACAACAAAGTGGGTTTTTTTCCCCCTATGGCATACAATTATAATCAAAGCAACATACAAGTTCTTCATTGTTTCTACAATCAATGATCTATATTCTCAAACATCCTCAAGACCAGTAGTCTTGCTGGTTTTCTATTACACATAGTAGTTAATTGATCAGTGTCAATGGTTAGCCAGAGATTCCACTCATTTGGTATCCCAAGAATGAACCCAGCAGTATTACATATCTTTCTTTAATGTTGAATTATCACCACAACGACTGTGATTACCTCTGTGAAGCAAAAAAAAGTGCCTAATCATGAAAAACAGCACCAAAGGGTGGTGCTGTTTTTCATGATTAGGCACTTTTTTTAAAAGGAACTTCTTTTAAAAGGAACTTCAGTGAGGCAAACCTTTTGTCTGCTTCACTACACCACTGAAATCAATGGATGACTTTATAAGACATGATTGGATAGTTGTGGATTATGCCACTTTTTGAGCCCACCCATGAAGCACTGCCTCACTTAAGTATTTTAAATCATGCATGTTCTTGTGCGCGTTCTCTTCCTGATGATTGACATAATCTCTAACCATCCAGGACATGAGTTCAGCTGTCCAGCAAGATATAATCATTTTCACTGCTAATTTTGAGGAGAGCATTAGTGTTTCACTGTATTAGAGAAGGAGAGAGCGAGAGAGAGATCCATTTAGTTTTTATGGTTGCGGCGTTATCGGTGATGATTTGTACATATTGTAAATAGTTAAAATTTGTATTGGTGTTGTAGTGTTAATAGCTAGCTAATTACTAGTTATTAGTGATGTAACTAACGTTATCTAACGTTAGCCTAAACTAGCTCACTTTTTGTAACTTTCGCAATTTAATTTGGCTGCATTTCAAAGAAAATGGGATCTGTGAATGTAAACATCCTGGGTCGGATTATGCAGGAGTCTTTTTAAATCCTTAAAAAGCACATCCACTGTCTCAGCCTGTCTCTGCCTACTACACAATTTACAAAAATACTTCATGGGGGGAGGGCGGAGGAGCTGTGTCCATCGTCGTTTGCATAAATGAACGTAGGCTACATTGTACAAATGATTTTGTATAACTCGGATCAAACTGTCAAACTAGACGTTGTACATCAAATATGAATCAAGATTCAGCATTCACTCAAATATTTTCAGAAACATATTTTAGTGGACTATTTAGGTGGAATAAGAGAGTTGAACAGGACACCACGTTGTTCCGGTTTGAAAACGTGGAGCCGAAACGAAAGTAACGTAGTGGGTCTAACCAATCAGGTGCCGGCTGTTTCCGTTGTGGGCGATGTAATTATCCATATAACGTAGAGGTACCTGCAGAGAGGTACTCTGACATCACAATAGGGGCGGGGGCAGTGTGGGGAGCAGAAAGGAAATGTCAACCGTTAGGGGCAGCATAAAGATGCTTTTCTACCAGAAATATTATTTCAGAATTGTTGAAATAACGGAATGCATGAATAAGTTTTATTATAAGTTTGGCATACAAACACGTTTACAGTGGAAAAAAAGGCTGATCTAGGGTGTACTTACTCCTTAAGATTGCGAGTGAAGGTGGATGGGAGACTGAAGCCTCCTATCAATTTTGTCCAGCGAGTGGGCTCGGTAAGTCGGAGCTTTAACGTTAAATGCTTATGGTAGCCTATGTCAAGATGGAGTGGCTAACAGGCATCTTGCCAACAAATTGTGTATTATGTATTGCTGGACAAGTGTGTTGTTTAAAGGATAAGTCAGTTTATTTTTTCGACTTGGACCTATTTGTACAAACTGGAGTGCTTCTCAGGTGACCACAGCTGGAAAAATAAAGATGTGACAAAATTATTCTTACCGATCAGCATGGTGCAAATGGTTAAAAATCGTAAAAAAAAGTTGAAAAAAAAAATTTGAATTAGGCACACTTCTAAGTGTGCTGCTGCAGGCGATGTTCAAAGTTTGCGAGAGATGGCTTTAATGATTTATGTAATTTCGACCGGTCTGTTAAGATTAATGCAAAATTGAAGGATCATGCCAGTGTAACCATGCAATTGGGAAAATAATTTTAACAGTTAAATGCATCAATCTGGTGCATCTTGAGAGGAAAATTAGGTGGCTAGATGTGTAAACAATTGTGTGCTTTTGTAAACAATCCAATCATAAACTCATGCAGTTGTATCAACTTGTAAGACGCTTGATCCTACACTTTAAATTACAATCATTTGGCAGACGCTTTTATCCAAAGCGACATACAATAAGTTCATACAGAAGGTCATTGAAGCAACTACAGAACAGATTAGGCAAAGCACATTCTTCCCATAACATACCAGCTATCCCTAGTAATGAACATTGAATATAGATCACACAGTAAGCTTCTAAACTAACATCAAACAGTTACAGGAAACAGAAAAAAAAGATTTCACTTCACAGTCCAACGTTACAGTAAAAATATGGCACCATATCGCATACTACGTCAGATTTAGAGATCACATTCAGCTTCACAGTCAGGATACAGCTTTGCTAACTTGATGCTGGAAATAATGTTTTACACCATTGTAACCAAATTTGCATCGATGTAGCGATCGAATAGATAATTACTGCAAATGAGGTCTCCTCAAAATGCGTTCTGGAACGATGGCTTGGATAAAGCGATGGTGCAAAGCAGATAGCAATCTTTTATGTTTATGATGAGTAAAAAAAAAAGTTTGGTTTCATTCGGAAATTGGCAGGACAAATTACCTGTATGTAATTTATCCCCCCTCCAAATCAAAAATAAAATTCTAAATTATATTTCAGCCATAATTTTTTATTTGGATAACAGAGCTGCAGCTCCGATGCAGGCGGATTTGAGTATTTATCTATTGAACAAGCATCGGTGCTGAGAGAATCTGGCTGTTAATAAATGTGAGTGAGTACTTGTCATTGTATTCTATTTGGTGTTATTCCTTTGACAGAAGGTGGCTCAATTTAAATGGCACAGCCATAGTGATGAGTTGTCAAGTAATTTAAACCTGTTTTAAATGGGCCGCCAGCTCTTTAAAGAAAAAAATTTTTTATGATAAATTTATATAATTTGTATCATTTAGTAAGTCTTTATCAAATTATCAAAAAAACTGAATTATTTTAATTGGGAGTCATTGATAACTGAATGTTGTTGATCTGGCTTGAGTCTATGTGACAATGTTTGTTGGGCGAGTCTAACGACATTCACACTCTTTCAAGTAGCCTACTAATGTTAGTTAGCCACTTGAAGGGATGAAAATAATCATTAATTTGCTTTCCAAAAACATCTAACGACAGTCCTGTACCAGAGGTTTTCTGTGGAGAGCGGAACTCCGCCAGTCAGCTGTGAGGATCCTGAGGTAATTATTAGCCTAACGTAATATTACATGCCAGCGCTCGTCACAGGGGGGAAAAAAAAAAAGTTTTGTTTCGGCTTGCAAAAAAGGGGATCTAATCCACGGACAAATAGGCCTAAATATTTAGAGAAAATAGGACAGCAACTCTCTCGTATAATATTTATTGAACCACAAGACTAACGCGTTTCGGAGATAACGTGAAACTCCTTCGTCAGAGCGTGATACTGACAGGTATTTTAGTCTTGGTGAACTCTTTTTGTATTGTGTGTTTTTGTGTATTTTTGTATGGGTTTCACATTACTATAATAATAATAATTATTATTATTATTATTATTATTAATAACAACAATACATATTATTAATACATATTTTATATGATAAAAAAGTAGTGATTGCAATGAGATGTGGAGTAACCCAATGTTTGGGTAAGATTTAACCCAGCAATGTAGTTATTCTCATTCAATGCATGGGTCAAATGATCAACCCAGTATTCTGGGTTAAAATAGTCAAACCCAGCGGTTGGGTGAAATCAACTCAACGTGTTCTGTCCCATAGTGACCCAACCGTGTGGTCAAAATTGGGTTGTTTTTTAACCCAGCATTTTTTTGAGTGTGGCACGAACAGGGATTTGATTTTTACAGGGGGAAAAAAAATCCCAGGCAGTGTTTCCCCCAGGTTGCGTGTGGGAAACACTGCCAGGGGTGATGGTGGGTTCACTTCAAAAAAAATTCTGGTCAACAGCCGCCACTGCCTAGATCAAAGGCAGGATTGGTAAAGAAGGGCATTACCAGCCAAACCGAGGTAAACCGGCAAAGTGATTCTTACATTTCTCTCCATGCTACAGGTTAATATAATCATAATTCTGCAATGGAAGTACTGTTGTCCCTTTCAAAAATGAATATGAACAGTCAGTCTAAAAAAACGGATCTGAGCAACAACTCGGAACTGAGCCTTAAAAACTCCAACATCCAAGCCAGACAGGACGCTTGATATTTGATATCACTATTGACCATAAGAAGATTGTATGTAACTTTTGACTGATTCATTAAATCCCTCCACATGAGTGGAAATGAACCACAGCACGCGCGCGCTTTACAGTTCAATATACAGAGAGAACCATTTACAGTTCAACATGAATTTCGCACGCAGGCTGAATGCAGTGTATATTGGTCAGACAGAAGAGGGTTGCTTTACCAATAATTACACATCGATAATTGGAAGATAAATTTTCATTCTGTAACAATCTATTTGCAGTGAGCCAAAGGAGAAAGCTTTTTTTTTTTAAAATATTAAGTGACTTGTTGGCTAGGAGTCTCTTTTCAACATACTCCCAACCACCCCCTCCTGCCCCAACCCCCTAAATAAAATAAAATTCCCAAAAAAACATAAGGCAAAAATCAGCATTTTCATCTCCATAAATTAAATTTTCAGAGAGAAAATAATCTCTGTGCTGTTGATTTTGAGGAGAGAAATCTTCAATCAGCTGCAGTTTTACATTAGTGTTGATGAAAGGAGGAAGGCGACTCGCTATACAGAATGTTTAGCAGAGACACTGGTGTAAGAAGGGGGGTGATGTTGAGAGTGAAAAGAGAGCAGGCTGATTTAGAGATCTCAGTTACTATGGCAAACCAAAGAACAGGGCAGGCTATGTGCTGGCTCTGTTGCTAAACTCTTGGTCAATGCCAACGAGAGGTCAATGCTGGAGAGAAGAGCATATTTTCATTGAATGTCCAAAAGAGCTCTCTGCAATGAAAGGAGGTGGCAGTCTGGCATACAGGCTGGCTTCCAAGAGCCATCAACCGGACTGCTTGGCGAATGTCTTTGCCCTCTCATCGTGCGCACAGGAAAGAGTAACCCAACACGTTTCACAGAAGGACTGCGGAATTCCAGAGAAAACGCATGGACACAGGAAGACCATTGTTCAGGCCGGGTGAACAGATTCAGTAGCTGGGTTTAGACTGGGAGGTGGACTGAGACATCCGTGGACAGTGGAGTACAACAGGAACCCGTTTTAAAACACAGCACTATCCACCAGCTCAATTTTTGAAAAAAGATTCTTCTAATTCATTATATTTTATTACTTTTACTACAATTTTCATATTAATGACACTCAACAGATAGGAATCTGACTTAATAATAAACAGTAGAGGTGAATTTGATTGCTACATCACTGTTGTTGAATGTTTATTAAGCCTCATACTAAGTGGATCATAAGTAGTTTTTTTTGTTTTTTTAAATATGGACACTCAACGAGCGAGCTAAACATTAACCTGGATGCACAGTGACAGCCAGTTTTATTCCTCTCCTAATGGTCCAGGTTGAACGAGAGGGCACAGCAAGAGTCAGCAGATCTTATTAACTGAGTAATTTGACCTTTCCACTTTGTACCTCAAAAAGCAACTCAAGGAGAAAGATGGCATTGACAGTGAGAGGCTAAAACAATTAAGGGGATTAAGGTCCAGTTATTATTCAACAATGAAATACCAATGTTTCTACATAAATGCATAAAATGTTTTGCAATATAAGATAGTTTTGAGACTAAGAACCTTTTTTTACCAGTATTTTTTAACTGAGTAAAGCATTGCTACAGTGTTTGATGATGGGACACATAATCCCACAGTCTGGGTCAGTGCATCTACAGTAGAAACACTACATGGATCTACATGGAGCATTGCCCGTTCCGGAGGATATTATAGACCCAAATTTGATTGGATGCCTGGCTCCTGAATAGGGATGGGAGGATTTAAGATTTTATCTTTTATCGCGATAAAAACACTCAAGATAATTTTATCGTGGTGAATTTCCATTATCGGGATAATCGTGAATGTCCTCACATGAGCGTAAGTATCCTCAAGAGTGACTTGAAAAAGCTGTCTAGCTCACTAACGTACAGTCCTATTGATTTCCTGATTTATTTTGAATTGCCATTTGCAACAAGTGGGAGCCAGCATCTTTCCAGTCAATCGTCACCATGACTGAAGGATCGGCTTGCCCATTGTATCTCCCACAAAAAAAGTTAAATCGGATGTGTGGAAATACTATGGATTCAAAACTGAAGGACAACAGAGAGATGAGGTGCCCATCTGCAGAACCTGCCGGAGGAAGGCGCCCTTGTTTGTTTTTCACTAAAAAGGATGCTCACAAAAAAAAAAGATACGTGTCCTATGATGCAATAAAAAAACTTTTTCTTAACAAAATTTAAGGTAAAGTGATTCCAGTATGTTTTAGTGCCATTTTAAGAGTTTTAAGCATATTTTGATGATTATCGGAATAATATTGTGAATCACAATTATTTTGGCCAGGATAATCGTGACATGAAATTTTCATATCTTCCCATGCCTACTCCTGAATGACCTTTGATATTTCACTTTGGTTTAAGCTTCAGGAGGTAGGTGTTGGACTCAAGGGGCCAAAACCGGGCTTTGTTTTTGAAGCTCACTTCCTGGTCTTGTTGCGAGCATGGCTCTCTGCCGCCAGTACGGTTGGCTCCAGTATAGGTCTTTCAGGCCCATTTTTCAATGCAAGTCAATGGTACCAAATACAGTAAAAATACAAAGTCAATAGATTTTTCTCACCAGAACATGTAGCTGCGCAATAGGTGCTTTTTCTTCGTCTAATGTCTCCCCATGTGCCGATTTGTTATTGTGTTGTTTGTACGCTGTTTAAACATTTTTGTGGACCAATCCGTGGCAGAGGCTCTCCCTACTGTGCAAACTCTGACTCCACTGCGCAGACTCTTTTTGTACAACATGGCGGCAAAACCAGTACTTCTGCCTGACTTCCGGAGCATCAAAACGGTTTTTACGAGCCTGTGGGAAGGCAACAGTGGGGTGACGTAACAGTGACTTTGTCCATTTTTTTTTTTTACAGTCTATGGTTGGACTGTGCTGACTCGGCAAACAATGGCAAGTTGACTCTTTCAAATACTCATGGAGTGTCGGCAACAATTCACAGCTCGATTAAACTGACTGCTGTCTGGTGGATATCTCGCTAGTGTCAATCAATGTCTGGAAAGTAATCATAGCCTGCTTTTAATTAAAATAGGAGATAGAAATTAATAGCAGGCACCACCACATCTCAGATTGAATTTCTTAGCTTATGCTTTGCATGGCTGTAATACTACTTAGAAGAATCTGCCATTGTTAGTTGTGACAAAGTGATTTTGTGGAAGGACAGTAAAGGCCCTTGACAAGTGGAAGCAAGAGCAAGATAACCCCATCTGCATGTGAAATGTGCTGCTCTACTGTCACTCAGCAGATCTGAAAACCGGCCACAGATTCTGCAGGGGTTGCCAGAATGTACACCTGATCAGAAGACTCCAACAATGATGATACCAATGTTTGAGCATTCTAACTGAATTATTATCATCACCATCCTCCTCATCATGATGTCAATCTATTCCAGCCTCTATGTAACCAGCTGAGATATTTTAAGCTCCAGAAACTACAAAAGGATACTGCCATCTCCTCCAATACTTGCTCTATCAAATCCAATGAGATTCTGTCAAAGCTCAGCCAATTTAAAAAGCAAAGGCAGCTTAATAAAAAAATGAATCGCTGAAATCTGAGGGTGCTTTTCCACTTTACTTTTCATGGAATATAGTCCTATAAAAAGAGGCAGTTTTGCTTTTCTGATAATCAGTTCCTCATCAAACCACTACTATCACATTAAAGGGATAGTTCGGAATTTTGGACATAATGTCTCAATTACGACTTACCCATGATGTAGTTGATTGATGGAAACCATTTTCAACTAATTCCATGCTGTCCCTTCTTTTGGACATGCACACGTTGTTAATGCTAGCGCAACTCTATGGCAACCGGTAGCATCCACTACCAAATGCACTTAAACACTCCACAGTGCACCCAAAGCAAATAAAATACGACGACAGTCTATCGGGGGAGCGATACTTTATGTTACCTACGAATGTAGTGCCGGCACTGGTCGACTACAACAACAAAGAAGAGTAACAAGTTGCAATGGCCACGTTCGCTCCGTCGCCGTACTTCCACAGAGAATATTAGGTCAGCACAAAGTAAAGGATTCAACGATAGTTTGACTTCAAAAATGATGGTATAA
Organism: Synaphobranchus kaupii; assembly: GCA_029718625.1. NCBI lineage: Eukaryota > Metazoa > Chordata > Actinopteri > Anguilliformes > Synaphobranchidae > Synaphobranchus > Synaphobranchus kaupii. Next base: position 98,806,699 of record CM056377.1, on the reverse strand, counting down.
ACACTCAAAATAACCCCGATAGACTGTTTATTTGCTTTGGGTGCACTGTGGAGTGTTTAAGTGCATTTGGTAGTGGATGCTACCGGTTGCCATAGAGTTGCGCTAGCATTAGCAACGTGTGTATGTCCAAAAGAAGGGACAACATGGAATTAGCTGAAAATGGTTTCCATCAATCAACTACATCATGGGTAAGATGTAATTGAGACATTATGTCCAAAATTCCGAACTATCCCTTTAATGATGAAATTACATACATGAAACTGCACAATGTAGAATGTAGTATATGTATGTACCCCAGTTTTGATACTGTAGGTATTTTTGGGATTATTTTGCATAAGAGTGATAGGATAGTTCAAAGTTGTCTCAAGTTGTCTGTTCTGTGCAATGCAAACCATTCAGGTTCCTTCTTGATAAACAACATATTAAACTGCAGTCATAAGTTTTAATTTTTAAATTTGCTCTCAGGCCAAGAGATTACATGGTTGGCAAAAAGTTGCTATCATTTTTATAAAACTCTTTTAGTGTTGAGAAGTAAATTGAGTTGAACTTCAGGGGGTTTGAAAATTAGTTTTTTTTGTCTCTTCTAGGACATTGATAACAAACAAACATTACACTTAGCATATATTCATGTTCTTCAAGAATGCAATCACAGAGGGTTCGCTTCTACTCATAAAACTTTAAGCAACATAAACTTTAATTCCATTCAATTATAACTTCCAACACAGAAACCAAAAATTAGGAAGAATTTAAACCGAACATCTATGCATCAGACACTGGACTAGTGTGACCCCTAGAGATACAAATCCAGGGGATCAGAGTTTATGATATCACTATGTAGATTCATCTAGAATTTTTACATCGTGAAATCAGACCTGCTATAGTTGCTGCAGATGTAGTGTAGGTTGCAAATTAGACTAGTGGATGATGTTATCAGTGCTTCTACACTTTTACCAGAAAGACATGTCAGATAATAGTGGTCAGAAAATCAGCAAACTGAATACTTTAATGCATGTTTTGACCCTTTACAAAGACTCGTTTTGCATTAGAGTTGACAGCTTTGTGAAATATAAACTGCAAAAGCATCATATGAACACACGATTAATATAATGGCTCCTCAGTAAATAATACATGATATGTTACATTACTAAGAGGATATGTCTCCTCCTATAACAAGTCCTAAGCACATACGTATGGCTCATTACAAAAGCAACAACAGGTAATCATAACCCGTTTTACATCGTACCTTAACGGTATGAGGAAACATTATGTTCTCAGATACTCGTGGAATTGACTGTTTTAATAGTTGTTTAGCATCACTTTCTTTGTGGGGGTGCGTAAGCTAGTTCTTGGTCAATTTTGATGTTACATATCCATTTTATTAAACAGAGACTTTAAGTAGGTTTTCAAATTAATTTTGCATGTCTGTTTCTACTCAATGCTCTCACCATCTGGTGCTCAGAATCATTTTATTGGCCTTAAAAATTTAACTTGGATCATTCAGACAATGGGGACCATCAGATACAGACAAAACAACAGACATGAACCTCAGACAAATATTTACATTATTGGTTTTTTAAGTAGGCTTAAAGCAAATGGAAAGTCTGGTAAAGACTTTTGCCAAAATGAAAATAAATTATTGTAAAATGTAGTTGCGAGCAACTGAAATATTGTCACGCCCTGGGTTTGTTTTTACTATGAGAGAACACGCACAAATTCAGGTCAATATGGACCTGTAACGGCTAACTGAAACTGAGAATTCTGTTCGTCTAATCAGTTCATCATGACTATACGTGAAGGTGTGTCACTGGCTGTGCATAGTCACAATGATAAAACAGCATGCCCTGAAAGGGATTAATGTGTTCTGTAAATTAACAGATTAGACCTTCTTTTTCACCAAAAATATCAAATTCACTTTCTTAAACAATTGTGTAGACTACTATCCTAATAAACGTATACCTATTGTAATTGCAAACGATCAACAATGATATTCTTTGTTGACATCAATGGATGGATTCTATGGATAGGTGTCACTTGAACCATAGAACCCCCATGCTCTACCACTAAAATTATAGCTGACTGCTGCTTTCCTGTTGTAATTCATGTGGAAAACATGAAAACATCTGTGACTTTCTTTCAGTCTGCCAAGGGCTCTGCAGCTACCAATGAATTTAGAATTAAGTATGCCACCAATGCATGCTGCATGGCTTTATAGCTTTGCGGCAAGCATTGGTGGCATAGTTCATTTTAAGACCATTGCAGGCATGGAATCATCTCTTACAACATTTGTTTTAATGATAATTATACAGCCCAGTAATACAATTAGCATGTTTTACTACTCTCACATGGGCTGCACAATTATCATTAAAATAAATGCTGTAAGAGATCCTGCAATGGTCCTAAAATGTACCTGTGTATGAACCACTATACCTCAAATGACTTGATATGAAATCAGACAAATTAATTATTCAAGTGACTGTATTTGATTATCATTCCTACTGAATGATAATGCAGAAGATTCTTTTGTATTTTCATCAAGGAAATTTGCTATTTTTCTTCCCATTTAATGTGGGACATAACCATGCACAGGCTGCTGGAACCAATTCATGTCTGTGTGCAAGTGGGAACATCTGCTATATCTAGGCAGGGGAGCTCCACTTTTAACTTAATGAGATCATTTTGACTTTGTGTGTGGCATGCTAGTTTGACAGAAATCTGGAGCCTGCAGCATCAGAGCTCGCTAGCGAGTTCACTGCTAACAACACCATTACAAAGTACAATTCAATTTAAGGGCAAATACTTCTAATAGGGGTTCCTAAAGTTACACATTATCCTGAATTATTATATATCATTTCATCCAGTGTGTTGAATATTTTAGAGTTTTATTCAAGTGGATTATGTCAGTTACACACTGTGGTTTCTGTTTGCCTTTTCTGGTTATGGCAGAACATTTAAAAGCATATTGCACCCAATATTGCCATTATGATGAATAACATTCGCTGCACTGTCTTAACCACTCAGTGAAGCCAACAAAAGCAAACCAGGAACCTGAAAATCAGGTCTGTAAACACAGACGGACTCGTCAATGACTGGGGAGAAGAGCGCACACATGCTTTTACCAGAATGCTTACATTTGTGCATGTAAAATGTAGAACAAGGGATTTGCGATTCCAATACTGGTACCGGGTCTGATACTGTGCTTATAGCCTACTCTAGTCATACTCATAAAAATGCTCTGATACCCAGACCCGATACTGACATCACACTGTGTCAAGTTCCTCTTTTTCTACTCAAGTAGCAAGCCAGCATTATGCTAGGTTCACTGTGACTTCACTTAAATTTTTATTTGATCTTGGGTCAAAATTGGGTTCGCGGTATGTTTTCTATCATGGGTATCTGCTAGCCATCTACTCCATTTGCTTCAAAACTGCAGCTATACTGTTGTAGAAAAATTGTAGCGAAGCTGTCTTCATTCAATTGAGCACCTATGTGATGAGATGGGAGCCAGCATAGCCTAACAAAATAGCACAACATACTTTGTGTGGGCACTTATGAAATAGAATAAATATGGTGCATACAGTGGCCTCCATAATGTTTGGGACAAATACATGTTTTTTTTTCTTGATTTGGCTCTGTACTCCAGGATTTTAGATTTGTATTCAAACACTTCACATGTGGTTAAACTGCAGATTCTCAGCTTTTATTAAATGATATTTATATACATTTTGGTTTCACTGTGTAGAAATTACAGCCGTTTTTATACATCCTTAGGATAAAATTAGTTGTTCAGGTAGTTGGTGGGTGGGTGATTGATGAGTATGTGTAGATTCAGTTGACGTCAGAGCTGACCCACAATATACAATACAGACCACTCAATATATACAGATGCAGTCAAACATACTCTCTCAGATCGACATGTTAGGCATTTTAAATCTGTGTTGTTGAACAGAAACCTCTAAGCTTTCCATTGTAAACCATGTTTAATGTATGTTTTGAGGAAATTTATCAGAAAACATATTCTCTTTGTAGTTGTAGTAAACGGTCAAGAATCAGAATCATTCAACGTGTGAATGTTAACATTGAGCTACATGTAATGTCCACATGAAAATCATATCAATGCTTTAGAGAAATCTGTGCAAAAACATGAAAACATGCAAATAATTCAATCAATAGATAGCACAGCTACCTCTCAAAGTGGTCACAAAGAGAAGATAGTTTCAGCTGTAGTGAGCAAAAGACGCATCAAGAGTATCAACTTATGTGCAGAGCCCACGAGTATTGTCTTTTACAAAATCTGATAGGCTGTTTAACATAGTTTCAATGCCAGTCTCAATGACAGCTGTACAAAAGTTACAGTCTTGAATGGATGCATAATCTGCACAAATTTGATGCTTTCAATTTGGATTCTCCTCATTTGTTCACTGCTTTCCCCACCTTTAGTACAAGTAATCAAACCTAGTAATAATTGAGACCGTTCCTGAGGAAACTGAACGTGTAGCCACGCTCTTAGACAGCGCAGGACAAACATTTCTAGAGCTACATTCAGAAACAGGAGTAGGAGTGTACAGTTTATTCCCAAATAAAGCACAAAAGGCGCTAAATCGAGAGTTGGGCCACATGCACTGCAGGTGGCTTTAGAAGCTTGGAGTAAAACTCACCCGTATTCGTCTCATGGCAGCGACTATCTCCACTCGACTATTCGGTCGTGACACGTCCAGACTACCAATATACTATTGATAAAAAGAAAGGCATTAGCTATACGACTTAAACATTCATGGGTAATGATTTTACACAGAAATTTGCTTGACGAGTTGAAATAGCACATTACTTAAATCAATAACAAGCATTAATGGGAAGACGAGTAGCCTATTTATAGCCGAATATTTTCACGTTAAAATGCAAATGTTTATTGTTATAGCCTATCAATATCCACAGCCGTCTCCATACAATTCGGCAAAAAAGTTTTTTTTTTAAACTGACAAACAACAACTTTACGTGCATATCTCATTGGTGGCCTATAGATTGCTTCAGACACCATTCCTATTCATATTTAAATTATTATTAACTGAACCTTTCATTTTGGAATAACGTGTTTAGTCGCTCTTGCAATGTAATTCTGCTTATTTCCGACAGGACGTGCAACTTCTCTAGGAGTCTAGTTAACTAACTGTCCACCTAGCCAACAGATCGATAGGCTACTCACCTTCGCTTCGAAATTGATCCCATGTTGGAATGCTTCCTCGTTGTGTAAAGGAATTCGCAAATCATGACCATCATCAACTAAATTGTATTTTGTTTTTCCCGGCATGATTGCCGTGTTGATCAATTTCTGACGGACGAGTAAATTAAATATACAATTAACTTCAGTTAAACCATATTCGCAACGAAAACCCAATGACTTTTTTGACCCAACTTCTTAACTCCAATGTGTTTACGCCAAAAAGGTCACGGTGTTTCCATCCACTGGATGGCTAGTAGTAACTTTGTAGCTAGCAAGTATACGCTCGTCTCGCAGTCCGATGCAATACTAAGCTTCAGTAGCCTACCGACGTCGGTTAATTTGCAGAAATAATCCCAGATGTAGCTCACGTTTACGAGTGCAGAGCTTTTGCAGGCTACCTTCCTGGGTTGAATAACATTTAAAAATTGGTTTCCCTTGCTTCCCCCTTCCTAGTTTTCAGCAGCGCCATGACTGGATACACTCACTCCCCGACTTGGATAATTCGGGAACAAAGCGTGATTGGTTGAATCTGGGAATTCCACCTGTTTTCATTGGAACAGGGTTACATCATAGATTTGTAGGAGGGGGAAAAGACTTCGTTTTCCTCATTCATTCGGACCTTGCAACCCAGAGAAGCCGTGGTCAGCACCTAGTGGTGTATGAGAGCATTGTGTCAGGAAAATTGTTCTTGGGATTGTTTATGGTACTTATGATATACAGATCCTTTCCAAAAAATTAGAATATCATGGAAAAGTTTTTTTTTTTCCATAATTCAATTCAAAAAGTGAAACTTTCATAGATTATAGATTCATTACACACAAAGTGAAATATTTCTAGCCTTTATTTGTTTAATTTTTCATAATTTTGGCTTACAGCTCCAGAAAACCCCCAAAACAGTATTTCAAGAAATTAGAATAGTGTGTCGAAAATCATCATTTACTTCAGTTATTTCAGAGAATGAATGTTTTAGACTGAGTGTCACACTATCATCTAATTTACTCAAAACACCTGCAAAGTTTATCTCAGTTTGGTTCAGTATGGGGAAGACTGCAGACTTGACAATTGGCCAGAAGACCATCATTGACAGCCTCCAGAAGATGGGTAAGCCACAAAAGGTCATTGCTAAGGAGGCTGGCTGTTCACAGAGTGCAGTGTCCAAGCATATCAATAGAAAGTTTAGTGGAAGGGAAAAATGTGGCAGGAGAAGGTGCACAAGCAAAAGAGATGACCGTAGGCTTCAGCGGATTGTCAAGCAAAGACGATTACAAAATTTGGCGGAGATGCAGAGGGAGTGGACTGAGGCTGGACTCAGTGCTTCAAAAACCACCACGTACAGACGTATCCGGGACATGGGCTACAACTGTCGGATTCCTTGAGTCAAGCCACTCCACTCATTCTCTGAAATAACTGAAGTAAATGCTGATTTTCGACACACTATTCTAATTTCTTGAAATACTGTTTTGGGGGTTTTCTGGAGCTGTAAGCCAAAATTATGAAAAATGAAACAAATAAAGGCTAGAAATATTTCACTTTGTGTGTAATGAATCTATAATCTATGAAAGTTTCACTTTTTGAATGGAATTATGGAAAAAAAAAACTTTTCCATGATATTCTAATTTTTTGGAAAGGATTTGTATATATACACACACATACGGGTGACAAATTATAGGAAAAACCAACATAAAGTGTCTTAAGGTTTTGGGCCACCACGAGCCGCCAGAAGAGCTTCAATGCGCCTTGGCATAGATTCTACCACTAGTCTAGCATTGATTCTAGTCTCTGGAACTCTACTGGAGGGATGGAACACCATTCTTCCAAAAGATATTCCCTCATTTGGTGTTTTGATGATGGTGGTGTAGAGCGCTGCCTAACACATCGGTCCAAAATATTCCATAGGTGAGAGCCACTGGAGCCCCTCACTGTAGGGGTTTTTCTTTAATTTGTATATATTTATATACAGACTGGTGACAAATTGTTATGGCAAAATAATATAAATATACATATATTTTTAAATCATATTAAAATATATAACATAAAATAAATGCAATAAAATTTACTTGAAACAATAATATATGTACATTCTGAATGTTAAAATATACATACAAAATATATATATACCCAAAAGCAAATATGAAATATTTTGTATATAGGCAACGAAACATAATGGTATAGGCACCTTATTTCCCAATCTCTTTGTCTCTCTCCACTGTTACTAACAAAATTTTAAAAAACTAAAAAATACAGTCCTCACAGCAAGAAGCTGACATATATCCTGATGGGACCATATGGCTGCTAGAGCAAATGTTTGACCAACCTTTAAATCTCTCCATTTATTACTTTTACGGGATGCAGGTGGAGCTAGACAAAATACGTATACATATTTTACTGTCAGTCCAGATCTGAGGATATATATATTTGCAACACTAATGAAAAATCTGTCCAAAGATATTAGCTTTGGTCTTGCAAACAGGTACACAAACAATAACATGAACAGCGTTTAAGATCAACCATTAAATCCTTACAAAAAGGCATACAATCAGCAGTTAAAATATTAGAAATGTAGAAGATAGGCATGCAAATCTTTTCTCTTTATAGTATATTCACCAGAATGTTCAGATTAGAGTGTCACGATTCTAGCCTGTCATGTTTTCTGTTTCATTTCTGTCTTAGTTAGATTTCTTGTAATGTCACGTATTGTGTTTAGTCTAGTCACGCTACGTTTTATGTTTAATTCTTGTTACATTTCATTTTCTTGTCATGTCACGTTTTATATTTGATTCATGTTACGTTTCCCGTTCACTGTTTAGCATACACATTTCCGTGTTTTTCCGCAGCCTTGCGTTCATGCTGTTTCTCTCTTTCTCTCTCTCTTTCTCTCTCTCTCTTGCTGTCGCTCACGCTTCCCTAATTGTTTCATTCTCCCGTGTCTATTTACTAATCTACTAACATTAGATCAGGATTGGGTAATACTAACTCTCTAACCATGTGTTCATGTTTACCTTATGTTTCTTGTGCATGTCATTTACTAATTTACTAACGCTAGGTCAGGATAGGTTTATTACTAACGATTACTAATTATCTTGTTACCTCGTCAGCCTTCCACACCTGATTTCCATTCGCATGCTGCTCTCAAACTAAGTGTCTGCACCTGTCTACACCTTCATTTAAGCTCAGTGTTCATGTCTTGTCTTTGCGAAATTGTTGCCTCCTGTTTGTCAGTGCATTTTTGAACGGTTTTTCAAGCCTGCCTTTTGTTACAATCCAAGCCTGTTTATCGACCATTGTTATTGACCTCCGTTTTGTTACCACTGCCTGCCTGTACTACGAGTTTTTTGTACTGTTGCCCCGCGGAGCGGACTCCGGTCTTGACTCTTGAATCGTCTTCGACCCCGAGCCTGCCTACCGTCTGCCTGTACTTCTGCCCCGCTGACAGCTATTCTGGTTACTGGACTGTTGCATGGTGTACCGATTCTGAGACTGCCTTCTCCCTCGGTACTGTACATTGGTTTTGGCTGGATTTTTTCGTGTATGAACTTTGCTTGTTTTTTGACCACGCTCTTTGGACATTCCCCCATTAAAGCCCTCACGGGACTATTTGCAACTACTGTTTCTGAGTCGTGCATTTCGGGTCCAACCCTCACACACCCGTCTCATAGGGTCAGTGAGTCAGAAGCCACTCCTTAAAACCCCTTGTGTTCAGTACTCCACTGTATGAACCATTACATCTAAATTAATCATGACATTTCTGTAAGAATATGGGGCATGCACACGGTCAAAATGAGATGTTATTCATAAAAATTAAATGGGAAGTGTCTGCTGTGGGGGACAGAGCAAGATATCTCAATATAACAAGAATGTAATTGTATTGGTTTTTTCAGTTCTCCTTTTGCAGCAAGTTTCACAGATTCACCTCCATGTTTTGTATTCGATATGCAGTGGGTGGGCCTTCATAGCACTACTACCAGTACTGCTATGAAGCCAGAAAATAATCTATTCAGTTTAATGAAAGCACAATAAATGATGTATAAGATGCCATCCAGGTGGTATAGGCCTGTCAACAATGCTTCCAAACTATTTAGTTCCATATTTATAAGAGTAATTGGGAACCCATTAAAAGGCAACGTGAGATAGCAGGGATATAAAGTTAAACAATTAAAACTATTGAATGCCTGTGCTGTGTAGCACGGTCCAGTTAGGCACAATGCCAAGGGTACAATTACCCTGCATTTATAATGTAATGATAGTTTTTGTGGATCCAAGCAAGTTGAAAAATGTAGCAAAATCAGCCTTATTATTTTTAGGAAGAAAATGCAACTACCATTTTATTACATATACGTATGTATGTATTGAAAAGTAAGACTTTAAACAAGCCCCAAAAATCTGTTCAACTTGAATCACCTCCATTTAAAATTCAATTTAGATATTCAATTCTATAATTGTCAAAATTAGCTCATTCTCTGTGACGCTCTCCATTCCCGTCCCTGTTGTGCTCTTTGTTTTACCCTTTTCCCTCATCACGTTTCTTATGTTTTCATGTTTCCTGTTTGTCTCCCTCGTGCTGCAGGCTGGGCGTGGCTTTCCCTCTTTGCGTCACTCATTTCCCTTGCATTTTCTCCGCCTATCTCATTCCTTTTCCCCGCTTCCATTCCTCACGCTCTCTGCTCAGTTAATCACTCTCGCATACATTCTCATGCTGCATGCAATCATTAACTCATATATATTCTCCCGGTTTTCGTTGTCTTGTGCCAGTTCGTTATGTCTTGTTGAAATAACTCGTCTTGTCTTGCCTAGTGTTTAGTATTCAAGCCTTGTCTTGCCTTGCTTTTTGCTGCTTCTAAGTCTTGCCTAGCCTAGCATATTACGCTACCCGTTTTGTTCTTGCCTTGCTGTAATTAATGCCTTGTTCTGCTCTGCCTGTCTGCCAGCCTGCAGCTATCCTAGCACCACTCCACGCAGCCCCTGTCTCCCGCATCCCACTCCTCCTACACCAACCCAGGATTCCGCCACCGGCCAGCCCCTTGCCTACTCCCACTCCCGTTCAACCCCCTGCTAACGCCATTCCAGGATCCAGTCCCTGCCTTAATCTCTCTCTATACTTCTGGAGTTTGGACGAAGTAATAAATTATTTGAATTATTGCAATTCCTGTCTGTGAGTCGTGCATTTGAGTCCAGTCCCTTCTCGAATCCATAACATTCTCCATCCATAAATGTTGTGTTTACCACTTTTTTGTGTTGTGTTTGTTATGCAGCTGTAAAACAGCAGAACTACATTTTACGCAGAATGAGAGATGAATATGAATTGTGAATAAGTTCATATAAAGCAATGGCAGGAAAGATGTAAGAATCAAGCAAAATGTTCTTCTGGAATATTTGTTCAGCTGGAATTTTCATCTTCCTGTATTTCAGCATGCTCTGCATTTTGTCTGCCCGTTACACACAGTACATGCTTGTATTTGCAACGTTGATGGATACAAGTTATTCCTTTGAAACTCATACTGTGATGGAATACAGATATAGACACAGATGTATGCAGAGCATGTTATGCAGGCACTACAGAATTTGGGATACAGAAAGGAACCACTTCCAAATTCACTAGGTATAGACAAAAATACAAGAATAAGGTGGATACAATGTTTTTTTGGTGCTGGCAACATGTAATTTGCCATTAAAATATACACTATATGGCCAAAAGTATGTGGACACTCCTTGGTCTGGGGCTGATTTTCATGGTTCAGGCTAGGCTTCTTAGTTCTAGTGAAGGCAAATCTTAACACTACAGCGACATGACAATGACATTCTAGATGATTCTGGATTTCCAACTCTGTAACAACAATTTGCGGAAGGCCCTTTCCTGTTTCAGAATGACAATGCCCCCGTGCATAGAGGTCCATACAGAAATGGTTTGTCAAGATCGGTATGGAAGAACTTGACTGGCCTGCATAGAGCCCTGACCTCAACCCCATCAAACACCATTGGGATCAGTTGGAAAGGCGACTGCAAGCCAGGCCTAATAGCCCCACATGAGTGCCCGACCTCACTAATGCTCTTCTGACTGAATGGAAACAAATCCACGCAGCAATGTTCCAACATCTAGTGGAAAGCCTTCCCAGGAGAGTGTAGGCTGTTATAGCAGCAAATGGGGACCAACTCCATATTACTGCCCATGATTTTGGAATGAGATGTTAGATGAGCAGGTGTCCATATACTTTTGGCCATGTAGTGTGTAATGGCATTTAAAAATTCACTTACATAACCAGAATTCCCTTGAAATAGTTCAGGGATCAAGAAAATTATGATTATATGGTGTACTGCAAAAAAGGATGTTGGAATTGTGTTTTCTGGCAGTGTGAGAATATGATCTTCAACGTCATGTACACACTAAGTGAAAGCTTTGAGTGAGCCTGTGATTCCATGAAATCCAGAAATCTTGTGCTTGTTAATTTTAATAATATGTAATGATACTTTATAGTAAAGGCTTGCTGTTTAGTACCAGAGTTTGTCACATACTGTACAACCATGGAGCAAAGTTGAAACTATTTGAAGCCACCTAATGGATTCTTTTCAGACTTGGAATATAATTGGAATTCAATAAATTTATAAGAAATTGGTAAAAGGTAATGTTTTCCCAAAAATGGTAAACAATATTATGGTAACGCACGCACGCACGCACGCACGCACGCACGCACACAATGACATCACAGGTCTTCCTGACAAAAGACAAATGATGACCACAACCAATTATTTTAAGGGTTCATTTAGTTGGCAAGCTATAGTATGGATAAGGATAAATCAGGTAAAGGTTATTATTATGCTTATTATTATTTCTGGGGCCTGTATCACAAAGCAGGATTACTGAGTTAGATGGATAACTGTAAAACCCAGAACCTTACCAAAGCTGGAAGATGGACTGAAGCAAAAAGAGCTGTTCTGGGTTTTATTACATCATTATTGATCTATTATTATTGTTCTTCACTGTATTCTTCTGTAATAATAATAATACATTTTCATACATGGTTTCCAACTTAAATGTTGTTAGAATGTAGCGCTAATTAAAATAATCACTAATACATTTGTTAAGCCTATGTAAAGTAAAGATTAATAGAGGAGGGAGAAAATGGAAAGATCGCTCATCCTGTTGGAAATTCTAACAGAATTATGTTGTATCATCTGTCTGGTTAGCTCTGTCTTACATTATACGAGCTGACTGCACAAGTGATAAAGCTACCAGTACATTCCGTTTAACCCCTTCATGCAGATGCCAAATTTGGTCAACTCTCACCTATTTAGAGTGTGTTCTATTTAAGGCTTTATAACTCCAGGTGTGAGTATCACAGAAACTTGGAAAATGGCTTAAATGGAGCAAGATAGTCCATTTACAATACTGAATTATATAAGTTTATTTTCATAATTTAGGTCAAAATAAAGTGCCACAAATGCAAAGAAATTTTGGCAAAAATGCAAAACTGTCACGATTCCAGCTGTCATGTCACGTTTTCTTTTCTTTTCTTGTCTTAGTTAGATTTCTTGTTAATGTCACGTATTGTGTTTAGTCTAGTCACGCCATGTTTTATGTTTTATTCTTGTTACGTTTCATTGTTATGTCATGTCACGTTTCCTGTTTGATTATTGTTATGATTTATTTTCTAGTCTTGTCATGTCACATTTTATATTTGATTCATGTTACGTTTCCCGTTCATTGTTAGCATACACATTTTCGTGTTTTTCCGCAGCCTTGCGATCATGCTTCTCTATCTTGCTGTCACTCACGCTTCCCTAATTGTTTCATTCTCCCATGTCTAGTTTACTAATCTACTAACGTTAGATCAGGATTGGGTAATACTAACTCTCTAACCATGTGTTCATGTTTACCTTACGTTTCTCGTGCATGTCATTTACTAATTTACTAACGCTAGGTCAGGATAGGTTTATTACTAACTATTACTAATTATCTTGTTACCTTGTCAGCCTTCCACACCTGATTTCCATTCGCATGCTGCTCTCAAGCTAAGTGTCTGCACCTGTCTACACCTGCATTTAAGCTCAGTGTTCATGTCTTGTCTTCGTAAAATTGTTGCCTCCTGTTTTCAGTGTTATTTCCAAGCTTGTCTTTTGTTACGATCCAAGCCTGTTCTTTGACCATTGTTACTGACTTCTGTTTTGTTGACCACTGCCTGCCTGTACCATGAGTTATTGCCTGCTGTCCTTGTACTTTTGCCCCGCGGAGTGGACTCCAGTCTTGACTCTTGCATCGTCTTCGACCCCGAGCCTGCCTACCGTCTGCCTGTACTACTGCCCCGCTGACAGCTACTCTGGACTATTTGCATGGTGTACCGATTCCGAGACTGCCTTCTCCCCTCGGTACTGTACTTTGGTTTTTGGCTGGATTGCCCGTGTATGAACTTTGCTTGTGTTTTGACTACGCTCATTGGACATTCCTTTAATAAAGCCCTGACAGGACTTTATCATCTATCACTGTTTCTGAGTCGTGCATTTCGGGTCCTACCCTCACAAATCCGTCTCAAAAACATTTTATTTAGGTTGCTGTCATGGTCTTTGACCCTTTTTCCCTTGCGGTCGGTTTCCTTGGTAGCCACGCGAGGGCGCTGTCCTTTTAATGGGAAGTTTGCTCCGCCCGTTTTGATTGCGGAGCTTCTCTCAGCATCACACTTGTGCGTGGTTACCTTGGAGCTATTTAAGCCCACGTTTCCGTTGTTCTGGGCTTTGATATTGTTTTGTATTGTATTGTGTATTATTTTTTGCACTGTTTTGTGTGTGGTATTATTTTGCCCTTTGATTGCCCTTTGACACACTCACACAAGAGGCGTATAACTAGAGGTCAGAGAAAAACAAAAGAAAGCCTGTGTAACAAGGGCAAAAGAAATGTAATAGAAAAAGAACCTGCTACCTACAGCTCTAGGTGTGAACGAGCTGAACTAAAGGTAACAGGTAGAGGAATATAAAAGGATAAAGAGAGAAAGGAAACAAAAAGACTAAATAACTCTTTAACCAGACTACCTACGTTTCTGACGAGTAACAACCAGAAACGTAGAGACCGCTATCCTTTACCTTACCGACTCCGATAGTCAAAAGCAGACAATATCAAAGCATCGGCAATGCAGAAGTCCTGGGCTATTTATAACCGGCAGGAAATCCAAAACTGGTGAAAGGAATAATTGCCGGAAGAAATTCAAACACTGGAACGGAGGCGGAAAAAATTTGATAGATTGCCTCGATGTCGTCAAACAAAAGAACGACTGCAGAAACAACAGCAGGCTGCCAGAAACCATGATAGGACCCCTCTTCTAAGGGACGACCCCAGGCGATTCCTCAGCCCTGTTTCTGCGGAAGTCCCTAATAAGTGTAGGGTCCAAGATGTTTTTGGAGGAGACCCAGCAACGCTCCTCAGGGCCATAACCCTCCCAGTCTACTAAAAACTGGAATCCTCTGCCCACATGCCTCTCGGCCAAAATACGCCGAACGGTATATACCGGACCCCCCTCCACGAACCGGGGAGCAGGTGGCGGTTTGTCAACCGGGGCGAGAGCACTAACCAGCACCGGTTTCAACCTGGAGACGTGGAAGGTAGGGTGGATGCGCATAGAGCGTGGCAGTTGAAGGTGCACAGTGACAGGGTTAATTTTATGGATTATCTTAAAGGGGCCCACGAATCGCGGTGTGAGTTTGCGGGACTCCACTCGCAGAGGCAGGTCCCGTGTAGCTAGCCACACTCGTTGACCAACCCAATAAGAGGGAGCTGGACGACGACGCTTGTCGGCAGTGACCTTTTGTTTAGCTGAAGCGCGAAGGAGCGAAGTGCGCACACGCCTCCAGACTGCTCCACACCTCTGAACAAATGATGCTGCCGATGGTACCTCCACATTTCTCTCCAACTCAGGAAATAAGGGAGGCTGATACCCCAGCTGAGCTTCAAAGGGAGAGAGACTCGTGGAAGCGTTGCGCAGCGTGTTGTGGGCGTACTCCGCCCAGGCGAGATGGCGTCTCCAAGATGTAGGTTTGGAGGCGGCCAAGCACCGGAGGGTGTTCTCCAGGGACTGATTAGAGCGCTCTGTCTGACCATTAGTCTCCAGGTGGAAACCGGAAGACAGGCTGACCGACACCCCTAGTAAGGTGGAAAAATAGTGCCAGAACCTAGCAGTGAACTGAGGACCGCGGTCGGATACCACGTCCAGAGGAAGGCCGTGCACCTTAAAAACAATGTCTACCATCAGTTGGGTGGTCTCTGGTGCTGATGGCAGCTTGTGGAATGAGCTCCCCGTGGAGGTCAGAACAACAGAAAGTCTGACCACCTTCAAGCGCAGATTGAAGACTCACCTCTTCAAGCTGCACCTCTCTCCACCCCTCCCTACCTCCTTGTGACCTCCCTTGATTGTGTTATTCTGAATCCTTGTTTAAGTGTTTCAAGCTGCTAGTTTAATACTTAAGGTTACTTATTGGCTTACTGTTGTACACGCCAATGATTGATATTGTGTGCCCCCCCCCCCCCCCCCCCCCCCCCCCAAAAAAAATAAATAAAAATAAAAATCATACTGACTGCGCATGGTGTTTGAAATCGTATTTATCTTTTAGGGTTGTTTTAACGCACTTGTTTCAAGTTGGAAAATGCACTAATGTACGTCGCTCTGGATAAGAGCGTCTGCCTCGGGTAGGGCGATGAAGTGTGCCACCTTGGAAAACCTGTTGACCACAAACAGGATCATCGTGTTGCCCTGGGATGCAGGCAACCCGGTAACAAAGTCGAGGGCGACATGGCTCCAAGGAAGGCTGGGAACGGGTAAGGGACGTAAGAGGCCAGAGGGTGGGAGCCGAGATCCCTTGCTGCGGGCACAGACTGAACAAGCGGCGACAAATTCCCGCACGTCACTCTCCATAATAGGCCACCAAAAGCGGCGCGACAAAAATTCCCTAGTCCGGTGGACGCTAGGATGGGCCGCCAGCTGTGAGGAGTGACCCCACTGGAGAACCCGCGACCTGATACGGAGCGGAACGAACAGACAATGAGACGGACCCCCACCTGGGCCCGGGTCTGAGCGTAACGCCTTTTGAACAACCGCCTCAATCTCCCACATCACCGGAGCAATAATCTGGGCGGTCGGCACGATTGGCTCCGGGTGCGGGTCCTTATCGGTGCGGTCATAGATGCGCGATAGCGCATCCGGCTTAATATTCTTCGACTCGGGTTGGTAGGTCAGTATAAACCTAAACCAGGCGAAGAATAATGCCCATCGGGCTTGACGGGAATTGCGTGTCTTGGCCTGTTGGACATATTCTAAATTCTTGTGGTCGGTCCAGACAGTAAAAGGGTGCTCGGCTCCTTCCAAGCAATGACGCCACTTCTCCAACGCCAATTTGACCGCCAACAGCTCCCGGTCCCCTACGTCGTAATTTCTCTTGGCAGGTGTTAAGGCACAAGAGAAATACGTGCATGGGTGCGTTTTACGGTCCAGCGGGGAGTACTGGGACAGAATGGCTCCCACACCCAGCTCTGAAGCATCCATCTCTACCACAAAGGGGAGGGAGGGATTGGGAGTTATTAAAATGGGTTCAGAGCAAAACCTGTTCTTTAGCTCTCTGAACGCTGCCTCAGCCCTAGAGTTCCACTGGAACCGTGAGGATGATGTTTTTTTTGTAAGGGCTGTGATGGGTGCGGCTACCATGCTAAAATTGTGGATGAACCGCCGATAAAAATTAGCAAAGCCCAGAAAGCGCTGCACCTGTTTCACTGATGCTGGAGTGGGCCAGTTCTTGACCGCCAAAACTTTCTCTGGGTCCATAAGGACTTTTCCGTCTGCCACAATGAAACCCAAGAAAGAGACAGAATCAGTGTGGAATGAGCACTTCTCGGCTTTAACGAATAGCCGCTCCTTAAGGAGCGCTTCCAACACCTGCCTGACATGGCCGACGTGAGAGGAGAGATTCGGGGAGAAAATTAAAACATCGTCGAGGTAGACAAACACAAACCTCTCCAGCATCTCTCTGAGAACGTCATTCACTAGCGCCTGGAAGACAGAGCGGACTACTCCGCAGTAACAGGGGAAATGAAACCAAAATAATGGGAATGAAAACCTCCCGGCGTAAGCCAACACAAAACAACCCCAAAAGAGGGCAAACTCGGCGATCGCGAGTAATAAACAACAAAGGAACCTCACGCACTAACACATAAGAACCCTTTGCTTTAATGTATTTTTAAAGTATCATATTTCATATTTGGTCACATATACTTTGTATGCTGTTACTTCCTGAAGTCTGTGACCCATCAACATCAAAAGACTCTCGATATCTTATTTTCAGGTACTGTTACAAGCAATACTATAACCCCTCTGCATTTGAATGGATTTCTATGAGAATTGGGGGGTGAGACTAGATTCAGCTGTAAATAATGCTGGTACAGTATGGAACACATGACTGGCGAAATGTCTAAGGTATCAAACAAGCCCCAAACCATCACTTTACGGCCAGATATGGAGTAGATATGGATGGATCACTTTAAGGGTTTCTTTTCCTGACTTTTTTCCCCATAGAGTTCTATAGGAAAATGAGTCAGGAGAAGAAACCCTTAAAGTGATCCATCCATATCTACTTATATTATTTGCAAAAATTTCTAAAAACATGTTTTCACTTTGTCATTATTGGTTATTGAGTGTAGATGGATGGGCAAATATGGCAGAGGGGTTATAGTATCGCTTGTAACAGTACCTGAAAATAAGATATCGAGAGTCTTTTGATGTTGATGGGTCACAGACTTCAGGAAGTAACAGCATGCAAAGGATATGTGACCAAATATGAAATATGATATTTTAAAAATACATTAAAGCAAAGGGTTTGAATACTTATGCACATGAGAGATTTCAGTTTTTGATTTTTAATACATTTGCAAACATTTCTAAAAACATGTTTTCACTTTGTCATTATGGGTTATTGAGTGTAGATGGATGGGCAAATATGGCAATTTTATCCATTTAAAATTAAATCTACAACACAATAAAGTGTGCAAAAAATGAAGGGGGTTGAATAATTTTGAGTGCAACTGTATAATGCAAACGGTTGTGCCTTAGTGTCGCCAAATCTATCCAAAATGGCTAAATTGTGCATTGCTGTAAATCATGAAATAATCATATATTTAACTACAAATCAACTCTTTTGATTCATGAAACTCACTTTTGTATAATTTTAAAGGGGAATTACTTCATACTGATGAAAAATCTTTTCATCAGTATAATGGGATAGATACTGTATCTATGGGCCCAAACACCTATCCATCATAAGATTAATAAAACTATTTTGTCCATTATAAAGCATACACATTTGTCCCTTATGATGGTTTAAGACGAAAACATTTATATCACACTGGTATACACACCTAAATATATAGCCTAATCATTCACTCTTGTACTTCAATAAAACATCACTTTTTTCTATACTCTGAAGTATGTAATCTTTTTCTACATGCCCTGGGATGACATTTCTCTGTAGTTTTTTTCAAAAATGTTGCCATTCATAATCACAGTTTACATTCTTCTAGCATATATCAGCACACAGTAAATTGGAATGAGTATTTTCCATGCCCTAAGTGACAAGTATAGCCCAGGGAGATACTAATATGCCATAGCCTATGCTATGAACAAACCCCAATTCCAAAAAAGTTGGGACACTGTAAAATGCACATAAAAACAGAAAGCAGTGATTTGTATATTCTCTTTTACATGTATTTAATTGAAAACAGTACAAAGAAAAGATATTTAATGTTTTACCTGATCAACTTTATTGATTTTTGTAAATATATGCTAATAACGAATTTGATGCCTGCAACATGTTCCAAAAAAGTTGGGACAGAGGCAACATAAGACTGGGAAGTTAAAAAAACACCTGTTTTCTCGAGAAATAAGCACACCGGTGCATTTTGCGGTCGATGGGGGAGTGTTGAGATAGGATGGCACCCACTCCTAATTCGGAGGCATCCACCTCCACAATAAATGGGAGGGAGGGATTGGGAGTAATTAACATGGGTTCAGAACTGAACCTCTTTTTTAAGGCGGCCCCAGCCTTGGGTTTCCAGCGAAACTGGCCTGCTGACGCCTTCTTTGTGAGAGCAGTGAAGGTGCGGCGAGTGCACTGAAACTCCAGATAAACCGGCGATATAAATTGCCGAAGCCAAGGAAATGCTGATTGACTGACTGAGGAGTGGGCCAGTTCAGTACTGCAGAAATTTCATCAGGGTCCATCCAGACTTTGCCCTCTGAAATTATAAAACCCAAAAAGGAGACGGTGCTGGCACTTCTCTGCCTTGACGAATAATTTCGCCTCTAACAGGGCCTTCAAAACCTGTTTGACATGGCTGATGTGAGAGACGGGATCAGGAGAAAAAATCTAAATATCGTCTAAGTAAACAAAGACGAATTTCTCTAACATCTCCCGCAGAACATCATTCACCAACGCCTGAAATACTGAGGGGGCGCTAGTGAGCCCGAAAGGCATGACACAATATTCGTAGTGGCTGCTATGGGTGTTAAAAGCTGTCTTCCATTCATCGCCCTCACACATGCGCACCAGGTTATATGCGTTGCGGAGGTCGAGTTTGGAAAAAATAGACGCCCCCTGCAGACGTTCAAATGCAGAGTTCATAAGAGGAAGCGGGTAGCTGTTTTTTATGGTTATGGCGTTGAGGGATTGATAATCAATACAAGGCCTTAAGCATCTGTCCTTCTTTTTAACAAAAAAGAACCCTGCGCCAGCGGGTGAAGTAGATGGTCTGATGAAACCGTTAGCTAAGGCCTCCTCGATGTACTCCTTCATGGCCAAACTCTCAGGGGCCAACAAGGAATAGAGACTGCCTCTGGTAGGGCTAGTACCAGGGTATAACTCGATCGCACAGTCATATGAGCGATGTGGAGGAAGAGAGGTGGCCCTCTGCTTACTAAACACCTCTGCTAATTTAGAGTACTCAACCAGGACATTAGGAGGCAAAGGAAACTCCAGTGTCCCAGCTATACTGACACCAGTTACCTGAGAATGAGGACTGGGAGAGGGGGACCATTGAATCTCAGAATCAGACAATTTGTCCGAAACTAACCCCTCTCCGGCGGAGTCCCATTCCAAACTTTCACCACCAGTCCCGGAGCAAAAACTGGAATTCTCCTGACTACCGTGGGAGATAATTTCTTCGGAATCAGACTCACAATCGGAATCAACCCTTCTAGCTATTACACTAGGGGCTCTATTTTCAAACCAGCGCAAGGGGACGGTATAGTCAAACGCAAGCTTGTTGACAGCATCAACGTCTTAAAACTGGCGCTATGGCGTTTCTCAGCAATACCGCTAGGATCAACAAATTCTCAACATAACATCCTTTCGCTTGCGCTGCAGTGGGATGGGTGGCGCTGTCTGGGGCGTGTTCTAAAATACTTTCGGCTCAGTGACAATTTGAACCAACGAAAACCCATTGCGTTATGATCAGCTGGAACCACCTCTTAGCGGGAACGCAATAGACTCTGGCAATTTGGCAACTTATTCGTCATGTAGTTCTATGTAGTGTCTATAGGTGATGCCAACATTACACTTCCATTTAATGAACAAATAGCCTATAATTATTATTAATTAATTAATTTTAATTTAAAGTACTAGAATAAAACAGGACAGCTTACAAGAAACTTGCGATCATGTAGGCCAATAGCCTATAATATATAAATTACACATTGACACAGTTGAATCATAAGCCTACCATTTGAATCATAATTATGCCTACATCACCTAATGTAGGCTAATTAATGCATTCGCCATCTCCTCCCGTGCCTTCCGAACTTCTGGGAGACGAGGTGGTGTGGATTGTGATCCATAAATTACTACAGTCCTAGCCTGTACTTCTGTTGCAAGTATGTCTGATTCCTGTGCGGAAAATCGCTCTTGTCGTTGACGGTCCAGTGCGTTTGGGTTGCTCATTATGAAATTGCATGGAGCGATTGCGTTCCAACTGGCTTTTTTTAAAGCATGAGAACAACAATTTGATTGGCTACCATAGAGACACACCTTGGACATTTAAACCCAGCCTTTTAGCAATACCGCCATCAGATGCGCCAAGATTGCCGTCATGAAATTACCAAATTTCTCGCCGACACGCCCTCAGAGCGATACCGCCAAGCGATTACTCTTGCGTTCACCATTGCGTTTGGTTTATTAAAATAGAGCCCTAGGAGTGCATGGAGGGGTGGACTGACCCTGAATACTACAGTGAGGGTCCCACTGCAATATGGTGTGACCCTCCCCACTTAATGTGAGGGTTGTGCCGGACAAGCCAGGTGTGGCCCAGCACTAGGGGTTAGGCAGGGGAATCTACCAAAAGGAACTGAATCTGCTCAGTATGGTTCTCAAAAGGAATGTGCATGGAGAGAAATTCAGTAGTCTTAAAAATAGTACCTGAACCTAAGGGTACAGTTCAGTGCAGTGACAGTTCAGGGCTCAGTAAGGCAGAGAACAGGAATGTGGTGCTTTTTAGCCCACTGGGCATCAATAAAACATTTGACCGCTCCAGAGTCAATGAAGGCATCGACCAGGAGAGGGCGCTGTTGCTATACAAGAGTAACAGGCAGTATCGTCCAAGATGTAGTAACACAGATTCCCGCTAGAGATCCCGGATCCTCTAACGAGACCCTCCTTTCCCCTTAAGTTTGAAACACTTAGTTATGCTATGACCTATGCGTCTGCAATAACGACACTGCTCCGGAGTAGATGGAGTATCTTTGGAGGGTGAACAGGTAGCCCCGTCAATCTGCATGGGCTCCTCGCTACTAGGAGGAGTGGGAACGGAGAGCGGAGGGGCGGACGCAGTGAAAGGAGCGAAGGAAGAGCTCATACAGCGGTCTCTCCTGCTATTTTTAACGTGGACCCGCTCCCTGACGTGATTATCAATGCGAATGGCTGTGGAAATGAATGCCTCCATTGTCTCAGATGGATCTAAAACTGCCAGCGCATCTTGAACAGAATAGTAGAGTGCCTCAGAGAATTGAGTCATTATCGGTGCTTCTGGCCAACCTGTCTCTCCTGCCAGAGCACGAAACCGAATAGAAAATTCGGCCACGGTCTCGTTGCCCTGGCGAAGACGAATAAGGCGCCTGGACGCCTCAAGGCCCGAAGCATCGTGATCAAACACGGACTCCATCTCTTCCATTAGAGTGGTAGCAGAATTCAAAATGGGAGACCTGGCTCCGAATGAAAGGAGTAGCCCAATCAAGCGCGGTTCCGGTGAGCAATGATAAAATAAACGCCACACGGGATTCTTGTGAACTAAACCGTGATGACTGGGCTTTAATAAAAATGAGACATTGGGCGAGGAAACCTCGGCATTTGCCGGCCGGAGGGGAAGCTGCATCTTGGGTTTCCTAGGTGGGTGAAGTGCTTGAACAGGGGGAGGAGTAGCCTGAACTACCGGCACAGGGTTTTGAGGCGCAACCGTGAGGCGGCGCATGCCCTCCGCCAGCTCCCGAAGCCAGCCTTCCTGTACCTGCAACTGGGACGTCAGCTTCCCTACTTGACTGGCCAGTGCTTGTTGCTTTAACTGTAGGGCTCTAATGCCCTCAACCAGTGTAGCGTCTCCCGGTTGATCAGTCGCTGACTCATCCATAACTCAGCTTCTTTGTACTGTGAGGGTTTGTGCAGAATTACGATGAGCCAAACGCGATAACTGAAAAAAGGGATAGAAAGTCCCTGGCAGTGCCAAATAATAACACACCCCTATAAAACGGGCTAGCCACGTAAACATGGGCAGAGATAAACCTCAAAATAGCGAACGCTAAAGAGATAGCGAGAGAAGAACAGAAAAAACAAGACACCTTCGGAACGTGGCTATAACGCCCGATAAATGGTGAAATAAATGAAATAAAAATAAAACTCACACTCTCAGAAATGAGAGAGTGGGAGCGAAGGAGAGGGAAGAGCAATAAGGGAAACTAAAACCTAATTCCCCTAGGCTTCTAGGTAGAAGAATGTCTGAACTGCGTAATCAAAGAAAATCTTTCTTCTAACAATAGCAGAGAGACGAAACCCACTAACCCTGACCTCGTGAAAACGAAAAATGACAAAGAAGCGCCTAAGAGCGGAAGTGAGGGGTTTAAATACCTGAGAGGTAAAAGAACAGGTGAAATGAATAATTAGCGGGGAGAAGGAAAACTCAGAAACGGAACGCAGAACAAATCCGATAGACTGAAAAGAAAAAGGGGAATGAGATAGAAACTGTAGCAACAGAGGGAAGATAGGTGAAAACCATGACAATATTGAACTCTAGTCCCAACTTTTTTGGAATGTGTTGCAGGCATCAAATTCGGAATTCACATATATTTACAAAAATCAATAAAGTAAAGTTAAAACATTAAATATCTTTTCTTTGTCCTGTTTTCAATTAAATATACATAAAAGAGAATTTACAAATCACTGCTTTCTGCTTTAGTCATGTGTTTCGACCCTTTTTCCCATGCGGTCGTTTTCCTCGGTGGCCACGTGAGGGCGCTGCCCTTTTGGTGGATGCTTGCTCCGCCCTGCTTTGATTGTGGCGCTTCTGTCGGCGTCCACACCTGTGCGTGGTCACCTTGGAGCTATATAAGCCTCCCGTTTCCTTCATTCGGGGCTTCGATGTTGTTTATTGTCTGGTATTATTTGTACTGTTTAGTGTGTGATATTATTTTTTGCCCTTTGATCGCTTAGCCAGTATGGTTAGGTTTAGGTATTTTAGGAGACCATTTTTTGCATTTTTTGATTGGAGTTTTGCGGGACTTGCCTATGTGCGTTGAGCTTTAAGGTTAAATTCCTTTTTTTTCATGCGCGTTTTCAGTCACCGCTTCCTGGTCCTTCCTTTTTCTCATTACCTTTCCTCTTACTGAGATGTAGGGCGTTATCCATACGGTGAGTCAGGGCGTTATTTGTTATTTGTACCGTTTGTGCTACTCGCCTATTCTAACGTCTCATTACTGAGGCGGGGCATTTATTCTTGCTGGCTCTTTACTTACTTAGCTCGTAGAAGTAAGGGACCGCAGATCTCTGCTCTATTCGCCTGTAAAATGTTTCTCTCCTGGGAGATCGGGCGTTCACGCTTTTACTGAGTTACTTAGCTCGTAGAAGTATAGGGGTAGCAGTTCTTTGTTCCGTTCGCCTTGTTTGGTTTTCTTATTGTGAAACCAGGCGTTTGTGCTTCTACTCATTTGCGTGTTACAGTGAGCTGGTTAGTAGCTTCGGTACGTTTGTTCAGTGGCGTGTCGTCCACTAGGGGCGCTAGGGCGCCGCCCTACCTGCAGTTTCCAATTGTAAAATAGCTATTCTAATAAATAAATATATATTTTTAATTGTGGTGCTGTGTGTGTATAAAATTCGATTGTTATATTCACATAAATTATATATAAATAATAGAAAAGTGGGATGACTAATGAAAAAACTACTGCTTGCAACCTTTGTCTGTGTGCTGAAGGGAGAAGGGTCCATCTGCAGAACCGCAGACCTGGCCTCATTCGTGATCGGCCTCAATCGTGATCGGCCCTCATTCGTGATTACAGGAAGTTCGCAAGGTGCGCATGCGCTTACAAGACGAACGGGGGGAAAACAGAAAAAGCAGCGTGCAGGTAAAGCCACACTGAAATAAAAACAGTCGCTCGTAATTAATGGAACCTTCTGAATTTCAAAAGCAATGGTATCTAGCCTACTTAGTGAAAGTTTGAGAGTTATTCAGCTGAAGTTCGCTCGGTTGCCAGTTAGTGATAATATGCTAAAATGTACTCATTTTTATGTGAATGGGTGCGTGTTGGCTCGGCTTCAGATTGTCAAAACAGCTATTAGCCATTAGTGTTAGCTACGGTGTTACGTGCTTTATTGTTGTAATAAAAGAAAACAAAAAAGTCGCTAACACTTTGCAATAATGTTACATGAATTGAATTGTCTCTTAATAAAAATGTAAGGTGAAGATTATGGACTCAAGTATCATTCTTTACTTACATATTCCTCACGTACACTCAAAAACCTTGTATAAGGGAGTATTGTGTTTTGACAGCAAGCTAGAAGCATGCTTGATTGGGCTAAAAAGCCACAATGGGGCATTTAGTTTAAAGCTGCAATTAATGAAAAAGGCAATACAACATTAACTATATGGATTAAGAGTGGAAAACAAGGGTGCATCAGATATGTTTTGTTTAATGATATTAAATCCAGGCTAATGATCTGTATGACAGATTTACAAGAGGTCCATTGATGACATAACTCAAATTCAACATTTGCTTTATCTTAATGGTTCCTTAATGTCCAGCCCTAGATCAGAATCATTGTATGTCTCATCCCATAAAGACTGCCCACCAATAATGTAATGTAATAATCACATTCTCTCAATTCGATTGAGTCGATTTTGGCCTTTTTTTGTTAAACATCTCCATTCGTCTCAAAATATCGATTCAGTGGAGAAATGCAAATGAGCATAAAATAGTTTTAAAAATTTGATCCAAGGCATTTGAAATAAGCTTATATACTGTACACATACCAATCAAAACAGTGTAATTACCCTGAATGGTGTGCCAGAAAAGCATGCATGGTATCAAGAGTTGATTTAAAACACTATGGGACAGATCCAAACAAACTCCGATAAAACTATAACATTTTATGCATAGTTGTTATGCTAAGGAAGAAAATTTGCTGATGAGGTCACCAGATAGCAGTCTGACACCGGGTCCTACTTCACAACCTGGACAGGCCCGCTGATGGCCTCATTCCACTGGGCATGGAATGAGGTTCTCATTCCACTGGGCATGGCCCGCCAGCTTGAGCTGCTGCCCGGGGGCCAGGGAATGACTGTCACCCCCTGGGGATCACCTGCAGCTGGCCCGTCGTTTGGCCTTGGATGACCACCTTCAGGCCCTGGTTCGAGAGAGCTCCAATCAGGGCAACTATCTACAAACAAAATATCCTCCCCGTAGAATAAACCCCTCCGTCTCTGCATGTGCACTGGAGCAAAAATTTGGTGGGAGGGGCTTAGGAGAGAGATTGGAGGGAGGAGAGCAAAAGGGAAGTCTTTTAGCCTTCTGTATTTTCAAACTTGCCTACTGCAGCTTTAATCCTATTTCCCCAATATTTGCTTGTAGTGACTAAGTTATTTAATTTATCCAATTTGTTGCCATTTCACATAAAAAATTTGTATAGATAGGCTATGCTAATGATCCAGTGTAGCTACTCATTCTGGTTTCATTATGGATCAAGCTATTTTCTCTTTTAGATAAATTTTGTTCATTGTATATTAAAAGTCTAATTTGCTCTATTCATTACTTTTTTTAAAAATGTGGAAGAATGAATCCTATCCAGGATTGTTAAGGCCTGGGCTGGTGAGCTGAACACAAAGGGACAATAGATAACAAGGGTAGTGGATCAAAAAGTTTTTGTTTATTTATAGCAGTCCTGTAACAGCAAGGACATGAATGATGAATATATGAATGATGGAAATAAGGTGGCTCTGGAGAGGTTGTTCGGCACACACTGAATGTGAGGCTGGAAAAAAGAGACACGAGAAATCGATACTCTACATCAGGAGTATGTTAAAATCAGCAATAATTGTTCATCACTGGTAGAACAATAGCAGTCAGGCGGAAAGTTTGACAATAGAGGGTAGAACAGAGCCCTTGGTTTGACTACCAAAGACTGGCCTATCTGGTAACACTTTACAATAAGGTTACATGAATTGGCATTAACTAATGTAGTTGTTAATATGAATTAATGATGTACAAATATATTACCAAAGTATTTTCAAACATTAACAAATGGTTTGAAATGACAAACCATTAGTTAATGTATTTGTCAACTGTTTATTAACAGTAGGCTACAATCCGTAATGTCTGCGCCGCGCTGTGTTTAGCTGAATAGTACAACACGAGCTACTATTGACAACAACGTCCTCGATGGCTCATCCGAAGTTGATTCTGAAGCTGACATGATGTTTTCTAGCTAAGAAAATGATTAGCTAGCTAGACCACGTATATAGCTACACGTCTGACCAAAACAACAGCAGCAGTAGTGAGGCGGAATTCGATTAAGGATTGTAGCATTAACTAATGATAAATTAAGTCCATTATCATGGGCTAAACTTAATTACCATTAGTTAGTTACCGGATGACAAATTACATTACAGTCATTTAGCAGACGCTTTTATCCAAAGCGACATACAATAACTGCATACAGAAACAAATACATAAGCTAAAGGTTTGTACTTTCAATAAGGGTACGAAATAATGAAAAGTTAATCGAATGCTTTGTTAATGGATTTGTACATCATTAATTAATGTTAGCAACAACATAGCTACATTAGTTAATGTCAATTCATGTAGCCTAACATTATTGGAAAGTGTTACCGACTCTCAGACTTTCACTGGATATAGCATTGCTTCTGAAATTCAGAAGGTTCCATTAATTACGAGCGATTGTTTTATTTCAGTGTGGCTTTACCTCCATGCTGCTCTTTCTGTTTTTTTAATCTTCGTCTTGTAAGCGCATGCGCACTTGCGAACTTCCTGTAATCACGAATGAGGCCGATCACGATTGAGGCCGATCACGAATGAGGCCAGGTCTGCGGGTCTGCAGATGGATGCTATTGGCTGAAGGGCGTATTTTTCTCCGCCTGACGGGAGCCAAGCGAACTTAATGCAGAGCCACACCATCCCACACTGGATTGGTTGACAGCGCACGCCGAAAATAACTGATTCCTGGGCGGAGAAATACCCGCCCAAGTTGATAAATGGCGCTGTGTAAAACTGTATGCATAGTAGTTGTTAATGGTAGAGCAGGAAGTCGGGAGAGTAAAGTTAGCTAGCTGTTAGTGACTAATGCAACAATGAATGTGCCGGAGGAACAATCTGCTCCTAACAGTGTTGATTCTTTTTTGAAAAACCATTTGAACGGAGAAGTTTGTCTGACAAGCTTATTGTGAAGCAGTTGGGTCCAGATCAGCCTGAGAACCTCAACATTCGACAGCCCTCTGGTGATCGTGGCAAATCATACATCAGGAATTTTGCTAGCACCTGGTATGCACGGAAACCATGGCTCTGTGGATGTGGCAAGCGGCATGCTGTTTTTTTCTTCCCATGCTTAATTTTTCGAACGTCCACATCGGACGAGGCTTGGCCTGAAACTGGAATGAGCGATCTTAAGCATCTTTCCGAAAAAATAAAAAAAACATGAAGAAAGCAAGGCTCATACAGATAATGCCATGAAACTAGCCATGTTTGGGAGAACGAACATTGCTAGCCAACTTAGCGACAGCTACAGGCTCGGCATTGCTAAGCATAATGAAGAGGTGGACAGGAATAGAGCTATACTTTCAAGGATTATTGACTGTGTCAAATATTGTTGGCAGCTTTCCCGCTTTTGCCCTATTAAATTGTTCGAGCTTTATATGGCTGCGACTGATGTACGAATGATGTTTACGGGTGGAAATTTGATTGCTTTGTGAAATTTGAGATTTGATTAGTTGTGGATAGAATAAATGTTTCAAATGTAAAAATGCACTAATAACCTATCATTTTAATTTAATTGTCTAGTTAAATTAATGCATGTTATCATGCCTATATTACATAAATGAAATATAGTGTCAGACAATGCCATGCAAACGGAAAAAAACGAGTTCTGTTAAATATATATTATTATTCATTTTTATTTCTGAAATGTATTAGAAGTTTGTAAGTAGACTAGTATATTTCTTCAAAAAATAACAAAAAAGGATTGAATGATGAATCCTAGGGGACTATGTTCTGCTGGATTCAAAGCAGCCCCACCTAGCGGATAAGTCACGACACGCCACTGCGTTTGTTCCCTGTTTTGTCACCTTCTTGTGGACTACGTTCCCCTTTGTTGTGAGTCAGGGTTTTTGTTATTATATTGAGAGGCAGTGCGTGTTATTTTCTACTAAGCTTGTGTTAGTCATTTTGCTATTAAAGTTATGGGATGGCGGTGCTCCGTCGGCTCGCCTGTAAAATTATTTCTCTCTCCTGGGAGATCGGGCGTTTACCTCTTTACGTTTTCTGGAGTAATGCGGGACTTGCCTATGTGGATGTAGTTATCCGGACTCTTCCCCCCTGGCGTACTTGCCTATATGGATGTAGTTATCCGGACTCTTCCCCCCTGGCGTACTTGCCTATGTGGATGTAGTTATTAGGACTCATCTCCCCTGGCTCTTTTCTGTTCCTGCTTCCTGGTCTTTGCATGTGACTGCAAGCTTATGGAAATAGCCATGGAACGTTAAATCTCTGTTCCTGGTCGCCTCGTTACATTCCTCTTTATGGAGAGGTAGGGCGTTTATTTTCTACTAATCTCGCTTTGGTCTTTTAGCTGGTAAATGTCCGGTGCAGCCTGTCCTGTTCGTTCCTTTCGGTACCTGTCTCCGTACATGGAGTTTTTGACGATTTTGTTCGGAACTGTAGTTCTGTTTCGTCCTTCGGTACATGTCTTCCTATAGGGAAGATTGGGCGATGTTGTGGACATGTTTGTGTGTGACTGCGAGTCTGAGAGTAGCCTTGGAACGTTAGATCTCTGTTCATTACATTACATTACAGGCATTTAGCAGACGCTCTTATCCAGAGCGACTTACTTTTTTTATTTTTTTACATATTATCCATTTATACAGCTGGATATATACTGAAGCAATTCAGGTTAAGTACCTTGCTCAAGGGTACAACGGCAGTGTCCTACCTGGGAATTGAACCTGCAACCTTTCGGTTACAAGGCCAGTTCCTTAACCATTATACTACACTGCCGCCCACGCCTCCTCATATACTATCGTATTATTTTGCAGTGTTTGTTGACTGTGTGTTTTATTTGTGCCATTACGCTACTCGCCCGTACTTATGCATCTTGTTACCGAGACAGGGCGCGTATTATTTCGGGCTACTGAGAAACCTGTCGTTGCGCTTGTACTTATTGGCGTGTGACAGTGAGCCGGTTAGTAGCGTCGGTAGGCTTGTTCATTGTTTTGTCTCTCTCCCTTAACTGCGGGGTTTCCCGCCTTAGTGGCCTTAGGGCTTAATGAATCCCCTTGCTGCACTTGGCTCCTCCTACCTCACACGTCACGCCGCCATTACAGCTTTTATGTGCATTTTACATACTGTCCCAACTTTTTTGGAATTGGGGTTTGTATTCATTAGCTTCGTAGCTCCCTACACAAGGACAACAAACATGGCGGCGTTCCATTTTTTCTGTATGTGTCCTGTTGACTGAATTAGCATCACATACTACATCATCCTGATTGGCAAACGCAAACTCGGATTTGGAGGACATGTTGTGAGGGTAATTTGTTTGGGCTCAATTAATTATCAATGGCAATATTTGCATCTTTAATTTATAATACTTAATAATCTATAATTAGTATCGTTAAGATTTTGAATAGTAATCATCTGCACATATAGTATAGATATGGTATTCATTTTGTATGGGTAGTAGAAAAACCGTGGGACTAGATGTGTTTACAAAAATGGGAAGAAAGAGAAGAATAATCTTGAGATCCTGAGAAAGAACAGTACTTTGCATCTTTCACACAGAAACTCATAAATTTACTTTGTGTGTGAAGTCATTCCTTAGTCTGGAACATCTGCTTGTGGGTGGGGCATCCAGTGACAATGCTGCAAAGCAAGGCAATTGCATTGTCTCCTTCACTGGTACTTTAATTTCAGTGTGAATTTTATTCCATTATCATCATTATTGCACAGCCATTATTCCAGTAAAATCTTGTTACATATTGCATTCTGCATGTCAATGTTAATATTAATATGTTTTATAATTTTCTTGATTGTATAGGTGAATGACTAAATGCATGTGTGCATTCACATTATATTTGCTCCACCAGATGTTTTACCTCACGTATTCAAAACAAAATTACAATTGCAGCATTGCATTATTGATGTGTGCCTTCTGTTCAGTATGTTTTCTTATCAGGCTTAAGAGCATAACAGCAGGGCTTTCCAAATAAATCTTAATCTTGTGTAATGAAAGCAAAACCTAAAAGAAAGACACTTACCTGTTGAAATACATTTTGTCCTTTTATAGAGCTGTAGTGATGTGGGCCTGACTTCATAGTTAATTTATTTGCATATTGGTGAGCTAGTGTGCAATGATGAATTAATATATTGTCTGGGTTGAATATTTGTTGCTAGACTATATCAACAGCTTTGTCTGGTGTAATGATGTAATGTTTATCTCACATGTCTCCTTGAGTCATGCATCCGTATTTGCACAGTTGATGTGAACTTCCACATTTAGTGAACACAGTGTACTTAATGTTACAACAGGTCACCAGAGACATACAGTGTAGACCAAACCTTTGTTTGACTAATGTCTGTATAAATTGATAATGTGTCAGAGCTCACACAAAAACCAGCATCACACATATGTCACAGAATGTATTGATGACTGTTGGCCTTCGACGAGATCATACTGGAGTGAACTGTCAAATGACATTTGAACTGAAACTGTATCTCTATCTGTAATGCATCTGTGTCAGACCATTGGGTTTCATCATTACTTACGCTGATTTTAAACTATAACAAACATTTTCTTTGCTATAGACAGTCAGGTTTAAAGAGCTTAAAACTACTGGGATATACTTTGTGGAAATTCAAGAATGTTCTGAAGCCTACAGGAAAAAAAAAACAAAAAAAGGGTCAATGTGACCTAAATATTTATTAAAGTTATGCAAAAATAGCATATAAAAATTAAATCAAATCCTCCTCCCATGGCACCTGAGTGACTCTAATAATAAAAATGTTAGCCGTGAGTACAGACTAAACCCTACAGCTAAGAAATTGTAGGTTTAAGCTTGGGCTATGTCATTGGTTGACTAAGACCAGGAGTCTGCTGCAACAGCAGATCTTTGTCCATCCCACCAGGGGTAGGATGTACTTTATTTAAGTAGGCCAGGGTTCCTTAGGTTAACACTGAATTAGTTCCTCCCAGTAATGTGCCAGGTGCCTTCAGGTTACAGCACCTATACTCTAATCAGTGCTAGTTCTCCTGTAGTACTGTGGCTAATACCATTGAAACTATATACTGTGCAGTAGACAATGCTGCTTGGCTATCATCATTTTAACATTGTTTCAAATAGAATACAAGGCAACAATCAATGCCAACACTGAGCTTGATAAGCAGTTTGATGTTTGGTGCATAATATTTTGTCCACAAAGTATGTATGAAGTCTGCTATGATGTTTGGCTATGTTGGCTTCCACCTCGTCACATAGACGCTCAATTGAATGAAGACAGCTTCACTATGATTTTCTTCACTATGATTCACTAAGTCTGTATAGAAGCAAATGGAGTAGATGGCTAGTTAGCTATCCCTGAAAACATACTGTGAGACCATTTTGACCCAAGATTAAATTTAATTTTAATACTAAGTTAAGCAAGTGACAGCAAACCTAGAATAACGCTGATTTGCTACTTGACTAAAACGAGTGGGGCTATAATGAGTGCCTAGTTTCTAGGTCAAATCTACGAAAGGGGCCAGAGAAAACAGAGAAAGAGAAAACTGTTGTCTCATACAACTTATTTTTCTACCTGCCACAAGATGTCACCAGAGTGCTTCACATTTTGTTCATAGCAAAACTGTAGTGAAGGCATCTAAGAAGCCTTTATCTCAGCCACATTGCACACAAATACTACAGAAAGGTCTCCAAAGAATCAGAAATGATTTTCAATGGTTCTGAATCTACAATAGAAATGGCTTTAAGAACAGTATTTGTCTGCTGACATTCTCAATCTATTCTTTCATCATTGTTTCCTGAGCATATTGTGAGGCTGTGTCATTTGTAGTGAAAAGGACACAATCTCAAACAAAAAAGCAGTGACCTATAGCTTCCATTTGCCCTCGAAGTATCAGGAACACAGGGGCAGCTACAAACATGCTGCTTCTGGGCCTTCTTTACATTTGCATGATATAAAATGTGTTGTGCCTCACATTCTAGTCTATAAGTTCATAATGTGTCCCTATTGTGACCTTCCCCAATTTCCCAAGGTCAGAATGTAGTGAGAAGCTGCTAAATATAATTTTTTATTTATGTACTGGATAAATAATGCACATTTGATGTCATAAAAATAGTTTTGTACACAGTAATATATCCAGTGTTAATTCAACTCTAACAGAGTCTAACTTATGATTCCAACTGGTACCATATGTACTGTGTAACAGTTAATTTAACACTGAACATTTTAATGTGTATTTTTAGTGTACAAAAAATAAATCTGTTTCCATGCTTGAACTTCATGCTAAAGACCATGCACATGCTTTTAATCAAATTGTCCTTTATATTTTCTGAACAATTTCAGCATGGTTTTATTTATTTATTTCATCTTGTAATGTTTGCCTTTACTGCTTCTTCCCTGTAAATATTTCTGTTGCATGATCATCCAGGTCTTGTTTCTGTGACAGATTATTGGGTCGATGCTGTAATGTTCCGCTCCCTTCCTGTTCGTTTTCTGTATATTCCTGTTTTCCCTCCGTGTCATGTTGGATCCTTTTGTCCGTGTTTTCCCCGCTGCTGTGGTCTGGGCGTTTCCTTCTCTGTCTTGTTCGTCTGGTTGTCTTACTTCCGCCTTTTCACTCCGTCCCCCCTCGTTGCATGCATTTCCTCACCTGGTGTTTCTTAATCACTCCCGTTTATTTTCCACACCTGTTCCTTGTTTAGTTCTGTCATTAGCCTCACTATTTATTCCTTCGGCTGGCTGCCAGTCGGCGCCAGTTCGTTAACTATCGTCACGCGGTGTTAATGCTCGTTGTTTGCCTGGTCGCGTTCAAAGAACTACTCGCTTGGTTGTGGGATATTATCCCCTTGCAGCTAGAGTTCCGCTCCTAACTACAGTCTGGTAGTTATCCTCCAAGTCATTTCTTGTTGTGCCTGCAGCTAACCTGTTTCCCCTCTCCTCCATCTATCCCAGCTCCCATTCTCCCGTGGCAGTGTTCGTTTCCCCCCGTTTTCGTTGTGTGTGTTGCGGTACCTCCACCTCCAGCTCGTGTAGGCTCCGGGTTGGCGTGTTACCTGGCTACCCTCCAGTTGTTCCTGTCCGGCCGAAGAAGCCAACTAGTTCTTCGGTTCCGGTTCCGGGAGCTCTGGAGACCAGTCAGCTCCTTCCGGACCTACCGCAGCTACGCCACACTACCCAGCCCTACCGTGCTTCACCAACCACCTACCTCTCAAGCCCTGCACCTCCGTGAGAACCTCCCGGTCATTTCCGTGCCTTCCCTTGCACTAACCCCACCTGCTTTGTTTTGTTCTGTACCGGTGCAGTCATTCCGGTCCAGTTCCTGTCCTGCCGTAGTGAGCCGCTCCCCAGCTAGTCCAGTCCAGTCCAGGTGTGAGCCGTGCACCTACCTGTCCAGTCCAGTTCCGGTTTGGAACAATCCGTTCCAGACCCTGCTTCCCGTGTGGACCTCCCGGTCCAGTTCCAGTCCAGTCCAGTTCCGGTTTGGAACAAATCCGTTCCAGACCCTGATTCCAGTGTGACCTCCCGGTCCAGTTCCAGTCCTGTCCAGTTCCGGTTTGGAACAAATCCGTTCCAGACCCTGATTCCAGTGTGGACCTCCCGGTCCAGTTCCAGTCCAGTCCAGTTCCGGTTTGGAACACACCCGTTCCAGATCCTGATTCCAGTGTGGACCTCCCGGTCCAGTTCCAGTCCAGTCCAGTTCCGGTTTGGAACATTCCGTTCCAGATCCTGATTCCCAAAGTGGACCGCCCGGTCCAGTTCCAGTCTAGTCCAGTTCCGGCTTGGAACGAACGTTCCAGACCTGCCAGCCCAGCTCCGGCTTGGAGCAGCCCGTCCCGGGCTTCCTTGCTGTTCCAGCGTAATATTGTGTATTGCCTTTTCTGTACAGTGTTGGGACTACCCCAACACTTAATTTAATAAACCCCCCTTTTTGTGAATCTGTCTCCTGGTCGTTGCACTTGGGTTCGTCTCGTTCCGGGTTCGTAACAGAACGAACTGGCCAAAAATCATGGACCCAGCCGACCTGGAGCAAATTCGTCACGCCTTCTCCTGCCAAACTGCGGTCAGCGACCAACAGGGCCGACGTTTGGATGACGTGTTGGAGGTGCTGAGGGGCATCACGGAGCAAGTGGCGCAGCTAGCTCTTCACCAGCCGCTTCCGCGTATTCCTATGGGCCCTACACCGCCCGCGCCGGATCCGCCGGTGGATCCTTCTGTTCCCACTTCTCTCCGAGAGCCCCGCGTTCAACATCCAGAGTTATACCGCGGGGGATTGGGAAAGTGTCGCGAATTCCTGATGAAATGCGACATAGTATTCCGGATGCAGCCCTCCTCCTTCGCCTCCGACCCATGTAAGATCGCCTTCATAATGAGCAGTTTGGGAGGAGGTGCCCTGGAGTGGACTACATCCATTTGGGACAGCCAAGTCGCGCTCTGCAACAACTTCGCCGCCTTCACCGCTGAGATGCGGCGTGTATTCGATCACCCTACCTGTGGGCGAGACGCAACTCAACGCCTACTTCAGGTCCGTCAAGGAAGCCGTAGCGTTGCTGAAATGGCAATCCAATTCCGTACCCTCGCAGCGGAGTCCGGATGGAATGACACCGCCCTTCAGGGGGCTTTCCGCCAGGCGCTGAGCGAAGAGTTAAAGGACCAACTCGCCACCCGCGAAGAATCCACGTCACTCAATTGCCTTATTAGCCTGGCCATCGCTATTGACAACCGTCTCCGTATCCGGGCCCGTGAGCGAGGGGGGAACTCCGGTCATCAGCATCAGCAACACATACGCTCACACCCTTCTGCCTCTGGATCCAGAGCGGCGTCTGGGGTCTCTGAGGAAGAGCCCATGCAACTGGGCAGAGTTGCGGTCAACGCCGAGGAGCGCCAACGTCGCCTGCGATCTAGATCCTGTTTTTACTGTGGCAAACCAGGCCACCAGATCGCCTCATGCCCCATTCGCCCAAAAGAGTAGGCTCGCCAGTTAAACTGGGCGTACTGACGAGCCCAATCATACCTTGCCATGCAGCTCAGAATCGCCTTGTCTTCAAGGCCACTCTCCTTTGGAGGGACAAGTCCGAAGTCTCGTCGGCCCTTATCGACTCTGGTGCCGACGCTAACTTCATGGACATCACTTTCGCCAGGAGGGCCGGCATCCCCACGGAACTGCTACCCTCTCCCATTACTGCTTTTGCCTTAGACGGTAGGAGTCTGGGGTTAGTCACCCACTCCACCGTTCCAGTACAGCTTGTTTTATCCGGCAATCATCGGGAGAGTATTCAACTTCTGCTCATCAACTCTAAACAATCCTCCATAGTTTTGGGTCAGACCTGGCTCCGCCTTCACAACCCTCACATCGACTGGCAAGCCGGTCGTATCCTGGCGTGGAGTGGTCACTGTCTGGCTAGCTGTCTTCGTTCCGCTCTCCCCCCTCCGGGATCCAAGAATTCCAGCACCAACCTACCCGAACCCGATCTGTCCAACGTTCCCAAGCAATATCACGACCTCTGCCTTACCTTTTCAAAATCACGCGCTCTGTCCCTACCTCCTCACCGACCCTACGATTGTTGCATTGACCTGCTGGCGGGAGCCAAGCTTCCGTCTGGTCGTCTCTACAGTCTGTCGGGTCCGGAGAAACTCTCCATGGAGGAGTATATTCATGAGTCCCTCGCCTCGGGCATCATCCGCCCTTCCTCCTCTCCTGTTGGTGCTGGGTTCTTTTTTGTGGGGAAAAAGGACGGCTCACTACGGCCCTGCATCGACTACCGGGGGCTCAATCAAATTACCATCCGCAACAAATATCCTCTTCCCCTTATTAACACTGCCTTTGAACCCCTCTCGCAGGCCGTCATTTTCACCAAGCTCGACCTCCGTAATGCGTACCACTTGGTGCGTATACGGGAGGGGGATGAATGGAAGACTGCCTTCAATACCCCGTTGGGCCACTACGAGTACCTGGTGGTCCCCTTCGGCCTTACTAACGCCCCGGCAGTCTTCCAGGGCATGGTGAATGACGTCCTGCGAGACCTGTTGGGGAAGACTGTTTTCGTGTATATCGATGATATTTTGATTTTTTCTAAGTCCCCCCAGGAGCACATTCTCCATGTCCGGGAGGTTCTCCAGCGCCTGCTTGAAAACCAGCTCTTCGTTAAGGCAGAGAAGTGCTCCTTCCACGTCTCCTCAGTCCCGTTCCTCGGCTTCATCATCGAGGAGGGCAGCATCCGGGCGGATCCCGCCAAGATCAAGGCGGTGACAGAATGGCCCCAACCCACCTCTCGTAAGCACCTGCAACAGTTTCTTGGTTTTGCCAATTTTTATCGTAGGTTCATCCGTAATTACAGTGTCATTGCTGCTCCCCTAACCAAACTCACCTCCACTGCTTTTTCTTTTTGTTGGAACTCCGAGGCCCAGCTCGCGTTTGAACGCCTTAAGGCTCGGTTTTCCTCGGCCCCTATTCTTTGTCACCCTGACCCCACTCGCCAATTTACGATTGAGGTGGATGCCTCCGACACCGGCGTGGGGGCCATTCTGTCCCAACGAGCCGCCTTGGACAACAAGCTCCATCCCTGTGCTTTCTTCTCCCGGAGGCTGTCCTCCGCCGAGCGGAACTATGATGTCGGGGATCGGGAGCTTCTGGCCATCAAGCTGGCTCTTGAGGAGTGGCGCCACTGGCTGGAGGGGGCAGGTAGCCCCTTTATTGTTTTAACTGACCACCAAAACCTTATTTATCTAAAGTCTGCTAAGAGGCTTAATGCCAGACAGGCTAGGTGGTCATTATTCTTTGCCCGATTTAATTTTTCTGTGTCCTTCCGCCCCGGTTCCCGCAATATCAAAGCGGATGCATTATCCCGTGTTTTTTCCCTTCCCTCCAGTCCTGCTGACCCCGAGCCTATTCTACCGGCTTCCTGTATGGTGGCTGCGGTCTCCTGGACGATTGAGGAGGTTGTGAGGTCCGCCCAGACTTCCCACCCTGACCCCCGTAGTAACCCTAACTCCTCCCTGTTTGTTCCCAACTCCGTCCGCTCCCAGGTCCTTGAGTGGGTTCACGCCTCCTGTCTGGCGTGTCACCCAGGTGTTGCCAGAACGACCACCCTCGTCAGGAGGAGTTTTTGGTGGCCCACGCTCAAGGAGGATACCCGTGCTTTTGTCCTGGCCTGCGCGGTGTGCGCCAGGAGCAAGGCTTCCCACCAGCCTCCCTCTGGTCTTCTCCTTCCCCTCCCTGTCCCGGGCCGTCCTTGGAGCCACATTGGCGTTGACTTCGTCACCGGTCTGCCATTGTCAGAGGGCAACTCCGTCATTCTGACAATTGTGGATCGGTTCTCCAAGGCGGTTCACTTTGTTCCCCTCCCTAAGCTCCCGTCCGCCCTCGAAACTGCGGAGCTCCTGGTGTCACAGGTGGTCAGGCTGCACGGGATCCCATCCGACATTGTGTCGGACCGTGGGCCCCAATTCTCCTCCCAGGTGTGGAAGGCGTTCTGTGTAGCCCTGGGGGCCTCGGCAAGTCTGTCGTCTGGTTTTCATCCCCAGTCTAACGGCCAGGCAGAGAGGGCGAACCAGGACCTGGGGGCCGCCCTGCGGTGCGTCACTGCACGCAATCCCGCCTCCTGGAGCCGTTTTCTTCCTTGGGTAGAGTACGCCCATAACTCCCTTAAGAGTGCGTCTACAGGGTTGTCCCCGTTCGAGTGCTCATTAGGTTACCAACCCCCTCTCCTGTCGGCCCAGGAGGCCGAGGTAGCAGTCCCCTCCGTTAAGTCCCACATCCTCAAGTGCAAACGCATGTGGAGACTTGCACGCACCGCACTCCTGCGTTCTAATTCCCGTTCTCAACGTCTGGCGGACCTGCACAGGACCGCAGCCCCTAAATACAGAGCCGGGCAGCAGGTCTGGCTTTCCACATCCAACATTTCCCTTCCCTCCTCCTCTAAGAAACTTCGGCCCCGGTTTATTGGTCCCTTCCCTGTTGTTTGTCTCATTAACCCGGTTTCCGTTAAACTCTCCCTCCCTTCCTCCCTCAAGGTCTACCCCGTTTTTCATGTGTCACAGATCAAGCCTGTCGCCTCCAGCCCCCTCAGTGCCCCTACCCTCCCTCCTCCACCCGTCCGGGTCATCGACAACGCCCCGGCCTACACGGTGGACCGCATTATCGACATCCGCCGTAAGGGTCGGGGTTTTCAATACCTCGTGGACTGGGAGGGGTATGGTCCTGAGGAGCGGTCGTGGCTCCACAGGAGCCTCATCCTGGATCAATCATTGATCCAGGATTTCCACAGTCGCTTCCCTCTCAAGACCAGGCCGCCAGGTACGCCAGGGGGCGTACGTTGAGGGGGGGGTACTGTAATGTTCCGCTCCCTTCCTGTTCGTTTTCTGTATATTCCTGTTTTCCCTCCGTGTCATGTTGGATCCTTTTGTCCGTGTTTTCCCCGCTGCTGTGGTCTGGGCGTTTCCTTCTCTGTCTTGTTCGTCTGGTTGTCTTACTTCCGCCTTTTCACTCCGTCCCCCCTCGTTGCATGCATTTCCTCACCTGGTGTTTCTTAATCACTCCCGTTTATTTTCCACACCTGTTCCTTGTTTAGTTCTGTCATTAGCCTCACTATTTATTCTTTCGGCTGGCTGCCAGTCGGCGCCAGTTCGTTAACTATCGTCACGCGGTGTTAATGCTCGTTGTTTGCCTGGTCGCGTTCAAAGAACTACTCGCTTGGTTGTGGGATATTATCCCCTTGCAGCTAGAGTTCCGCTCCTAACTACAGTCTGGTAGTTATCCTCCAAGTCATTTCTTGTTGTGCCTGCAGCTAACCTGTTTCCCCTCTCCTCCATCTATCCCAGCTCCCATTCTCCCGTGGCAGTGTTCGTTTCCCCCCGTTTTCGTTGTGTGTGTTGCGGTACCTCCACCTCCAGCTCGTGTAGGCTCCGGGTTGGCGTGTTACCTGGCTACCCTCCAGTTGTTCCTGTCCGGCCGAAGAAGCCAACTAGTTCTTCGGTTCCGGTTCCGGGAGCTCTGGAGACCAGTCAGCTCCTTCCGGACCTACCGCAGCTACACCACACTACCCAGCCCTACCGTGCTTCACCAACCACCTACCTCTCAAGCCCTGCACCTCCGTGAGAACCTCCCGGTCATTTCCGTGCCTTCCCTTGCACTAACCCCACCTGCTTTGTTTTGTTCTGTACCGGTGCAGTCATTCCGGTCCAGTTCCTGTCCTGCCGTAGTGAGCCGCTCCCCAGCTAGTCCAGTCCAGTCCAGGTGTGAGCCGTGCACCTACCTGTCCAGTCCAGTTCCGGTTTGGAACAATCCGTTCCAGACCCTGCTTCCCGTGTGGACCTCCCGGTCCAGTTCCAGTCCAGTCCAGTTCCGGTTTGGAACAAATCCGTTCCAGACCCTGATTCCAGTGTGACCTCCCGGTCCAGTTCCAGTCCTGTCCAGTTCCGGTTTGGAACAAATCCATTCCAGACCCTGATTCCAGTGTGGACCTCCCGGTCCAGTTCCAGTCCAGTCCAGTTCCGGTTTGGAACACACCCGTTCCAGATCCTGATTCCAGTGTGGACCTCCCGGTCCAGTTCCAGTCCAGTCCAGTTCCGGTTTGGAACATTCCGTTCCAGATCCTGATTCCCAAAGTGGACCTCCCGGTCCAGTTCCAGTCCAGTCCAGTTCCGGCTTGGAACGAACGTTCCAGACCTGCCAGCCCAGCTCCGGCTTGGAGCAGCCCGTCCCGGGCTTCCTTGCTGTTCCAGCGTAATATTGTGTATTGCCTTTTCTGTACAGTGTTGGGACTACCCCAACACTTAATTTAATAAACCCCCCTTTTTGTGAATCTGTCTCCTGGTCGTTGCACTTGGGTTCGTCTCGTTCCGGGTTCGTAACAGATGCCCTGGAAAGGTTGGCAATCTAACTACAGAAAAAAAAAACATTTAATATGAAATTGGGAAAAAGAGTTGAAAACGTTTCTTTTTACTGGGGGCATATTGCAGCATATTTGCTTCTCGCCGTTTCTGTTCTGCGGATGTTTCCTTTCGGGTCCGCGGGATGGCGCTCCTGCCGTGTTTTTCCGCCGACCCGCACTCATTCGTTTCACCTGTGCTAGCGTCTGCTAGTTATTTAAGTGCAGCGACTTCCTGCTTCGTTGCTTCTTACTTAGCCACGTAAAGTGGGTAACAGGTATAGGTTCAGACGACCACTTTGCTTTTAAGCTTTGCTAAAAAGTAACGCGGGACTTACCTGTAGGTGCACGTTAGATATTCTTTATTAGGAGTTTGTTTTCGTGTTTGCATCTTTTCCTTGCCTTTGTTTTTTCCTGTCCTCTCTGAGGCAGTAACTTTTGTTACCTTTACTCGTTCTCACCTCTATATTATTGCTCTTTTGTTATTTGAGCTAGAGGCCCTTTCTCTTCTCCTATTTCCTGCTCGAGTCTGCAAGCTTTTCACCCACTTTTCTGGGCTGCTATATTTTGGCTGTACGCCGGGAGTTATTTTCCCTTTCTGTTTATTTTTCTCTGCTCCGTTCACGGAGTTCTATTTCCTGTCCCCTATCTGTGGTACTCCATTCCTGGAGTACTTTGTGATCCCCTCACGGTTCCGTCTGGTCCTCCGACCCAGCCACCTCACAATTCCCTTTATCAGGAGATAGTTAGAAGAATCAGCATAGATTCTAGAAAGGTGGATGGCAAATATTAAAAATATGATTGCTTTTATTGGATTCATTATTTTTGCAGGGGGTCCTCTTGCTTGGGGGGTAATTTCAACCTGCAAGGACAAGCCTGCTTATCTGCTTATACAAAGCTATTATTGAATTAGATTAGGCAGTTGGACATTGACTGGTGACTTTTCACAACCCAGGTAAAAATTTATTGTTGAGAGGATATATCCCATTT
Organism: Synaphobranchus kaupii; assembly: GCA_029718625.1. Classification (NCBI taxonomy): domain Eukaryota; kingdom Metazoa; phylum Chordata; class Actinopteri; order Anguilliformes; family Synaphobranchidae; genus Synaphobranchus; species Synaphobranchus kaupii. The sequence goes on along the minus strand of CM056377.1, from coordinate 98,764,637 downwards.
GTAAGAAACCATAGATGACCATTTTGTATTTTCAAAAGCACAGTGTATTATAAATGGGTGTAAAAATATAGTAAACAACCTTTTTGCTCAGTTTTGAGATGTAAGAAAAATACTTCCATGTTACATGGATTTGTAAGGGTGGGGTAAAACACAAACAAAGTGATGAAACCCTGATGTGGATAGGATTTTGTAACACGTGGCTTCAGATGAAGCTAATCTCATTGTGTGTGGCAGCCCCACTGTGCGTTTCTAAATCTGCTTTTACAGATACCGAGGCTGACCGTCGACCACATTTATGATCGTCATCTCAGATGTGCACTCAGATCACAACACAGCAGATCTGACCCATAGAACACGGAAAAATATTGAGAAAAATTGGTTGGGTTCCAAAAAAAGTGATGGCCTCTGTTTTTGGAATGACAATAACAAAACCATTGTAAGGTAACCTACACACACAGGTGTAAAGAGACTATACAGCCATTTCCCTTCATTCTGAAATGCAAAAATATTTTCAGAATTTGTTTTCGGTGTGGGTAGTAAATAACCTTGAGGAAGAATAGTAAAAACCTTTGCAAAGGGAATTTGGGAGTTTCAGATTAAACAATGTCCAATGCTTGTGATGTGGGCCCAGCAGCTACTCCTGTACATTTCTAATTATGCTTTTACACTATTACACTCAATGAGGCTGACCTTTCCCTATGTTGCTTTTGTGATAGTCATCTCAAGATGTATTGCAGCAGTGGTAGGAGTATTATTCAATTCAATTCAATTCAATTTTATTTGTATAGCGCTTTTTACAGAGAACTGTCACAAAGACACTGCACAGGGAAACAGAAGGAAAATTGATCAAAAAAAACCAGGCCTCAGCCCCCAACCAGCAAAATGAGGTAGAAAAAACACTGAGGGAGAAAAAACACTGAACAGTGGCGAGAAAAAACTCCCCAGTGGGAAGAAATCTCAGAAGGAACCTGGCTAGGGAGGGGGTGCCCATCCTTCGCTGGCCGGCCCGGTTTAAACTAAAGGTGGACTGAATGGTAATAGTCAATTCAATAATCAATTCAAAGGGGCGGGGTGGTGCCCCTTTGACAGAAGACAGCCTGTCCCTACTGTCTGTTTCTCTGGAAATAAAAACACCCAGGAGCAATAGTGATTAATAATTTAATTAGAGCACTTTACAAAGGAGACAACCTCATTATATGGCCTAGAAGTAGGGGTGTAAAGATTCACCAGTTTGAACTAGGGATGGGATGATAATCGTTATACCTATATAATCGTGGTAAAAGACATTAACGATTATTTATCGTCATAAATTGATATCATTATCAAAATAATCGGCTGTTACATCTTAGCATTGGCCAACTGCCTATAAAACTGAAGAAGAAGAAGAAGAGTAATGACCAGCTACAGACATGGGCGGAGTACTTATTATTCTCTGACATTCGGTAGGCATAAAGGAATTTCTCATTGTACCATGGCAGAAGGCGGATGTCATACATCGCTGCATTGGAAGATAACACTACCAGAAACAGCAGCTTTGCCCCCGTCAAATGTTTACATTTTCTTCAATAAGCTGCATATTATTTTTTTGAAAAAATGTTTATATTTCCTTTATATTTACTTTTTTTTTGTAGTTCTGTCTTGTGTCCCATTGTTTTATTTATTTATTCTTTGGTCAACGTTGGTTGTTTTTAAACATGCTTTATAAATAAATTTGACTTTGGTTTCTGAATAAGTTATTTTGTTAAAACTAGTTATTGTAATGGCCAAAAGTTTTATGCAGCTTATTGAAGAAATTATTTATTAATTGAAGTGCATTTTATTACTGTTTTAAGAATTTCAATGTGTTTCAATAATTATTAATATAATATCGTATATTGTGAAAATGTTGGCCAAGATAATCATACTATGAAATCTTTATATTGACACATGCCTTGTTCGAACTGATGAACCAGTCCACATGACTAAAATGCGTCTGCGTCCATTCCAAAATGGGAAACTGGTCCAAATTAAGAGGGGAACAGTCTAAAACTTGATACTGGCATCAAAACCGATAAATCTGTCAAAATAACATGGCCCACTTTCTTTAGTTTGGCACTGTGTGTGCGCATGTTGTTCTGTTACTCTTCAGGGTAAATAGTGTTATTCCTCATTTTTAATGACTAATGTCACTAGATGGCCCTGATAGGACCAAGAGGGAGAGAGTGAACAAACACCACTTAGCTAACGCCAGCTATTTCTAAAAGCTCCTACCAATTTGAGAGAAAAAAATGGTCTAACCAGCTTCATTCTGCAAGTAGCTCTGGTGCAATCAAGTGAAAGGTTTACTGCCATTGCATAGTAAAATGGCTGCAAAATGTGACCAACACAAAAATGCACTCCAAATGTAATCATAAGATAATTTATTAGTGGGATGAATATATTGATGGTAGGCTGGCAATCGAAGTATATGTTGAGCATACATACAGTACATGACATATTGCAGTAGAAAACTGCCACAAGCTAATATTAGCCAATTTAAACTTAAAACTGTTTGATTATGCAGAATCAAACCTTTTAGTCAGTAATTGGCTACTTTGCTGATTCTAAATACGTTGAATCGTGCGCATTGCTAGCAATATAATGAATAATAACCACTTAAACTTAGGTTTATACATTGCCGTCTTACCAAGTTACATACAACTGCATTTTTATAAAATGGAATGTAGTGTCCTCATTCTGTTTAGGCCTAGTAGCCTACTTTTTTTGTTTTGTTCCAAGATCTTACTAGTAGATTAAAGTGGAAAATGGAACATTCCCACAAAAAAGAAAAAAAACTGAAAATGTTCAATGTGCTGAAATACGGTTTGTAAAAACTCAGGCTTTTTGTAAGGGGGGAGTGTAAAGTTCGGAGAACCAAGCACAACAACCAAGGGATCTAAAAGTGTATATCGAACTCGGCAATAGCGAGTAATCAAACAACAAAAGAACCTCACGCTCTCACACAAGAAGCGTATAACTGGAGGTCAGAGAAAAACAAAAGAAAGCCCATGTAAAAAGGGCGAAAGAAACTAAATTACATTACATTACATTATAGGCATTTAGCAGACGCTCTTATCCAGAGCGACTTACACAACTTCTTATTACATTTATCCATTTATACAGCTGGATATATACTGAAGCAATTCAGGTTAAGTACCTTGCTCAAGGGTACAACGGCAGTGTCCTACCTGGGAATCGAACCTGCAACCTTTCGGTTACAAGTCCAGTTCCTTAACCATTATACCACACTGCCGCAAATAGAAATAGAACCTGTTACCTACAGCTCTAGGTGCGAAAGAGCTGAACAAAAGGTAACAGGTAGAGGAGTATAAAGGAATAACGAGAGAAAAGGAAACCAAAAGACTAAATAAATCTTTACCCTAATTCTAACCGGACTACCTACATTTCTTATTTGTAACAAACAGAAACGTAGAGACCGCAATCCTATACCTTACCGAATTCGATGTCAAATAGCAAAGACAATATCGAAGCACAGGAAAGCGGAAGCTCTGAGCTTATATAGCCAACAGGAAACTCAAAACAGGTGAGAAGAATCACCGCCGAGCGACAGCAAAGCACCGCAATGGAAGACAGAAAATCCGATTGCCCCGACGTCGCCAAAAAAAGAACGACCGCAGAAACAACCAGAGGCTGCCAGAAACCATGACACTTTTAGAATGCTTTCAAAAGGTCATTAATAAAAAATTCACATTTTCACTTTGATTTCATGATCTAGAATGAAGTATTTCTACTAATCAAATGGGCAACTGCATTGAATGGGAGCTAAATTGAGTTGAATCACATCGAATTGGAGCTGAATCGGATTGAATCATATGGAATAATTGCATTTGTAAATGTATCCTTCCTCTATCGTAGACCATGTATTGAGTTGCGGATCGAAAGATGTGAAAGATTCACACCCCTACCTAGAAGCAAGGATAACTAGATGGCACTATAGGTAGACTCTACTAGCCCCAGGTATCTAGCTAGCTATCCGAACCATCTTTTTGTTGTAGATAGTGTACATTATGATTTAAGTTTTGTACTTGATTTGAGAACATTGGAGGGATCTTTGACCATTAGTCCATATCCGCTCCAGTTAAAGCCTCAAATGTTAGATCAGCCTTTTACAACACAACTATTTGCAGTACTCTACTGTAGTTAGACAGATATTTATTCTGTTTTTATATTGTTGACTATTAAATGTATTTTTTTATTCCACATTAGCACCTGCACCTGGAAGTGCACAAATACTTTTCGTTGTATGTGTACTTGTGCAATTTACAATGACAATAATTCTGGTAATTTAGTCTGGAGACTAAGATTGCCTTTGTAGAACAGTCATTTCATGGTCGGTTAACCATTTCTTGGTTGATTTTGAGATATCGTTGGGATCGCTTTCTTGCTGAAAGATCCATTTGCAGCCATATTTGAGTGGCCAGGCAGAGGAAACCAGGTTTTTGCATGCACTACAGGGCCATGCAGAGACCTTTGAGGGGCACATGTTCAAAGTGAGAAAACGGCACACAAACTTAGAAAAACTGTTATTGTACAGAATACATTTTACCAAAATTGAATGAATTAATATTAATAACAATAATAAAACAAATGTGAAGTTTTATTTATCATATCAAAGGGGCACATCTGGCACTTGGGGCAGAGCCCCCTCTACCCCTGCACGTGCCTGTACATACAGTATATACCCTTCAAACCCACCTGTATTGCTTCAGTGAGCTTTCAGCTGTAAGAATCCATGCTATTTTAAGTGCTCATGATTTGCTAATCTTTCAAAAGACGCACTACCTTCTTAGTCACCCTTACAATGTGCTCTCTTCTATTTACATATATTGGTCTTTAAAGTTATGCCACTCAATATCAGAGGGCATTACTAATTATGTCAGAACTGACTGTGGGTGTAAAAGCCCATTAAAGTAATTATCTGTGAGTGATTAGAACTTTCAAACGGTACAATAGAGTTATTATGGTGTGCCCCTATGAATTATTCTTGACAGGATCATTGACATGGCTTCTGTGTTTTGTAAGATATACAAAGCCAACCATTTAATGCAGATGTGATTAAAAAAAAATCTTGAACTTGCAGATTCAGTCTAAGATATGAGAATACTTTCGGTCCAAAATATGATTAAATATGATAGATGGCCGAAGTCATATGATATGCAGAATATATATCCTGTGTATCTCCATATTATTTTAATAATATGCTAAAGCATAATTACTTACTACTCAAGTAATTATGACTCGTTAGAATTTTATTAAATATGCTCCATATAACTTTCACCAGTGACTTCAATGAATGTAATTTCTAATCATGCAATTAATTAATTCATGCTCAGGAAAATATTTTCTGATAAAATATGGCATCATAGTTAGAGGGCACAAAAACAACAGTGTTGCAGCTTGGAGTTGAAAATATAAAGCCCAAAGCAAATTTATCTGGTTCTTGTTGACAAGCCTTAACTCCCAAGGCAAAACTAGCAAAACGTTTACTCTATTCCATAAAATTTTGTATGAACGTACAAAGAGGTGCACACGTCACTCCATGACTCACTCAGCCCTTTAACCATGACAACCATTCTTGATGAAAAAAAGTCTCATCACACAAGCTGCACTTTCATTTTGCAAGACACATTACCATCTGCATGGCCTAGAATCGACAGGTTTGGTGGAGGTGAGTTTGATTGGGTGCAGGACTGCTATCTCCGGAACACTCTGTCAGATGAAAGCAAAGAGGCCAGTCACTCAGCGCCATCTGGACTGATATCCATCTGCATCAGTGCAACACAGCACGTAGCCCCTTCACATTTTACCGTCACCAAATCTATTTATTTATTTATTTGTTATTTATCTGGGACAATTTACAATAAATGAAAGTGGCTAACAAGATCATGAACAGTACACATTTTGGCTTCTCCCTGTTTCTTGGGTAATTACAATTTTTTTTCACTTGCTTCATTTCTAATGCAGGAAACCTTTGTTCAGAGGGTGACTGCTGCCATTTTGCTTCTCCATTGGTGCAGATTCTCATATATGTTGGGTTTAGGTCATGCACCTTCATCTAATAAATCCTCAAGTGTCAAAAAGGCTCTTGGTGTGAAAGGGGCAGATTAGTCCCAATGAAGATAGCACCAGAAAACACAGAGAACTGATTAGGAATAAAACTAGTCTACTGTATAGTGTTAGAATATCCTTTATGTGAGCATTTCAATACACAGCTGTTTCTTTAAAAAAATTTTTAAAATAACCATGAGCAGACTCTTTCAAAACAGCAGAGCTCTGGAGTCACATGAGATCATTACCAGAGCTTTTGGTAATTAAACTTCCTCTTCTGTTAAGTGACCATTGATTGTTTCAATGGTCAAACCTAAATAATACAGATATTCTAGTGTTGTGAGTTCCATTTCCCCCCAATCCCAACAGGCACTACATCCCGTCACGCAACTGCAATCCATGATTAAATGCCCCTTGCGCGCCCCCACCCCGACCACCACCACTCCCCGAAGCAATTGCCCCCACCTACTTTTGAAATTGCAACACCACCAATCTCACGTTGTCATTGGCATCAAAGTTTATTTAAGCTACCCCACAATATGCTTGACCCTGGAGCCATGGGTCCTCTCTACAGACTCTTAATTACATCACAAAGCTGAGAATCCCAGCCAGCCAGTGAGACATGGAACCTGCGGACAAAAAGTTGGAGGCATTTTCTTTAATGGCTGTGTGGCCAGCGTCTGCTTCATATTGAATCATTGTCCGTTTTATTAGCTATTCATTTTAGTTAAACATTATTCAATTTGAGCTAGGCCACCTGGGTACACACATAAATACATCAAGAGATTTATTTAAAATGCTCATAGGAATATTTCAATGCCTAGCTCTAAAAGTTAGGCAATCTGTTGGTAATCTTCATGTGAACAGTAATTACTTATCTTATGCTTACTGAACAGTGAACATGTGATATGATCCCTTATGGAAAAATTGTAAATATATCAAAATTATCTTCACAATATATTTAAAATATACTGCACTATATTACATTTCCATAAGGGATCACCATTATGATGTCACGGAGACTTGTATTAATGAAATGCATGGGAACCTTATTTAATGTCCTTATCTTCACATTTTCTCAATAATTATATATACTGCACATGCATTTTTATACCCTTGCCTTCAACTGTACTTTCCGATACTCATAGAGAATGAGAGACAAAGTATTGGTGTTATGATATCAGTATGATGGATACAATGTCATGCTCACCAAAGCAAAAGAGCGTTCATGTGTTGTGGGGATCAAATATGTTAGTTTGTATGTGAGCAGGCACTGCAGGCTGTGACGCTCTTAAAAAACAATAAGAGAGTAATTAGTTCCCTTCCCTAGAAACCATTGTGTTTTGCTCAGCCAGCGTATTGTACCTTTTTTGTGTTGCGGTGGCTTGCTAGGGCTTCAATTCAACCCTGCAACAGACCTACCACTGTTACACTTGCACACATTAAACAAACCTGCAAACTACTTTTGCACTTGAAATGAACACATTAAATGTTTTATACATCATGGTTTCATGATAATCAATGCAACATAGAAAAGGATGCAGATGAAGTGGTTTATGCATTGAAAATATTTGTAGGAAAGGTGAAAATACATTTACATACAAGCTGTGTTTTTTTTTTTTATTGAGAGTGGTAGGGCACTGTCTATTGTCTTTTGCTTTATAACAAGAAAGAGGCTTTCTTTCATTTCAGAGATAAGATTCAACCTCTAACTATCTGTTTTTCAGTTACATAAGAAATGGTACTGAGGACAAGAGATACAGGGAAACTTACTTTTGAACAAGGTAATAGACATTTAAATGTTGAGCAGCATTTATTAAAATGGTACGACTGCTTCTGTTTACAAACCAGTATGTCTGCAAGGCTTCCTGGTGCGCTTAGCTCTTCACACAAGGATGAAAGAAAGCATAAGGGAAGCTTTTCATTCCATGTAAATGCAAGAAAAACCAGTGAACTCTGCAATGAAAGATGCTGCTTATTGGAAAGATAACATGTAACTTACATGGCTGAATGCACTGAATAATGAGTCTCCCATCACCTTCAGGTGTCAAGGGAATGTCATGCGGCTCATTGAGATCCAGGCAGTGATGCAGCTGCATATTGCTTGTCAAAGAAGAAACATCTGCACAGTTGGTTATCTTCCACACATGGGCTCCCAATTCAATTGGAAGAGCATCTTTGATCAGTCACCCAGACGGAGCCAGTCCTGTACTCAATTCTGAGTTTTTTTTCTGAGTACTCAATTCATTATTTTTTGAACTTGTGTGTGAAAACACCAGGTATAATGTGTCTCTTGTGTGAAATCGACCTCATGCTTAATTCCTTGGCCGCCATTCTCTGGACTATGTATTATCTGAACTGTGCACAACATTACAAACCAAAATAGCACCTGCAATGACCAGTGTCACCTTTCACTTGGTCAGCTCCATGTCTTTTCAGTGAAATTAAAATGCTATCGTGAAAGACACCTGTAGTTCTGGTTACTCTGGGAGAACGGGGGTCATGGACAATTATTTTGAACTGATCTGAATGGATTTTGTTTTTTAAATAGTGGTGATTAATTAGCTGAAGTATCTGTTGCATTAACATCTAATGTTTGCAATGATTTCAAAACTTCCAAAATTCCAAAACTGGATAAATTATGGCATTGTTCTCCATTTGAAAAGTGTTAATGAGACATGGGTAACATCTCCAATGCACATTACATTCATATATAAATAACAGTACATTGCATTTTGTCTGCCATTTTGAAACTACATTAGAACATCAGAGATACCAACATTGAGGATGGAGATCGTTCGAAACTGAGATTTTCATAACTTTGAAGGTCAAAATACACCAATTTTCTGAAAGTGAACCATTCATTGCTTGCATTTGTATGCCTAAATGACGCGTCATGTTTTGAGTAGACTCCTCCAAATTTGAGGCCATAAACCTTAATAATCAAAGCATCTGTAATCATGCTCTCATTAATTGATGTTTTTCCACAGCAAAGCATACAGCTCTTTAAATTAACAACTGAAATTTATTCTATGTACTGATTAAAATTATGGCAAGTAAAATTATGCATGTCACTCATACAACAGTTTTCCTAAAGCCTTCTTGTAGCATGTACCAGTCTTTTCTTATCATTCATAATTATGTGGGCTGGAACTTGGTCAGAGTGAATAACATAAATTGGTAACACTGCAATAAGGGTACACTAATTAACATTAATGAATACAATAGTAAACATTAATTAACAGTTATGAATGTCAACTAAGATCAGCAAATACATTAATAAATGGTTAATAAAGATAATACTTCATGGGCCCTATCTTACACCCGGCGCTAAGCGGCGCTAACCCAAACGCAAGTGTCTTTGCTATCTTACACCCGGCGCATGGTTCATTATAACGCCTTGCGTTCACGTCCTTTAACTACCATGTATTCTTGCACCCATTACAAGTGAACTGGGCATGTTGGTCTTAAGATGAGGAGTGGCCAGGATTCTTTTTGGCGTATTGCTATCTTGAGCCGGCAGAAAGCGCTTGCGCTAGAACCACCACAAACCTGGTCTAAAGTCATGTCGCAGTTGTTTACATGTTATTTTAACGGCGCATATACAGTCAAGCCGGAAAGTATGCACACTCTTTCACCTTCTCCACGTTATATTACGTTACAGACATATTCTACAATAGATTGAGTTCATTTTTTGTCTCAAAATTCTACACAAAATAGCCCATAATGACAAAGTGAAAACAGGTTTTTAGACATTTGTGCTAATTTATTAAAAATCAAAATGTAAAATATCATATGTACTCAAGTGTGCACACTGCACACCCTTTGATATGACATCCAAAAGTGAGCTGAGGTGCATTTTGTTTCCACTGATACTGCTTGAGATGTTTCTACAACTTAATTGGAGTCCACCTGTGATAAATTAAATTGATCGCACATGATTGGGGATTGCCAACACCTGCCTATATAAGGTCACACAGTTGACAGTGCATGTCAGAGCAAACTCCAAGTCATGGGGTCAAAGGAATTATCTGCAGACCTCAGAAACAGGATTGTGTCAAGGCATAGATCTGGAGAAGGGTACGGAAAAATCTCTGCAGCTTTACAGGCCCCAAAGAGTACAGTGGCCACCATCATTCGTAAATGGAAGAAGTTTGGAACCACCAAGAATCTTCCTAGACCTGGCCGCCCGGCCAAACTGAGCAATCGGGGAAGACGGGCCTTGGCCAGGGAGGTGAGCAGGAACCCGAGGGTCACTCTGACAGAGCTCCAGCGTATCCTTGTGGAGATGGGAGAACCTTTCAGAAGATCAACCATCCAGGCAGCACTCCACCAATCAGGCCTTTATGGTAGTGGCCACACGGAAGCCCCTCCTTAGTAAAAGGCACATCACAGCCCGCTTGGAGTTTGCCAAAAGGCACCTAGAGGACTCTCAAACCATGAGAATCAAGATTCTCTGGTCTGATGAAACCAAAATTGAACCTTTTGGCCTGAATACCAAGCGTCACGTCTGGAGGAAACCAGGCACCGCTCATCACCTGGCTAATACCATCCCTACAGTGAAGCATGGCGGTGGCAGCATCATGATGTGGGGATGTTTTTCAGCAGCGGGAATGGGGCGACTAGTCCTGATAGAGGGAAAGATGAATACAGCTAAGTACACCGAGATCCTTGAAGAAAACCTGCTCCAGAGCGCTCTGGACCTCAGACTGGGGCGAAGGTTTACCTTCCAACATGACAACGACCCGAAGCACACAGCCAAGAGAACAAAGGAGTGGCTTCGGAGAAAGTCTGTGCATGTCCTTGAGTGGCCCAGCCAGAGCCCAGACCTGAATCCAATTGAACATCTTTGGAAAGAGCTGAAAATGGCTGTGTACTGACGTCCAACGTGACGGAGCTTGCAAGGATATGCCAAGAGGAATGGGCAAAAATGTCCAGAAACAAGTGTGCCAAGCTCGTAGCTTCTTTCCCAAGATGCCTTGAAGCTGTAATCGCTGCCAAAGGTGCAGCAACCAAGTATTAGGCTAAGGGTGTGTACAGATATGTAACCCCTAAATAACCTATTTTTGTCAGTAAAATAAAATTGCATATTTTCTAAAAACCTGTTTTCACTTCGTCATTATTGGCTATTGTGTGTAGATGTTTGAGGCAAAAAATTAACTCAAAAAAAATTAACTCAATCTATTGTAGTATAAGTCTGTAACGTAATAAAACGTGGAGAAGGTGAAAGGAGTGTTCAGACTTTCCGGCTTGACTGTAAGTGCGTCTACATAGGCGTGTGCACAACGCGCGTACCCTCCTGTCTGTTACACACAGGGGCGCGCACAAGCATGACTAAAATATCTAGATCACAATGTGAAATATTATTATTGTGTAGGCTATATCAAAAATGCATAATAATAAAAGGTTCCATAGGTCCACATATTTCCCTCAGCAAAGGGAAACGATGCCACATTACATTGCTCTCAGCCCACTCCATCAACATCCAGGCGATGTGCGATGGTACGGGACAATGGCTATCCATTAAAAAGGAGCTGATAACACCTATATCAAGCCTAATGCGCGAATTGTCATTCAATGGAAAACTCGCGCAGTGCAATAGACGGACATTTGAGTTTTGAAAATGCGCTTCAGATGTCATTAGGCTACAATACAGCTCTGTTTATCTAGGAATACAGCCTGTAAGTAAATAGAATGGTTTGTGACTGAAAAAAGTTCAAAACCTTGTCCAGTGAATATTGCTTTTATTGTTTTTCAAATAGCCTAGGCTACAGCGGATTCGCTGTGCATAAGGTTTTTTCGATAGCTTATGGTTAAAAAACGGAGATAAATGTCACCATGTTAACTGCATTGTAACCTTAGCTATTCTTCGTCCTTCATATTTTTTTAATTACAGTGACAAGGTTTCCATACCCTCAGCTTATTAAAACCCCCGCTGATTTCACCTGTTATTCCATAACTGAACAAAAGATTTTAAAGAGAACTAAGCGTCTAATTAGAAACGAGAACAAATTTGCAGCACGTTAAAATTAATTCACAATAAATTTTAATACCATTATCTGCATGTGCGCTTTACAGGAGCAGGTCTGTTTCCCCTGCTGTAAATCACACTTTTAACGGTCTTCCTGGGAAAGTGGATTGTTTTAAAGCATTACGTTACCAGTAAAAACAGGTTGGTCACATTTCCATAAGCAGGACATTATAAAACAAGGGAAAATATGCGTGAACCTATGGGTTGCCAACCTGACAGCTTTATTGTATTTATTGTCATCATTAAGGCAAAATAATGTTATTTATTTTATTAATCAAAATTAGAATGCAGGTAATGAACTTCGGATGAAACTTGAACATGAGTTCATTGCTTCATTGCATAATCAAACGAAATTCGTTAAACAAGCAGGCTAATTTGGCGTTTTCCAAGGTGAGACGGAAGCCATTGGTAGCTTATTCTCAGCTGTTGCAGGTGCCTTTAATGAAATTTAACCGTATATATTTCGTAAAATAACAGCACTGTCGGGAATTACCGGGAACTCATAATGGTTTGTCCGAATAATATTTATCATAGGCTACTATTGAATCACAGTCAGGAGCTTGAGGAGTCATGCCCTGAAGAGGACTTGGCACCATCCTTCCTACAACTTCATTCTCAAGTGGTTGCTACATGGGAATTGAATAGCATGGAGTATAATTAGCTACCAAATTGGGAGAAAATGGGAAAAATCTGAAACAAATAATTTAAAAAAAAAAAAGAATATACTTCATTTTAAATACTAGGCATATAATGAAGTCCCCACTTAAGCCATTTCTTGAAATGGTAACATCTTTGTTAATGTTAATAAAGGGTGAGTATCTTCATATTTCTCCAATAGCCTGAAAGTGGCAACTCTTTTGTTTCAAATTGATTGTGGACATTTTTGGGTGTATGATTTACTTGTTACTATAATTTTTCTTAACCATTTATTAATGTTAAGTGGGGACTTTGTTATATACCTAGTATTTTTCATGAATTATAATCTTTATTAACCATTTATTAATGTATTTGTTGATCTTAGTTAACATTCATAAACCTTAATAAACACATTAATGAACTGTTAAATAATGTTTAATACTGTATTCATTAAAGTTAATTAGTGTACCCTTATTGGAAAGTGTTACCCAAAGATTATACACTGCCTGGCCAAAAAAAAAGTCGCACACTCTAATATTTTGTTGGACCGCCTTTAGCTTTGATTACAGCGCGCATTTGTCGCGGTATTGTATGGACAACCTTATGCAATGTCACAACATTTATTTCCGTCCAGAGTTGCATTAATTTTTGGCCGAGATCTTGTATTGACGACGGGAGAGTCGAACCACTCCGTAAAGTCTTCTTCAGCACATGCCAAAGACTTTCAATGGGGTTAAGGTCAGGACTCTGGTGGCCAATTCATGTGTGAAAATGATTCCTCATGCTCCCTGAATCACTCTTTCACAATTTGAGCCGGATGAATCTTAGCATTGTCGTCCTGGAATATGCCAATTGATGGGATAACCTGTTCATTCAGTACATTCAGGTACTCAGCTGACTTAATTTTATTGCTGCATAACGTTGCTGAGCCTAGACCTGACCAATTGAAGCAACCCCAGATCATAACACTGCCTCCAGAGGCTTGTACAGTGGGCACTTGCATGATGGGTGCAACAGCGACTTTTTTTTTGGCCAGGCAGTGTATAATGTACTATGTTTCACTGAGAACCTGTTTTACATAGCATGCCTTGTGTCATTTATTCTAAAACATTAAACATTGCATTTTCTCATTAATGGTTTATAACGTTATTATGCTTAAACATTTAGCTCCGATAACAAATCTGTAGAGTGGGCTCAATATATATGTAATTTGATGTACATGAATTAAATCAAATTACCTTTGGTAAATAAAGGGTTGTGGCGGCTACCTCTGGGACATACATATATAATTCACCTCCTACTGTCAACGCGGCTACGTCATAGACGGTAACTTCTATGATGTGTTCTTTGGGTTGAATGAGGTTTATAAATAAAGAACGCAGCTGCGTTGCAGCTAGCTCGACCAGGAAAGAAGTCTCAGTTTGGTAATTTCCCGCACTCCTTCACTAAATACTAATAATATTTTTAGGATCAAGGGATGTAGATGTAATTTATCTCGATAAGTCTCACCAAGAAAAATAGTACATGAAATACACAGCAGATAGACAAGCTAAATATGGAACAGTTGACCGGGGAGGAGTAGCTTTAACTTTTTTATGAAGCTGAATTTAGAAGAGGAGGGTATTCAAAAGCTTATTTTTTTTAAATATGACATAATAACATTGATTCAAAATCCATATAATGAGACACAATACAACACGGCACAAGAACAAATGGTTAGTTATTTGATACTTGCCCAAAATTAATGTGGGTCATCACCTTTGAAAGCATTTTGTAACACTGCTAAATGCATTCAATTGGGCTGCCTTATTTCAGACAGGTCGGTAATTTCACAGAAAATGAAAGCCCTCACTGCCACAGTTAAGGAAGTTGGGTGTTTCCTACATCCACTGCATGAGCAGATCTGACTGGCGAATTAATTCCCAGAATGGAGTAAATAATGTTGTGCTTTGTATCCTGGGCACAATGGGCATACACACAAAGATTAAATAATTTATTGGGAGGTGACTCATAACAGCCAGTGTGCGCAAAATATATCCCCAGGTTTCGGTTCTTCTACCTATGACAACAATCAAAACAACACTGCAGTAGAACACAAAACATGCTACATTATCTTCTTTTAAATAAAATTGTGTGGATCTTAGGAAAGTGTAATACGGCATCACTTTAGTTTTATGGCTGCGTGTATGAACGATCTGGTGATTGATGTGCAAGTATCAGGTCAGGTAGGGTGGGTCACTAAGGATTGAAACATAGTTTTTATATGGAATGTAATTGTGTTTATACTGACACAGTATATTGCCTGACTAGTGGACCCAATAGCAGAACACAATGCAAGGGGCATACCTGACGGATATCTGTGCAGATACATGGGCATCACTACACACATTTGTTAAAATCTATTGAGGTTTCAAGCCCAAATTATTTGGCTCAGCGAGTCCCAGATGCACCTTATGCTTGATGCAGTCAAAATAATGGCGTATGTCATTATTTCCAACAACTTGTGTTCAAACAAACAACATGTTTTTTTCAGCTTACCTCACAGAGTAGAGAGGATGTGTTCAGACACCCCTGTGACAGGAATGTTCGTGATATGGCTGTATACATCAAATTTCCCAACCCCCTGGCAGTCATTATTTCCATGGTTTCCCAAATGAGGAATGCCCTCCCCCCAAGGGGATCCAATGTCCAAAAGAGGCTGAAAACAAGACGTCTTCCCTTATCACAGCTCAGGCTATTGGGCGTGCCTGGGACTGCATTGTTGTTAAATTGTTTTCTAGCCAATCCACTATTGCGTCATGGGATATCCCAAGACCCTGGCAGTTCATTTCTCATTCAGGTAACTGTGGTTACGTGGGTAACCCATCGTTTATTTACTTTTTTTTTTTGGATCCATTCTCTAGCATGGAGAGTTGAGCTCACTTAATTGCCTATCCATAAATTGTAAGAAACTACATTACCCTTTTGAGGATAGTAAATCAGAGCCAAACTAAAAAGATCATGGCACTAATTACTGATAAGGCACACGCTTGTGTGCACACATACACATACGCAGGCAGGTGCACGCACACACACACACACACACACAGATACATAAGGGAGGCAGTTTTATGATGGCAATTCACCAAGGCAGCTTGCCAGAAAAACCAGTGTAGACCCAAGAAACCTGGACACTTCATGCAAACTGAGCCAGATTTGATCCCCAGGCCCTGTGTCAATGAATAATGTCTTGAAATATGTTTGACAGCACTTTATTCATCCTCAGTCTGAAGCTCTGATTAATACCTGCCCTCACTGTCAGTGAGATATGGCTGATGTCACCACTGATAACTGTGGGGAAGGTTCCTTCGGAGGAACCACCACAGAGATGGCGCCCTCTTGACAACACTTAACACCCAAGCTGTCAATCAATTAATGATCAATATTTGGTGCTGGAGAGCATGAACAATTCAAAACCCAATGAAGTGGGGTGTGCTTAACATCTTGCAGTAGAGCTCCAGAATGCTACACCTTATTGGCATTGTTTGGAGATCTGATGTATATTTTTGCCTACGGAGGAGGAAACAGACAGCTTCTAAAACCTGTTAGACAGATTACCAGCTTTTGTGGTCAGCTGATACCGCTCACATGGGGAGATCCAGTAAGTAGTCATGATGCACTTGCTCCATGCAAGTAATGATAGGCGAGTTGTTTTGTATTTTAACAGTCAGCTGACAATATATTTTGTCTTAGAGGGGCTGATTGTATGTACAATTATAAACTAGACATATATTTACCTGGGATATATTCATCTATCTGGCTATTTAACCTTTACGTATTTTACTGGGATGACAATTTCCCCTTGAGAAATCATGCAGCTGTATACATCACAGTTTTTGCTTCTTTTTTGGCGCCAAAAATGGGGCTGAGTGAGCATGAATTCCCACCCAATTTTGGAATGGCCAATAATCTGTAACTGCTTCCACATTCACGTCCGAACCACATTTGGGAGTGTAGACATTCATGGTTCTCCTCCGAAACACGTGGTGTCACCAGTTGCTTCTTTTCAGAACGCAGGATTTGATGTTTGGAGGGATCAGGGACAAGCATGTTCATCAGGGGACAAGGATTAGTTCTGCTCCTCCACTATTGTATACATCTTAATTTGCTAATTTACCTAGATGATAAACAAACTCCCATTCCTTCCACTGGACATAATTCATGCTAATATTGCCATGGAGTATCACAACACCCTATATTAACTATAAACAAAAGGTCACTGTTTTTCCTTAACCATCAATACAAGATTGTGTAATAAGGATATTCAGAATTTCTCACTGTATCACATACTCCCCCCCCCCCCCCCCCCCCCAATATACGTCAGCATCGCCTGGTGAAATATACTTCCTACATCCCTGCCTTTGTTCTGTATTATGTTGAGTCTTGAAATTTGCATGAACATTTGCAGTGATTGAATCAATGACTCAGTGAACCAACACTTTGTGAGTGTTAATGATTTAAGGTGAGCAGGGTAATTTACTGGATTGCAGATTCTGGCATAACAGTTTGCTTAAATGATTAACCAACAATTTGGTAAGGTATTGCACTGTTCAAAAGATATTGAAATGCACATCCATCCTCTTGTCTGGTGCTGGAGAAAAAATTATGGTGGCCCTGAAGGGCGCGACTAATTAACAAATCAGAAAAGAAAAACAATTATAAAATGCATTACCATTTACAACACAGAAAACACAACAACCACTTAGAACCACAACAACATTTCACGAAACAACAAAACAAACCCAAAAACACAACATCACAAAACACAATAACAACTAAGAAAACGCAACATTTTGTGAAACACACTCACAACTGATACCTCTTTCACACCGAAGCAACAAATCATGTAAAATCTGTGTAAAAATGTAAAAATTACATATGCCATATACAAAACGTACTGACAGAACTAGCATATGCATTTCACACTAAAATTAAATAGTTCCCTAACATACATGGTACTCCCTATAAAAAACATTGAGAGATTGTATAAGAATTGTATACAAATATATAATATAATACTAATCAACATATATGATTTATACAGACCTTTTGCCTATGGGTATTCATATAAATGTATAATAGAACCGAACAACAAAGGAATTATGTTCATTTTCAGTTCAGTTGTTACAAGTAAATATGTAACAGTGAATACTAAATAACAAATAATACATTCCTTAAAATGTTTTGTGAAAGTTTTTACATAAAATAATTTGCAAGAATTGGAGCATGTCACTGGGTTATCGATTCAGGAGTTAACATATTGGATTAAGCCAGCGTAATGGCAAACTACATTGTATCTGCAAAACGAGTTTATAACTAGCGTGATTGCAATGGTTACGATTTATCGAGCTGGTAAATGGCTGAACTAAGTTGAACTTTTTTTTTGATACAGGCCCTTGGTTCACATGAAATTTTGATTTGTTTGTCCATTCTTGCTGTTGTGGTTTCATATTTGTTGATTGGTTTTGACAAATGTTTGTTTTACTTTTTGCTAAAATTGTGTGTTTTCTTAGATGTTAACCCCTTAATTAGCACTGGCCTGTCGGAAGTGGTTTAGTTTATTTGCATTAATTGTTTTTTTTTTATTACATTTTTTTAATAATCAGCTCAGACAATATATAGCTTTTGAAAACTATTTTACGATCCCAATGTTATAGCGGCAACTGTTCCTTATATTGTAACATGACACAAAACCGGCTCAATCAAAATGACGACTCCATATGGTCTATGTGTTCCACGGAAATCCACAGACACCACAAACAAGGATGAGGTCGGTATCCTTATCCCGGCAAAAGAAAAAAATATATATCTTTTTTGGCTAGCTTCTGTTATTTTTTTTGAGTAATACTTAGAGTAATTCTGACTCTTGGAAAACAAACTGCCAAGGGTTACCCTACAGAAGAGACCAGGATTATGTCTGTAGTCAAAGGAGTTTGTTATTTTGTTTTGTGAAATGTTGTTGTGTTTCAAAACGAGCCAGTAGGCTATATAAAGTTTTCATGAGCACTTGCTTTTGAAAACCACCTTGTTTAGAAAACAATATACAGTTACTCTGTACTACAGCGCTTTGACTGTTCACACCATTTATGCTATATACTGCTAATGTGATAAATTACAGTGGTCAAGGTACCATTTGTTTTTGTACATAAAACTGTTTACAAATACAAACTGGATAGGATATATTTAGCAATCTATCTTTTTAAATTAATTGCCTCCAGTTTTGTTTTAACCGAGCAATCATATATTAATGAAATAAAGATAGATGCTTGCTGCAAATAGTTCCCTGCCATAATAACATTAGAACTAGCAGAACTGTTAGAACTGGCAGGACACTTTGTAGATGCAGTGCATTTAAATAATTTTATATTTCCTTTAAATTAACTTTTCATTAAGTCCTGTAATAAAATAGAAACAGTGATAATACCTTACTCCAAAAACATGCTCACTGGTTTCATTAGCAAGTAGGTAGCTAATTACCGACTCTGTCTTGTCTCTATCTACATATAACATTTATTGTAGCTACAGATGGGATTTTTGGACTGTCATGCTAATCTACACTACAATCTAAATTAGGATACATCTTTGATTATTTTTGGTAGGCTAGGGGCGCAGTTTCTAAGAGTGCAAGAAGAAGAATGGAGAAATCAGTGAAATTACTTTTTTTAAATAGTTTAAAAATACATTTATATGTTGTGTCTGAAAATATTTCAAACCAAAATTAGAGGGCACATACTCATTTTCCTAAAGAAAAACAAACTATAATATATACAGTATATAAATAAATAAGTAAATAATCAATAAAACTGAATGATTAAAAGATCTTAAAGAATGATTGGTAACAGCTAGCAAACACAGGCCTATTATGGCAGATAAAATGGTTTTGTTGAGCAGGTCACATAATGTTTCAGGAGTATGATCAGTATTGAAAACCCCTTTTATTTACACAAACACCACTTGCCTTCTTATTTGTCCAAAGCTCCTTGGGGCCCCAGGGTCCACTTTCCTCTTGTGAAACTCTGCAGCTGTATACATTGCAGCTCTCCCTGTTTGTCTTGAAATAGCTTAATGCTCGGAGGAATGGAGGAAAAGCAGATGAGGTCTGCTCCTCCTTACTGGCTGCTGTCAGAGCATCCTGTTGTCTCTTAACCTCTTCCTACCGAGGGCAAAATAGGCCAAATTTTGCCTGTTTTCACTAGTGACAAACAAAGGTGGTTATCTCAAAAACTATAAATGGTACAAATATGGTTCATGGCTTTTATTAAAGCAGACACCTGCAGTATTACGACTAAGCAGTGAGAACTCATAGAAATCCAGTTTTTGATACTTAACTACAACAATTTATGTACAGAAAATATAAAAAAACTAAAAAACGGGTACCTATATTCAAGTTTAAGAATTCTTACCTGGGGAGCTACAAATACAATCAAGGAAATGACTCCTCTATCTGATTCATCAATATGCTGCCTACCTCTGGTAACAATCTGGTGTCAATATCTCAAACCATTCAAATTTTACAGGGTTTTTTTCAGGTGTACCTTTTTCGTTATCCAAATGGTGCCAAATGTGCCAAAAATGGCAATGTTCCAGAAAGGTCTCAATATGATTTATTTTTTAGGTTTTTACAATAAAATGAGATAATTTGTCAATATTGGCAATAAAAGTTCATTTTTAGACGTGTTCTTGGTGTTCTGCATATTACACAACTAACTACCCAAGGTTACAAAAAGCTGTCAAAACCCATGTAGCAGCACAGTGAATCTTGTGTATTTCACCAGAGCCCCATTAGCCAGAAATGAGTCCAGGAATGTGCAAACAGGTTTTCAAATGAATAATGGGAATAGTATGAAACTTCCCTACACATTAATGCTTGCCAGTCCTGTCCTTTATTCTGTTGCCACCTCCTATGACAGGGACGTTGGGGTTGGGTTTTAGGAGGCAAAACTTTATACATGACAAACATATATCAACTATATACAAGTGCACTAAGGTGTACTACTAAAAGTGCAGTGGATAAAAAATCAAAAGTCCACCAGTTTCCTAGATAAAAAATAAAAACACCCCTGCTGTAACAAATAAAAAGATCCTTGCCTCTAATTGCTGAAGTTACCGTATTTACACAAAGTAAGTACAAAATGGCAGGGTCCAAAAAGCTAAAAAAAAAAGAACTAAAAACAAAAAAAGGTAAAGGATCAAAACATGGGGGTGGAGGTTGAGGAGAGATTATTTAACCATTCATACAGAAGCCATTTAGACTACACATTCCCTCAGGAGAGCAATCTGCATCATTACAAATCCCACTAACCCTGTCCATGGAATTGTCCACCATGTTGATATACCCATTAGTCCCCCTTATACAACAACAATCAACAATAATAATAATCAACAAGTACTCCCTCATGTTATCATGTTCTCTCCCTCATACCATGCATAAATTACCATTTTGTTTACCTGCACAGCCTTCTGTACTGCATACAGAACAATTTACTCAGGTGGAACAATGACTTTACTAAACACTTCCAGAAGCCATTTCACACTCAAAAAAATCGTTTTAGTAGCTCATCTCAGACACAAATAGATAGCTAGCTGCTTGTTACCTGTAATTTTGCTTGCATTGCATTACATTACATTTATTTAGCAGACGCTTTTATCCAAAGCGACGTACAGTAAGTGCGCACAGAGACATCAAGATCACTACAGAACAGACAAGGCAAAGCACATCCTTCGCATAATGTAGCAGCTATCCCTAGCAATGAACGTCGACTGTAGTTCACAGTAAGCTGTGGGCAAATCAGCAACACCACACTTCCATTCCTAATACTCGTATAAACTATAATAAACAGACAGGAAAACACAGGGATGCTTGCTAGCTTGCCACTGTAAAGGCAATACTATCTATATTAATTTAGCTGAGAGGGACCGATTTTATGCATAAGTATATAAGGTTAGTTAGCTTCACAGAAGAAACACAGGGATTCACGCATTGCAGCTAAATTTCCTTCGATGCTTACACCAAACATCTGTGTTGTTGGCAACGCCACGTAACACGTGCGAGTTTGTCAACACAGACAATACACCCTAAGTTTACTTCATAAATTATTTATCATACCGTTGGAATGTGCAATTTGTTAATATTAATTGTATGAAAAACAATAAAATACAGTTGACAATGTAATTACGAACCCGCATGGCATTGCATGAATTCACACTGGTATATCGAAAAATCGGTAATACCACCAGCCCTAACGACGTTACCTGCCATGGCGAAATTCAATGCGTTTATAGCATAACACTGTTAGTATGATAAAACAACTTACATGTCAGCAACATCATCTCGGTCATCAGTGGATTCAGCGTCACTGAGACAGGATGAGTCTCCCTCGGCAAAAACATCTTCTGGCTTATCCAGTTCGTCTAGCACTTGGTGCACGGATAAACGCCTCAAAAATCTCGACATAACTACACAAAAACTGTATCAAAAATACTCTAAAGTAAAAAATGTAACTGCGGGCCTTACCTAATTAATTGTGCTTTGCTAAACGGAATGTAGCGAGCTACGCTACAAGGTAAAAACACTGCGCCATTTTGGTTCGATAATTACGCGTGGGTCGCCACTTCCTCATACGCACGGCTCGATTTCCTTTTTTTACGACTGCTTTGTGTTGATTGAGGGCTCCTGTGAAAGATAAGAGTCTTGGCTTTTCGCTGGAATATTTGACAGACAGTTTTAAAACCCAATGGAAAGCAAATAATACTCAGAGTGGAGGCGGGTGGAAGACGGTTTTTCCCACTTCAGATAGGCCTATTGTGCTATCAGTCAAAGAAATACACCCAATTGACGACGGTTTTGCATAAATCTCTGCAAGCATGTTCAAAACTACTCTGGCTAACATATACTAAGCCATGGGATTGGTACTCCAGAAACTGGCTGAGTTTCACAACGCCAAAGTGAACACAGCCGAACGAGTCGTAATCAAGTGCAAAAAAGCACAAGTCGGTTTAAAATTGGAAAAAAATAATGTACAGCCGTATGAAAGTTTTAAAGTATTTTTTCTTGAAGCCTAAAGGTATAATGATTTTTCAAACCAAAGTTTTGTGAAATACAATTAAGCAGAACAGTTTACCAGCACATT
Source organism: Synaphobranchus kaupii (assembly GCA_029718625.1). Taxonomy (NCBI): domain Eukaryota; kingdom Metazoa; phylum Chordata; class Actinopteri; order Anguilliformes; family Synaphobranchidae; genus Synaphobranchus; species Synaphobranchus kaupii. Next base: position 98,741,714 of record CM056377.1, on the reverse strand, counting down.
GTTTATGGTGTGACATCAAGCTGCAATATATGTTTGAGAATTAGGTCCGAGTTTCCAACGTTATTTACGAAGTTTTATCCCGACGTTTTGGGCTTAAAAACCACTTTCCCAGAAGGAATAGATATATCTTAAGGATATTTAATCAAAATATTGAGGTGAGCAGTTTATTATATATTATTAAATTAATGAAACGTATAATGTAATAATTTCCGTCACGCCGGCGTGACCGCTAGGGGGCGTTTGGCATTAAGAGGTTAAAGCCTGATACATTTGGGGCCATAAACAGCAGTAGTCTTACCAGTAGGCACATACTCCTGAGGTTGATTGGTAATCACCTGTTTGTTGCCAGTTGACTTCAGTGGGCTCCTGATAAGACTGTGCCTTGAGGGAGGGAGGCTTGATGGGCAAAGCTGTTGTGTTTTGTATTTTAATTGTTTTCTTCCCACAACCTACACAGTAATCTTTTAGCAGTTCATAAGAAAAAGCCTGAGCACGCAAAATGAACAAACTTGAATGTATACATAAAATATTGTCTCAAGTACAATATCCGCATCTTACTCTTCACTTGAACAAACGCTCATAAATTCCAGCATTCTTTCTTCACCAAATAAGAATTAGGGCAACCAGCCATAATTTATATAATACTTCATTTCCATTTTTCACTTTAATTATTCATGAAAATGAAATTCTTAACCATGCCATGCCCACAAATATTTTCAGGTGTAATGATGTACAGTGCAGAGATAAATATTAACATTTCAGCTTCCACAATCCTTCTCCAAGATAAGAGAATGCGTCCATATCTAGAGTGGAATTATGTACTCGTGCACAGGAGTCATACAGTCATACAGATGGAGATGTCAACCATTTTTAACCATACAAATCTATGTGATTTTACAACATGTTACATTGTAAAAGTTTCAGCATACGTGCTGTGCGATCACAGGGGAGGCCATTCTATGGCTGAAGGTCAAAAGGGTGATACAACACAGTGTGTAAAAATACCTCAAATCATGATGGAACAAACCATATTATTTGGTGAGAAAGACATGAAATCTTCCTACCAGTATTCATACTCTTAGAAAAACTTGTAAACTAAAGTTTACTTTCATTAACCCTATCTCACTTTGGCCCACAAAGGCACTTTTCCCATAGTTTCTACTAGTCTTATTTAAGTGTCAATATAAAAAAAAAATTCAATGCACATCCATGGTTTAAAGTTCGAAGAAGAGGCTGTATCATTCAGAAATACAGAATAGTTATGTCACAATCATCACATACAGTATATACATAACACGCCTAAAAATATGTAGCCTAATGTTTTCATATACGTAAAAAAAATACGTACAAAAGTATGTGTGTTTTTACATAACAACAGCAATGTATTACAGCGCGATAGTTGGTCGTAGTGGAAATGTACGACTGTACAGGACTTTGGCAAAATGTAACAAGATAAACTCTTCAGGGTTAATCAGAAAACAGTTGTAGCTTCCTGCCAGGTAGGATATTTGGTTTCATAAACATATTTATATGAGAGATTTTGTCGAAAAAATAATACATGTCTGCTAAACCGAAAATGCATCGGGTTTAATTCATACAAGTATACTTCTAAGTATACTTTAAGTAGACTTTTATGACTTAAAAATTGGGCCAAATTTGGCTCAGTAAGTATCAAAATAGTACACTTTACAAGTATACTAATTGTCTATCAAAGTGAGTGCACTTGTATAACTGAAGTATACTTCAATGTACCTAATAAAAGTAAACCTTTAGTTTACTAGTTTTTGTAAAGCTAATATTCATTGGGCCATTTTCCAAATATTTCTGTGGACAGTCCTATACAAAGTTGAATAATAAAACATTACATTACATTACAGGCATTTAGCAGACGCTCTTATCCAGAGCGACCTACACAACTTTTTTAATTTTTTTACATATTATCCATTTATACAGTTGGATATATACTGAAGCAATTCAGTTTAAGTACCTTGCTCAAGGGTACAACGGCAGTGTCCTACCTGGGAATTGAACCTGCAACCTTTCGGTTACAAGGCCAGTTCCTTAACCATTATACTACACTGCCGCCCAAACAGGAATAGGGCCGTTGCAATGTTGCATTCTGCATTTAAAGGAGCTCATGGAATACATTGGTATCAACCAATAGGACAATGTATATGGTGATTGGTAGATACTAATTCCTGCAAATTTCCAGAGACAGACTGGAAGTATAGCAGTGGGTATTCACCATTCAACATTGGCATTGTCCTATTGATTGTTACTAATGAACTCTGTAATTGCTGGAGCTCCTTTAAATGCACAATGCAACATTGCAATGGTCCTAACCCTGTTTTATTGTCCATTTATGATACTAAGCATATGCTATCTGGCCAACGAGAAACACAAATTGACAGGTGAGGTACAAACAAAATTTTATTGTCACATTAGCCACGTACGTATGTAAATAGAAATGTGGGTTGTCTTCATTGTGCTTTAAATAAATGGTTAGTTAGATTTTTACAAATGTCGAATGGATTGCACATTTCAACCCTGAAATACAGATACAGTACATTGAAATAATTCTTTCACAGCAATGTAAGGTTATCATTTTGGTTCTTTGCTGTTCAATTTCAAATTACATTTTATATAAGTGCCGCACCAATTTGCGTGGACAAACCTTTTCTCAAGTACGAAATCCAAATAGTTGAAATAGAAATACAGATATATAATAAAAATTAAACAGTGAGCCATCTCACATCTGGTCTAAACAGTGTTATCAGTGTTTGACAATAGATGATTGTTGGGCTTGTTTTTACCCGCTGTAATTACAATTTTCAGATGGGCTGAATACATTAAATGTATTTAACATTTGAAAATTACAATGTCTAGACCTTGAAGGCAGTGTCTGTAGAGTGGCACACAACCAGTGTTTAGAGTGCTTTACTGCAAATACCTCCTTTTAAAAGTGGTTGATGTGTCGTTATCAACAACAGTCTAGGACACAGGACACAGTCTAAGTAGGCACAATTTTAGAATGAATTTTAGGTGACTGGCCTTTGGTTTAGTTTACTTCAAAGCAATTTTCGTAAATAGATTTTCATCTTTGAGAATAGAAGCTTATGTTTTTACTTTTCTGTTTCATCCAGGTTGAGCAAACCGGACAAGAAAACAAATACTATTAAAACAATCAGTATATTTACATGTCTTAAGATAGCAGGGCAGGGCTGCTTTAGGCATTACAGTGTACATCTTCACTCTTATATTGAAACACCCTCTGGTTTGGACTGCTTTCCTCTGACAACTATTATTTTTATCAGTTTAATTGCATTTTCACAATTAAAAACAATTGACAGGGAAAATAACATGCCACAGTGTTACTTCCTGAAAAAATGGAAGTGTGCGTGTGTGTGTCTTGTTATCCCCTGTCTGCAGTTTTCACTGCTTCAGGCTGTGCTCTATTGTTTCAGTTGCTATGAGGGGATTGGCTAATCTGCCCTTGCTCTGAACACTCCCGTACTATAAAAACACATGTGCAAGGGATGGCCACGCTAAAACCCTGAAACCTGTTTATCAGCACGCAGCAGACAAGTGTGCTCTGACCACGGTTTATATTATCCAGGATCTCATTCTTTAACAGAATTTGACAATGTGTAAGGGGTTAGCAGCTCTACCGGCAACATGCTTGAAAAGGTATGACAGTTCATTTATCTCTTCATTGTTTTTTATGGTTTGGTTTAAGCCCGATAAAAAAGGCTGGAATCAAACATATGCAACTCTGAATGTGTAATGTTAAATATTCTATTCAGTGTATGTTCCATTTTCCACAAATATGTTTTGAGGGTTGCATATATATATATATATATATTATGTATCTGTATAATTACATTTGACTTGCACAATTTACATACAGTATACAGTACAACTATAATAAAACACAGGATAATTATGATTTTCAGTCTTGTTTCTTACCTAAACATATTCCTTACAGTGCAAAAGACATGAAGCATCGGATTGGGTTCCTGCTCCAGAAGCCAGACTTAATCCTTGATCATTGGGTGGCTAACAGTAAGGAGAAGACCCCACCAGTGAAGAGGTGAGACTGCTGTTTGGATCAGCTAAAGGAAAAGATTCTACGCAGTCCTTTTCTCTGCTTTGATTAAACATACAGTGACCAAACAATTTTGGCAAGATTAAGCCTTAACAATACAACATCATCAATATGTTTTACATTTCAATTTCATCTTAATCCATATTTATATAGTGCTGAAATGGCTCTGAAAGTGTTTTTCTGGCAGAAGAGCTGGCAGAAAACTAGACTTTTTGTTTTGTACTGTATTTTGAATCCTGGAGTACAGGACAGACATTCTACAGTATAAAATCAAATATTAATTACATTTTTTTTTTACAGTACTATTTTAAGTGTAACACAAGACGGCATACAAGATAACACGTGTAACTGAGTGTGCACAAGACAACAATTTCCCACCATGCAGATACCAAATCTAGAAAACTGTAATTCAATAGTACAACAGGTTTTGGGAGAATGAGGTATCAATGTATAACTGTAAACAAGCTCCATAAAGTACTGTGCTTTTCCAGGTTCTTGTTAATGATACACGCACAGTACTATACTTGCACAGTACAAAACATATAAAGTGCTTTAATGTGACAAACAATAGTAATGTATTACATCACATGCTGTATTGCCAATTTATATTAGTTTGAAGGTAATACCCATGTTTCCAAGTCACTCTGAGATGTCTATAGTTAAATGGCTGGATGAAATAAAGAAACTTATTTTTTTTAACTTATTTTTTTTTTTAGAATTACTCCACTGGAAGTCAGAATGTGGAAGGAGTCTTTGGAATCCCTGCTGAGTAATGATGGTAATTGGCTGGATGCACATGAAAAATAAGAAAAAAATTTATTTTTATCTGAATGATTTGATTAGATTTTCTTCTCCATTATAAATCAGAGGATATACTCATTGCACAGCACAGCAGTGGAACTATGCTTTGACCTGATGGCCTAATGGATAATATCATAGTTTAGACAAATGCAGGAAATTAGAATCAAATCCAAGCATTATGAACAAATGACTTAAAATTAAACTATGTTTCTTGATGTGAAGAATGTTGAAGTAATTTTATGGACTACATTTTGCTTGGCACAACATATGTGCAGATAACTATATATACAGCACATTAAAATGTTGGAGTGGCAACATTTTTACAATTTGACATTTTTTCATTATGTAAAACATAAATCTGTGTATAATAGTATAATTTTACAAACTAAAAATGTATTTTTTATTCCTTATTACCTGACTAATGATGGTTACATAATTGACATTTTGGGAGCAACTTTGATGCATGAAACTCAAATCTCACATGAACATGGTTAAAGTAACTAATCAAACATATAATCTAGTACCGGACTCTGTATTTCAGAGACCCTTACTTGTAAGGAGATATACATGCTGTAGCTGCAAGTGTAGTAAGGTATGATACTCAAGGTCTAAACAGCAGAAAGCAGAACTACAGTGGCTACTCGAGTCCCTCAATGGCCTTGTTGCTGGGTCTTACTTTAAAGGCCTTGATTTGTGACCGCTTCTTGTTTATCCTGGCTTGGTATACCCTGCTGCTTTCTCATGCTCCGGATGTGCGGTACGTCTCCGCAGACAGCCCTGTTAGCTCCAGGGGGAGCTGCTGGCAAGCATCAGCTTAGTTGTGGTGCTTGTGAGGATCAATGGCCTCCTGGTCCCTCAGACACTGACCACTGACCTCCACATTCCACTGCTGGATGCCACTGTGGTGGCATTTATTCTTATTCTCAAAAAACAATCCAAAAAAAAGCTCATGTTATTTCTGATTTTATGCTGAGGGGATCTTTTTAATCCTCATGGCATGGGGTCAGAGGTGTGTAGGTTGCTGTTGCTGGGGATTCATATTATCACACAGAAAATGGATTAACCTTATCTTTCCATTGGAAATTTCCTTTGACTGGCTATTTGAAAGAAACATTAAAATACATCTTCGTTGATGTACAAAACAGGGGACTCCCTGCATTGTGGTATTAACCCCAGTTAACCCCTGTTGACCCCATAGATCTTTTTTTTGTGAATATATATATTTTTTAAATGTATATACATTCTGCACACATGGTATAGATGCAAAGATCATCCACAGAACTGCCCAATCGAGCATGTGTATGAAATATTAGCTGTTTTTTTCAGTGCATATTATTTTATCTTTCAGATGGTCTTAGAGCTTTTGCCACCTTCCTCAAGTCAGAATTTAGTCAGGAGAACATTGAGTTCTGGATGGCCTGCCAGGAATACAAGAAAACCACTTCTCAAGAAAACCTGGCCACTAAAGCGATTAAGATTTATGAGCAGTATGTGGCAGCTGAATCTCCAAATGAGGTATGATTTGACATATACTGTATGGCACATTATTGCGTCTTCATTTTGTACAGCTTAACAGCGTAAACATATCCTCAACATGGTATATCTTAAAAGCACATAAAATTTGAAATTAGATCATTTTCTGTCACCGAAATGCAGGTGATAAAGCTGACACAGCTGTTGGACATCATTTTCAGGTCAACCTGGACTCTGCATCCAGGGAGGAGACCAGGAAGAACTTGGAGAACCCCAGTCTGTCTTCCTTCAACGAGGCCCAGAGGAAGATCTTCCTCTTGATGGAGAAAGACTCCTACAAGCGTTTCCTAAAGTCCAAGCTGTTCCTCGACATAGTGCCGGAGCCCGTGAGCAGTATGCCTTGTGGCATGGAGAAGAGGGGGAGAAGGAACACCTCTGAGTTTGGTCAGGCTCTGCCTCAGTGTGCCTAGAGTGCTAATGGAGTGGAATAGAGCTAATACTGAGCTGCTTGCTACAAATCATAGAAGTAGGAAAAGCTGAGTATTGCAGTGCAAATGCAGCCTTATGGTCAATCAAATTTAATGGAGAGAAAGATTCCTTTTCACCACATACTTCCCAGTCCAAACATGGACACATCACTGGAAGAATCCACAGGAATTACACCAATCTCTTTGTCCAATACACACCCTCTTACTGTAGGTCATGCACTATAGGGGCTGAAAATCATATTTAGCATTCTAATCTTCAAAGTGCTCATATTTAGCCACAGACTAAGGGGCCAATTCCATTGAAGCAATAACATGCAACTAGCAGATGACAAAAGCTAATGTAGTTTGGAAATTGGAAAATAATAGTTGTGGCTGTACTGACAGTCAAACTAATGATAAGGAGTAAAATTAAATTGTTGATTTGACTCCAGAGACTGAAGAATGTTACTTTCAAATGTTTTTTACTATATATGCTATGTACGCTTTGCTCTGCTTGTGATTGCAGAACATAGTTCAGCTACACTATTGTAAACTGTCACCAGGGTTAAACTGAGGTTACGTTGTTACTCACAGAATCAGTTTTGTTTTCAACAATGGTCTATGTTAAAAAATGAATATCAACCCAGTAGGAGAGCTATGAACCATTACTTCTGCAACTACCTCTCATTTTCCCTTCTCTCTAAAATTTCCTCACATCCCCGGTTCTGCACACACATAGCACAGGAACATTTTAGTAGAGTACGTTTACAAATGAAACTGGCTTTAGATTCGGTCCACGTAATCTGGTTTGGTCCTCTGGAAAGAAAGAATTTATATTAAGATGCATATGCTGCTCTTTGTGAGGAGACCTGTGCTTTTTGCATGCAAAACAATATGTTAAAACTACAGAAGCATTGTATAAAATCAAGTTGTTAACCTTTAAGTGTTCTTATCAAGATAAGACTATTGCTCCTCTACATCCAGCACAGTCCCCAAACCCGTGGACGTACAGTAAACTTCACCGACTGACATACTGGTGATGAGGATAGAAGCCGTTTTTTTTTTTCATTTTTCATCCAAGCAGATAACTTTATATGTTCTGTAATGTCTTGTCATGAGTGCTAATGTGAAGTATCAAAATATGTGTTTGTAGGATGATTTATGTTCTTTAGAACTTTTTTATGCATTTTATGCATGACATATATTAGAATAAAATCAGAAGTCATATTTATAGTTAATCTTTATTTCACTTTTACTTGTAGTATTTTCATGAATGTGGTGTATATTTTATGTTTTATTTATTGTTATATCTGTAATATACAGTGAATCTCAAAATGATACAATACTATTTCACTATATGCTTCTTGTCTACTGAATATAAATTATTTTCTGGTGGATCATGTTTTTCACTTCATGTAAGGTTCTCAATAGCATACTGAATAGGCTTTGCAAGATGCCTTAGCTTCAGACTGTATAATGCAAACTTTGTGGCACATTATAAAATAAAAACAGAGATAAATTAAACATTCTTATGTAGCTCCTATGTTATTTGCCTCTCAAAAATGAAGGTAAACAGAAACGTTGAAAAGTACAGTAAAATCAAAGTCATGATTTACTTATGATTTAAATTAAATACCAAATTAAATTTAGCTACATTAATATGGCTCCTGCAAGCATTTATTAACCATTTCAGCAAATACTTAACACAATTAATTATCTATTTGTATTTATTTACTTTCCATCCATCATAGAAGATGCCAGATTGTGTAGATTAATAACATGATGAATATTCAAGATATAAAGGAAGAGGAAAAGAACAGAAGTATCTAATGTGTTGGCTTATGTACATTGACTTATGTACATTGTTTACTTGTAGTCCAAATATGTGATAAATTATATTATGTTTCTGTGGCAGCACACAACATGGCATTCAAAATAAGATACCTTCACATATACAAGATCAAATACATGTAAGTCAAATATGAGCAAAAGCATTCCAATTCTCTTCCATTTCATTCCGTGTCTCAACATGCTTAATACGCTCAGGGAATACATTTTTTAAATATCATAAACAGTTTGTTCAGTTTTTATCTTATACTCTCTTTATGTGTATCTTGATGAATATCTGACTGACATCATAAGCCCCTGTAATAATCCATCTGGTGGGCATGCTCGCTCTCAAAAAGAATACTGTAAATAGCTCTAGGACCTTTCATGCCACTTTCATCACCCCATTTAGCCAGAGCTGGCTGCCTATTGTACTGCTCAGGGGTGTCGATCGGAAGATTATGCGAGTTTTTGTGACCGAGATACTTTTCTTTGTCACTGTCCACATGAAACACAAAGAGGACTGATATGGTACTCTGTATACAACAGCTGTGAAGTGACTCCATTTAGACACAATTGTTTTCTGATGAGAACCACGTACACCACACAGTGGGCCTGAACATCGTGAACATTTCAGATGAAATACATGTTCGTGCGAGTTTGAATTGACTGTGGTATCTATGCATCGTATTAGTTATTCATGAAACTGAATATTGAAGCAACATATGTTGGTTTGATGTCACATTAGATTGACGTAATTGTAGAAGACACAGAAAAGATCCATGTTGATTCAGATTGTAAAGTCAATTGCTACCTCATAATGGATACCTTGAAAATTCTGAATTATTTTAAATCATGAATTTATGTCATTAAAGAGAAAAAAATATCTATTAAAGATTAACTTCAAATGTCACAAAAAAATACGCATTTTCAATTAACTTCAAATGTCACAAAGCCAAAATGCAATGTAAAGTTTCTCATCGTCTTTCAGTGATCATGTCTGTGAGAGGAACATTTATGTTCCCATGAAATACTGACATTTAAAATGCTGTTTATTTTAACATACAAAATAATTGTTTTCATAAGAGCACCATAGATGGACTCTACTCTACCCACTGGTGGTTGGTAAGGACGATTGAGTCAGAAAGAGCTACATTCACAATACTTAATAATGCAGATAGACAAATATAGATGACCACAAAGCTGAGTACGTTATATTAATAGCACTGCCCCGCTCTGTTGAAGCAGTGTCTTTGGCCTTCTGCAGTTCCTCATGGGAAAATTGTTTAGGCTGGTGACAATTCTACCCAGGAACTATTCACAAGATACTTATAACTGGGAGAAACATTAAAAACCTATGATTAAAATACCATGTATTAATTTTAGGCAAAGCATTTATTTGTATATTATTCTTATGCAGATATAGGACTAAAATGTATATTTTAAACAGCATCCCCATTAAGAAGGAACAATAATTAAGAAACTCACATATTCTGATCTGTAGCTACACAATAATTTGTGTTGAACCAGTGAATGTCCTGCGGTGGACAATCTAATGAACATCATCTGCCAAACAGACCACCTTTCTTTATCACATCTGTGTCCCCGCTAAACTATTTAGTTATGCATCTGTTTTTTTCCATCTCATGTCTGCTGTTGCTGGCTAAGTAAAGCATAGCCATGATAACAGAGCTTTGGCCAGATTTTAGAAGATCACATCCTGCAGCTGATGCAGTTGGAAATGGTTGAGCCATATACATATAATACTGTGTGCCAGTTTCCCCTTTTCGAACATAATAATAACATCTGTGGGCCATGGGTTATATTTTTATGAACTATCACAAGTATTTTAATCAGTCAATTTTAGTAATTTAATACTGACAGTAATTTCAATTGCTGAACATCCCAGTGAGGGCTAGATTTCAGTATTTTGTTGTGAATAACAAAACTGTGTACATACTGTGTCAGGACAGGTCAGCCAGCTGGAGACACCCGACAACACAGCTGCTCAGGAAACATTTCATAGTGCTCTAAAAGATGAACTGAAAGAGCTATTAAAGGGATTGCCAACTGTGATTAAAACGGTTTTCTTTATTTGACACTACTCCTTGTTATTAAAATAGCATCCACCAAGATTTATGCCTTTAAAAACATCTACAGCTAGAAACAAATGAAGATTGAATAGTGTCACTTTCTGCCGACTATGCAGTTATCAGGCCTGGGCGCCCTAGTTGTCGCGATCCCTAAGCCGAATAAGCCTGAAGGGGATCCTAAGAGCTACCGTCCCATCTCCTTGCTCTGCATCCCCTTCAAGATCCTCGAGCGTCTTATCTACGCCCGCGTCGAACCGATCGTCGACCCGCTGCTCCCTCGGGAGCAGGCCGGGTTCCGACGCGGGAGATCGACCGTAGACCAAGTCACTTTGATGACATCGAGGACAGCTTTTCGTTCAAGAAGAAGGCCGGAGCCGTTTTTGTCGATCTGACGGCTGCCTATGATACCGTATGGCACCGTGGCCTCACCTGCAAGCTGCTCCGCCTGCTGCCAGACAGGCACATGGTCAGTATGATCCTGGAGCTTGTCCGAAATCGCAGCTTTAACCTCAACACCGGTAGCAGACAGCAAAGCAGGTTACGACGCCTCAAGAACGGCGTCCCCCAGGGATCTGTCCTGGCCCCCCTCCTTTATAATATCTACACCTATGACTTGCCTGATACAGTCTCGCGGAAGTATGCCTATGCGGATGACCTCGCGTTGGTGTACTCCGCTGGAGACTGGCAGTCATTGGAGGGGACTTTGAGCCAGGACATGCAGACACTAGTGGCATACCTCTGGAAATGGAGGTTGAAGCTCAGCGAGGCAAAGACGGTGTCGGTGGCCTTCCATCTTAACAACAGGGAGGCTAAACGTGAGCTCCGAATATATATTGGCGGAACACCCCTGCCATGCTGCGCTGAGCCAATTTACCTCAGCGTGACATTGGACAGGTCGCTCACGTTTCGCCGACACCTTGAGTCACTGCGCAAGAAATTAACATCTCGTGTGGCATTGATGAGGCGACTAGTCGGGTCAGGCTGGGGCGCCGACGCAAGAACATTGCGTACGGCAGCCCTGACCCTTGTTTACTCGACTAGTGAGTACTGCGCACCGGTATGGTGTCGCAGTGCCCACACCCGCCTCATCGATACGCCCATCAACGAAGCCTTGCTCATCGTGACAGGATGCCTGCGTCCCACTCCCGTGGACAATCTTCCCATTCTTGCAGGCATCCAGCCCGCTGGGCTCCGCCGTGCGGGAGCCACAGCACGTCTCGTGTGCCGGGCCGTGGAGCCAAACCATCTGCTCCAGGAAAGGCTCACTGTAATTGCTGAGCCTCCCTGGCGCCTTAAGTCGAGACACCCATTTGTGCCTGCCACACAGAAATTCCTGCAGCAATGCAGTGATCTTAACATCAGTGCGGCACGGTGGGCGGATTACATCTGGAGCACGGAGTGGGAGGAGAACACCTCTAGACTCCGTGACTTCATCCCAGACGTTGGTTTTCCCCCTATTGGGGTGGACCTGCCTAGACTGGCGTGGGTGAGGCTTAACCGCCTCCGGACCGGCGTTGGGCGCTTCCGCTCATCGATGCACAGATGGGGCTTGGCTTCTTGTGCAGCCTGCGAGTGTGGCGCAGAGGAACAAACCGCAGACCATGTCATCCTGGACTGCCCGATTTATCGGGCACCCAATGGGATGCATGGTCTGTCGGTTCTGGATGACGACACGGTGACGTGGCTACTGGAGGTGTGCCCTGAAATATAGTCCGGGTGAACCCCCCCTAGGCTCGGGGTGGTAAAAGGATAGCCCCTCGGCCCCGAGCCTGGGGATGTGGAAAAAGAAGATCCTACCCAAACGAAAAAGAAGAAGGCCTGGGCGGGCGTGAAAGCTAGTTAATATTCAGGCCACGCCCAAGAGTCTCTAGGCAAGTTACACGAAGACTGGAAAATGCAAACACCGTTTAGCAACACAAACAATAGCTAAATAAAAAAGAAAGTGCGTGGTGCAACCGTACCATATTTTCGAGCAACTGAACTAAAGAACATCCGTTCACATAATAATACTAACGGTAATCTCAGAGACCCACATCTTTCAAATAGTAACATTACCGGTACAGCGTAGCATGCACTATTGCATATCAACTTAATGGGATAGCCATGAGACACAACAATAAAATCCCATTATAAATAAAAAAAGACAAACAATGAAAGATATGTTTAGTAATGTATATAACTAAAATGTCAACCGATTCTATTAAATAACTACCCAGCATCAAACGGGCAACATACAATGTTAAATTTGTCTTGATCTGGCAACAAGCCTCTGGCTTCAGTCTTCCAAGTTCCAGCGAAATAACAATTTTCTTTTTCTTTGACATTTCAGTGTGGTAATGTTAATGTTACTGAGACCACAAAGTAGTTATTTCTCAAGCTACATATGTATGTAAGGGGGGTCGGGTTCAGAGGACCAGACGCGACTGAGAGGGGATCAGAAAGATATCCACGACATGTAGATATCCACAAGAGAAAAGGAGAGAGAGAAGAGAAACAGGAGAAAAACTCAGTGCAATGTAAAAACTCAAATACAATGTATTTGCTACATATAACAATTTTGAGAAGTGTAAAACAGGTCTCACTTACTTGCTAGTTTTCATTAGCGCATCTATGGTGTTCCCTAGTTGTTAGAATTAAGCTAATCATTAGCTTACCTTGAACAGAAAAACTGTATTTCTGTGTTTGATTCCTCAGAGGAATAGCTGGTATTGTGTTGCATGCCAGTTATCATCAGTAAACATGTAAAATTTACTGTTGGCCTCTGGATGTTTCTTAGTTAGCTAACGTTAGCTAGATCTCCAGCTACATTTAGCCTAATGAAGGCATATTAAGCACACTGACCCAATCGGAACAGTGAGTTCAAGTTTCGGGCGATAGTTATTGTTGAAGCCTGTAGTTCTAACTATCCATATTATGTGACGTTTATTTAGCCTACCTGTTAAAAAGTGCTTTCCGCGGACACCATATAGTTTCCTTCCACCTCATAATAGCATGTAGCCACAGGGCTCGTCTTTTGGGATTTCCGATTGGACATGGTAAAATTTTATAGGTTTTTTTCCCGATCTGTGTTGTCTTCTTCCTGCACCGTTGTTTTCTATGGGAGCGAGTCTGAATTATTCCCCCAAATTGGGGTGTGGCATTCACATAAACGCTTCAGTGACGTATGACCGCTGTTCTCTATTGGCTGAGAGGACTTGATGATGTGTACTGGTCGCGTTTTAATCCCGCTCGATCAAAACCTTGCCGGATCAATTACTAAATTGGCAGCGCTTTAGGTATACTAAGTGCATTAAAGTTGTTCAAAGGTAGAGCAGTTTGTATGTTAAAATGAGACGACTTTTAGTTTACTTAAGTACACTAATAAATAGTATGATTGGAGGGTATTTGAAATACACTTCTCGTACAATTGTATTATTTCACCAGGGTGTTGGAAACAAACTTTAAAAGTCTTATGGTTAGGTTGATAGTAATCTAGAAGTGTATTTACAGTGTAGTTACAGGACAATTCATGCAACGTACAGATATTCACTTTAAGTATAACGCTGTTCTATATAAGTGCATTTTTAGTGGAGTTATATGGCAATTTATACTAAACAGTAAAAATTAACTTTAAATGAATCCTGTTATAATGTAAGTACTGTATTATGCATTATAGAAGTGTGCATCCAATATGTCACCATCACATTTCACATGCATTTTAAGCCATTTTCTGGTACTATTCTGTACAGTCTAAGTATGTTATTCTGCTCCATGACAAATACACTTTAAGTAGGAGAAAAGAATGGTCCTTCCAAACAATACAATTGCAGGGGTGCTAGCTTTGGCTTCCGGCAACATTCAGAGAGAATCTTCGTTGTTTTGCAGTGTAGAACGGGAATGTCCAGGGACAGGGAATGTCATTTACCCCATCTGTGAAAACAGAAAGGAAGCGTGAGACTTAAAATGGTTCATAATAGAACAATTAAATGCAATCATAATGACGTTCTTGGATCCTTGAGTTGACCAGAAACAAAGGACTCTGATTATAACAAGGTAAATAACCCCCCTCAAATCACAATATGTCAATTCCCTCACAATATCCAAATAATGCTCAATATATGAAGATATAAAAGTTAAAAACAAATGTACTTTGTGTTAGTAAAAGTATAAAGACAAGGATGGCGTCGGATATTGTTGAAATCCCACACAATCTGCACCATGAGGAGAAACAGGCTGCATTCGAATAGTCAAAAAACTAGCTCCTTTTTCCTTTCCATGCAACTTTTCCTTGACCTTGCCAGAAAACGTCATGGGGGTCAAGGAAAAGTTGGAAGGAGAGATTTACAAGGTATCTAGCGTCTACTGTGGAATTCGAACCTCTTTCTCTACCTTGCATCATGGTGCGACGTCCAGTCGTATTGACGTGACTATTCAACATAGCGAAATACAACTTCACGAAAAATTACAAAAAAAGGCGCATCATTGCCGTCTGCATTTCACTTGAACTGTGAAATTTAGCCTCTTAATAAATTTGGTGTATTGTCTGATTGTGTCATTGTTTGTTTACTTTATATTATAAGCCACTACTAACCAACAATACTAGCTATTCACATTTAGATTTCTGGCATTTCTCAGATGTTCGCCTTGTTGTTTGAATTCAGTAATTCGGTATGTTCCGGAAAACACAGATGCTTATAAAAACATTGGCGGCATTGCATTGTGGGGCGCGAATAGCCTACTATCTTCCTCCTGAAAAGGATAATCCAGAGCATCCTTTGTGAAAGGATGGATAAAAGGAACTGTGAAGCTCCTTTCTTTCTCAATATAAGAAATTTGAACGGTCCTTAGCATGGCTGCCCGGGAAATATTTCCAGTTCATGCAATCTAAAGGATCCTTCCTTGCTTGAATTTGACTATTCAAATGCACCCACAGACTTCCTGAATGACTTCCTTCTTATTCTTCTTCTTCAGGTTTCATGGCGGATAGTCGCTTACATTAAGGTGCATACCGCCACCTACTGTACCGGAGTGTAAACCTTATATGTCGAAACCTTTCACTAAATTTTTTTAGCAAGCCCGGAATTCTTAATAAAATAAAACACTGCTCTTCTGTATGGAACACCGAGAGTGCCATAATGATGAATAAATAAATACATAAAATAATGAATAAATTAATGTGGAAATATAAAAATTTATAAATAAAATAATTTGGAAATAAATAAATCTAGAAATGTAAATGTATGTGCAATTAATTTAAGTTATTAATATTTTAAATTTATTTTCAGATATTTTTTCTAATATATTAATTTCTTTACTTCCATATATATTTCCCAATTTATTTCCCTATTTACTTATTTATTTACATATTTATCGAGTTCCCAACAAACACAATCTGTCAATCAAATTGCTTTGCTCCACCCACTAAGTTTGCCTCGTTCCCACTGTAGACTTCAGAGCTGCAGACAGCGTTTCTCAATGTGAGCAAATACATTAATCGAGAAGTCAATTCCTTACATATTCAGAGGAACGACGGATAGAGAAAGCTAGCTTGTATCTGTTTTAGATTTAGATTTGCATCGGATGCCAGCGAACATTGTAGACTACATTGAACATAATTAGTCATGTAGCTAGCTTTCTCGGATACAAGATCGCTATATTGTTCACAGCAATACAATCTATCCGCCCGCCGTTTCTTTCAATATTTCAGAAACGGACTTTTCCACTTGCTCATAAGAAACACTGTCAGTAACTATGAATAGCCTACATGGAAGGCTAGAACCTGGTTGACTTGGAACTCATGGAATTTGGAACTTATATGTACATAAATACAGGCCAAATTGTAGCAGCAGCTCCCATCTTAAATCAATTACAGAAAATATTGCACCCACACAGCAAGTTAAGGGAAAGAGAAGAGGGAAGTGATGGGAATAAACAAAATAAAGAAAGGCGAGCAACACACAGGTAGCAAGGGAGGAAGACTTAATCTGTGGAGGGAGGAAGAAATGATGAGCAAAGAAGAGTATCAAGAGCAAGTGGAGACAGGCCTGAGTCCTCAACTTTGATTTTTTCCAAGGGCTTCGAACATCCCAAAATCCACACTCCTTGATTGGGGGAAAGGGTGAGATATATACATTTCAGAAACTGTTGCCATCTTTCACTTACATTTAGCCTAGAAAAGTCACCCCATCCCCTTTCTTATACGTAACAACATTAGGATTATTACTCTTCCATAGGAGAGTGACAGGGATGTTTCTCATGAATAGAGATGCAATTCCCCATGATATTTTCACTCCAAGCCTGACCACAGAGAGAGAAGGGTTGATATGAATAAACACTGGTTTTTATCACATGCACAATAATGCTTTTTAATGATAAAATAGGCTAGTGTCCCACTTTGCCTACAAAAGTGTCCCACACAACCTGAACGTTACACTTCAGTAAAGATGGGTGTCAGATGGTGTTTAGAGATATATAGCAGTTATTTAGAAACAAATTATAATGTTATTTCACAATACGAATGTTGATAAGGCCTTATTTAGTTTTTAAAAAATAATTTGAGTAGGTATTGACTCATTTTGATAGTTTAAAGAACCGCCAAAAAGTGTCCCACTTTACCACAAACCACCCTATACACACATACAGTGTTGCCAGATTTTAAAACTATAAACCCGCCAAATCTTTATAAAAAATAACCCAATTTGGATAAAATACATTAAGTTACGAACAGGGGGTAATGTTATGGATTTATGGATGTGATCGTGAACCGGGGAGCAGGCGAGTGAGATTGTGGACTGGAGGTGGAGGTAGCCTTGTAGACAGATTGTGCTCGTTGGGAAATGGGACACGATGCAGAATACTGGGCTTGGTCGCTTCTGGTGACATACACTGTGTGTTAGGTAAGGAGCTTGTGAAATCGGGAAGGAAGCTGTGCAGACACAACTCTGAATATCACATTCAGCTTTTTGTATGAAGTGTCCGAGTGCAACGATGTGTATGCCGTACATCCAGAGTCATTGAAATGCAAGTGTGTAATGGTTAAATCAAGAGAAAAGGTACATGCAATTCCTCTACCAAACAATATTGAACAAGACTGATTTATAGGATGTTTACTGTTTTAGGAAAACGGGACACTGTGTAAGAAGCAAATAGACACTTAATACAAAAGCGTGTGATAAGTGCACATAAAAGAAAAGCAGAAAGAAAAACAGAAAGCAGTGATTTGTAAATTCTGTTTTACATTATATTTAATTCAATTGAAAACAGTACAAAGACAAGATATTTAATGTTTTACCATATCAACTTTATTGATTTTTGTAAATATGAGCTAATTCCGAATTTGATGAATGCAACACATTCCAAAAAAGTTGGGACAGGGGTAAAGAAAGACTGGGAAGTTCAAAAACACCTGTTTGGAACATTCCACAGGTAAACAGGTGATGCTCTTGTCGGGTGGTGAAAGTGGATTGGGATGGGAACGGAGTAATTGGAAACCGCGTGAGGAATGTGATTGAATGCGATTGAATGCGCGTGTAACGAATGTGAGTGGGAGGTGCGTGTGTGATTGGTGTGAGATTATTGCCATTTGATTGCGGAGGGGATAAAAGGAAGGTAGAGGACAGGTGGAGGAGAGTTTATTTTGTTTGCGGTGTAAGGAACTGAGGGGGGGAGTGTGGAGAGGCTCCCGATTTCGTTACGTGGTTATCCCAACAGGGCTGCTACTTTTATAAAGTCGGAATGAGTGAATGAGTGAGCGAGTGTGTTTCTTTTGTTTCTTTGTTTGGTTCGGGTTTTTTTAATTATTTTGTTATGGACATTGCTGTGGTGCGGGAGATCCAGGAGATGTGGCAGCGTACCTGAGCCTGGCCGGAGAAAGGAAGCGGCAGTACGTGACCTGAAGGGAGAGTCAACGGCGAGTGTGGCAACAGAGGCAGGTGGCGATCCCGGAGTGGAGTTTTGGCGGATACCGGAGCTTTGCTCCACTACTACAGGGAAGTGCCCAGCTGTAGAATACGCTGGTGTGGGCGTGTTTTGTGTGTTGCCTCGGTGAAAGTGCTGGTCCTCAGGTCCGCCGTTGTTCCTTTCCTTATTGCAGCATTCCCCCAGCCGGCTGTGCGACTGAAAGCTGGAGTGGAGGGGGCGTGGCCAGGCGAACGCGGAAGACGCTACTTAAGACTGTCCTGACTTGCACTCAGGAAGGGGAGGGATTTGTTTGTTTTCTAATTTTTCTTTTTTTTGGGGAGCTATAGGCTGGCCCAGTGGCGTGGCCTGAAGCTATCTCCCCCGGAGTTTATTTGATTTTTTTGTGTGTTGTTGTGTATGCCTGTTGTGTGGTTGACCCTGGGATACTAATCCTTAGGGGTAAAGGGAGGGTGGAAGACTGCTGCGAGTGCTACGGGAGTAGTGGGAGAGGGGTAGCTTAATAACGGTTAGTAGGGGAGAGACTAGTGTGTGTACCCCTTCCTTAAGGTGTGTATGGAGTGTATTGTGTAGTGGGTGTGTGAGCTGTTTAAGCGGGTTGCCGCCTTGCGGGTGTGTGTTGTGCTTTGCCTGCCCTGACTCCACCGCTTACGGGCTTCGCTTGCAGTAGGAGAGGGGTGGAGTGTTTAAGGGGGAGAAGGAACCAGGGTTAGTGTGTATGAGTGGACTTGTTTGTTTTTAAATGAATTGAAAAATAAACATTGTAATTTTTTCTACCTATCTGTCCGTGTGCTGTTTGGGTTGTCCCCAGGGTTGATTCCTTAACATATAAGGAGGGGAATCTTTAGTGAAAGGGGTTATTCGGGTTTTTTTTGCCCCGACACTCATGACTGGGTATAAAAGGATATCAAAAGACTAATGATATCTTATTTTCAGGTACTCTTACAAGCGATACTATAACCTCTCTGCATTTGAATGGATCTCTATGGAAATTGGGGGGTGGAACTAGATTATGCTGTAAATTACCTGGGAATAGTATGGAACCCATGGTTGGCTAAATGGCTGTAAGTCATCAAGGGTCTGCGGTATCAAACGAGCCTTAAACCATCACTGCTGCCTGATGTGCAGTAGATGTGGATGGATCACTTGAAGTAGAGTTCAATAGGAAAATGAGTCAGGTCAAACAACCCTTAAAGTGATCCATCCATATCTACTGCATATCAGTGATGTTTTGAGGCTCGTTTGATACCGCAGGCCCTTGATGACTTACAGCCATTTAGCCAACCATAGGTTCCATACTATTCCCGTGTAATTTACAGCTTAACTCTATAAACTTCACCCCTAGTGGTTGAGACGCGTCTGTCTCAATTACAGTATTCATGTTCGTCTGAAATTATAAACTACAGCTTTAAGAAAACCCCGTAAATTTTGACGCAGTATTTTTTAAAAGGGTAGCCTCTTGCGAAAACCTCATCTTCTCCAGTTACACTGCAGTACAACCCTCCTCTGGCTACAGCCACAGTGTGTAAAATGCATAAAATGCACCGTTTATACACGCTAAGAAAATCATGTTCACGTATAGAAACAATAATATTTTTTTAAAACGTTGTACAAATGAGCATTTGCCATTTACCCTTGCTTACTGTACTATATACAGTACCTGATGCACTTTTGGTTTAGAAGACACCTAATTTTTTTCTCCAAAATCTCTCGTTTAAATATGTTTACAGCTACAGCTGTTTTCTGATGAACCCTGAAGAGTTTATCTTGTTATATTTCGCCAAAGTCCCGTACAGTCGACATTTCCACAGCGACCACCCGTTGCACTTAGGGCTGAAATACTTTGCTGTTCTTCTGTAAATACACACACGCTTTCGTACGTTCTTTTTTAAACGTATTTAAATACATTAGGCGACGTATGTTATGGTTATTATATTATATATATACTGTATGTGACTTTTTTTTATTTGTTTCAGATTTTTCCCCATTTTCTCCCAATTTAGTAGCCAATTGAACCCCTATTCTAATTCAATTCCCCCCGTGTAGCAACCGCTAGAGAATCACCGCTACACAACCCCCGTCAGCCGGTGGTAGGACGGGAGGGCGCCACGTCCTCTTCAGGGCGTGACTCCTGATTCCAGCTCGCCCAGGGCCGCTATGTGTGCAGCGATTCTCTCCGAATCCCTCCCCCCACCCGGAAGCAGCCCCCAACCGGGGTGCGAACCCCGATCCTCGGAGCACAACTGCACCGACTGAAAGTCATACAGCTTCTTCTTCAGTTCGAACTTAAAACCATGGATGTGCAGGGAATATTTTTTTTAGATATTGACATTTAAATAAAACTAGTAGAAACCAGGTGGAAATAGCCTCTGAAGGGCCAAAGTAAATAGAGTTAAATAAAGTTGATAAGGTAAAACTTTTAGTATCTTTTCTTTGTACCATGAACCCTTGTTACGGGCGCAAGTAGGACACGCGAGTTTGGGCTACCAAAACCGGCGAGAAATAAAATCTTTCGTCCGGTGAACGCCCGGATGAGCTATCAATTGAGAGGCATGACCCCACTGGAGAACCCATTTACATTTTAGTCATTTGGCAGATGCTCTTATCCAGAGCGACGTACATTAGTGCATTTTCCAACTCGAAACAAGTGCGTTAATGTATGTTTGGTCTTTTTAATCCTTTTTTAATGTATTTAATTATTTATGTATTATAATTTTTCATCTGTAATCCATTTCTGAATCCACACATGTAATTTCTTCTTTTACCTGTCTTATTGAGTGCCTCCTGTTTTGTAAAGCACTTTGTGCTTGAAAAGTGCTATATAAATAAGTATATTATTATATAATTATGTGTGTATGCGTTTTCCCCCTTCATGTTGTAATTCTGTACCATGTTGCAACTATGAAAATATCAATAACAATGCCACAAAGTCACTAGAGAATCAGCAAGTCGATTTCTAAGCTATATAGACGTTATATTGATCACTTTCTTGTAGGATTAACCTGGCCATAAGACTGAAATAAATAATTTCCTTGGATTTCAAATTGGTCTTATTATTGGGATCAATATCTTTGTTTCTCCTCCGAACCTATATTATGAAGAACTCACAATTCACTTATGATGAAAACAAAACATTATTTTTCCTTTTTTAATAGAAATACAGTGAGCAGTGTAGCCAGACTATTGAGTCTGTTATGAACTATCACAAGTGCATGTGACAGATGGTTTAGTTGAAAGCTTTCGTTTAAAGGAAATATTTCTCCTCATAGAGCACTTACATTCTCTTGACCTTAACAAATGATGTACTCTTCTCTACCATTTCCTCTAACACTGGAAATTGTCTGTGTATCCTTTACTTGAATCTTCAATTGGGACTAATATATAACAATATAATAAAACGTTTTTGCAAGGAAAAAAGACATTTCTAGCAATAGCTTGGTTGTGGCACAGTCCAGCCTTGATGATACTGATGAAGAGACACTTGTTCTGGGCTTTCACTTATATGTATTCTTGTTTACTGTTGGGCTGTACTGCAAGTAATCAAATATATGCAATAACTATAGTGTATTTAAAAAAATATAGTACTGAACCAAAATTAAATGTTGGATTATAACAAAAATAATAAAATAATTTTATTTTATAGCTTTCTGCCGAATGAGTGTGCAGTCGCAGCTCTGCTGTCTATAGTAGTGAGCTTAGTGAATGCTCACTCTGGCAATGTTTATGTTGGCTGCATCTCCCATTCCATCTGTTTCTTTTAACTTTACTCTCTCCACTCTCCACTCTGACATTTCCATTCTCTCTGGGTCTTCTGGCTTTGTTCTGTGGAAAAAACACCTTGTTCATGTGGGAAAAGAGTGTCTAGGGGGAAGGAAGATCTGCTTCAGGGAGCGACATGTTTGTTATTCACCCAGATCACATAACTGGTACATGAGAAAGAACATGAGGACAGAGACAATGACAGAGTAATGCTCAGATTTGTTTTGATGGATGAAAGCCAGACAGACAGAGGGGGAAGAAAGATGACCAATCATAATCATGTATGTTCAGGACAGCTCATAGATGATTGTGGCTTCATGGTTGGTCAGTTGAGAATCCTCAAAAGCAGTATTTAATTCCAGTGTTGGAAAATATACAATGGGGGTAGTTTTAAATGCTATATATTTACATGTCAAAATAAAAACATCATGAGACTTTTAATGTATCAATGCATCTTTATAGTATTGACTACATAAATACATGCATATACTGTTTGATGCTAAATGTGATAATACTTGTACTTAATGTATGTGACTCCTCTAAGTCCTTATTGTTTTTTATCACAGTATTAACACTGATCAATGGGTTAATTTGCTTTTATTTAAATATGATTATTAGGCTATATGATTCAATTATTTTAGTTGAAATACTTCCATGATTTTTATGATACAGCTTTAACTGTAGAATATTTCTTAAATGTTTAACAACATTTTAGAAAATCAATCAGTCAAATAATTTAAATGACCTTAATTGCCAACCTGCAATGTTTTGCGATGACTTAACTGACATAACTGTGAAACAATAAGGACTTATATATATAGTACAAATGTAGGGATAATGTCATAGATATATCATGTGTGAAGGATCATAGTACATCTAAATAGGAAAGCATGCAAAATACAGTAAATTGAAGAATACTGCTGCTTAACATACAATTACAGTTTGATAATAGACCATTTGGTATGCAAGTATGCGTATACAGTAGATCTGGGACACAGCTTTGATTTACTCTAAATGTAATTGCAATAAAATGACATTACTTCATTCAAATGAATCATTATTATCACCATTATTAATGACAAAATGCTATAACTGTATTGGGTAGTACACATGTAAAATATTATTACATTTAAGTACATTCAAGCCATTAAGATACCAGTACATGGTTGTGGAACAGTAAATATGAAGATCATAGAAACTGCATTAAAATGTTGAATATGCATAGCCTAGTAACTAAAATACATTATTGAGTATAAAACTCTCTCTTCAGTGGGTAATCTGATGATCAGGCAGTTCATCTAAAATGAGCATGGCGGTAAAAGGGCCGACTTTCAGTCGGTGTAGTTCTACTCCGAGGATCGGCCTCTGTCTACTACCAGCTGACAGGGTTGTGCAGCGGTGATTCTCTAGCGGTTGCTACACGGGGGGGAATTGAATTAGAATAGGGGTTCAATTGGCTACCAAATTGGGAGAAAAATGGGAAAAAATCAGAAACAAATAAAAATAAAAATAAAAGAATAAATAAATAAAATGAACATGGCTACTGCAATTCTTGGGGCATAAGGGCAATCCTTGCGCTTCATAAGGGTATAAATGTTCTCCTCAAAAGCAGATTTCCACTGATTTCCATTCCGACATTATTTCATACTTAGCAACATATGCTCCAGTATTAAACAAACATTAAACAAGTCATTCTCTACTTTTCAAATTAGTTATATTTGAACACATGTATCTCATGTCACTTTTATGGTGAATTATTGAGACTCATAATCTGCTGTTAACCATTTGGCTACATGTTTATCCTTTAAAAAGGCCAAGAAATCCTTCGCCATTCAATTTATCAAGACAACTGACAATTGTGAAAGTGAAATAAAATAACCATTATTGAATTGGGCCCTGTTTCCCATAATGATGGAACATAATAACTTTTGATGGTTAAGTTTGAAATTAGTGTGAAATGTGAACCTGTGTGTCCCAAAACACCATGCAGTGTACATTGTTGGAAGCTGGAGTTAAGCTGACCAGGTGTTTCATGTTTCATCATTTTATTACATGTAAAAGACTTGTATGGTCTAGACATGATAAATGTGTTTTGTCTTCCACTTGAGTCAGTCTACAGAAACCAACATGTAGGTCAGAGAACTGTCTACGACAGAAAGAAAATGCCAATTTGAAATGCCAGCTTTGGCAAATCAACAATATGGACTGTCCTTAAGAAAGAGGAAACAACTGTAGGAGTTGGGAATAGGCAGAGAACAGGTCTTCCAAAAAAGACAACTGTGGTGGATGACAGAAAAGAAATACAGAGATGAGTCAGAGGATTTCTGGAAGAAGGTTTTATGGATAGTTCAGATCTAAATAAACATAGAGTATTCTGGGGGCAATTGTAACAGGGGTCAATTGTAACACAATTTGTTGTTACAATTGCCCCCAACCCTGAACACATGAAACTAGCTAGCTTGCTGGATAGAATCTCAGCTCTTGCTTGTTTCAGATTGGTGCAAATTGATGGTGTTGCAATTGCCCCCTGTTACAATTGCCCCCAGAATACTCTACTGTATATCAAAGTGATGGATAGTTTAAAGTGTGGAGAAAAACAGGAACTGTCAATGATCATAAGCACACCACTTCACCATTAAAGCATGGAGGAGGGAATATGGCTTGGGCACGTATGGCTGCTTCTGGAATGGTTCAATGGCCTTCATTAATGATTTAACTTGGCAGCAGCAGAATGAATTTGGGGATACACAAATGCATTTTGTCAGCAAATGTAAAAAAAAGCCACCAGACTTATTGGACAGAAGTTCAGCATGCAGCAGGACAATGACCTGAAACTTACGACAGAAACTGTTGGGTCCGCACGGACCTAATTTACATCAAAACGGACGTACGCCAAGTTTTTGTGTCTTCTGTTTAGCCTCCAAGCATACCGTAATCTTTTTCCATGAAGGACATAATTGTTGTTTGCACAATTTGCATGCAAAAATGATGGGAAATGTAGTCTACAAAGGGGGGTTGGTACACTCAACTATGAAAGGCAAAAGTCAGCGGACTGTACGTGTCTGATACCCATAGGCTCCAGCCACACCCCCTCCCCCACCCCACCCGACGGCTTCCATCTCACCTTAGAAAACACCAAATTAGCCTGCTTGTTTCACAAATTGAAACAAGCAGACAATGAAGCATTGTCAAACATCAATTCCATGTTCTCACAGCAGTCAGATCACAGACAATGCAGTTCAGCTAGCAAAGTTCAAGCTTCATCCGAAATTCATATTACGTGCATTCTCATATTAACAGAAATAGCATTATTTTGGCTTAATAATGACACTACATACATTAAAACTGTCCGGTTGGGAACCCATAGGTTCACGCATACTTCCCTTGTTTTATAATTTCCTGCTTATGGAAATATATGACCAGCGCATTTTTACTGGTTAATGCTTTAAAACAAGCCCATTTCCCTGGGATTTCAGAGACAACTTGCGTCTATTGCGGGAGAGAAAATATTTATTTTTGGGAAAAATATGAATCCCTATTTCACAATGTGATCTTGATATCTTGTATGCATACTTGTGTGCGCCCCTGTGTGTACGTGCGTTGTGCACTTGCCTATGTAGACGCACTTATATTGCGCTGTTAAAATAACATAAAAATAACTGCGACATGGCTTTGGACCAGGTTTGTGGTGGTTTTAGGGCAAGCACTTTCTGCTGGCTCAAGATAGCAATATGCCAAAAAGATTCCTGGCCACACCTCATATTAAGATCAACCCACCCAGTTGACTTACTATGGGCACAAGATTGCTCAGTGGTTAAACAAGTGCAGGGCGCTATAATGACACCTGCGCAGGGTGTAAGATAGCAAAGAAAATTGCGTTTGGGATAGCGCCGCTTAACGCCGGGTGTAAGATAGGGCCCCTAATCATTATGGCGAGAGGAATGAAGAGAAAGGAGAGCTTCAAAAAAAGACGCCAGGAGCTTTCTACATGAAAGTGAAATATCTAAATTAAATATGTGTGTGTTTACATGCGCACTAAGGGGTCGATTTACTAAGATCCCAAATAAGGCAGGTTAATTTGTGGGCGCAGCCAAAGTATTTGCATGCGTTAACATTTCACACTTTGCAGGTGATCAACTAATGTACTTATGTAAATTAATGTACTTGATCAACTAATGTACTTATGTAAATTACTCCAGCCGCAAACAGCCATATTTAAATTAGATTTTGCGTGTTTAGAATAGTTACACTGTAAGAAAATGGTGAAAAGACTGGCAGCAATGTTGGCGTTTTTTATGTGTTTTTTTTTACAGTGATAGGCTATTGTTACACTGAAGAAGCTGGCAGTTTACTATGAACTAATTCACTGGATATCTGGATGTTTCTGCCAGGAGTTACAGATGTTTGTCAGGACTGAAATGATTGTAACTATGCTTACTAGCGCAAAGCCTACTCACACTGTTAGTGTCACATAAATCCACATTTCCATTTGATCATGGGTTTTATTTAGAATTTTTTTTTAACTGCTTTGTTATTCACTGTTTGGTGTAATAGATGTTGTATTGCTTGTTTGATTCAAATACTAGTTACTCTTGTATTCTGTAACACAATTTGCTTCACGATTAAAAAAGAAATGATTACTGTTTGTGATGTATGTATCCACAAATTCTCTTGTGTATTTTCAACGTTAGCTAGAATGGGCCAGTTAATTAGCCCCCATTGTTATGCAATCATTCAGAACGTTCATGGATATTCCAAACACACTTGTACGTGTCCTGCTACAATGACAGCCGTCATCTTATCGATTCTGTGTCTTTTAATACCTGCTTTCCATTTGTACTAAAATGCACTCGCAAATACCGTTCCCAAACTTCCTTTCAGGCTTAGTAAATCACTTCACATGTGCTAAAGTAATCTATTTGCATGACCTCCTCCATTTTGCAAAATAATGTAGTGACGCCCAATTTTGCATATTCATTCAGGCTAACCTACAAAAATGAGAAATCAATGTATCTTTCAATTTTAGCACAAGCAATCCTCTTTGCACCTCATTAGTTGATCACCTCGGACGATTTTTTGTTGCAGGTGGTAACAGTTTTACGTGTGCTTTTGTACACGCAAACCTTTAGTAAATCGACCCCTAATTCGCCAGTCTTACCACGGTTATTGCAATACTCTGATTATTGAAATGGTCATGTAAACGCCTTTATCTGATTATATTTATCGGTGTAAGGTCATAATCTGTGTATTCAAAACCCGATTAAGACACCTGGATTTTTTGGTGCATGTATACATCTTACTCCAATTCCTGTCAGCTTTCTGAAACTGCGCATGTCAGGCATAAGTCAAAGATCCCGGATGAAAACAAACAAGTACATGGTTTCCGTTGAGCATACACCGATTATGAAAAGAATCCCATTACTTATATCCACATGTACGCAATAATCTAAATACTGGCATAAACTGATTACTCCCAATAATTGGGGCATTGGTGTGCATGTAAATGTAGCGTATGTCTCATATTTTATGTTTCGTAGTTGTTCTCCCAATTGTTAGAAATTGTAAAAAATGGATTTTCACTTTATTAAGACTCCAGGAAAAACATACGCAAGCATGCACATGCATACAGACAAACTCATGCACTTGCACACATGCACTCATAACCATTTATACCAAATCTGTGATACTTAGGTTTCTTTTGTAATCAGAAAATGTTTTACCTTTTTTGCTTTTTGTATGAAATAATATGAAATAAATCACTGTGTTTATATGAACTATATATTAACTCCATAAACTTATTTTATGAAGTGAATGGATATTACAGAAGTACTTTTCCTTAACGTTCTTTAACTTTGTATAATTACTTTAAAATTGGCAAGGACATGGGATTGTCAATAATTAATTACATATTTAAATCTTTAACAGGGCATTCCATCTGGCGAATATTGGTTTTAAAATTGGTTTATTAGAATCAGATGGAATGTCACACATTTGGTATTGTTCCATGAATGGGATTTATTTTTAATGGGGACACCTTGTCAGAAACCATAATACCACCTGCAGTCAGAAAATTCAGTTACTTGATCAGTTCCTGATACTGATTCGACCTCAAAAACCTGCCGAAGGAGTCCTTCTCCATCAAGGCATATATACGTTTCTGGGCCAGATCAAATGTAGCTGGGGACAGCTCCACCAGGTTCCTCAGTGTCACATCCTTTGTGAAGTGGTCAATATTCACCTGCCAGTGGGAAAGAAGCAAAGTTGAGGAGTCACACACAATACATGCTTTGTAGCAGTCTTTGGCATGTGTCTTCTTTTATGGCTGTGCTGTTTGACAATACATCAATCCAAACAAAAAAAATCAGTAGGAATTTGTGCTAAGCTGCCTTTTCTAGCCTGTGCCATGTTTCTAACAGTACTGGCAATTCCACCAAGTACCACTTTCAATTTCAGCTCTGACTACTTTATTATCATAGATGGGTAGGAGAAATTGGACTAAGTAATGATCAAGTAAGTGGATAAAACTAGCTTCAAGGCAAGCTTTACTGCAATAAAACCAGAGCCAGACCCCTGGTAGCCCTTACAAAACTGGATAATTTGCTGCAAACTTGCAGCTAATATGTAGCGCATTTGCCACAAACTAAATTGTTTTAAACAAAAGGTTGCCAGAGGCCGATATTTTTGTAAGGGAGATCAGGGATCTCTATAGTTCTGCATAGTATCTGCTGGTTTTCTGTGTGTTTCACTATTTTAGTGCCAAATTTAATTACTTGACTGGCAAAACAGTTCAAGCACTAAGTATCTGATTGAAGGGGAACCATAAAACCCTACAGACAGGAGCCCTTCAAGACTTGAGTTCAGATCCCTGCTGTAAATGTAAGGTAATAGTTTGCTTATTTGTGCTTATGTAACACTTAACACATTTGTATTCATTGCTTGATCTACAACAATGATATAGACCTCTCTGGGGCCCTCGGTTGTAAGGAAGTCCTCATAGATCTTTTTAGCTTTGGCTGCCATTTTCATGAGGGACTTAGTCTTTTTGAAGTCCTCACAAGCCACCCAGAACTCAATGTTCTCCTCACTGAACTCAGACCTCAGGAAGCTTCTGAAAGCAGCCAGGCCATCTGTGGAGCAAAACATAGGAAATCCATTAATAGAATCTGTCATGTGCCACAGAGTGGCCAAATGGGACCCATTCATCATGACAAATGCATAAAGTAATGGAGTAATCCACTGCTGGGGCCTGTGACCTGACTATAGGGACATGGGGTCAGGGAGAGTCAACTGACCACCCTCCTCTGTATTTTTCATTTATATCAGGAAACAGAGATGTTGATGTGGATTTTGTAATGGTAGATTTTCAGAAACAAAAAAGATGGATAAATAATACATATGCCTTACTGCCCATTTAATTGTGTTCTGCAATGTATGACTTAAGTAATCAGTACATAGTGAAACAATAAAAAAATATGGAATGAGAACATGTGTAATATCAGGAATATCAGCATGACTACGGGGATTTGTTAGGTACAATGCAAAGCAGTGTCCTGGCAAACCTAGCAATATCAAGACTCGTGATGTAACATGGGCTGAAGTTACATATTTATTTTAGCAAATTGCTCCATCCACAGACATCTTCATAGGCAAAGAAAAGACAATTTCACGTAGCAAATATTTATACTTCCATGTTTATATGATCTCATTACGCACCATATAAATAGGATCTCATTGACAGATAGCCTACACATATTATGTGCTTAATGACAGGTGGTCACTGACTTAATTTAGTTTTAAAGAATATTATGTATGTTGGAGAATTCTGAACGCATTCATTTGGAATTGACATTGATGGCAGCTATTTAGGAGTATATGTAAATTCTAAATTACAGCTTGAATCTGGTTTAATTTATAGAGGCTTCACCCACAGATAAAAATCAATTATGCTTATCCAAAGGTTTTCTTCTGAAAAAAAAAGCTCAGGGCAGAAACTGGCTTGTAAAAATGCTTGAAGTGAATTGTGATGTTTAAAGGTTAAATAGCTTGCCAGGAAACAAGACCTTTACGTGCATAGAACTAACAGTTTATGCATACCATGAAGGACTCATTAGTCTCTTGGACTCTGTGTCCATAATGTTTCTGACAACGATCTAAACAAAGCACTAACTTGGAGTTGGCTGTTGATTTTAGGTCACTGCTATAGAGGTACAGTAGCCGCATTAAAAATCAAAGAAGGAATTGGACTGTCAGGAAGCAATATCTTTAAGGTTGCATCTTTCAGGTTACATTTTAATATGCAACTTCAATCTGATTCTGATTTATTTCCCATTAATATATGAATATCTTAACAGTAATAAAAACAGACCCATAAACATTTATCTGATTTATTTTAAGTAATAGCTTTCATTACACTTTTACAACAACACATTGTTATAATTTTACTTGATGAGAAGATATACTGGAGTACATTTTAATTTACCAAGGCCAAAGAGAAGCATGTATAAATTGCTGCTTTTGTATTTGACCAATTATGGTAAATCATGTACATATTCATGTTGTACAAAAGATATGAAGACATTTATCTATTGGCCAAATAATCCATTGATTCAAGAGGAACCACCTGAATGTAAATGTAAATTGGGATGGCAGGTATGCCATCCGCCAAGTTACGGCTTGGCGGGGCATGCCCCATACCTATACAGCACCGAGAGTTTGGCAGTTTTCAGGGTTTCCTACAGAAGTATCCACAATGACCACAGACTCTCAGCCCTTAAAAACATTCACTTCTGTATGTTCTGACCTCATGTAACCACACAGCATTCAGATAGAACTTCACACATCCACACAATAAAGCCCCAAACTTGGGTTATTTTGCAGTTTTTCTCCTTCTGCTTCTTCTTTTTCTCATTCTTCTTCCCATTTTTCCTGCCTACCCAGAGACCCTCACTACCTGCCTGCCTCCGTACCCTCAAAGAATAATTCTCCCCATTGGATAACAACATCGCATACCTGCTCTCCCAAGCTCACAAAGTATTTCACAAAGCTACTGTGGCCTACTGGTTAGAGTTGCTGCCTCTCACACAGAGGATTGGGGGATCGAGCCCAACAGGACACTAATTTATTTTTGACAAAAACAATGTGCAACTGTTAAATACTTTTCATTCATTACTTACTGTTATTATTTTCACATTAACAAACATATTTTTATTGCAAAGGCAAAATACGTTTCCAATATTAACTGTTCAATGTTTCACTTGTATTTCACTTGTACTACAGTGAAATGATGAAAGTCAGACGGACACTGACAAATGGCCTATAGCCTATAGCCTATATCACGTGACTGTATCCCTTTTGTCTTTTGGTTAGCGTCAAGCCTTTGAATGCAAAAGACGTGGGTTCGTACCCCGTCTGCTTGGTACCAAAGTATAATTTAATTTTGGACTCAAACAGTGTGCACATGTTCTGGTTTTCTCATACAAGAATATTTTTTTTAAAGACACGTTTACAATATTAACTGTTGACTTAAAGTAGCCTCTTAGTTAAACAATTCAGTCACTGGACACGGCAGTAATGCAATAGGCTAGCTAATGTTATGGGAACAGGTATCCCATGGCCATTTGTCAAGCAAACAAAAAAGTTTCAACGCAGAATATCATCTGGTTAACATCGCGTTGTTGCACTAATGTAAAAAGGAATTCTATAATAACTGTGCCATTGGCTACATATTTTAATCTCACACAAATGCAGACAAAAAAATTTGTCTGTGTGGAGCCTGCTGCGCTCTTGTACTGTGGTCATGTCTAGACTCACTGTGGAAACCAAACCTTCAACGCTCGCCTCGGCAAAAATTTTTTATTATGTCTTCATTCATTTCTTCACTTCAGCTCTGTTCAGTTTATCCTTTTCAAACATAACACAACATCACCATAAAATTAACTTTTAGGAAAATTAAGAATTTACAATAATACATTAAGAATTGATGATCGCCTAGTATAAACTGAAATCCTTTAAGAGATCGGATTTATTACCCAAACATATCTGTTTCATGGTTTGTCACTTAAAAAAATTATAGAATAGCCTCCGAACATTGCTCTAGTCTATGCTAACCTACTCTGCAGACAATGTAGCTTACTGCAAACACTTTTAATTATAATAATGAGAAGAAGAATAATCTCTGGTAGGCTACTTTCTTAGTAGTATCTATTGTTTTCTTTCTGGCTAAGATTCCTGGGAAATATGCATTGTCCAATGAAGCTTGTTAGCCAACGTTAGTTTTGCCAGAGAAACATCAGTCAGCTGCTAGTCAGGAAGGAGGTACAAGCTAGGCAACTATGAAGTTAATCAACATGCCTTATACATCCATTGCACTACAGAAGACTAAACTATTCGTTGTATTTCATGAGACATTAAATGCAGCTCATCTACAAATTATTTTAATATAATTGTGGGCTATCGGTAATAGGATAAATATTCTCATTCTCGTCAGTACAGAGCATTATGCTTACGCGAATGTCTGCATGCATTTATTTTGAATGCATGTATTCTGTATGCATGTCTCTCTCTATGTCATTATCTTCATGCATTATTCATCATTAGTTAGCTATAAAAAATAAGTGATATCTGATGTCTCCGACGTAAAAAAAAAAAAAGCCAAGTTACTCATGCATAGCCTACAGAGCGCTGTCTATAATTCCTTTATTCCAACTTGCAAAAACTAGGCCTGCCTTTAAAAGTATTGATATCAAAATGTGGCCAAGTTACAACTAACAATATTGCCTATCGTAGCTCACACTAAATAAACTAGCTCTATTCCAAAGCAATGCTATCCAAACCTTCCTAAATTATTTAATGCAACTTGGCCCTGTGTTTCTTCATCTTATCATCTCAAGAGAATGTGGTCAATGAAACTGTATGTTCCACATCAAATTGCAAAATGAGAATAATTTATAGTGGAAATACTCTGATTCAGATATGTTGCAAATTGCACTTAGAAATTAAACAGAAAAATTACTACACTATAGGGCATGTTTGAACAATTGTCTGCATCCACTGCTTTGGGTCTATGAAAAGCACAGAATGAATAAAATGTATTATTATTATTATTATTATTATTATTATGTATTTATTGATTTATTTATTTGGAATATTTGGATTTCTATCAAAAACCTGTGTGGTCCTACAGAGCATAGATATCCTTGTGTTCACAAAATTCTGTTTGCAGATATAACTATTGGATAAGTTTGTAAAAATGCTATATGTACGCTATTTTCTAGGTAAAAATATTACTAATTTTTATCTGCATTTATTTATTCATCCCCCTTTCTCTATTGTACATGATTTTTCTTGATATAAATGTCTGTTTGTCAATTGGAATGAAATCTGTAGCAGCAGTTAACATTTTAAAACCTGTACATTTTCTAAAGTAAACTTGCCAACAAAGTATAACCATATCCTTTCTGGAATGTAATTCATCAACTGTTAAAAACATTAATTGAAATCATATGTTGTTCCATGAGGCACAATCTCTTCACATGCTAAGATGAAGAAACACAGGGCCAAGTTGCATTACATAATTTAGGAAAGTTTGGATAGCATTGCTTTGGAAGAGACCTAGTTTATTTAGTGTGAGCTACGATAGGCAATATTGTTTGTTGTAACTTGGCCACATTTTTATATCAATACTTTTAAAGGCAGGCCTAGTTTTTGCAAGTTGGAATAAAGGATTTATAGACAGCGCTCTGTAGGCATGTGTGAGTAACTTGGCTTTTTTTTTACGTCGGACATGTTTTTGATCAGATATCACCATACAATTAACAAGATTATATTACTGTTTACATGTGACAGGTGCAATTTTGTTTATTACACTTAGCAATTTCAACAAGGACACTAATACTTACAGCTGTTAATGAGAACTCTGTCCAGGGACTCACACCATTGTATGGCTTCTTCAAGGGGGGGTCTACATATAAAACAAGACACAGATCTGTGGCTTTCCCTTCAATATAAATTAATATACAGTTGAAGTTTACACACAGGTTGAAGTCATTAAAACTCATTTTTAACCACTCCACAGATTTCATGTTTGCAAACTATAGTGTTGGCAATTCACTTAGGACATCTACTTTGTGCATGACACAAGTAGTTTTTCCAATAATTGTTTACAGACAGAGTATTTCACTTTTAATTCACTATATCACAATTCCAGTGGGTCACAAGTTTACATACACAAAGTGGACTGAGTTTTTCACAATTCCTGACATTTAATCCTAGTAAACATTCCCTGTCTTAGGTCAGTTAGGATCACAACTTTATTTTAAGAATGTGAAATGTCGGAATAATAGTAGAGATAATGATTTATTTCAGATTTTATTTCTTTCATCACATTCCCAGTGGGTCAGAAGTTTACATACACTCTGTTAATATTTGGTAGCATTGCCTTTAAATTGTTTAACTTGGGTGAAATGTTTTCGGTAGCCTTCCACAAGCTTCTCACAATAAGTTTCTGGAATTTTGGCCCATTCCTCCTCACAGAACTGGTGTAACTGAGTCAGGTTTGTAGGCCTCCTTGCTTGCACACGCTTTTTCAGTTCTGCCCACAAATTTTTGATTGGATTGAGGTCAGGACTTTGTCATGGCCACTCCAATACCTTGACTTTGTTGTCCTTAAGCCATTTTGCCACAACTTTGGAAGTATGCTTTGGGTAATTGTCTATTTCGAAGAGCCATTTGCGACCAAGCTTTAACTTCCTGGCTGATGTCTTGAGATGTTGCTTCAATATATCCACATAATTTTCCTTCCTCATGATGCCATCTATTTTATGAAGTCCACATATTTTATGAAGTCCACATGAAGGCACCAGTCCCTCCTGCAGCAAAGCACCCCCACAACATGATGCTGCCACCCCCGTGCTTCACGGTTGGGATCGTGTTCTTCGGCTTTCAAGCCTCACCCTTTTTTCCTCCAAACATAACATTGGTCATTATGGCCAAACAGTTCAAATTTTGTTGAACTGTTGTCAGGAAGAGGACATTTCTCCAAATGGACATTATCCCCATGTGCAGTTGCAAGCTGTAGTCTGGCTTTTTTATGGCGGTTTTGGAGTAGTGGCTTCTTCCTTGCTGAGCAGCCTTTCAGGTTATGTCGATATAGGACTCGTTTTACTGTGGATATAGATACTTTTGTACCTGTTCCCTCCAGCATCTTCACAAGGTCCTTTGCTGTTGTTCTGGGATTGATTTGCACTTTTCGCACCAAAGCACATTCAGCTCTAGGAGACAGAATGCGTCTCCTTCCTGAGCGTTATGACGGCTGCATGGTCCCATGGTGTTTATGCTTGCATACTATTGTTTGTACAGACGAACGTGGTACCTTCAGCTATTTGGAAATTGCTCCCAAGGATGAACCAGGCTTGTGGAGGTCCACAATTTTCTTTCTGAGGTCTTGGCTGATTTCTTTTGAATTTCCCATGGTGTCAAGCAAAGAGGCACTGAGTTTGAAGGTAGGCCTTAAAATGCATCCACAGGTACACCTCCAATTGACTCAAATAATGTCAATTAGCCTATCAGAAGTTTCTAAAGCCATGACATCATTTTCTGGAATTTTCCAAGCTGTTTAAAGGCACAGTCAGCTTAGTGTATGTAAACTTCTGACCCACTGGAATTGTGATATAGTTAAATAATCTGTCTGCAGACAATTGTTGGAAAAATTACTTGTGTCATGCACAAAGTAGATGTCCTAACTGACTTGCCAACACTGTAGTTTGCTAACATGAAATCTGGAGTGGAGTGGTTAAAAATGAGTTTTAATGACTTCAACCTAAGTGTATGTAAACTTCCGACTTCAACTGTAGATGGATCCTGCTGCTGCAATAGAGAGATGGAATGCCACCTATATACCATAGATATAAATATCATAATTCCAACTGTAAGGGAGCATTTGCTACATGTTTATACACAAAAACCTTTACCAGTAAATTAAAATACGGACATGGATGTTCTGGAGTGTTCTTCAGAAGTCATTCCGTTTAGCTAAGAGGTAAAATATACAGCATAGAACATTATAAACACATTCTTTACTGTATACAGTGAGTACTCCTCCATATACAGTGCCTTGCGAAAGTATTCACCCCCTTGGCGTTTTTCCTATTTTGTTGCATTACAACCTGTAATTGAAATGGATATTTATTTGGATTTTATGTAATGGACCAACACAAAATAGTCCAAATTGGTGAAGTGAAATTAAAAAAAAACTTGTTTTAAAAAACGGAAAAGTGGTGCGTGCATATGTATTCACCCCCTTTGCTTTAATGTATTTTTAAAGTATCATATTTAATATTTGGTGGCATATCCTTTGCATGCTGCTACTTCCTGAAGTCTGTGACCCATCAATATCAAAAGACTCTTGATATATTATTTTCTGGTACTCTTACAAGCGATACTATAACGTCTTTGCATTTGAATGGATCTCTATGGGAATTAGGGGGTGGGACTAGATTTAGCTGTAAATAACACTTGAACTGTATAGAACACATGGTTGGCTAAATGGCTCTAAGTCATCAAGGGTCTATCCTATCAAACAAGCCTTAAACCATCACTCTGCTGCCAGAAATACAGTAGATATGGATGGATAACTTGAAGGGTTTCTTCTCCTGACTTATTTTTCCATAGAGTTCAATAGGAAAATTTGTCAGGAGAAACAACCCTTAAAACCGCCAAGGGGGTGAATACTTTCGCAAGGCACTGTACTTGATAAGACCATACAGATGTGATTAGTCTACTAAACTTTCTAAAGCACCAGTCAATCTACAGTCTACAGTCCATTCTTTTTGGAGGGGGGGGGGGGGGGGGGGGGGGTATTAATACTTTTACAAAATGGTTTATGAATAAAATGCCATCCATTAATTAACAGTGAGTTTTTTAAATACATTTTCTAATGGCTAGTAAGCAGGTAGGAAAACTAGATGTCCCTAGCGCCACTAGAAAAAAACTAGCAGGATGTCAGGAAATTGCAGTTAAAAGTTACATAAGCCATTGCGTAAGAAGGTGCAGACAGCAGCAAACAACAATTTTGTGGTCAGTTGGACCACAACTGACCACAACCATAAATTACAGGTTTTTCCATTACAAAATTATTTCCCATTTCTCTTGTCTAGCACTTTCCCAGCACAGAGCGTATACACATAAAAGTCTATATTTGGGGCCATAGCGAAAAATGATTTCCTTTCAGAAACATATTATTTAATTCCTGTTGGAAAACTGTTGTTTATGGATTTATTTATTATGAATGCACTTCAAATTTT
Source organism: Synaphobranchus kaupii (assembly GCA_029718625.1). Taxonomy (NCBI): domain Eukaryota; kingdom Metazoa; phylum Chordata; class Actinopteri; order Anguilliformes; family Synaphobranchidae; genus Synaphobranchus; species Synaphobranchus kaupii. Next base: position 98,703,994 of record CM056377.1, on the reverse strand, counting down.
TTCAGTGTTTTCATTTTCATACATAATCCTTCAGTGATTTCACAGCTGTGCTTTATAACCACAGTGTATGTTAAGGAGATACTGCAATAACAATGCTTGCTTGGATTGCTGTTTTTGTAGGGCGTAGACAGAGTGTGAGACACTGTGTATTTGCAATTTACACATGAATGAAGGTTGAATACTCACTTCTGAAGCTTCTCTGACTTCTCCAACTTCTCTGGGTATGGAATTATGAGATCAATGGCATTCTCTGGCTTCTGGAGCAGGATTCCCAATTTGGTCTTTATCTCTTTAGCCCTTGAACATAAATAAGGAAACACATCCATAAAGACTACTACATGAATGACAGGAATTTATCATAATTATTATGCATTAATGTATATGCTATTAACATATTTAACATATGAATTGTTTGAGAATTGCTAAATATTAGCTAAATGTAACACGACACACAATGAAATACTTCTCTTTAAATTCCTTATATTTCTTGTCCTGACAAACATACTTATATCATTATTTCACCTGTGCATACACTCTTACACAATTTAAAGGTCTACACAGCATATTTTACCGATGGCATAATTATAAATGAATAGTTAGACCAAAATCTATATTGGCTAGTTATGAGACAAATATACAGTTAAAGTACGACTAGTTAAATTGTGATATGTGCCGCTGATAGTGATATTGCTCACATCCTTGTTTGAGGATGTGAGCAATAGTCACTCTGTATCTCCTACATAGTTCACAAAACTTCCCTCACAAAGAGCATACCCATATGCCTTTGTACACATGGGAGTGACAAATAGAATGATCTCCCTTTCTGTTAAAGTTTAATGAGTTCCTAACCTCTAGATGCCAAATTTGGCCAATTGTCACCTATTTAACCACTCTTCTATTTAACACCAAGGAGTGCTTAAGTGATTGTGAGAATGTATTTGTAGAAAAAGCAATTATGCTTCTATGCCATGTGTTAGAACAGACTTAATAAAATTAACTTTTGGCAATTTCAAGGTGGTATGCTTTTTTTATTTACTTGACAGAAATTAAACCTTCTTTTGTAGTAAACATGTGAAATATAGGCCTTCTGCAAAAGAACATCACTGTGCCCTCAAAAACAATTTCCTACTTCAGTAATCCTTGGCCATGATAGATCTCTCAATATATTTCAGCCCCATGTTAATTAGAGAACAACCAAAGGTATAATCTCATGATTTTCAGCTTTCACCTAACAAAAATTGAAACCACCCAATTAAGTCAATTAAGATGCTTGCTAGGTTCTCTGGCTTATTAAATGATTAAAGTAAAAGTCATAGACTTTGCATTGAATCCCTCACAAACATAAAAATAATAATTGTACTTTACAGTATGGCTTGGGAAAAATATGTAATTTAATTAATGTATTTAATAGGGGTGTGCAGTGATGCCACTATCTGTATCTGTATCTGTTTGACCATCAACATTATCTGTATCTGTATTCGGATATAAACTGGAAGTGGGCTTCTACTGGAAGTTGTGTTACATATAGGAAGTGTGATCTCCTTTTTTTTTTTTTTTTTGCAAATTTTTCTAGTCTAACATGAATTGTTATTGCAATTTATGAGTATTCACCCCCCTCACTGTCTTTTTTTTCTTTTAAAAACTTTTATAAGAACTATATTCCGTACTTTATACATCTATTGTTTTGTTTTGTTTTGTTAAATGTTGTTTTTGTTAACCTATTTGAACCCCCCACACCCTAACTGGGGGACACTGAACAATAATTTTGGATAAGAACTGGAAAAAATCTGAGGTACAATATATAAACAACTGAGAATGAAAAACCAGTTTTATAAAAACATCAAACCATTCCATTATACATTTGAATGGAAACTATTTCCACAATAACAGCCCTTTCTGCCTGTTGTGATTTCATATTGTACTTTTTTTGTTAGTTTTTTATTTTACTATATGAACTTGGATACATAAATGATTATGGATAGTAACATTATCATCATTACTATTATTAGGGGACTGAGCAGCGTAGCTGCTGGTACCCTATTTGTATTTGTTCGGATTCTTTTAAACATTAGTCTCCCATCTCCCCCTTTCATTTTCATCCTCGATTCTACTCTGTCATTTATTCGTTATGTGGTATGTCATTATGTGGCATTCGTCACATAATTAACGTTCATTCAGTTATCTTCAATTTATATTCAGCTAACATCAGCTAATTTGATTAGCTAGATAGCATACCAGCTGAGCTCGGTAGCCAAGCTAGACGCACTGCATCACCACCACACATGGACGAACATAGGATAACGCTATTGCCATCATGTATATTGACAGTCAATTAATCACATTATTTTGACAAGACTACTTTTATTTTAAATGTCCCTAGCGCCACTAGAAAGGTAAAGCTGACCCCATAGTCTTAAATGAGCAAATCAACACCATCTTTTTGGCTAACTGCTAATTAACTCTGTGGCAGAGCAGTCCATCACGGTTTGCCGCAGCATGAAACCCCGTTCTGAATACTGTTCCAGATAAAGTTGGGATTGTAGCTTAGTGGGTTCACATGCTAGCTAAAGCACAGTAGCTACATTAGCTACATCGTAGCTGGCATTAACTTTCATCCTGTAACCTAATCAGAAACATTGCAAACATTTACAAACGCAGACTCCGTATTCTTTTCCAATAAACTATTGGTTTTTATTATAAACATCACTGTATTGAGTCAGTACAAACATACCGCTAACACTTTGGCTCTATTCCCTGCACATTTTCTTAATTTTTGGGAGCAAAAAAAAAAAAATCCAGGTGTAGAAATGTCCGGTTAGGGTTCTAGCTGGAGCAGCTGGCTAATGTTAGTAACGTTAGCTAGGCAATCACGGTAGCTAGCCAACTTATATGGCCAGCCAGCAAGGATGGCTTTAAGGAAGTCGAATAACTTAAATTTAAAAAATGGCTTGCTATAAGCTATCATTAGCTTGATAGCTAAATGTTAAAACGACTTGCCGTGAGCTATCATTAGCTTGCTAGCTAACCCAGCATTGCTAAGCAATGGTAACGTTCATGACAAAGGGAGTACGGCGATTGCGTATGGGAGGGGGTGGAATGGCTAAATGAATATCTAAATTGATATTAGATTGATACCTGTTATACAGGTATGGAGCAATGGATTTGAGATACTCAACCCACAGTTTGGCTGCTTGCTCAGAGATGCAGGGCCTGTAGTGTAGCTGCAACATCCCCTTCTGTCTCTCATATATGTATTTTCTTTTTGTAGTAGACACATCATAGCTCGCTCCAACCAAAATAAATATGCGATGACAAACATGTTGAAGATGAGCGGGTAAGGCAGTCAATTTATTATGTTACAAACTGCGTCCACAAAACAACAGCTTGTTCGCGGTAGCTACTAAAGGATGTTCTCCATCAACCTCCACTCAAAAATACAGTGTGTCTCCCTGCCCCAAGCATAGACTGTATAAAAATAGGTCCCAAGACGCCAGGGCACGTTTTAGACCAATGATTGTTGTCTCCCCCTTCTGGTCCCGCCCCTCCGAGTGAGGGCAGTGAGAACCATATAGAACCTATCTATGCCAGTGACCCCAGGACTCAACCTGTCTTTCTGATTAGTCCTGAACAAATGTTAATACCCTGTCCAACAGACACAATATTTTAAAAAAAATCAGCACATGCAGAGGCATTAGATGAAGGAAAGGCACCTATTGCAATTACATTTTTTGTGGGAAAAATTTATTGACTGAGTATTTTGACCACATTGCTGCCATTGACTTACATGCTGAAAGACCTATACTGGAGCCAACCGCAGTGGCGCTAGTGAGCAACGGCACCAGGAAGTGAGCTTCAAAATGAAAGCCCAGTCTTGGCCCCTTGGTGGGTACTCAGATTATCATGTAAAAGTAAATTTTCCCCTTTTCCCAGCTTTATTCACACATCAATACACAGCGCAGAAGTTCGGCATTGTAGGACAGCAATCATAGTAGCGTTAGCTAACGTTAGATATCGTTTCAATATTGACTCGTTTCATGGAGCAGCAAACACTACTAGTAACGTTAAGCGTCTGGTCCTCCAACATGGCGGCACGTCCCTGTAACCATTGGTAACTACAGTGCTGGTTCTATGTGACAGGCCTCTATTAAAAACCCTTTTACAGACAATGTCATAACAACAACAATATGCGCGTGCACTGTAACTGGAGACAAAACAATCTGTTATTCCTCCAAACAGCCGATGAGACCGCACATTTAAATAGATAGCTAGCCGCTTCTAAATTAAACAAACTGCTAAAATGGCATCAACCTGCTGCGTCTTTGGGTGTCAAAATAATAAGACGAAAGAGGGAAAACTTCGATTTTACAGGATACCTTCAGAATCTCCGGATTTAAGCAATTCACCGGGCAGATTCATATTGATAATACCCGGGTGTGCACACTTCATCTCAGGCTAAATACTTTGCTAAATTGCTACGTTATTGTAGATACTGTTGCTGGTGATCTATCATAGCTAAAGTTAGATCATGCGCATTTGAGTTTCTTTTAATTTCCCCATTGTTTTCATTGAGGTTATCTGCGGTGGTGGCATGATATGTTGTACAGCTAATGTTAGTTTATTGTCGTTGGGGGGTAACAATAGCCTAACGTTAGCCATTACACTCCGTTGACAGTGTAATTTAAATTGCGATCGTGAACCCAGGGGAGAGAAATTGCGATAGTCATCTGTGATGACTGTGCCTTTCTAAACACGCATCTCCGAAATAAGTCCCGTTATTGACTACCACTTTTTATTTTGTGGTGGCCGTGCTGATATTGAGTCAATGTGGGAAACATGTAGGCTAGAGGTTAGCAAGCTACCTAAATGGTTAGGTTAGCTAGCAGAAGTCACTTCACATAATGTTTGTTGGCAGCAACTAACCTTAACTCTACTAGATAATGAATGGAAAACCAACAATAATGCTGCAGTCCATCATCATATAGCTAGTACCTGCTAGGTTAGCTTATGTTACTGGCTTTAAATTTGTAGAAGGCACCACAGACGATGAAAGCCCTGACTAAAGAACTAGAAAACACTGGGCCACTAAAATGAATAACGTTAGCTAGGACATCCGCAGTGAATGTTCTGAGTTTACCGCATTAAGTAGCCTATGAAACGCATACGTGTTAGTTTAAACGTGTTCCTCAATATTTTTAAATTTCAGTTTATTTAGGCTCATTGCAGTCTCTTCAGATAACAAGCAGTGTCTGTCAATGCAGAGTTTGCAGCTGCAGCAGCAGGAAAAGCAGCTCCAGTTGCTGGACACCGCCTGCGCTTGACTTTAAAGTTAGCTTTTCTGCCTCCAGTTAGCGTCTGCACGCGCATTACATCATAGTTGTTGACAAACTGTAAAAGGGTCTATATATTTTAATGTTTTAATACACAAAAATTTAATCCAATGCTTAATTCTGTAAAGTTCAGAAGAGGCATACACAGGTGGGCACTGAATCAAAGATTTCCCTGCTGCAATTTTATTAGGCTATTTCCCGCAAACCAATATGAACAGGCAACTTCGAATAGGAAAAAATCCAACCCACAATCCGTGCACTTCCGGATTTCGGCTTCCGGCACACCCCTAGTAGTTAACACACACTTTCAATAGCTATAACTATTTTACAACAGAATAAATTACTGTAATTTATATAATATGTAGCATATTTATACAGAGCAATGTAACTGGAATATTAATTTCCCATACTACCAAAAATCTAATTTAAAATCAAAATTTAATGCAACCAGTTTGATAGTTACACAGCTGATGCAACAGTGGAAATGGAACTCTGATCTCTTCATAAAAAGAGTTTATGTTACTGAAGCTTCCCCCATCCACTTTTGATCAGGTGTATTGACTTGAATTGCTAATCTGATAAGCATACAGTTGAAGTCGAAAGTTTAGATGCACCTTAGCCAAATCCATTTAAACTCAGTTTTTCACAATTCCTGACATTTAATCCTAGTAACAGTAACTGTCTTAGGTCAGTTAGGATCACAACATTATTTTACGAATGTTAAATGTCGGAATAATAGTAGAGTTAATGATTTATTTCAGCTTTTATTTCTTTCATCACATTCCCAGTGGGTCAGAAGTTTACATACACTCTGTTAGTATTTGGTAGCATTGCCTTTAAATTGTTTAACTTGGGTCAAACATTTCGGGTAGCCTTCCACAAGCTTCTCACAATAAGTTGCTGGAATTTTGGCCCATTCCTCCTCACAGAACTGGTGTAACTGAGTCAGGTTTGTAGGCCTCCTTGCTCGCACACGCCTTTTCAGTTCTGCCCACAAATTTTCAATTGGATTGAGGTCAGGACTTTGTTATGGCCACTCCAATACCTTGACTTTGTTGTCCTTAAGCCATTTTTCCACAACTTTGGAAGCATGCTTTGGGTCATTGTCCATTTGGAAGAACCATTTGCGACCAAGCTTTAACTTCCTGGCTGATGTCTTGAGATGTTGCTTCAATATATCCACATCATTTTCCTTCCTCGTGATGCCATCTATTTTATGAAGTGCACCAGTTCCTCCTGCAGCAAAGCACCCCCACAACATGATGCTGCCACCCCCGTGCTTCACGGTTGGGATGGTGTTCTTCGGCTTGCAAGCCTCACTTTTTGTCTTCCAAACATAACGATGGTCATTATGGTCAAACAGTTCAATTTTTGTTTCATCAGACCAGAGGACATTTCTACAAAAAGTAAGATTTTTGTCCCCATGTGCAGTTGCAAACTGTAGTCTGGCTTTTTTATGGCAGTTTTGGAGTAGTGGCTTCTTCCTTGCTGAGCAGCCCTTCAGGTTATGTCGATATAGGACTCGTTTTACTGTGGATATAGATACTTTTGTACCTGTTCCCTCCAGCATCTTCACATGGTCCTTTGCTGTTGTTCTGGGATTGATTTGCACTTTTCGCACCAAAGCAAGCTCATCTCTAGGAGACAGAATGCGTCTCCTTCCTGAGCGGTATGACGGCTGTGTGGTCCCATGGTGTTTATACTTACGTACTATTGTTTGTACAGATGAACGTGGTACCTTCAGCCATTTGGAAATTGTTCCCAGGGATGAACCAGACTTGTGGAGGTCCACAATTTTCTTTCTGAGGTCTTGGCTGATTTCTTTTGAATTTTCCATGATGTCAAGCAAAGAGGCACTGAGTTTGAAGGTAGGCCTTAAAATGCATCCACAGGTACACCTCCAATTGACTCAAATAATGTCAATTAGCCTATCAGAATTTTCTAAAGCCATGACATCATTTTCTGGAATTTTCCAAGCTGTTTAAAGGCACAGTCAACTTAGTGTATGTAAATGTCTGACCCACTGGAATTGTGATATAGCGAATTAAAAGGGAAATAATCTGTCTGTAAACAATTGTTGGAAAAATTACTTGTGTCATGCACAAAGTAGATGTCCTAACTGACTTGCCAACACTATACTTCAACTGCTATACTTCAACTGCCTGCTGTTATACAAGCAGCAGAGGGGGACGTGGACGCACTTTCATATGTGCATGGAAAAGTACTTAATTCTGCATGGAAAAGTACCTAATACACACGCATATACACACTAATTTCATGTGGAGGTGTAATAATATGATACATACATGAAGCAGTTAATATTGAGTGTGTAAAATAAGTGCAAACATTTTGCCATTTGTTCAAGCAGGACGTTTTGGAATCTGTGCTAACATTTTGCTTTTTGAAAATCTTTACTGAACAGTATTGACTGCTTAAATCCAGTATTTGAAACTCCAGGGGAAATATATTTTCTAGAATTTTAATATGATTATGTTTTGTTTTTGACATTGATACTAAACTTCCCCAGCATAGTTCAAATAAAGTTACTCAACTATGGCTATTGCTCACAGATTTACATGAAAATACATTTGAACATGCACGTACAAATGCACAATGTACCTTCTATTGAGTCAACACACTTAAACCCTACTTTTCAAAGAGCAACAAACTGCATGTAGGTCTTAACAATGCAGCAACTGACAAGCGGAAACAAAAGACTTCTCATTATTAAGTGGGGTCCTTTGAAACTTCTCAAACTGCAAAAAGCTTTACATTCAGAATGAGCCCAGGGAGAGAGAAAAAAAGATTGATATCTCACCTCTCCAGACATGTCTGAGGCAAGGCAGCTAATCCTTTACACATTTTCTGAGGTTTTCACTCTTGATGTGCAAAGAGTCCACTGCCAAAAGTTGGTGTCTTGCTTGTCTGTTTGACTGTCATTTAGCCCTTGGAGTTATATACAGAAAGCCTCTTGGACCTGGGCCACGAGCCTAGCCAATCCAAATGGAGCTCTGCTATTACAGGCACCGAAGTACAAATATTTTAGTACAGAAATGGTATACAGGCCTTTGATTGCTGATAACACAGTGGAATCCCAGGAGCACATTAAATTCAAAGATAATCTGTTTGTAGTAAGGTACACAATTTAACCCTGATGTCACTTTGACTACAACATGCATGCTCATCTGGAAAAATTGCCTCCATTCTTAGTAATTATATGATACTGTCATGGTTAGGGGCTGTCTCCTTTTGTTTCTACCATTGTTTTCCGTTTGGCGTCGTCTGAAGCTCTATCGGATTTTTTCTTCCTCCGTCCCGGTGTTTGGATCTCTCCGGGTCATTATCTCCGACACCTGTGTTTGGTTTCCATCGGCTATAAATAGAGCTTAACTTCCGCTTTCCGGTGCTTCTGGATTGTTGTGGCATTATTACTAGGAAGCCGGTATTGGTATTGGTATAGGTATAAGACTTTAGCTTCTGAATCTCTGTTTGGTGTTATACAGAGACGCAGCTATTTGTATTAGTTATAGGATTAGAATTTCTGGTTTTCTGTCCTATCGTCCTCTATTCTTTTCTTTTTGCCTGCAGCCTGTTTATTCTTTGTTCAGCTCCTTAGCCGACTGAGCTGTAGTTACAGGCTTGCTATTCTGTTTGTTTCTTTTCAGTTTTCTCGACCTCTTATACACGCAGATCAATTAGTGCGTGAGGTTCTTTCTTTTTGTTCGTTTCTCGCTGTTTTAGCGATTTCTCGCCTCCGTTTGAGGTTGTTTTGTGTTAGCCTTGTGCTGGGGAAGTTTTGTTCCCGCTTTTCCGTTTCCCTTTCTTCCCCTGGTGCGGTTTAATTCCGCTTCTGTGGCGTGTCTTTTAGATACGCTTTCTGAATCCTTATCTGTTGCGTTTGGTTCTCAATTTTCTAACCTAAACCTGACAGATACATTAAAATGGGCCTAATTCACCAATATGAAGTAACAATAATGCCATCCACCAAGCTACGGCTTGGTGGGGCATGCCCCATACCTATACAGCACCAAGAGTTTGGCATTTTTCAGGATTTCCTACATAAATAACCACAATGACCACAGACTCTCAGCCCTTAAGAACATTACCTTCTGACCTCATGTAAACACACAGAATTCAAATACAACTTCAGACATCCACACAATAAAGCCTCAAACTTGGGTTATTTCTGTATTTTTCTTTTTCTTCTTCTTCCTGCCTATTTGGTCATCACAAATGCTCCAGTCCCACAATCAACTATTTCCCCCATTTAACTATATCTGCCAATAACATCATCTTATCAAAGTAGTGAATTGCAGGATACCCAGGCAAAATGAACGATGTGCACGGATGTGAACATGTAATGCTTTTGGACAAATAAGGAAGTGCACATGTCATGCTATGCCAGCCAATAAAATAATCGCTACAATATAACTTAGCATTATCATCTTTGTTTTGTGAGGAAGCTAGCTTCCTGGCTAAGTAACAACTTCCAAATAATTAAAACTATTGCAGCTGTATAATCTTTGTGGGAAGCTAATTTCTATTTCGAAAAGCATGCAAACCGCACATACAGTTGAAGTTTACATACACTTAGGTTGAAGTCATTAAAACAAATTTTTAACCACTCCACAGATTTAATGTTAGCAAACTATAGTGTTGGCAAGTCAGTTAGGACATCTACTTTGTGCATGACAAAAGTAATTTTTCCAACAATTGGTTACAGACAAGTTGACTGTGCCTTTAAATTTTTGATATTTGGTCGCATATCCTTTGCATGCCATGACTTCCTGATGTCTGTGACCCAACAACATCGAAAGACTCTTGATATCTTATTTTCTGGTACTCTTACAAGCGATACTATAACGTCTCTGCATTTGAATGGATCTCTATGGGAATTGGGGGGTGGGCCTAGATTTTGCTGTAAATTACACTGGAACAGTATGGAAACACATGGTTATATAGGGCGGCAGTGTAGTATAATGGTTAAGGAACAGGACTTGTAACCGAAAGGTTGCAGGTTCGATTCCCAGCCGGACACTGCCGTTGTACCCTTGAGCAAGGTACTTAACCTGAATTGCTTCAGTATATATCCAGCTGTATGAATGGATAAATGTAATAAGAAGTTGTGTAAGTCGCTCTGGATAAGAGCGTCTGCTAAATGCCTATAATGTAATAATGTAATGGTTGGCTAAATGGCTCATGGTTGGTTAAATGGCTCCATTTAACTGATATTGGCAGATATAGTTAAATGGGGGAAATAGTTGATTGTGGGACTGGAGCATTTGTGATGACCAAATAGGCAGGAAGAAGAGGAAAAAGTAATACAAAATACAGAAATAACCCAAGTTTGAGGCTTTATTGTGTGGATGTCTGAAGTTGTATTTGAATTCTGTGTGTTTACATGAGGTCCTGAAATCCATATCTACTGCATATCTGGCAGCAGAGTGATGGTTTGAGGCTTGTTTGATACCTCAGACACTTGATGACTTACGACCATTTTACCAATCATGTATTCCATACTGTTCCAGTGTAATTTACAGTTAAATCTAGTCCCACCCCCCAATTCCCATAGAGATCCATTGAAATGCAGAGACGTTATAGTATCGCTTGTAAGAGTAACAGAAAATAAGATATCAAGAGTCTTTTGATGTTGTTGGGTCACAGACATCAGAAAGTCATGGCATGCAAAGGATATGCGACCAAATATAAAAAATTTAAAGGCGCAGTCAACTTAGTGTATGTAAACTTCTGACCCACTGGAATTGTGATATAGTGAATTTAAAGTGAAATAATCTGTCTGTAAACAATTGTAGGAAACATTACTTGTGTCATGCACAAAGTAGATGTCCTAACTGACTTGCCAACACTATAGTTTGCTAACATGAAATCTGTGGAGTGGTTAAAAATGAGTTTTAATGACTTCAACCTAAGTGCATGTAAACTTCATGTAAACTGTATGTGTGGTTTGCATGCTTTTCGAAATAGAAATGAGCTTCCCACAAAGATTATATAGCTGCAATAGTTTTAATTATTTGGAAGTTGTTACTTAGCAAGCAAACTAGTTTCCACACAAAACAAAGATGGTTAACTTCCGACTTCAACTGTAAGACTCGGATAGCTACATGACTACAAGGTAGACCATAAATCCTCAGACTCAGTTTGTAACTGTTAATCTCAGACAGCACACTGAGCACACCCTTAAGGAAGACTTTTTGTAAAATCACATATGATTCTTATTTCTTGTATCTGAATCATGTAGGTTAAATATATGTTATCCAACACACATATACAATATACAATTCAAGTATGGTCAGACTTAGGAGCTACACAGTTTTGAGACTTATGAGTTACAAAATGTAGGAACATAAGAAAACTATGTTTAGACATATATGTTGTACATACCAGTGACAAGTAGGTTGTAAAAAGTAGGGATATAAGAAAAATGTTCACAATCAAGCAAAAAATCATAAGTTACTCAAACATTAAGACCAACAGGCAAATTAATCAATAATGATATTTATTAGTGTATTCATACATAATAAAACACATGAAAACGTAAATAATTCATGACTTGTTAATCATTACTTTAATATTCAGTGTCCATGTCATTTCAGCTGCCCATGTCATTGCAGCTGCCCGGCTTGTGTTCAACCTCCCGAAATTTTCCCATGTAACCCCCCTGTTGAGGTCACTCCACTGGCTGCCAGTTGCAGCCAGGATCAGGTTCAAAGTTCTGACCCTGGCCTACACTGCAGCCAATAGGACAGGCCCCGCCTACCTGCAGGACTTAATCCAGAACTATGTTCCTGCTCGACCACTTCGCTCTTCTACAGCAGGGCGACTGGCACTTCCCCCCCCTCCGTGCCAAAGGCTTTCGCTTGTCCCGACTGTGGAGTTTTTCCACATTAGCTCCTCAGTGGTGGAATGAACTTCCCATTCCCCTACGTTCTCCCCTACCCTGCCTGCATTCCGTCGAGGCCTGAAGACACACCTCTCACCTAGGAATATCAGTTCCCTGTTTACTAGTTCCCTGTGTTTTCCTGTCTGTTTATTCTAGTTTATAATAGTATTTAAAATAGAAGTGTAGTATTGCTGATTTACCCACAGCTTACTGTGAACTACAGTCAACGTTCATTACTAGGGATAGCTGCTACATTATGGGAAGGATATGCTTTGTCTTGTCTGTTCTGTAGTGATCTTGATGATGTCTCTGTATGCACTTACTGTACGTCGCTTTGGATAACCAAAAGGTTCTATAATTTCTAAATGGTTCATCCGATATGAATGAAAATACCCTCAAATTAAAGCTGAGTCATTGTCATTGTATCTTTTCAAGCTCAAATTGCTAGAGTACAGAACCAAAATAACAACAAATGTGTCACTGTCCAATGAATTATGGTGCTCACTGTAGTTCTGAAATGTTTCCTGTAGTTAGAAACAGATACGATGAGGATTCATGTAACATTATTTTCTAGAAATATAATTAGATTTGTGAGAAATCAAGCTAATTGAGGCACCGAAGTTGGACATTTTATTCTGGTAGGGTTCACATAATATCCAGTGAATTGCAACTACCCAACCGCTTTGGGTGAAATCAATTAGTATGATTTATCTGAGATCAAATTGTATTTCCACAAAACAATGTTACATTAATGCTTATCTTAAAGGAGCACAGTCACGCTTATGCATGTTTTCTGCATTCTAATCTACTATTTCAATGTTTCATATTTTCCAAAAAAAGAAAGATTGGAATTGTGGTTTTTGAGATATGGGCCCTCAAGAACAGCTCCATCTCCAGAGCAGCTCCAGCCTTATTTACCACATTTCCCATATCTCCCTGCGCACGCTTAGGTTTGGTGTGCATGAATATGTAATAGCGGGCGTACACGCCACTGCTGCGAGCACGGTGAAGAGCTAACTGTTCAACTAGTGAAGATACCGCAGAACATTCTTGCGTCTGCCCAAAATGCCATCGTGCGCCGTACGTGGGTGCGATGTTAAGTCAGGATACCGTTTGCCCAAAAATGAGACGAGGTGCCTCCAGTGCCTGGCAGCAATTAACAACCCGATCTATCCGATAAATTTGCCAAAAAAGGATTACGACAAAGTTCGTGTTTGTTCGAAACACTTCAAGCCAGAGGACTTCCAGCGCAACTATAGTGGCAAATTACTGGGAGCTAAATCAAAGAATTTGCTTATCGAGTCTGCGGTACCTTAAGAAATATTGGAAATTCTGGCATTTTTATTTTTAATTTTACTTTATTTAATTTTACTTATTTTTAGACATTTCAGTATGTGTTGTTCAACTACTGCACAATAATTGCCCCTTGGGGACAATAAAGACGTACTACTACTATTACAATATCACCTTTCTGTATTTTTTTTGTCTTTGTTTACCTTGCCATAATGAAGATAATCTTATGTTGAAGTAACAACCATTCCAAATAATCAATTACAATCCCAGTGATTTTATTGAATGTGATAGAGGTATGCATTTTCAAACTTAGACCTTGTAAACCAACAAATATGTTGGAAATTTATACTAAGCCAACTCAACAGGAGAAACAGTAACTATAGCATTGTATGTCTATTATTGAACACTATGGGCTCAATTTTCTGACATTTATGGCCACATTTTTACAATAATAAAACAAAAGTAAAGCGTGAGGTATCACAAAGTGCAGAGTCTGGTTCAGTCTTCGTCGATGTCCAGAAATCCAACATATTGACCATTGGGAGAAGGGTATCTTTGACGTACTGCAGAGACTACACACGATGGCAGCACAACTCTTAAGGCCAGTTTATAGTCCAGCGACAGAGTGTCGCTGCGACCGACGACGTGCCATGGACATTTGGTTTATACTTCGGGCGACTGTCGTCCTGTGGTCGCTGCGACGGTCGCTGAAGATGTCGCTGAGACATAAAATAAATTCAACTTTGACCCTGTCACTGCCTCTGTTGTTATGGTAACGTTTGTCTCGGACAGCGGAGGCTTCGGTCGAGCTGTCAACTTACTAGCTAGCACATAAGCTAACTGTTAATGTACAGATTTCTCTGTTGGAAAAATTTGTGCGTGCAGCCATAGGGTCGGCTTACCTACCCATAGCTTACCTACCTAGCAAGCGTGTGAATATCATTATAAATGAGCACAATTTAATATTATTATTATAAATAGCCTAATAATAATAAATATGTAATTTCACCGATGGATGCTTTGCTAGAGGTTGAGAAAACGTTACAATCCAAAGTAAGAAGCAGCTCGCTTCCAATACTACAATTTAGCCTACGATAGTCTATTAGTCTGTAGGCTATTGTGAATGGTTACAAAGACACATTTTCAGCTTGACTACACATTTGTAATGTTGTAGGCACCTGCACATGCATTGCAAAGTTATTTGCTTTCACAGTAACTAACTTAGATTTGCCAGATTAAACTTTGTGCAACGACTCAGTGATAGCCCATCTGATCCGTGGCATTCTGATAGCGAGTGAAATAGGCTATACTCCACATTCTTGAACCTCATTCTCTAACTAGATAATTGTAGGCTGCTCCCCCAATGAGTCCCGTCTTGTAACTAGCTATTTACATCCCGAACGTAGGCTAGGCTATGCCCTCCGTGTTTTCCTACTAAATAACATTTAATATGAGTTGCATCGATGTTGAACGTTTTATTTGCTACCTCGTTCAAAACCCACATCCTACAAGTGTGTGAAAGACGCAGTGAATGATATTTCAAATTCAAACAATATACGGTGCCCTCGAAATGGACATTTAGAAACTTTATTTCAGAGACCTCCAACAAAAAAAGGGGTAAAGCAGAAGACATAATGAGATATAGGCTAGCCTATAAAAGCTGCTTCTTCCTCCATTGTCCCCTGAGTGTAAACTGTCGCTGGAGTGCGTTTATACTTTTTGCGAACGACAACGACCACAGTGTATGTAGCGCGACAATAGAATGTTTATGAAAGTTCTGCGATTTCAGTCGAGCGACACTCTGTCGCTGGACTATAAACTGGCCTTTACACCTCTCCCCAGTCCTTCGCCATGGAGTACCCATTCTAATAGCCAACAATAAGCAGTCAGTCTGAATTGCCTAACGTTAAATAAAGGGGTGACAGAAAAAACTGGTTATAGTTATGTAATATTTGTTGTTGCACAAAGGATGCTAAATGAGCAGCTAGATAGCCATCTAGGTATAGCCAACAAGCGACTGATTTTACATGGAATGTCCGAATCTTGGTGTCATGCTGGCAAGCACAACATATCGACTTTAACATAAGTTTAGCAAACGTTAGCTAAATTACAACTTGTAACTAATTACACTGGCACCAATTTATATTCCCACTTCTCTGCTCTCTGTTAGCTTCGGTTGCCTCGTCCTCCACTCTCTGTCTCTCTCGCTCACGTAATTCTTCCTCTGTAAATTCCGGTTCAAAACTGTACGGTTGTATATCTTCGTCAAAATCGAAAAGCTCGTCCTCTAACTCCGCAAACTCAGACCTGTCCGCCATATCTCTCAGGCTATAGTCGTCGGCCAAGATAGGCCACGTGATACTTGTACGCTAACGTTACCGTATTTTTGTGGGAGTGTCGCCTGGATGGGTGCCCGCCCATAAACCAGTCTCTGCGTTCAAGGGTGGAGTTTGACCGCCCATTACCTTCTGGGAAACACTGGCTGGAAATTCAAGCAAAACACGTCCAGTGACGTCACTGGACGTGTTTGCCCTTTGAAGTTTTGCCGCCGTATTTCCCATAAATAGGAAACGGCTGCACTGATGGTGATTTTAAAAAGGCATACACACATAATTTAAGCATTCAATCCAAATAATCTCAACTTAAACAAGCGTGACAGTGCTCCTTTAAATAAAGTGCATGGTAATTAATTCCTGTACGTTATTAGGCTTTATGGGCTAATTTGAACATAGGGTACGATTCTTAGAAATGCCTTGAAAAATCAACATGATGTCCCGCATATTCCGGTAAAAGACTTTGCGTGTAGATGTTGTATAACCTACGTGTGATACATGTGCAAGGATGCCTCCTCTGTTTTCCTCACAATTCGCACACAGTTGTGTGTATATATATATATATATATATATATATGAATGAAAACATTTTTCTTTTTTTTTTTACACTTTTGAAATGATTCCGGCGCGCCTGGTCCTCAGTGAAACCCGTTTAGTTTAGTTTTACGCAAACAACTTAGAATGTATACTTGCCAACCCTCGTGATTTTCCCAGGAGACTCCCGAAATTCATTGCCCTCTCCTGGTGTCCTCTCGATTTCACAATTCTCCCGGATTTCTCTCATTTTCTGGACAAATTTTCACATACATTTTTGCAGTTGTTATCACAACCTGTCTGTGCAGCGGTGTTGGCCCTACGACTCAAGAATTCTACTGTTTCCACCCGGATGACAATACAGCAGCACTACATGTGTCGTCTCCATGGTTACATGTTCAAAAGACTTGCTGTCCTGAGTACTGGTGCTAATATAATGGAAATGGCGTATTTCAAAAAAAGAAATACTCAGGTAAATTTCAAAGTTACTGGAAAGAAGCATTTCCATTTCTCACAGAGAGTTTCAAAGGACATTGTTATGCGTTTTGTATAATCTACCGAACTTAATTTTCCGACGACCCCCAGTGACTGTAGTAGTTCAGCCTATCGCCCTCAGATTTTTCACGCTTGTCGACAAGGAGTGTTTGATCCAGGAAATATATAATTTTACATGTTTTACATTTGTAGCTCTCAGTATTTCATTGCAAACTAAAGAAAAACAACTTGTCTTGCATTCTTGCCATTCTTATGAAAATTAATTAATCTAAGTTAGTATTGTAAATGGTACAACTGTCTTGTTTCATTTAAGCCATGTTTCACGTCTCTGTGATGCTCACACCTGGATGTGTGAGCCTTAAATAGAACACCCCCTAAATAAGTGAGAATTGACAAAATTTGGCATCTGCACAAAGGGGTTAACTGTTTTGTAAGATCATATGTGCACTCGATATTTATCCTGTCAATTTTATTTATTGCATTTATCTGTTTTCCATTCACCTTTGACCACTAATAGTAATGTAGTGACCTTACATTTGCCATTGTTCCATTTCCCTGTACTCTCATGATAATCCACTTCTCTATTGTTTTTCCAGAATGAGATAGTTAAAGGGGCTATATGTAACAAATTTACTGTGCTAAATCATAAAATGACCATGATATTTCATCAGAGATTGTCATGGTTTTCTACCCTGTTTCCCCATGCGGTCGTTTTCCTCGGTGGCCACGCGAGGGCGCTGCCCTTTTGGTAAATGCTTGCTCCGCCCTGCTGAGTTGGGGGAGTTTTCTGTTAAAGCGTTTACACCTGTTGTAGTCACCGGAGTGATTTATATAAGCCTACCGTTTCCTTCATTCGGGGCTTCGACATGAATTGTTTATTGTTCTTTGTTTGTACTGTGGTGTTGTTGGTTGTGAGTTCTCGTACCATTTTGGCTACTCGCCTATTTTTAACGTCTCTGTTGAGGCAGGGCTTATTTCTTACTGGCTTGGTAGTTGATTATCTCGTAGAAGTTTGGGACCGTAAAATCTCTGCTCTATTTTGCCCTTTTAGTGCTTTTCCTCCGTGTATGGAGTTTTGGGCGATTCTGTTCAGAACTGTAGTTCTGCTCGCCCTTCGGCACATGTCTTCCCATAGGGAGATCGGGTGTTTAGCTTCTATTTAGTTTCTTAGCTCGTAGAAGTTAGAGTAGTAGTTACTCTGGTCCATCTTCGCCTGTTAAGGGTTCTTACTGAGAGACCTGGCGTTTTGCTTCTACTCAATTTCGTGTTACTGTGAGCCAGTAAGTAGCCTTGGTACGTATTTCCCTGTTTGGTCTCCTTCTTGTGGACTACGTTCCCCTTTGTTGTGAGCCAGGGTTTTTATTTGTATTGAGAGGCTGTCGTGCTATTAAGTTTGCGTAGGTCTTTCGTTGCAGCCGTCCTATACTCCCTAACTACCTGCGGGATGATTTTGTTGGGAACTGTTGTTCTGTTTTCGTTCTCCGGGTGTTAGCCTCCTAGTTATATGGAGCTTGGGCGATGTTGTGGACGTGTTTGTGTTTGACTGCGTGTTTTCTTAAAAATAGCCTCGGAACGTTAGCTCTCTGTTCCATTTCGCCTCATTTCCTTCATTCGTTTTCTGAGAGGCTGTCGTGCTATGTTGCGTAGGTCTTTTGTTGCAGCCGTCCTATACTCCCTAACTACCTGCGGGACGATTTTGTTGGGAACTGTTGTTCTATTTTCGTTCTCCGGGTGTTAGCCTCCTAGTTATATGGAGCTTGGGCTATGTTGTGGACGTGTTTGTGTTAGACTGCGCACTTATTTAACTAGCCATGGAACGTTAAATCTCTGTTCCTGTTTGCCTCGTTATATTTCACCTTACTGAGAGGCTAGGGCGGTTGTTCCAATTTAAGCTTGCGTTAGTCTATGGATAGTAAACTTATGGGACGACGGTGCTCCGTCGGCTCACCTGTAAAATGTTTCTCTCTCCTGGGAGATTGTTTACCCCTTTGTTTTCTGTATTGGACTGCGAGCCTATTAATCCCGCCATGGAACGTTAAATCTTTGTTCCTGTTTCGCCTCCGCAATTACTTATCGTATTATTTTGCATTGTTGGTGTTTTATGTTTGTCTTTACGCTACTCGCCCGTTATTATTTGTCTCGTTATCGAGACAGGGCGCGTATTATTTCTGGCTGTTAAGAATCCTGTCCTTGCGCTCTGCTTGGCGTGTGACAGTGAGCCGGTTAGTGGCGTCTGTAGTGGTGTTTGTTGTTCCTTGTCTTGTCTCCTCCCTTATCTGCGGGTATCCCGCCTTAGTGGCCTAAGGGCTTAATGATTCCCCTTGCTGCGTTTGGCTCCTCCTTCCTCACACGTCACGCCCCATTACAGAGATTAAGGAAAGATGCTAAATCAAAATACTGGCTTCTCTGACAACAATGCTACAGCCAGTATATTCTCCTTTGAAATTTCCATTCCGGGTCAGAACGTCTGTATTTGTTTTGGCCTGTGTGATTCTCTATTCTCAGAGTTGACTCCGAGTCCACTGCCCATTACGAACAACCAGATGTACTCCGGCACTCCGACAGCCGATTTACGAATGCCTAAGCTAAGTTCAACATCATTTCTATTTAGCTAGCTAGCTACAGATTTAAATATATATATATATGTATATAGTTACTCACTAAACATACCACTAACCTTAGCTTATATCTGTGTGACCGTAAACATAGCCAGCCATGCATCTAGCTAACATTGACAGAGTTATAAAAAGTCCACATGAGCTGGCAAACAGTAAATAATAAACAAATTGCAAACGTATACATTAGCTGATCAACTTACAGTGTAGGACTCATCGTCGCTTGTCATTGTCAAAATAGAATAAGCTCGTCTCAAAATATAATGTTGCGCTCGGCTCGTCTTGCGCTCCTGTTCGTTCAGTGTCTCGACTCTCTCCAATATTGTGAATTTGGATTGCAGTACCCATTTTAAACGATCGGTGTCAATGTTACATATAGCTACTTTAAATTGGGAAAAAATTGTTACATTGACATTTTCTTACTTTTATTGTGCTCATAATTAAAAAAACTATAGCTATATTAAATGTACATTTTAAAACTCTAATGCTTGGCAGAGCTTTTTCCAATTTGGCGTTGTAATACAATTCCCATTAAGCTATTTACCAACATCTCAGAAATCATAGAAAAGACTTTGCAATGAACTATGGGAGCTTGAAGGAAGGGAAATACATTAAATTCATTTCACTGGCAGAAATAATATTGTCGATACAATAGTCCCTTACCAAACAAAAGTTTGTCCAATGCAATTTTAGTTGTCGCCTGTCATCTAATCTCATTTTAAGCAAGCTTTTTGAATGTATGTTAAATTCAACTTTGGCGTAAATTTTTATACAGGTCACACAATCTCATAAAACACACTGTCCCTATCTGCTGTGGTTTTACATTGACCACTGGTTCCAGTAATGCAATACCACAGAGCAACATTTTTCGTTCTTCCCAGGTCTCCCACCAAAATATAGGCCCACTACTCTTCATTCTCATGACTAGAGAACTGGGTACAGGGTATTATGACTGCAGATACATCTGAAACACCCTTTCATTTCATTGTGCAATAAATATGTTCTAAAAACATAATTATGAATTGACAAGGTAGGCCTAATGCACAGTTCAATGCAGATCTAATGCCTAAGTACCTGGAAAGCATATGCCTATTGTTTTCTTGGTGGCAATGCCACCTTGGAATTACTACCCCCCAAAATTATAGACATGTAGAGCTATTAGAGTAATAATTATTAGTAGAAGGTATTTGCCACTTTGTGGCAAGAGAGTTAATTTTAATTCTAGACAAGGTAGGACAAAAATGTCCTTGTAATGCATAAACAGCAGCTTGCTATTACATTGTTTAAAATGTCAAACTTCCTTGATAACACTGTTTTCCCTCTTGTCCAATAACAAAACTATTGAATGCCCTGATGCTTGTTTTACTTCTTTTCTGAGTTCATGACAGCTTGCTCATTCTTAGTTTAGCACAAGCATACCACAGAACAGAAGACAAAGAACAGAATAATTACTGCCACAGCTACTGCTACTTATTGACATTTAAAGTTTATGAGGTGGAAAGGGGACAGCAGAAAAAAATATTGATACAGATCACAGAAGTTGTGTATGAAATGGTTCTAAGCAGAAAAAAGGTGGTGCCTGTGATAGGAGAGGCTTATCTAAGAAAGTTCATGCTTTCTTTTAGCCATTCCAATTTCGGCACCACCCATCTGCAACAAAGCAAGGAAAACTGACTGCACACTGTGGGCCAGGAAGCTCTTTCTTAAAAAGATTTGGACTTTTTCCATTATATACTTCTTATGTAATGATGATTCCACAAAAAATAACAGATTACAGAAAAATATGATAACTGGCAAAATAATAATCAATGCTTGTATGAAACACAAGACATATTTAAGGAAATTCAATAGCAAAGAACTAGCCTTTATATAATTAATAAATACACACATTACATTACATTACAATAATTTGGCAAACGCTTTTATCCAAAGCGACGAAGCAACTACAGAACAGATTAAACAAAGCACATCAATCCCATAAATTAGCAGCTATCCCTAGTAATGGATATTGAATGTATTTCACACAGTAAGCTATGGGTAAATCAGCTATACCTTCTAAACTATAACATCAAACAGTTACAGACAAAAAAAACAAAAAAAACACAGGGAACAAGTACTATGAAAAAGGTCCTAGATTGGTATATCAGTCAAGGTGGAGTCGGAATGCAGGGAATGTTTGAGTAGAACGTAGAGGAATAGGGAGTTCGTTCCACCACTGGGGAGTTAGGGTGGAAAAGCTCCGCAGTTGGGATGGGCGAGAGCCATTGACACGGAGGAGGGAAGTGCGAGTTGCCCTGCTGTAGCAGAGCGAAGTGGTCGAGCAGGAACATAGTGCTGGATTAAATCCTGCAGGTAGGAGGGGTCTGTCCTATTGGCTGCAGTGTAGGCCAGGGTCAGAACTTTGAACCTGATCCTGTGGAGTGATCTCAGCAGGGGGGTGACATGCGAGAACTTCTGGAGGTTGAACACAAGCCGGGCAGCTGCATTCTGGACCAGTTGAAGAGGCAGAATGGCATAGGCTGGTAGGCTTGCAAGAAGGTCCAGTTGCAGTAGTTCAGGCATGAGGCGACTATGGTCTGGACAAGAAGCTGAGTGGAGTAGGAAGTTCAGCTTGTCATCCAGGACCACCCCCAGGTTCCTTGCTGAGCGGGAGGCAGCCACCATGGTACCTTTGATGATGATGGAGAGGTCATGTAGTGGGGAGGTCTTGTATGGTATGAAGAGGAGCTCTGTCTTGTCAAGGTTGAGCTTCAGGTGATGGGTAGCCATCCACTCAGAGATGTCAGCCAGGCAAGCAGATATCCGATCATTAACCTGTGAGGTAGAGGGAGGGAAAGAGAGAAAGAGTTGAGTATCGTCTACATAACTATGGCATGAGAAGCCATGGGAATTAATGACCAAGAGAAATGAAGAACAGCAGAGGACCCAGTACAGATCCCTGTGGGACTCCTGTAGAAAGGGGATGAGGTGCAGAGACAGAACCCTTCCAAGAGACTTGGTAGGATCTAACAGTGAGATAGGATAGAAACCAAGAGAGGGCAGTCCCAGAAATGCCCATCTCAGCGAGTGTGGAGATCAGAAGTTCATGGTTGACCGTGTCAAATGCCGCAGACAGGTCAAGTATAATCAGGACAGAGGAGAGAAAGGAGGCTCTAGCAGTGGCGAGTGCCTCCCTCAAAGCCAGGAGAGCAGTTTCGGTGGAATGCCCAGTTCTGAAGCTGGACTGATAATTTTTGAGCAGGTTGTTCTGGTGGAGCAAAACAGACATCATACACTCATAGTTTCATACACACACTGTTCACCTACAGGACATAATCATTTTCTGTCTGGTGCAATTGCAATACTAGGGAATGGATGCAACAAGAACAGCTGTTACAGTAAAATGTATTATATTATACGCTGTTCCCTTGTTTTTGTGTGAGTTTGCTGCATTTTTAAGTCACACTGTTAAAAGGTCTATTTTGAGATCTGCTGGCATAGCATAAGATCTCAGTAAAGGCAATGCATAATTTTGAAAATAATACTTCCATATATGGCATTGTTAGACCAGTTAAGTATCTTTCTCTTTTGTGTTCTTCATGATGTATAATGCTCGTTATGCATAACAAGCAGGGGTATTGCACATAATTACCCTGTCCCCAGAAGCAAAATCAAATTTGGCCTGCTTGCTAGATGCCTTTGTCAAACAGGAAGGGTATTGTAGTCGTAACACTATATTAACTTCAAGCTATCAATGATCTCCAGTCTTGTTCTAATCTGGGGTATTGTTTTATCTCCAGTTTTAGTAACAACGTAGATTGATCTACCACTGATATAAAAAATGTAAAGGCTAACAATGTGATGGTCAGTCAAGACAATTCAAAGTGGAACCTTCATTTTCTTTCAGACAATATGTGGTCATTATAAATTTTCTTCTATTCTTAGTCTCCACTATGATTGTGTACATGTATTGTGTAGAATGTAGTTGTGCATGCATTTACACTAAAAGATGGAAACATGTCACACAACAAGCGATAAATAAATAAATTAGCAAATATGTCAGACATGCTCATAATGAGCACTTTTACAAGTAAAATGACTAGAAATAACAAAATAAATGTGCTCAGGACTTTTCAGTATGTCCAAATTTCAGCACCTTGCAGTCACTATGAATTTTTTTGTCAATTCACATCACTGCTGAGGTACTTTTTAACATATTAAAATGTATTAGTACAAATGATTTCTTAGTGAATAGCACACCAGGCAGTATGCATAAGTCTTTTTAAAATAAAAAGATAAAAAAATATAAGTTCCATAATATTTAAGCTTCAGAGTGGAATTTATTGCACTTGAACAAACAAATATATGAGCATTGTCATACTCATTTTCAACGTTAGAACATGCTCATGAGTTAAGCTCACCCATTTAAAAAAAAAAATCATTGTTGAAAGCCAAACCACATTTTTTTGATTAAGGTGTTGATATACGATATGATAACATACACATGATACTGAGAAAGAAAAATGTTTCTGAACAGTAAACTTTTAATACACATTACAATTTGTGACATATGGAGCAAACCAAATTGAGGTATAACTTTCTGAAACAAACTACCGCCAAACAGCTGCAGCAATTGTTTCAAATACAATTTTTTAAAATTATTTTAAAAATGATTTTCCATTTTAAGCTCCATTTATGTAATTGTTTTGATGTGGACCTGAATTGCTCCCTTCATATCAGTATGTGAAAAAAATATACAGTATTCAGTTTAGTGGGCAAAAACAGTAGCTGTGCAAATGTTGAATGAAAAACACTTGATAATACACTGCCTGGCCAAAAAAAAAGTTGCACACGCTAATATTTTGTTGGGAGAGCCTTTAGCTTTGATTACGGCGCACATTCGTCGTGGCAATGCTTCGACAACCTTATGCAACGTCACAACATTTATTTCCGTCCAGAGTTGCATTCATTTTTGGCCGGGATCTTGTATTGACAAAGGGAGAGTTGAACCACTCCGTAAAAGTCTTTTCCAGCACATCCCAAAGACTTTCAATGGGGTTAAGGTCAGGACTCTGGTGGCCAATTCATGTGTGAAAATGATTCCTCATGCTCCCTGAACCACTCTTTCACAATTTGAGCCCGATGAATCTTGGCATTGTCGTCCTGGAATATGCCCATTGATGGGATAACCTGGTCACTCAGTACATTCAGGTACTCAGCTGACTTCATGTTATTGCTGCATAACGTTGTTGAGCCTAGACCTGACCAACTGAAGCAACCCCAGATCATAACACTGCCTCCAGAGGCTTGTACAGTGGGCACTACGCATGACAGGTGCAATGGCGACTTTTTTTTTGGCCAGGCAGTGTATGACAAATATCATGCAAGAGTTCAAAAGAAATTAAGCTGATTTCTGAGATTTATTTTGTGGTCAGATGAGACTGAATGTAACTGTCCAGTAGCTATGTTTTGAGAGTCTGATCTGAAAAAGTTCAATTTTCATCTCATCTGACCATAGCACCTGGTTCCAATCTGCAAACTCCAAAAAAGTTGGGACAGTATGTAAAATGCACATAAAAACAGAAAGCAGTGATCTGAAATTTTTTTTTTCAACATACAGTATATTTAATTGAAAAACAGTACAAAGAAAAGATATTTAATGTTTTACCTTATAGGAAAATGAGTCAGGAGAAACAACCCTTAAAGTGATCCATACTATTCCCGTGTAATTTACAGCTTAATATAATCCCACCTCCAAATTCCCATAGAGATCCATTCAAATACAGAGAGGTTGCGGACCTGGTATTGAGAAACACCCCAAATTTGTGATCGCGTACTTCTTGAAAAGTTTGCGCCTGAATATACTCAGTGAAATCCCAGAAGTATATCATACGGGGGTTTTAAGTATACTACATTTAGAGAAAATTATGCCTACTTAATTACTTTCGCGTCTACTCAACAAGCCTACTTAATAGTATGGAAGGCTGCTGATTCGGACACAGCCTTACGGCAAAGCCCCACAGAAAGCGGTGTGGAGCGGATTACACTGCCTCCATTCATTTTCAATGAGAGGCGATTCCTCGTGTCTGCAAAGCATGTTGGGATTGCTTGCAATGCGAGGCATCCAGACGAGATGGGGAACGTGCCACAAAAACCAATCAGATTAAAGATTGTGGGAGGAGAAAGCAATGGCATGCGATTTCATCGCTTTCTGAGGGGCTTTACCGTAAGAGGTTTTAGCCTGTGTGTCACCTCATATTTATACCCCAGTAAAACAGGAAGGTGAGAATGACCACATAATAGTTCCAACTCAGTTGTGCTTATAAAAAGTAAAATATGAATGGGAATATACTTCAGTTATAATAAATAGATTTTTTGTAACTATTTCTAGCATTGGCAATAATTGTGACGTATTTTTTTTTCTTTGAATAATTTTACCTAAAGTAAGGATTAGATGTTTCTCATATTTTGAGTGTGAAGCCTTGCTGATTAATGTCAAAGACATTTTTTATAGCCTTTTTTGGCTCCTATTTTCCAGGGTTGCTAATAATTCTGGTGGGCACTGTATATACATATAGCAACATATAGCGTGTGACAAAAAAGATCTTTTTCAAGATCTTCACCAAGAAAGCTGTGATGATGTTTAACTATTGGTTCAAAGCATCATGGAGTATGGTCACTGGAAAATACTGGAAAGTAACATCATCCCTTTCCACCAGGGACAAACGGCAAGATATTTCCCACGCTTTGAGTGTATGAGGCAACGGATGTTCTCTTGTCTTGACTTGAAGAGACCAGTGTGATTTAAGCTATCACCAGTCAGCTGAAAACAGGAAAGCCCCAGAGAACCACAAACTGTAACTTATTATGCTATGCTGTATATGGTATGTAGTGCTGTAGCCTATCCTATACGTTGGTATGGGTATGGTGGTGTCATCAATGGTACATGTTAAAAAATAAATTAAATTCAAGTGACAACACATAACATTCAGCGCACCTCCTGGAACACTTTGTCCATGTTCTTGGTTAATATGCGTCAGGGGAGTCTTGGATTTTCTCAGTCTGTTCTTGGAACATCCATCTGTAAACCCTTATCATAGGAAAGATCTGTACCATTCCATGGTCTTATTTTCTCAGTAATTTAAAGATAACAAACAAAAATAACAAAAGCTATACAACATAGCTTCAAATAGAGTATATGAAATGTTATGATGTAATTAAAATAATTTTTGGGATTTAATTTCAAGAAACATTTTCATTTTCATTTTAATGAAAACATCCAAGGATGGTGACTTATGAGAGGAGGATGTGCTTAAATGTATGAATTCAATAAAGAAACTAAAATGAGACAAAAGCTAATTGCTTATTAAAATGTTATTTGGATTTATTTTTACAGTGCATTATTAAACATTTGACAAAATGCGGTCAGTAGTAGTGACTGAGTAGTGATTTTGCAATGTTTCTTGCCTCTCCTGTGAAATGGTTGAGAGTGAGACAGGTATCTCAAGCCGGCATTGAGTCACAAATGCCAAGTGTTTTCCCTGGCACAAATCAGTCCAGAATCAAATAACTTTTAGCTTCTGTGGCAACAAAATAGGAAATACGTAGATGTTAGAGAAAAAATAAAGGCCATCCCTGTCCTGAGGGTACAAAAAGGTCTTTCAGACATTTGCAGATGAGATGGGCTGTGGATGCTCTGGGTGGCTGTGTTGCTACTCTGGGCTGTGGATGTGCTGCTGCTCTGAGTGGCTGTGTTGCTACTCTGGGCTGTGGATGTGCTGTTGCTTTGAGTGGCTGTGTTGCTACTCTGAGCTGTGGATGTGTTGTAGCTTTGAGTGGCTGTGTTGCTACTCTGGGCTTTGGATGTGCTGTTGCTCTGAGTGGCTGTGTTGTTACTCTGGGCTTTGGATGTGCTGCTGCTCTGAGTGGCTGTGTTGCTACTCTGGGCTGTGGATGTGCTGTTGCTTTGAGTGGATGTGCTGATACGCTGAGCTGTGGATGTGCTATTGCCTTGAGTGGATGTGCTGATACTCTGGGCTGTGGATGTGCTGCTGCTTTGAATGGCTGTGTTGCTACTCTGGGCTGTGGATGTGCTGTTGCTTTGAGTGGCTGTGTTGCTACTCTGAGCTGTGGATGTGCTATTGCCTTGAGTGGCTGTGTTGCTACTCTGGGCTGTGGCTATTCAGTCTGATTTCAGTAAATAAACACAATAATTTTAGTTGAGCATGGAACTACCCATTTGTGAAATTATCATTTAAAAAGACTCAAAATTTAACTTGTGTGCACATTTAAATAAATCTCAGAACGGTATAAGCCGTTTCAGTTAGAGCTTATTTTGCCTATATTTTTGGGATGGGAGTTATGGTATTAGATGAACAGTTTACAGACAGAACACTTACAGTTATGAACAGGCTCAAATAATGCAAGGCCATTATTACCTTTAAGACTCTACGTTAATACATAATGGCAATCACTTTCTTTTGGGGTGATTTCAGAGAAGCAATTCAAACTGTGTGTGTGTGCGTGCGTGCGTGTGTGTTTGTTAGCAGTCATACAAT
Source organism: Synaphobranchus kaupii (assembly GCA_029718625.1). NCBI lineage: Eukaryota > Metazoa > Chordata > Actinopteri > Anguilliformes > Synaphobranchidae > Synaphobranchus > Synaphobranchus kaupii. The sequence goes on along the minus strand of CM056377.1, from coordinate 98,675,959 downwards.
GCATTGTATGCCCTGACTGTATGCTGTATGGTGCTTATATACTGGCATACACATACATAATATAGGCCTAGATGCCTTCCCAAATAAGAAAGTTGATTTAAGGATAATGTTTGTTTTTAGTAATACTCAGAAAAAAACAAGAGGGAACAGGAAGGTACAGCAATCAAGATCAAGTAACAAAATACAATCAAAAGGCATCAAAAATCGTTTAGGGAGCACAGCATAAAACACATCCACATGTTTTTACAGGCCACTGAGCAATCACTTGGCAAAATGTAAGCCATTTATAGATTTCATGTGATTAACAGTCTAACAGTCCTGCTCCTCATTGATAATATCTCCACACTCTTGCTGAACTGATTGTATGTTCTGCCCTCTGTTGACAGAAAATGTAACTGCAATTTTCATCCAGCCAGCACTCCTATGTACCATGTTGAGAACATTTTCACCTATAAATTCTCCTGGTACTGAGCAATACTTTGCATATATTTTAAAATTATTAACTCAAAGATATATATTGACTAAATAGCAAAAAGTTATATGTGTATGGAAATCCAACATAACAATGACATATTAAATTTAAATGAAGTGTTCACCAAATTGATGTTTTTTAAACATTTTATTCCAATTTTAGACATTTGGAACATGATATTACAGTGCTTTTTTACCTCTCATTAAGTATTTCTTGTTTTCCTGTGTTGCAAATTCAAGTTATTTAAAGAGATTTTTTTTTCCACTCCTGAGCCTATAGAGGTCCGTAGTCCCTGGGTTGATGCTAGATTGGATAGCCCGGAGGGACCTGGGCGGGACCCTGGGACACTATCTTAACAGTTTGGGCATGAGCCCGAGTTACGTGAACTCCTGTGAGGTTATGTTTAGGGGTTTGGAAAAGGTTGATGCTAGATTAACAACCAATCACAGCAGAGCGTCCCTCCGGGGTATCCAATCTAGCATCAACCCTATCCCTGGCTGGTCCCAGAAGACTGCCGGAAGCCATTACCTGCCCCCACTTCGGAATCTTTCAGTCACCCTTATGATGATATTATGGCATTGTATGGACCAAACTTTGACATATATGTGATACAAAGTACATTATATACTTACCACTGCGTTTAAATCAAATGTGAATCATATAATTAACAGAGTTTGAGAAACATAACTACACTACCCAGAATCCCTGGCCGTACATAGCCAGCTCCTGCTTTTGCTACCGGCTGCTGTGCTAGCGAAAATGGCTATCACTTTGTCTTATTATGGAAGTGAAACTAAGAGTATCACCAAGGGCGAGAATCACTATCAGTCTGGCCATGTCGAAAGTGTCAGCTTTATGGCTTTCGCTCCAGCAGTGGTGGTGAGCGAGTAGCCCGGATGTTGTAGTCGTTTTAGTTGTTTATTTGTTGGACATAATTTCAAATTTTATAAATTATTTTAAAATGTGACAACCCCTCTCTTGGGTGTTTTGAACGTCTAGCTGCCTGAATATAGAAAAAAAACATTTTCAGTCCAGTGACTCCATTATATTTTTTCCGAAAAGTGGCACCAGACGTTCGTCACCAAAGTGGGCGGGACTACGGAGCTCTATACAAGTAACTGTATAATGTCAAAATTAAGTATTCAGATGTCATCATAATTATATTAAAATTATACGTGTGAAAAATGATATGTTTCAATTTCATTTCATTTGTTGAGGGTTGGTGAGTTGGTGAGGGGAAAACCTTTAAATACATGTTAAAGGTGTAACAAGACAAAATGTGAAAACATTTATGGAGAGAAAATGCTTTCTGAAAGCACTATATCTCTTGTGTCACCACTGCCCCTCCCAAGTTGCACAAGCAGGACTATTGCTGGAATGCTTGCACTACCCCAAGCTAACAGGCCAATTGGTACTATAGGAGAAGAGGGCTATCTCTCACTGACTTTACTCCAATGATATCAGCTTGGAATCTACAGAGATCCCCTTTGATATGAAGACATTAAACCTCCTTATTGCTGTCAAATACAGCAAGTTCGGGGTGGCTTGTGGCATAGCCTGTAACAGCACCGTCCACATGTTCATTGTGAGCTGCGACGTTGTTTCGAATCGCATCTGTGTTTCGAATCTGACCACTCAACCTTTGTTACAATCCCCCCGACCCCCCTTCTACCATGGCAACACATGCTTTTGGAAACCCGGCTATGAAATATTTCTGGCACCTAGAACACAACACACAACTTGATAAGGGACTAGGCATATGCTTGAATACATTTTGTGGTACTGTGTTTTTTTTTCATATCCACTGTGGAAATGGTGCCCTACAACAGCATTTGCCACAGCATATATTCCTCCTTCAATTAAGTCTCTCTGGACCTTTGGTTATGTGTCCTCAGTAACAAAATATGACTTTGCCTGTAGATGGCACTGTTCTCCTTAAAATGTACATAGTTTTCTTTGGACAAAAATGAGACGCATCATGCCACATGTATGGAAGACTCTTACACATTCACACACACTCACCATACATTTTTTATTTGTTGCCACAGTGAAATACGAAGTATTAGGTATAGTATCTGCCTCTGACATGTGATCATGAACTAGGGTGTTTAATGCAAAACAAAAAAGATGTTTTTTGTTTTGGAAATTCCAATTTTGCCTTTTGATTTTTCGGCAGTTTACCTGAACGTAGCCTATTCTACAGTGTTATTTGTATAGGTTGCCTTATACATTCGAAACATATTGCCAAATGCTGGGAGAAACAAAGTGTGACATAGGCTACAGATTCTAGATTTTTGTCAGTTGTTACAATCAGATGTTTGACAGTGCTACAGTCGCGCATGTTATTTCAGTCGTCTGCTGCGCATGGAATCTATTTAATTTTAATTAATTTAATAAAATTAACGTTTGTTTAAAGCACTCCGCTTTTTTCAGTTTTCCATGATTTTAAACAAGCGCACCATGACTTTAACCAATGCTTTTCGTGAAAAAATTTAAATAATAATAAAACCAGTGGAAAACAATAGGGTTTTAGCCCTTTGGGCTCAAACCCTAATAATAAAACCAATAATAACAATAGGGTTCCAGCATTTTGGGCTTGGACCCCTAAATATGTCTTTGTCCCAAACATTATGGAGGGCACAATTCCATATATCACAATTCCAAAGTTTCACAAATGGAATATGTGAAAAAACTACCGCTTATTTGCGGAAATATAAAGATTTGCCATTCTGTGTTAAGTATAGCTACAAATTGTCACTCTAATAATACTTTCACACCTGACCTAGTAGTTACGCAAGTACTGAAACATTATTTGGAAAAACAAATTACACTGTACATTACAGTCTAACCACAATGTTACAATGTTCCTGATAAAAAAATAACTGCGAGTATTAATTTTTTAGTGTCATGCACAACATTATCAGTTTGTTTAATAATGCACAAATTCTTTGCATAATGGACAAAAAATGTATGAGACAACAGATGTATAATGTGAGGACCGTTTTTTTTTATTTTACAGGGCCAGCAAGCATGAGCAAGCATGTGTGGCTAATGTTGTTCTGTTTCTTAATCATGTGTTAACATAGCCATCCACACAGCTATCCGAGTTACAATATTTACTTTAAACATATACACAATATAGGTTTTGAGAGCTCAATTTTATAGCTACATTACGGAAATGCGTAACAGTAGAGCACAAGTTTCCGGTGATTTGGAAACAAATATTTTACCATGGTAACCCAGTAAAGATAACCAGTCATCAGTATCTGCCATGCAGGTTCTGTATCAACCAATAGTCTAAGCTGAAATGTTCCATTATGCAATCATAGTCAAGGTAATCTGATTCATTTTGGGATTTTCAGGTTGAAAGCTTGGACCGCACAGCACCAGATGCTACTTTTGTTCGAGAGTTGAACTTATTGTTATACTTCTTTTGTGCATCCAAGTAATATAATGAACATTATTAAAATGTTGGTCTATCCATTAATATTCACAAAATGCTTCTAAAATGGTCACTCGTAGTGAAAGTATGCCTAAGCTTTTCTTATCCTCTGTCTCAGCACATCAGTGGTGCACAGCACAGCCTCAGTACTACAGAACTCTTTGTTACAGTAGGTGGCTGACGCCTTCATAAACAGGGACTGAGCCTCCCATGGCTGGGCAAGTATCTCACATGCACAGTGATTGGCCTGTTATACCCGGGCTTCTCTCTTAACAAGATGCATTTTTCCTGGTCTGACACACCCCTTAGCATCTTCAAGAGCTTGTCTTCTTAGCATGCCACATCTTCCTGTTGCTTTTATTTTTAAGGAGGTCTTGGTAGACTGCAGACCTCAGAAAGCGCGGGTAGATGTCTTTCTCCATAAGGGTGTATATTTTGTGCTGAGCTAAGTCAAAGCAGGACAAGGTAGGTTGTTCTAAGTTGCATTTTGTGACACTTCTAGTCTCATGATCAATATTGACCTGGAAAAAGAACAGAATAACCTGTTTAGTCTACAGTATCCACCAGCATAAAATCATATATTCAATACACCAGGTTACCTGGGAATTCTTTGCAAATTAGTTATGTTATCACCTCTTTTGGTGCATCACCCACTATGAATTCATCATAGATGCTCTTTGCCTTGGCTGGCAGTGTGGCAGCTGCCTTGTTTCTTCTGTACTCCTCACAGGCTAGGTAAAAAACAATATTTTCCTCACTAAACTCAGCCACCAGGAAAGCTCTGAAGGCAGACAGTCCACCTGGTAAATGAATGGAAAATTAAGAATATTGATAGTTTAATAAATTGACAAAGAGCAATTTAATAGGTTTTTGTATGTCATGCAACCTTATGGTTAGATTCCTTCATTGATTTAAAAAAAACTACCGTTTAATATTTCGTGTGTGCTGTTATTTCAAAAAAAAAAAAAAACGTTCCTCATAGAAATCATTTTTAACTACATTTAGAATTTAGAACTACACATCTATGGATCTCTGAAACCTCACAACAATGCAACAGATATGTTATTTGCTTTATCCAATATCATTATGAAATTTATATCTGCAAATAATATTGCAGATTTTCAACTGATAACCTTTTAAAAACTTATGTGCTCTTTACAAAAGTAAATTAAACAAAAAGGTACCAAAAATATTTGCTCACATTTATTTGACAGGAGTTTTTCAAAAGATACCTTGCATTTGAGGGATTCCTCTGGAGTTGACCTATAGACATGGAAGCCAGGAATTTAGTTACACTATTGCCACATATCACAAGCATACAGTGAATAGGTTAAATTATATTTGCATTAGCCCTGTATACTGTGAAACAACTACGGACACTGAAACAATGTACAGCAATAAATTAATTATTCATAAATACATTTATGAGATTCATTTACACAGATATATTTTTCATAATAAAACATAAACCAGCTTGCCTTTCTTTATTAGTATTGATTGAGTGGGTGAAAGAGCTCCAATCTGGCTTCTGGAGAAAGCTACACAAGCATGTCTTTATTCCCTTTGCCCTAAAATGAAGAATTAGCCAGTTATATATTCATATTCATATCTTTGCGTATATCCATGCAACATAGTGAGCCCTTAACATAAGTGACTCACCTCTCCAGGCATGCGGATGGTAGGGATGCAAATCTTTTGCACATTACTGTTTGCAGAGGAAAAATAATGTATTTCCTTGTAGCTGGTGGAGTGCTATCAGCAGTGTCTCTCAAACCTTAGAACAGAGAGTTTATATTTGGCTACTGGCAAGCCATCATCAGTCCAGTCAGCCAATGACGTTGCCAGAAGAGAGTGGGAAATTACTGACAGTGATGCTAAAGCTTGATTATATTTATGCATGTCATTTCAGTGTCCCTTTCTTCAAATGCCTTTTTTTCCTGGGGTTTTTCACATTTCAAAAACATCTTATGAATGATGGTGTGAGTGAAAAAGATTATTAAAAGGTATACAATTATCATCACCTGACACTGGATGCTGTTCTCCTGAACAGTGTTCTAATGATCAGTTTCTTGGCAACATGAAGAGAAAAGAGGAGAGACAACAGGCTAAAGAAAGTGATCAAGCAATGAGTATCCTATTCAGCTCCTTCCTCTAGAAATTGATGTCAGTCTTTTTGGTAGCGTCCCCCTAGTTTGGCTTTGGTTGCAATATCTAAAACAAAGATATAAAATAAATGTAGGAAAGATTTGCTCAGCCATTTTCCTATAGTGAAGTGCATTAAGAAGTTAGATTAAAGCCCCAGGGAACAAATATTCGTGATTGCCTCCTAATTAGGTTGTCTTGTGGACATACAATATGCATATACTTGTATTGGAAATAATTACTTTCTGAATTTCAGGGATATTGGATACTTGGATTGAAGTTCAGTGGTACTATAAGTGGGAATGGTGATGTCACTAATCCCACACCAATCACAAGGCTGATGTCGCTTGTCCCGCCCAGCATTTGTCAAAACTATTCTCTCGCTTGATGCCAAGTGTCTTCTTGGCAGAGTTGGAGACTCGAGTCTGCGACTTGGTCGCCAAAAAAATGACTTGACTTGGACTTAGATGAATTGACTTGCAACTTACTTGTGACTTGCACTTAGAGACTCGTGGCACAATATTAATAAAAGGCCAATTTTTGTCAGCATTTTGTGATATTCCTTCGCGGGACTACTGAATTTTCTTCTATATTTTTGTGATATTCCTACCAAACGTTCACAAAGCATGAGCGCTGCATTAGGCTACTTCGCGTTGGTTAAAATGTAGCCATGGTACGCATGGGTGTGCATGCGTGTCTGTCACAGAACTGTTCTGTGGTGTCCGTGCTATGATCATTTTGAGCACCATGTCTGCAAGCGATGCACAACGCGTGATTGCGTTTGGATATAAAGACGAGACTATCAAACTACAACGACAAAACGGCCGTATGCAAAACGTGTGGAACAAAGATCTCCGATGGAGGATGCAGAATTTCAAATTTTGTTAGGCGTTTGAAACCCCACCAAGCGAGGTTAGTAAATCAGATTCCCCACTCAGATTGATTGTTTACAAAAGCACACAATTCTTTATGGATCTATAGGCTCTTAATTTTCCTCTCAAAGTGCACCAGATTGATGCATTTAACATGATGTTAAAATTTACTAAATGTAATGGTCCGGACCCCCCTAGAGGGTGGGTGTGTACCACCCCATGCTCACAGTATAGTATACCCACCTTCTCAGACACCACTGTAAATAGCTATAGGCTATGCCAGTGTCTTGTGTGTAGGATATTAGCTAGGTTATTTGGCCAGCTGCTTGAGCTTGGTCTCAAGTGGTGACTGTGTGGCAGAATCGAATTGGAGAAAATGGCATTTATTGGGTTATAGTGTGTGTGGCAACGTTGGCTATTCATAATTTCTTACAGAATTGTACAATTCCTGGGCCTGTATAATGTTACCTTAGGATAGTAATGTTAGACTATCTATACTACGAAGCAAGATTACTGAGATAGCTGATGCGGAGGGAAGTCCTTTACTCTTTCCTCATTAGGTTCAATTTGAGATTGATTTTTGAGCTGGAAAATTCTCAAGATGAAGGAAATAGCAGTCTTCTATTCAGTTTAACCTTTTATTAAACGTTGACGCCAACGGGAGGTCCTTTACCCTACGCAGAGGGATCAGGAGTTCCCCGAACAAAGACAGACATTAGTTTATATAATATCATAACTCCTCTACCTAACTAATACACCAATAATGTGCGGTGACACCCCTTAGTCATATCTTATTTTATCCAATAACAAATTAGGCAAAAATAAACACGTTATATAACCAGTGCCTACCCTATGAGCTTGGGGCACTCTTGATCTACCAAATAAAGTTGTTTGCGACTTATGCTCATGTGCCTTTTAATCAGACCATGTAATTTCCCTTAATTTCTCTTATTCTCCCACCTGTTCGGTCAGCATGATCTATCTTATCTATTGTTATGGGTACAACTCTTGCTTAGCTATGGAAAAACAGGAGGGAGACATTCCTGTTTTGACGGGGATGCTAGATGCCTTCGTCCTTGTTGATAGGGAACTATCCTACTTTAGCTTGAGAAGCATGGACGATGGGAGACACCTGCATCCTCTCGCCCCCCCCGACATTCTCAGTGCTTTTCCACTAGATCTTGACTAGGCAAACCTGGAACGGCTCTTTTTACTTGGTCCATGTGCAGTGCAGTTATCCAGCTAACTCAGTAATCCTGCTTCGTAGTATACCCCCCATTATAACCTATTTTAAATGTCTTGGTCTTCTTCACTGTTTATGTGATGCGAATGATCTGCTACTGGACATGATATTAATGTGTTGTATATAGACCTATTTATTTTTTGGTTGAAAAGTAAGTATTTCACGCTGCTTGCTGGATTGGTGCGTGCTAGGTGGTGATATGTTGTGCGTGTTGGGGTGTTGCACGGGTGCTCAGTTGGTTTGCTTATGTTTATATAGCCTGTCGATGCAGAGTCCATGCATATATTGGATAGATGTATCTATTATGTGTACATGTGAATCAACAGAAGTGTTTGTAGTATAACACTTGAAATTTGACTTTCGTATTCCGCGCCTAGCCTTGCATGCATGCATTTACTACAAATCCCAGAGCAGATTGACTAGGACTTGCCCTGTAAGACTTGGGACTTCACTTGGACTTGCCCTGTATGACTTGGGACTTGACTTGGACTTGCTCAAAATGACTTGGGCACAACTCTGCTTCTTGGACAGAAATCAAGCGTGCTCATTAGAATATTACGACCACGCCCCGACAGTCCTAATACAGGTCTGATCAGATAATTCAGCTGTTTTTGAGCAGCGTTTTATTATATTTATATGTATATTTTTTTTCATTCAAACTTTGGTGGATGCTTAAAGGGGACATGAAGCACTCGGTAAAGTGGCTCTGGTTTGTTAGCTTTTTATCTTAAATTAGATATGACCGTGCGTTCAAATCTCAAACCGACCCGTATTTGCTGGAAAAAGAAGTTCAAATTAGCTTTTTTTCCACTAGGGCGCAGCCATCTTGGACCAACTGTGGTCGTGACGTCACTAGGTTTGTTGGCCTCTGCTGCTCAATGTATTCCTATGGGAAAATAGCTGACTTTCAGTGAGCTCAACGATGTATCGTGAGGAAAAAATAAAACAAAACGCACAGACTGTCTTTTTGTATTGTCCCGAGATGCTCAAATGAGTATTACCGAACAAAACTTAATTTAAAACTTAATTTCCACAAACTGCTTCTGACCCGTTCTGACCATAGCCTACAAATGCTGTGGGCTGACGAGCCGGCAACTGTAGCGCCGCTGCATTGCCTTGATAAACGGTTTGGGAGCTAAAGTCGTGTCTAGCTAATATTGCCTATAGAAAATAAGCGTTAGCTTGTGATGCTAGGTCGCGGTAGGTATATATTTGCAGGCTGTTAACTAATATATCAAGGCAATGCATCGGCGCTGCAGTTGCCAGCTGGCCACAGCATTAGTATGGTCAGAAGCAGTTCGTGGAAATTAAGTTTTAAATTAAGTTTTGTTCAGTAATACTCATTTGAGCATCTTGGGGCAATAGAAAAAGACCGTCTGTTCCTTTTTTGTTTTATTTTTTCCTCACAATACATCGTTGAGCTCACTGAAAGTCCGCTATTTTCCCATAGGAATACATTGAGCAGCAGAGGCCAACCAATCTAGTAACATCACGACCGCAGTTGGTCCAAGATGGCTGCGCCCTAGTGGGGGAAAAAAGCTAATTTCAACTTCTTTTTCCAGAAAATACGGGATTTGAACAAACGGTCATATCTAATTTAAGGTAAAAAGCTTGATATCATACATAAATTTTAACGATTTTAGGCTTTGTTCCCTGGGGCTTTAAGACTCCCCACCACCCGCAAACCTAGCTCAAATTCTACAACTCTAATCAAATTAGGCTCTTTGAGAGAAGGTTTGAACCAATCTGCCCAGTGATGAGATGTGTGTATGTCTTCAGTTTTTCCTCTGTTATATAATACCAAAACTTCCAGAGACCTTCAAAATTATTCACACCCTTGAAAAGAAGTTGCTCAGAGAATATGATTTTGTTTAATAAGTAATATTTTTCCAAAAAATAAAAAGGTCACAGATATTCATACACCAATCAGTTGAAAAACCAACCTTTTCAGACTACACTTCAATGTTTCTATTAAAACAAACAACCAAAAAATTAACAAACCCTTTTCTCCCTTTAGTTCAGAGGTCTTCAGGCATGCGCCTTCATGCTGCAGCCATGTCAATGCACTGATCCTGTTCATTCTAAACTTTACTCAGCACTTTCTTTCCCATTTACATCTATGTAATCCTAACGTCTTTTTAAATGGAACACAAGTTCTTACAACCTGCGTTCGCAAAGCGTTTTACTGTGCCTCACCCCTCAACAGAATTTGGAAAGACGGCTTTTAACTATTATGCCCCAGCTCCAGAAGGAAACTAAAATGGCAAACTTAATCACTTTGGATGATTTTAAGTTTAAAGTTGGAGATTTTAAAAACTGAGGTTTGTAATTGTTTTAGCTGAAAAGTGTATAGTATAATTTGTGTTTTATCTGAAATATGTACTTGTAATGGTTACACAGGGACATTTTGGGACTTTCTGATCATAAGACTGGGCCCCCTGCGGAGTCGTTCACAATTAACACTCCTGATCAGACTGAGGCACAACGGAGTGTCTGTACCGTTCTTCATGTGACTCGGAGTTGAACACAGACTGCTTGATCAATCAGGCAGCGGGTTGGGCAGGAACACCCCCCTCTTTAGAGAAGGAGAGGGGAGATCCCAATTTAACACACGCACGTACACCCTGAGGTGATTGGAAATGGCTGATCCATCTGTGTTTATTGATGGTCCAAGGAAATGAGCCAATCAAATGCATGGGTGCCCTAAAGCCATCTACCAATTGGGATCAAAGGAACGGGTTCGGACTTGTCAGTGACTTTTGAGCATAAAAACCCATGAAACTTTACCAACTTTGCTCTGATGGGAAAGGCACAGCCTTACCCCGACCAGACGCACCCGGACGGCTCTGATGGTAAAGACGCTGTCTTACGCCTACCAGATGCACCACTGAAACCCTGACGGACTTCTGCATTTCCCAACCCGTATCTCGCCTGATCACCGAGACAGAGTTGGCCTGCCACCATCCATGGAATAACCCAAGCTGGTTTATTCTCAACAGCTGTTTTGAGGATACGTTTCTTCAAACTGTTCCTCTACTGTCTCCCTTGTGGCCGGACCCAAGTGGAGATCTGTGCACGTCCACGTCGACCTGACTGGAAACCTGTCGCAACCCGACTTCGGTGAAGAAGTCTCCAGGAGTCCACGCACCTGCCGGGACCTAGGATCAGCTGACGATCTGACATCACTTACGGAATCGGGACTGGCCTCCCTTTGTTACCGTTAAAGGTTGTATCAGCGATTTTGGGTGGAAACATAAATGATCACATTCATCTGATTTTTCCTCACGATCCGCTAGCTGCCCGCCCTATAAGCAGGCCGTCAAAAAACCGCGTCTCTGTAGGCAGCCTATGCTCCGAGATCGTACACAAAAACAATGGTACTACCAACTACTCAAAACCAAAATAAACAGTATTCCAACCAATCACAATGATCTGCACAAACGTGACGTCACTTCTGAAGCGAAATCCCAAACAAACATACTTATGAATAATTATGTTATGTTTTAAAAAATAGTGTTCAAGCATCCAGAATTATAACCACGTTAATAACGTTTGTAAGAAACCAAACCGTTTGTAAATCCGTCAAGATTTCAGCGAGATAAGAGTATTAGCGTTTGTGCAGATCATTGTGATTGGTTGGAATACTGTTTATTTTGGTTTTGAGTGGTTGGTAGTACCATTTGTTTTTGTGTACGATCTCGGAGCATAGGCTGCCTACAGAGACGCGGTTTTTTTTGACGGCCTGCTTATGGGGCGGGCAGCTAGCGGATCGTGAGGAAAAATCAGATGAATGTGATCATTTATGTTTCCACCCAAAATCGCTGATACAACCTTTAAGTATTGAAACGCATTTTATTTAGCACTGACAGCAATTGATAGGCTAAACCCTGTAATACCCTGTTGAGGTAATTTTACTGCTGGTTTCTACTGTTGTTTGTATTTGTTTTGCTATGCGCGTTTCGGTCGGGAATAAACAATTTCCCTGACCTTATAGTTTTAAACCATTAAAACTGTATATGTATGAGACTGATAAAACTAGCTAACCACAAAATATAGTTTAGCGTGTCATTAACCCATAACACAAACTAACTTTTGTAATGGTAGGACTGTTAGCTTCTACACTGCCTGGCCAAAAAAAAAGTTGCAGTTGCACCAGTCATGCATAGTGCCCACTGTACAAGCCTCTGGAGGCAGTGTTATGATCTGGGGTTGCTTCAATTGGTCAGGTCTAGGCTCAGCAACGTTATGCAGCTATAAAATGAAGTCAGCTGAGTACCTGAATGTACTGAATGACCAGGTTATCCCATCAATGGGCATATTCCAGGACGACAATGCCAAGATTCATCGGGCTCAAATTGTGAAAGAGTAGTTCAGGGAGCATGAGGAATCATTTTCACACATGAATTGGCCACCAGAGTCCTGACCTTAACCCCATTGAAAGTCTTTGGGATGTACTGGAGAAGACTTCACGGAGTGGTTCGACTCTCCCGTCGTCAATACAAGATCTTGGCCAAAAATGAAAGCAAGTCTGGACGGAAATAAATGTTGTGACGTTGCATAAGGTTGTCGAAACAATGCCACGACGAATGCGCGCCATAATCAAAGCTAAAGGCGGTCCAACAAAATATTACAGTGTGCGACTTTTTTTTTTGGCCGGACAGTGTATATTTAGCCATCACATAATTATCATATCCTCTGATTAAGATGAAGTCATAGAATGTAATTCTATTATTCACATATTCATAGTTGCAGCCAATAAAACATATGTCATTTTTCCAACCCATTGTCGTGTCTACGTTATTTCACTAAGTTGGGCTCTACTGACGTATAGAATTCTAATTGAGTGTTGAACTTAATTAATTCTGAATAAAAGTGACCAAACCTCACTACATACTGTATAATTTGTAGTTTTATTGCCGCTGCTTTGTGTAATGGTGTTTTATGTTGTAATCTGACTGCTTGTTGCTTCTCTTGGCCAGGGCTCCCTTGAAAAAGAGATGGATATCTCAATGGGACTCACCTGGTAAAATAAAGGAGAATAAATAAATAAATAACTTGCAATCACAAATCAATATTGCGCAAATAAAATGCAAAAAAAATTGAATGCAAATACACAAACGTGAACACCTCCAGGAACATTCAATATATCATTGGCTAACAGGAGAGATGGAATCCCCCAGGCTCTTCTGGGGATTCCATCTACAAGCCCACCATTTAATAACCATGATGTCAGTCCACATATGTCCCCAGCACCTTGCAGGATTAAACACAACATATTTATGTGAAGAGCCAGAATGGAGGGCCGTAATAGCTGCCCTTGAGCTGTATCCCCATGATGATGTCATTCCCATACTGCAGCTACCCTGCTGTGCACTACTTATCGACAAAACACATAGGGGAGGAAGTAGCTCATTTTTTCATTGCCAACTTCCTCTGATAAATACGCCACCACAAACCATTTAACTGACCCCAAAAATGTCATCACTAGAAGTAGCACTGATGCATGTGTATCTGTCTGAGACTGTGGAAATGGGTCTCCTGTTGTCATAAATCACAGGGCATCAGCAGGCTGATTGTCATGGCTCAGATTCAACAGAAAGAAACCTTCTGAACTGTGTTCCTTCAGAGCACACCCTGTGGTATCTTTTTAACAACAATGATTTGTACAACTAATTTTTTTTAATTGATCTCCAAAATATGACCGGGATTTATATAGAAAAGGGTGCAGGTGATATTAAAGGGAGTCAAAAAGAAAAGAAAACGCAGACCGTGATGTAGACTTCAATATCCTCATTAAGGTATATAGGCATTGAAAAGGTAAACCCTCCAATAAGCGGTGGTAATTTTGAGAATCTTTTACTTCAAAAGAGTTTTTGGATTCATTACCTTAAAACATTAAAGGAATAGTTCGGAATTTTGGACATAATGTCTCAATTACGACTTACCCATGATGTACTTGATTGATGGAAACCATTTTCAGCTAATTCCATGCTGTCCCTTCTTTTGGACATACACACGTTGCTAATGCTAGCGCAACCCTATGGTAACCGGAAGCATCCACTACCAAACGCACTTAAACACTCCACAGTGCACCCAAAGCAAATAAAATACGACGACAGTCTATCGGGCTTATTTTGAGTGTTTATATCATTATTTTTGAAGTCAAACTATCGTTGAATCCTTTACTTTGTGCTGACCTATATTCTCTGTGGAAGTATGGTGGCGGAGCGATACTTTACGTTACCTACGAATGTAGTGTAAGTGCCACTATATTCTCGTGGCTAGACCATTTAACGAGCAACTCCCCCACCCAGTCTCACCGGCTATACCTACCCATGCATGACACAGTGGACAATAGTGTCCATCTGTGAGTTCCTCTCACAGCAACAAGAGAAACCCAACAATAGCTTGAACATTTGCCAATACAGTCCTGCTCACTCAAATGCAAAATAAACAATTATTGTGTAATTATACCACGTCATTCTACTGTCAATATATACTACTAAATATAAAGTAAATATACAATCCTACACAGGGGCGCCGTATGGGTGGGGGGGGGGGGAAAGGTTTGGACGATTCTAAGGCCCCTGACTGACAGGGGTCCTAAAAAATGATTAGAACATTAGGAAAAAAAATTTCAATATTAAATTATTAACCTATCATCATTAATAAAATATTTTACTTACAATGTACTAATAAAACTAACGGTTTATTTTTCTTTTCTTGTTTTTGGCAAAAAGTAAACATCCAGAGAGCCTCTGTATTGCCTATTTACATTAAATGGTTCGGTCCTGCCCCCAAACCAGGCACGAACGGTACTTGCTAGCCTAGCGTGAAAATTGCGAATGAGGAGTGCAGATGGAGCATCATGTCTCAGCTTCCTAAAATAAAACCTGCCTTCCAAAAACGAAAACAAAGAAAAGAAAGACAGGAGAGAGAAAGGAAAGGGCGACAGTATGTCACCCAATTTTTCACAAAGGAAGGTGGGTGTATTAGTCCGTGAGTGGTGGAAATTAACCTGTTAGCTAGCCTTAGTCCATAGTGAAATAGGCTACTTTTGCTCCCCTAACATTAGTTACTTAATATCTTAAAGGAATAGTTCGCATTTTTTAGACCCAGGTCAGCTGAGCTACTTATCACAAATTATTTCATAAATTGGGGAAGATATGGGGCTCAAGACCTCCTGCCTCAAGTATGCGGAGCTCAATCTCTGTTAGCCGTTACCTTTGTTAGCCAAATAACATTGATTTAATGGGGGCTTACAGACACCCCCTGACAGCTACTTAACAAAGACACTATTAATAAACCAAACTTAAATAAACACTTCATAATATATTTGTTGCATAAATGCATACCATGTCATCAAAACGTGTCAATATAGCCAAAAAATGGTATTAGTTAGTTTGGACCACTTGCCTTGTCAACGTGATTGTACTTCACGACACCTAGTTTACAACTCCCAGTTGCACGACAGCTGATCATGCCAGAAGTTGCTTGGGAACGGTACATAGATAGCTAGCGTCATCTTTATAAACAACGTTAACACAGACTAGCTAGCAATCCAATTTTTGTGGACTATATTTGAATATGTCTTGTAGCAGTGATGACTATACTGAAGATTACTTTCATTTTTCAAGTGGTGTTCAGGGTTACAGTTTGAACCTGAATATATGGACGATATTGCGAGGGTAGAAAGAGAGGGAGTGCGACTCGCTGATGCTGTAGCTATTATCAGCTGAGAGTGAGACAAGGTAAACGGGCTAACGACAATTGGTGTTTTAGTGATGGGCAGTTTGGCTCTTTTTTCTGAGTCGGCTCGTTCCGTACCGTTCGGTTTGAAGAGTCGGATCGGAGTCGGAGTTGCAAGTTTTTGGTACTTCTGGTTAATACAGTAGGCGACCGTTCGTTTGCTAGATTCTTTCGAGCTACCCGAGCCGCATCTTTTTCTCCCAGCGGCGCGAGCTGGAATTTGAAGTGGTTTCAGACAGCAGAGTTTGGTAGCAAATGAAGTTGGTAAATCAGCTTTGATATTTTATTCAGACGTAGCCTACATCACCTGATTGATACTCATTTTCTAATAGCCTATGCTCAATGTTTTCTGTTCACTCCCTCTGACTTTTCAAGCTAGTTTGCAATCGCATCCAGTTTACATTTATTTAGGCTACAACTTTCCCATCTCTGTTATTCTAGCAGAAGTGTAAAATATTGCTGTCGGTCATTGACTGTAATGTTAGATGTTACATGTAAGAATAGACATTTAATGGTTATATTTGCATAGGCTATAGCTATTTTATTAGTCTATGCAAATATAAATCTTATTTTTGTTTATCAGATCCTAGAATCCAGTAGCCTACTGAAAATGTGGTGGATATGGCTGTGTAGGAGAGATAGCCAGCCAAATCCGACAAACAAGCCAGATCTTGATGTGTGTGTGTGTGTGTGGGCTACAGGAGCCTGTTTCATTTATTACTTTTAAATAGATTTAGTAAAGATTTATTTGGACACCATAAAATATGTTTATTTGAAAATTAGGCTTTTTATTTATTCTATTATACAAAATTGTATTTATCTGTTCACTGTTGTTGTTGGTCAATAGTTCTAAAATAAAAATGCCACCACTTTAAATAAGTAGCCACCTATTTGCTGAACACAATCACATATTAATTTGTTTTATGCTGCAATTCGGTTGCAAACAGCCACATGTAGCCTAATAATTTCGTAATAAAAAAGTAGGCGTCTCGGACTATCATAGATATAACAGAATACCTTTGTTAATGTTTCTGGTTGATCCGACGCTAAGTAGGCTAAACCCGATTATTAATGGTGTAGGCTACAGCATTTGCTCTCTATTAAAACTCGAAAGGACTTTGGTTTGTGTCATGGCTCTGGGACCGTGGAATATTGCCGCGGTTCAGGACGCTGAGTCGAGTTGATTTCATGTTGATGAGAGATAGGGTAGGCTAGTAGGCGACTGTAGGGAACCTACATCTTTTAACAGTTAGCAGTAGTTGTTAGGATCCTGTAATTCTGTCTGTTTATTCTTTATTTGTTATTATTTTCCTGATTTCTTTTCCCTCGCCATTGTCAGTCCGCGTTCCATGTTTTCTGAGATTCCACTCCCTGTCTTTGTCATTGCACTATTCGCGTGATTTTGGGAACATTCGGGTTTCCTCTGTATTTCGTATATCTCGTTTTCTTCCTTCTGGCTTTATTTATATTTGTATATAATACTAATGTACTAATCATACTAACTGTTAGATTAGATTTAATACTAACCTGCTAACAAACTAACATGTATATAATACTAACCAGCTAACCTACTAACATTAGGGTTCTAGAGTTCACTACTAACATTACTAATTACTAATTCATCTTGAGTTTCTATCTGCAGCTGTTATTTCCCTCCTTGTTATCCTATCCCTGTATCCATCTGTGATTTCGCATTCTCTGCACGTGTCCACTTTTGTGTTCCTCCTCTCTGAGCTGTGCACTTGTTTACCTGCTAACTCCAGGTCGTTTGTTATCATTGTGTCTGTGTATTCCAGTCCGTGTCTTACGTTTCCCCTGTCATTGTTTTATTGGTCCCTGTTAACCCTCACTGTTCTCACCTGTGAGCAATCTCCCCTCCCTGCTTCTACACACCTGATTCCCATTATGTCTGTCTCCCTCTGTGTGTATATATACCTTGTCATTTCAGTGTTTCTTCGCGAGTTCCTTGTACTAAATATTTTGCTTCTGTGTTGCCTGTTTTTTCCGAGATTCTGCCCGAGCTGTTTGTTTATTCTGTATATCTGTTTTCTAGTTTTTGTTTCCTGAGTTCTTTGCCTGTTGTTGTTTTGTTTTGTATCCAGTCTGTTTTGTTTTCTTTGTGTTCCTCCTTCGACTCCCTAGTTTGGACCCCTGCCTGTGTTCTCGCGACCCTGTTTTTGGATTCCGCTTTTGTACCTTTGCTGTGCCTTCCCGGTTACGACCCCTGCCTGTTCCTTGACCATTCTTTGGACTGTGTTTTGTTTCTTTGCCTGTCTCCCCGGTTTTTGACCCTGCCTGTTATACCACGGATTGCTGCCTTGCCCATATTAAAACTTCGGTTTTTCGTATTCCTGCCTGCGTTTGGGTCCTTCCCCCTCCGACACCTAACAGTAGTAGCCTAATAATCACTTTGGAATGAGCTGGGGCAATTATCTAATTCACAAAAATGTGTGCAATATTGTTAGATCAAATTAAAATGTATTCGTAAATGATTATAAAACAGATTCGTGCGACCTATTTTATTTTGTTCGGCGCATCACTACTGCTGCTCAACCTAGGTTATAACTAGTGACATCGGCTCCCGGCTGTAGTAGAAAGCAGGCAGAGTCAAGAGCCAGAGCCGTTGGTATACACGATTCCCTCGAACTATCGAGTCTACTCAGCATTAAGAGTCGTTCAAAAATACCGATTCGTTCGCCAACTGCACATCACTAGTGTGTTTTGAGTGTAACGTTAATTCTGTTAGCTACTTAGTTTTCGTTAGATTTACAATGTAAACAGGTGCGCCCGTCTTTCTCGAACTGAGATTCTTTATTTGAATTACTCCGCCGTGAGAGGTTTATTTGACCAACAACCGCAAATATGCAAAATAAAATATCAGGACTCATTTTGTATATGAATTAAAGTTTTTTTGTTAGAAGCTGATTTTGAAATGTGTTTAGTAATTCATTGAGCGAATGTAGAGAGTTTTGCTAGCTACAGTTGTCCGTTGTTTTGCTGTGACTTGAAAAAACAGTAAGTAACGTTATCCGACTCGGTTTCTCAATTAACGTTACTCGCCTCATCCATAACTTGCGCTCTTTGGATGCTGATATAAGGCGTGGGACTGCATTGGGTTTCAGATGAGGTCTTTCTCTCATGGTTTTCCTCCTTGGTATTATAAATTCTTCCTCATCAAAGTTACTGCAGAGCCTAGGTTCCGGATGTGTGTTTACATCAATTTTTAATGATACTAGCCTAACCATCTGGGGTTTTTAATGGAAACTACAGGGTAGTCGATTGGGTTCTGTAGGTGTGTGGTTCCAGCAATTGCGCAGGGTTGGCGTGGCCTGTGGTGGTGGGGTGGTGGAGCCCAATGTGATATCCTCCAAGACCATCACCTCAACCACCCACTCCACCCTCACCACCTGCCTTGCTGATGTAAAAACATGGATGCAACAGAACTTTCTCCAACTCAACTGCAATAAATTGGAAATACTCATCATCGGCCCAAACTCCCTCATCCGCTCCGCCCAGACCTTCTCTCTCACCGTTGATGGTTCCATCGTCACCCCCTCCACCCATGTCGGCAACCTCGGCATCATCCTCGACCCCACCCTCTCATTCCTACCGCACGTCAACCACATTACCAAAACTGCCTTCTTTCACCTCCGGAACATTGCCCGCCTCCGCCCCTCCCTGTCCCTTTCCGCTGCTGAAACCCTCATCCATGCCCTCATAACCTCCAGACTTGACTACTGCAACAGGATCCTCTATGGCTCACCCAACAAAATCCTCAATAAACTCCAATACGTTCAGAACTCCGCTGCCTGTCTGCTCACCTCCACCCGTCGCCAAGATCACATCACCCCTGTCCTCCACAACCTCCACTGGCTCCCGGTTAAACACAGGATTGACTACAAAATACTGCTCATCACCTACAAAGTCCTAAATAACCTGGCCCCTCCCTACCTCTCTGACCTCCTCCCCCGTTACACTCCTTCCCGTCGCCTCAGGTCCGCTGACATGAACAACCTGATAATCCCCAGGACCAAGCTCCGGACCTGGGGCTACAGGGCCTTTTCAGTTGCTGCACCCTCCCTCTGGAACGCCCTCCCCATCCACATCCATCAGGCAACCACCCTACCATCCTTCAAACAGGCTCTCAAGACCCACCTCTTCAAACTGGCTTTCCCCTGTTAAACATCCTCCCCTCTATCCCATGACTCAAATTTTAAATTATACTCCTTCTTTTTTATCTGTCTTATTTATTTTATTTTTTAAATTATTTTATTAATTACCTATTAAGTGATTTTACTGTGTGTGTAATTTTAAACTGTAAAGCGCTTTGAGTATTTAGAAAAGCGCTATAAAAACTGAATGTATTATTATTATTATATATCTTTGCATGGGGCTCAAAATACCCTGATCCTACCATTGGTTTCATGCATAGAGATGTGAAATTCATATTAGTGCTGGGCGATATATCGTGAACCTCGATTTGATTGATATTTTATTAATGCTTGATATGGAAAGGGGAACATTGAGTATTATTTTCTAAACGTTTTCACACGATTTTGTTGCTCTCGCTTTTCATTTTCCGCAGCAGCGCTCCTTCCTTGTTGTGTGTAGACGAAGGGGCGGAGACTCCACCCCTGCCGCTGAGTAGCTCTTGTAGGCAACCAACATGGCGGAGAAAGAGAAAGGTGCAAGTGGGACCGAATTAGTTCCAAAAAAAAGGACACGTAACGTCTGTCATTTGGAAATGGTTCGGTTACAGGCAAAAGTATACTGAACAAACAACCGTAGTCTGTAAGACTTGTATGAAAGATGTTGCGATGAAGACAGGCAACACTACAAATCTGTTCAATCACCTGAAGATAAAGCACGTTATCGAGTACGATGAATGTATCAAGCTAAAGAGAGCCGCAATTCCCTTTGCCGCTCCTGTAACCTCAACCAAACAAACTTCACTAACAGAATCTATGGTCAGCTCCTCCCGTTACGAGAGGACGAGATAACGCCAGCAATCTTGTTCCATATAGCCAAGGACATGATTCCCATTTATACAGTGGGGAAAAAAAAGGATTCAGAAAGCTAATGAAAACATTAGAACCGATACGAGTTGCCCAGTAGTTAATATTTAGCCGAGGAAGCATTGCCTAAACTCTACAATAACGTCAGGGAGAAAGTTACGGCAAGAATTTCAACTGTAAACCACTTTTTTTACGACTGCCGACCTGTGGTCTAGTCGCACAATGCAACCGTATTTGAGCCTCAAGCCGCCTTTCCACTGAATACAACTACGCAAGCAGACAGTCGGATTGCGCCCCCTAGTGTCAGGCGTTCCACACTATTGAATAGGTCATACTGAGTCAGTCATTCTGTCGCAATGTGAGAGAGCACCCGGTACTAAATATCGTTGCCCTGGAGGGGTACAGGGACATAAACCATAAAATGGACCTAGAAAAAGTTCAGGGAAAATAATTTTAACTATTCTAAAGAACATTTAGTCATTTAGAAGTATGTGAACAACCTAGCTGACATTAGCTCGTGGTGCACGAATGGATGACAGAACCCCGGAGTTTACAGTGGGCAAGTGACCACAGGAGGGAACACGTCAACATAAAAACTTTTAGGCTACAAAAACAACAGAGTTAGACACATAGCCTAGCTAACTCACCTTAGTTCCATTTAACATTGGCTAAAGTACGCTAACGTTATACTATACAATGCAAATAAATGTTCAATATTCAGTGGCAGCAAACAGTTGGGCAAAGCTAAAGGATAGCATATGCATTGTCTGTAGCTACTGTATTGATTCACTGTAGCTAGCAAGCGTCAGCCTGATAGCTAGGCTACTTATAACGTTCGGTGCTTATAACAGCTCACGTTTTCATTTAAAATAACACATAGCCTACACGGAAAATCGATTAAAATATCCTTATTTATTAACCCAAATGCTCATCAAAAACCATCAATCAATCAATAATTATCGTACTTATTTTTCTTACTGGTTTATTTTGTTGTAAATAGGCTACATTCACCATTGACATCTATGTTAGCTAGCATCGTTTCGTCATTTCCTGTCTGGTGTCGGAGTGAATTCTGTCGGAAAAGTTGAAATTTTTTAACGTAGCCTCGGTCGGACAGAAAATCCCCGCAGCGCAGTCCACCGGAGCTCCTCGCATCCGATACATGACTGGCCATAGAAAATGAATGACTTCCGGTACGTTCTTATACGTATGTCGTATTCAGTGGAAAGGCGGCTTCACTGTGCACTACGTCGAAGACTGGGAGCTGAAAAAGTATGTGCTTGCAGACAATCTATGCACCCGAAGATCATACAGGCAAGACGATTGCGCAAGGCCTTAAAGATGCCTTAAATTTGTGGAAGCTGGACGAGGAATAGATCTGCATCACCACAGATAATGTTGTCGAGGCAATTGCCCTAAACGGATGGCAAAGACTACAATGTTTTGGCCACAGGTTGCATCAATGTCATCCCTCTCTCACACACACACACACACACACACACACACACACACACACACACACACACACACACACACACACACACACACAAAACTGAGTACACATAGGGGAAACATGTACATAATTGTTTTAACTTTTATGTGTATTGTAGCAATTATTTTTCATACTTTGTTAATAAAATTTTATTTTAGAATTGTATATATTTAATATTTATACAGGTTATAAATATAGTCTATCATTAAAACCTCACAAAATGAGCACTGGGAAAATTTGAATAGGAAAAAAAATAAATTAACTGTTGAAATAGTATATACAATAATTTAGAATAACCTAAACATAGACCTAAGTATTCATATACATTTGTATTTTGACTGTTTAATTAAATGTGTCTCAAATTGTGTTTCTTCATCCAGAGAGAAGCAATCCTCGGATCGACAGGGCCATTGGTATGTGCAAAAAGGTGGTTGCTAGTTTCTCGTTTAGCTGAAAGCGCAGAAGAGATTTGGCTGCAGCTCAGAAGGACCTCAACACACACTGGTCAGTGAATCCCCTACCAGATGGGGTCACGGGCCAAAATGATACAGAGAGTGCTGCAGCAAGAGAAGGCGATCACACAGGTTCTCTCTGCAGACAAAAAAGCACAACATCTCATTTTGTCTTGGCAGGATATCTACATCTTGGAGTCCATACACTTGGGCCTCTCCTGGTGTTCACAGATGCTCTGTCTGCCAAGGCCTATGTGACGGTCTCTTATGTGAAGCCAGTTTTGCACCTGTTTGAGAGTGACCTCCTTGCACCCAAGGAAGATGACACCGAGCTCACCGGGTCAATTAAAAGGGCGATTCTAGACTACCTGAGGGAGAAATATGATGACCCTGCTACTCAGGAGTTACTGAATATGGCCTCATTCATAGATCCCAGGTTCAGTCTTCAGGCTTGTCTTCCTCTCTTATAACCTCTGACATGCATATGTTATAGCCTTATCTGTCATACCAAATGGTGTTATAGTTGTTAAGCTTGTTATTTTGCACTAATTTGTGAAAATTGATTGAAACAAGAGTACCCAAGCTCTAATGTTTTACAACTTATTGTACTTTTATTTTTGTATTTAATTGAAGATTTTCTCATAATGTTATATTAATTTGTATTTATTTTTGTACTTTGGTATTTGAGATTTTTCTTATTTATTTTAGTTTAATAATGATTATTTCACTGTATTTACAATGTTGGTTAATATAGAAGAGCATACCTTCAACAGTCGTTTTGCAAAAATTTGCAATTTGAAATATTCTGAGTTAAAATAATAAGGCCCCCTCCCTGCTTGCTACAGTGGCTTCTTTTATTTTGAGATTATTATATTTTTAAATACCTGCAGGTAAAAGGTCTTTATTTCTTTGTGATGATTATTATATATGATAATTGCTGAATAAACTTTCTGGTTTATAATATAAATCAATTTGATCTGGGTCAGTTGTATACAGGAATATTATTTATAAACTTTAATACGATAAATATCGAGTCATATTGAATATCGACATTAGGCAAAAAAATAGTGATATCAAATTTAGGCCATATCGCCCAGCACTAATTCACATCACTTTATAACGCCATTACACTCTCAAACGTCAACGTGTAAAACTGGCCAATTAAAAAAAAAAAATTGTCATGCATTCCAGGTCATTCTGGTTTTATTGAGGACTCTATCCAATATAGGACATTATAACCTTAGCAATGGTGTTTGCAATGTGCTATTGGATGCTTTGAATAATTACAGCCAGGCGTAACATAATTTGTAGTTTCATTAGTTTAGTTTTAAGCAAACAAATTGTAATTTTCCTGGATTTTCGCAAATATTTACTGTTACGTCCCTACCCTGACTCACAAGTGTGTCCTTCCAATTCATTTGTGTGCTGTGGAGTGGTTGAGATACTTTTATGAAATACGGAACAACGGTGGCACATCAAAACTTATTTTGCCTGTTAATAGCCCTGTTTTGCCTGTTAAAACATTGTGCTGATGAAGATGATGTTTTCCATGATACCATGCTTACTGACGAGGTACAGTAGGATGTTTGTGACGTAGACCCCAGGGTCTATGGCACTTTGGGGCCTGAACAAACAGGTTAAACTGTGATGCATCTCATACATGTATGGAAGGTTTTGTTCCGTTTTATTTTATAGTATGTCTGTTATGTGTCCTGACCTTGAAAAATTAGAAAAATGGTTTGAGCCCCAAGCAATGAAAGGACCATTAGAGCCGGTAGTTCTGGCTTTAGATCTTGGTGAGTAGGTATAGAATGGTAATACCGACATGACTTATGTTTATTTGTTGTTTTTCACCTGTTTTTGGTGTACAGTGTGAAAGTCAATGCTTGTGTAAAAGCTGCTACTTCACCTGTCTCAATTAGAAATTGACATTAACATTTAATTGAGGGTGTCAGATAATCCAATGCCTTTTTAGTAGAAATAATGACTGGCAGTTTTCATTTGGATTTTAATCTATTGGGATGGTTAATGGATTTCCTAACCAAGACTCAGGTATTGAGGGTAAATGCCCCCCCCCCCCCCCCATCTACTGGTTCACCATAAGGATGTATTCTTTCATGCCTTCTTTATATGTTATGCTGATGAATGTACAAAAACAGGCACATTGCAAAGTTTGTTCATGCCTCCATTATACTTAATCTTTTCATGGCCTAGTGGTTTTTTTAAGATTTCAGTATTGGTATGGTGAGTTATTTCTACAATTAAATGTAATTAAACCTAAATAAATTATTAGGGTATTAGGGGGCAATCTACCCCACTAGAAATATTTAGGAATGTGACTGAAGCCATAACGTTGAGCACAGCACAAGCACAGCACGAGCTTTTGAGGCGGTTTTCATTTTTTCTTTGTTATCTTGGAATGTCAATTTAAAAAGGTATACTGTCAGACAGTGTATACTCCCTACATCTTGAAGTAAATTATGTGGCCAGGACATCGATCAACATCTTGTGTTTCTCATGGATGATAAAGTTGTTTCTTAGAAGAAAAAATAAATGAATAAATAATGATGCCTTCATGATTGAACATTTGGGCACCCCTAGTCAAAATGCCTTTTACAATTAATCACATCTAAGTGAACAGACGCTAACCTGACCTCTAAATGGTACAAAGTTAACTATTTACTTTGGCCCTTCAGAGGCAATTTCCACCTGGTTTCTACTAGTTTTATTTAAATGTCAATATCTAAAAAAAATATTCCCTGCACATCCATGGTTTTAAGTTCAAACTGAAGAAGCTGTAACATTCAGAAATTTGCTACAGAATACATTTATTTCAGAATAGTCACATACAGTGTATATATATATATATATATATAATATATAATAACCATAACATACGTCGCCTAATATATTTAAATATGTTTAAAAAAAAAGAATGTACGAAAGCGCGTGTGTATTTACACAAGAATAGCAACGTATTTCAGCCCTAAGTGCGACGGGTGGTCGCTGTGGAAATGTCGACTGTACGGGACTTTGGCAAAATGTAACAAGAAACTCTTCAGGGTTCATTAGAAAACAGCTGTAGCTGAATATACTGGTAAGTACTTGGATTCTTAAACATATTTATACGAGAGATTTGAGGAAGAAAAAAAATTTGGTGTCTTCTAAATCAAAAGTGCATCAGGTATTGTATATAGTACAGTAAGCAAGGGAAAACGGCAAATGCTCATTTGTACAACGTTTTTAAAAAATATTATTTTCTTAGCGTGTATAAACGGTGCATTTTACAGTCTGGCTGTAGCCAGATGTGACCTGGCATAACACCACCTGACTACGCCACCTTCGGAATTACGCCCAAAGAAATAGTTTGTACGACTCAGAGTTATGATCAATTCCCACATAGGCGCGTTCAAGTAAATGAACAAGCAGAGACGTGGATTCAATAAAAACATGTAGTTTATTTTTACAATCATAAAAACACCATAGAAAAACCCACAGGATTCCCAAAAATACACAATTAGCCGGTGGTAGGTCTTCCCCGCCACTAGGGGTGCTACTGGGTGCGTGCGGGTACAGGTCCGTGGAGAGTGGATGACTTACCGGAAGTGGAACCGAAAGGTCACTCACTCGTGAAGGTGCCCACAGACCTTGGCTGTGTCCCAATCAGAGCCCTGTTCCCTGTCCACTCAGACCCCTGTCTACTATGTGCCCCGTCCCCTCACATTGCAAGCAGTGTGCGAAAGAAATCCTGCAAAACTCTTTCCAAACTAGTGAGGAAGTAGTTTTTTTTTTTTATTGAGAGTAGTAGGGATATTAAAAATACAAATACATACGGGACCCCAGGGAAAAGGCGGACAACACAGTTTAAAACAAGTTAAAACTCAAACCGCGCCCAGCGGCCGGAGCTCCACGTAGCTAGTTACCGGCGAATTGATACAATTCTAATATCGGCAAAACAGGAACTAGCAACGTCCTATAATGGCACAAAATATTTATTAGTGCACATGCAGTGTAGCATTCTTACCACAACGTTTTAGCCCATTTTAACCATGACATTACATCAGAAGCTAAATGCTTTCCTACTCCTACCATTAACAACATATATAAAAAATTAAAAGAAATACCTCTATAGGCTAGGCACATGCAGTCTCAATTGAGATTAAGCTCCAACACTCCGTCTATGGTGACCTACAATAAAATAATTTTCATCAGGCCTACATGGAACATGACGTGGGCTGCAAGTAACACAGAGCAAACTGCAACGTACCTTGAAGTCAGACAGGAACTTGCAGACAGGAACAGGGAAGAACAAGAACCCCAAACAGGTAAGGCATTTCCTTGTACCTAGTTACTGCAGCCTATTTATAGGCATTCAGAAATGATTGATATGTTTTTCAGCAAACCACATACCTGAATGCATGTTAACCTAGCCTATTCGCTAGTTAGGGTGACCTGTACATCGTAACCTGTTACACAGAGGAGGGTCGTAAGTGCTTTGGGCTATTAATAGCACCCTCCTAATTTATTGCATTGCAGTGTAACTGGAGAAGCTGAGGTTTTCGCAAGAGGCTACCCTTTTAAAAAATACTGCGTCAAAATTTACGGGGTTTTCTTAAAGCTGTAGTTTATAATTTCAGACGAACATGAATACTGTAATTGATATGTCTCAACCACTAGGGGTGAAGTTTATAGTTAAACATGACACATTTCTTCAAATTTTAAAGCAAGATTACTTTTTATTTTAATTTTTTACAGTTTCAAAATAATAAAAAAAGACAAAAGACCCTGTGCAAAAGTTTGGGAACCCTTATGGATTATTCTTAGTAATCATCTTTTTAAAAAGTAACAAAGGCCCAGGCCCAGGCCCAGGTGATTTACTCGGTAGGGCTTCAATGGGTCAGGTGAATATAATTCCAGGGCTGAACTATTTATTCTGAAGTAACTCCATGCTTTCTAAAGCTTTCGACTGCGGTGCCTGTTCTGTCTGGTGTTAACGACCATGGGTTCCTCTAAACAGTTGTCCAAGGATGTCAGAATCAAGATAGTTCACTTCCACCAACAATGAGAAGGCAAAAAAAAAACTCAGTGTTTCAAACTACCTATTTCCACTGTCAGAAACATTATCAGAAAATGGAAGACAAATGGAACAGTTGAAGTCAAAGCAAGATCTGGAAGACCAAGAACAATTTCAGATAGAATGGCCCGAGACCCGGTGAGAAATGCTCAGAAGAACCCACACCACTGCAAAAGAACTACAAATTTTCCTATTGAACTCTATGGAAAAATAAGTCAGGAGAAGAAACCCTTCAAGTTATCCATCCATATCTACTGTATTTCTGGCAGCAGAGTGATGGTTTAAGGCTTTTTTGATACGTCAGACCCTTGATGAGCCATTTAGCCAACCATGTGTTCCACACTGTTCCAGTGTAATTTAAAGCTAAATCTAGTCCCACCCCCCAATTCCCATAGAGATCCATTCAAATGCAGAGGTTATAGTATCGCTTCTAAGAGTACCTGGAAATAAGATATCAGGAGTCTTTTGATATCCTTTTATACAGTCATGATGGCATCACCTTTTTACCTGTGGAATACCTGTTTACCACAGAAGTTGTTTGAGAGAATGGCAAGAATGTGCAAAGCTGTTATCAAGGCAAAGGGTGGCTACTTTGAAGAATCTAAAATATAAGACTTTTTTTATTTGTCTAACCCTTTTTTCGTTTTTGCATAATTTAATTTGTGTTATCTCATAGTTTTGATGTCTTTACTATTCCAAAATGTGGAAAACAGTAAAAATAATGAAAAAAAACCTTCTATGAGTAGGTGTGTCCAAACTTTTGACTGGTACTGTATGTTTGGAGAAAAAAGGGTGAAGCATTTGTAGAGAACAACATCTTGCCAACTGTTAAGCATGGAGGTGGATCCATTATGCTTTGGGGTTGTGTGGCAGTGAGGGGCACAGGAAATATTGTGCGGGTGGAAGGAAGAATGGATTCCTGAATGAATGAAGAATGAATATAAAGAAATTCTAGAGGCTAATGTTCGATGGTCAGTCCAAACATGGAAGTTGATGAGATGGTTGGGTATTCCAGCAAGACAATTCTACAGCATACCTCAAAATCAATCATGAAGAGAGATCTCAAACATGCCGTACATACAAGGAGGCCGAAGAATATTTCTGAGCTAGAGTTGTTCTGCCAAGAAGAATGGGGAAAAATTCCAAAAGCAAGACTTGAAAGACTCTTAGCTGGTTACAGGAAGCGTTTGCAAGCTGTTATAGTTCAAAAATGAAAATATAGTAATCTTGCTTTAAAATTTCTAGAACCGTGTCATACTTTGTACCATTTGAGCTCAGGTTAGCTTCTGTTCACTTAGATATTAATTGTAAAAGGCATTTTGACCAGGCATGCTAAAATCTTTTGCACCCCACTGTATTGATTTTATAACAGGTATGGCTACTATTTGTACTCTAAGAATATGTGCACAGTGCTTAACAAAGAAATATCCTGACCATATACTGCCAATTGGAGTCATTGTTGCATAATTGATGGCTTTCAGTGTGTAAACACACAGGCAAGGGCATCGGAAAACACAACAGACTATATTGCTTGCAAATATAATTCGTCATATGGAATTTGTGCTGTGCAAGAGGGATACTTTGTTGATCAAACAAAAAAAAAATGTAGGTGTAGAATTGATTGTCCTACTTAAGCAAAATTACAATACAGTGCCGACTGAAAAGAGTACATCCCATCATCAGTGGGTTCCTGCTCTAATAATCTCAAATTTGAAAATAGATGAAGTGGTCAGATTTATGGCTGTGGCCTAGTTATACTTTTGACCTGGATTCTGCAGTTACGTGGACAAATCCCAGATGATCTGCTGACCAGCTGAACAGCACACTGACTTTCTAAAGAAACATTTCTAAATCATATACTGAAAATGTAATCAATCCAAATTCTAATACAGACATTGTGCTATGGTTAGTTGCAGTCGAAGTCGGATGTTTACATCCACTTAGTTTGAAGTCATTAAAACTAATTTTCAACCACTCCACAGATTTCATGTTAGCAAACTATAGTGTTGGCAAGTCAGTTAGGACATGTACTTTGTGCATGACACAAGTAAGTTTTCCAACAATTGTTTACAGAGATTATTTCACTTTTAATTCACTATATCACAATTCCAGTGGGTCAGAAGTTTACATACACTAAGTTGACCGTTCCTTTAAATTTTTAATATTTGGTCACATATGCTTTGCATGCCATGAATTCCTGATGTCTGTGACCCAACAACATCAAAAGACTTGGGGCCCTATCTTACACCCGGCGCTAAGCAGCGCTAACCCAAACGCAAGTGTCTTTGCTATCTTACACCCGGCGCATGGTTCATTATAACACCTTGCATTCACGTCGTTTAAATACCATGTATTCTTGCGCCAGTTGCAAGTGAACTGGGCGTGTTGGTCTTAAAATGAGGAGTGGCCAGGATTATTTTTGGCGTATTGCTATCTTGAGCCAGCAGAAAACGCTTGCGCTAGAACCACCACAAACCTGGTCTAAAGTCATGTCACAGTTGTTTACATGTTATTTTAACGACGCATATAAGTGTGTCTACATAGGCGTGTGCACAACGCGCGTACACCCTCCAGTCTGTTACACACAGGGGCGCGCACAAGCATGACTAAAATATCAAGATTACAATGTGAAATATTATTATTGTGTAGGCTATATCAAAAAATGCATAATAATAAAAGGGTCCATAGGTCAAAGACCACATACCTGTCCGTCAGCTTAGTCCATCAACATCCAAGCGATGTGCGATGGTGTGGGACAATGGCTATCCATTAAAAAGGAACTGATAACACCTATATCAAGCCTAATGCGCAAATTGTCATTTACACCTAATGTGTGAATTGTCATTCAATGGAAAAGTCGCGCACTGCAATAGACGGACATTTGAGTTCTGAAAATGCGCTTCAGATGTCATTACAAAACAGCTCTGTTTATCTAGGAATACAGCCTGTAAGTAAATAGAATGGTTGTGAATGAAAAAAGTTCAAAACCTTGTCCAGTGAATATTGCATTTATTGTTTTTCAATAGCCTAGGCTACAGCGGATTCGCTGTGCATAAGGTTTTTTCGATAGCCTATGGTTAAAAAACGGAGCTAAATGTCACCTTGTTAACTGAATTGTAACCTTAGCTATTCTTCGTCCTTCACATGCCAGCAGCCATACCACCAGACAATCTGCTCCTGCTGACCACCTGGGAAAACTAAGTTGCTGCTGGAAGTGGTGTTGGTGGACCAGTAGGGGGGAATCTTCCCTCTGGTCAAATAAATCCCAATGCCTCAGTGCAGTGATGGGGACACTGTGCTGTAGGAGATGCCATCTTTTGGATGAGACGTTAAAACCGAGGTCCTGACTCACTGTGGTCATTAAAGATCCCATGACACTTATCGCAAAGAGTAGGGGTTTCCCCGGTGTCCTGGCTAAATTCCCAACCTGGCTCTTTCATTCTGCCACCTAATCATCCCCCAGTTTAATTGGCTAATAATCATTCTCTCCCTCTCCTCAGCTGATTTGTGGTGAGCATTCTGGCGCAAAATGGCTGCCACTGCATCACCCAGATGGGTGCTACACATTGGTGGTGGTAGAGGCGAGTTTCCCCCTTGTCACTGTAAGTGCTTTGAGTATTGCGAAAGGCACTATATAAAAACGAGGTATTATTATTATTATTATATTTTTTAAATTACAGTTTCCATACTCTCAGCTTATTAAAACCCCGCTGATTTCACCTGTTATTGCATAATGGAACAAAACATTTTAAAGAGAACTAAGCATCTAATTAGAAACGAAAACAAATTTTCAGCACGTTACACAATTAATTTATAATTAATTTTAATGCCATTATCTGCATGTGTGCTTTACAGGAGCAGGTCTGTTTCTGTCATGGTTTATGACCCTCTTTCCCTTGCGGTCGTGTTCCTCGGTCGCCACACGTGGGCGCTGCTCTGTTAGTGGAGTTTTGGCTCCGTCTTGTCTTTTTGTGGATAAGTCTTGTCAGCGTTCACAGGTGTGCGCGTTTGCCGGTGAGCTATATAAGCCCATGTTCCCTTCGTTCTGGGCTTTGATATTGATTGTTTGTTGATTGTATTGTGGTGTATTGTCTGGCATTATTTGTGCTGTTTTGTGTGCGGTATTATTTTGCCCTTTTAATGTTTAGCCAGTATGATTAGGTCTAAGTTTTTATGGAGACCGTTTTGCTCCGTTGTGCTTTATTGGAGTTTTGCGGGACTTGCCTTTGTGCTTTGAGCTTTAAGGTTGAATTCCTTTTTTGTGTGCTCGTTTCTGTCACCGCTTTCTGGTCTTTCCTTTTTGTCTGTTGCCTAGATCTTTTGCCCTTTTCTGTCTCTCTCCTCTCTCTGTCTGCTGTCTTCCGTGAAAACGAGAGGAGTCTTTGTTTGATTGTATGTATTTGTATGGTAGTTTCTTACTAAGAGACAGGGCGTTTTATCATACTGACTTTAGGGCTTTATTTCTTCTTAAAGGCAGGGCGTGTGGACTTTACGCCATGCGTAAATAGACTTTACGCCATGCGCTTAGACCAAGCGCCAAGATCGCCAAGATAGAGCCCTTGATATCTGATTTTCTGGTACTCTTACAAGCGATACTATAACGTCTCTGCATTTGAATGTATCTCTATGGGAATTGGGGGGTGGGACTAGATTTAGCTGTAAATTACACTGGAGCAGTATGGAAACACATGGTTGGCTAACTGGCTCTAAGTCATCAAGGGTCTTACATATCAAACAAGCTTTAAATCATCACTCTGCTACCAGAAACACAGTAGATATGGATGGATAACTTGAAGTGTTTCTTCTCCTGGCTTATTTTTCCATAGAGTTCAATAGGAACATTTGTCAGGAGAAACAACCCTTAAAGTGATCCATCCATATCTACTGCATATCTGGGAGCAGAGTGATGGTTTGAGGGTTGTTTGATACCTCAGACCCTTGATGACTTACAGCCATTTTACCAATCATGTATTCCATACTGTTCCAGTGTAATTTACAGCTAAATCTAGTCCCACCCCCCAATTCCCATAGAGATCCATTCAAATGCAGAGACGTTATAGTATTGCTTGTACGAGTACCAGCAAATAAGATATCAAGTCTATTGATGTTGTTGGGTCAAAGACATCAGGAAGTCATAGCATGCAAAGGATATGCAACCAAATATTAAACATTTAAAGGCACAGTCAACTTAGTGTATGCAAACTTCTGACTCACTGGCATTGTGATATAGTGAATTAAAAGTGAAATAATCTGTCTGTAAACAATTGCTGGAAAAATTACTTGTGTCATGCACAAGGTAGATGTCCTAACTGACTTGCCAACACTATAGTTTGCTAACATGAAATCTGTGGAGTGGTTAAAAATGAGTTTTAATGACTTCAACCTACGTGTATGTAAACATCCGACTTCAACTGTATATATAAAAAATATATTGGAAAATCCTCATTCTTGGATCCCATTAATTTATCATATAGTACATATCATGAACATTGCACTGGTAAACTTTATAGACTTATGACTACCTCCTGGGATTTTCACTCTATAGGGTTTCAGTAGCAAGGGGAAAAATACAGTCTATCACCTCAATAACTACATACCTAATGGCAAATGATCTGGGGATCATAAAAACAAGAATTATGAAAACATTTACACACCAGGGCATTATGGGTGCATCAATATGATTTGCTGGATATGAGTGGACATGTGCATTCAAAAGGTAAGTTTCAAAAACATTTCACATAGGGTAAAATGGGAGGTGATGTCCAGATCATTAGATTTTGATTATTAGATTATTTTCCAAATTCCGGACTTCATGTCCCATCAGTCCCCGTGTGAAATGTTCTGTGGTATTCAATATCTGTAAAAAAATAAATAAATAAAATATAAAAAATAAAAAATACACCTTGAAATGACAAGGACAAATAATGATGGATAAGGGAGTTTCAAACAAGGGTGATGGATATACTGAACTAGACATTCTGCTTGTGCTGGTATATTTCCTTTGTCTATTTTATGATAGGAGGTACAGGTAGTGGCCAAAAAGGTGGAAAAATGAGGGACACAAAGTATATTTAAATCAGGTGCTTTTCCTGAGTTAATTAAGCTATTAACATCCAAGCATGTTCTGCACAATAATTCTGGGCAGGCTTTGTTGCCTGTAATTATGACTAGCATGGTTAGAAGACAAGAAGGGTGATTCTTGGGGCACATTTGGCAGGACCTTGCTGTAATGAAGACAGCTCAACTTGCTACTGTTTCATGAGGAACATCGTCTAAGGTTATGTCGGCATGGAATTCAGCCCAGAGGGAAAGACATCATAAACAATGGGAAACAGTTGTCATAAATGCATATTCCTGGATCAAAATGTCTGTGCATTAGTTCAAGGTGCAGGGCTAACAAGTGACCAACTCTAAATCAATTGCCTGCAAATTTCTATATAGGGTATTAGCTGGCACTTTAATCAAGAACAGTCTGTTAAGAACTCTACAGAGCAGGCAGGATAACTATCTATTTACAGTGCACCAACCTCTCATTTCAGCAAGACAATGCATGTTTGCAAGTACAGTGGTGCAGGCAATAGACCACTGGCAGTGGAAAATGTGATATTGTAAGATGAGGTGTTTTGATGAGCAGCACAAGATTATCCATACTCCATGGCCTGTTCAGTCACTAGATCTTAACCCAAGCAAACATTTTTTGGGAGATTCTGGAATGATGTATGAGACACTGTTTTATGCAATGATTGACTTTCTTGTAGAAGTAAGTGTCCCAACCATCCTGCAGAAATCCAGACACTGGTAGATTCTAGGCCAGGGAAGATGCAAGATATTCTGGTGGCATGTGGTGGTCTAACCTCCTATGAAGTGACTTAATATTGATGTTTACACCTTTTTTTAACACTACCTGTATCTAATGACTATCTTCATAAAATAATTCATTATGAATTTCAATGAGAAATATGATTTAAATTTTACTGTCTGGAATAAATATTTATCACTAAATATTGGCTACTTTCCTAACAAGCAAGATAGAACTTCAATGCTACGATTGAGGTAGCAAAAGAAAAAATGTGATTGCAGTACGTGAGTTGCATTTGATGTAAGTCCTAAGATTACATTAAATGCAAGGGAATATGTGAAAAATGTACAGCCTTGTACATAAGGAAATGTATTGTCACCAACTTTATAATCCCCACTGTTTTAATAAAATTAAAACCTAAATCGCTCAAAAAAAGTTAAAATGATGAATGCCAATTCATAAAATTTATTCAGCATTTTAGGAATAAAGCAATTGACTAATGTAGCTGTGTCTTTTGTCTGTGGTATTTACAGCATATGATATGAAATGTACAGAAATGTATCATGTAATAATAAACAGACAAAATATAGGTAATTCAAAACATGATTTTTAAAAGCAAAGATGATTTCAGTGGCAACCAACAGTGCTGAAATATGATATGGCATTACATTTTTTATATGAATAATTATATTAATAGTTCAGTTGTATGCGGTGAAAATGTACAGTATATCCTTTTGAGTTTTAGCAGATGTAACATTTGCTGTAGCTTGCATGGTTAAAATAGTTGGCCTTACAAAACCTTTACTGCCCAAAGAAGACCACATTGGTTGAAATGTGTTAATGCATACTGTACACCCTGAAGGAAATGATTGTTTGAATGTGGGACATCTGTTTGAAGCACTACTCATGAATTTTATGCAGTGCCTAGAAAAGCATAATAATAAAAACAGCTCCCTTACCTCATCTAATACAGGTTGCTTGCTTTCAGCATAGCATTAACTCAAAGCAAACATGTAATGTAATAATCATTAGCCAACATCACTATAATGTGGACGTATTATTTAAAATTAGATTCCTAATAATACTGCAATGATAGGTCACCATTAAAAGGCAGTTTTGCTGCAGTTTTTTTGTTGTTGTTTGTTTTGTTTTTATCTCTCTGAGGGAGGGAAATAACTAAGGAACAAAGCAGTGAATAAACCTAAACGTAATACAAATTTAAAACAATACAAAACATCAAAAAATGTGTTAACTTTAGCAGCAACCCCTATTTTTTTCCCATTCCATGTTCAGTGGCATTCTAAATCAACCAGCACCTCACACACAAGTGCATTGTTCTGTCGTATCTAGTTTGGTAGCAGGTGAAAATGAACTGCTTGAGTTGCAGCAATTAAATCCAAATTCAATGCATAGGTTTTCAGATATATTTTTTTGAGAAAATTGTGCACACCTTGTTGATTTTCACGGGTGCTTGGATAAGGTAATGAATCTGGAATAAACGTAAATGACTTACACACACCGTATCTTGCAGTAATCTCCTGTTTTATTAGTGCTGAAGTTTCGGTCAAAAGACCTTCATCACAACATTGATTCATTTTTACCAGGAAGTAATTTTAAGGACACAACAATCTTTTTCCCATAGTGTACTACTGAGGTATTAACATGAGCTGGATTTAACATTTTGCATAATGCAAACAGATTCTTTTGGAATGCAGGTAAGTTTACTACTGCCTGACAAATCAGCAACCAATGATGTTGAGCACTTGGTGAAAACTAATTTTTATACCCGTGCATGCGTAGCGCTGCAATTGCAATCACTCAAGTCCGTGTGTCTGTCTGTCAATAACAGCCTTAGTGCCTACAGTTCCGATCCGGTTTCGATGAAAATCCACACACAATTTCCTTAGATTTAGTTACACCAAGTACTTTCTGAGTTAAATTTTCATTTAGTTATCCTGTCATGCGAGCTCAGGACTCGACTTTGAAATTGAAATAAACCTATTTTGCGAGGAGCTTGTACAGTAACTTATCCTTCAGTCGCCACCGGAAGGGTACTTAGCACTAGCCTATTACTACTAGTTATTGTGGGTTCATGATGCTCAATCATTCAGTCCAGTGGATCAGCATAACCTCGGACTGCACAACATTCACAGAGGTGTTCTCGTGATGTTGATGTTTTATTTTGGAAAGTATTGTGTGGTTGTATGCTAAATATAGCCTACTACCTAACATTAGCTAGCAGCAATATAAGGAGTTGGATCGACATCAAGGTTTAATTACAACTGTTTTATTATAGGTTTGCTACCTCATTCAAAACCCATAGATTGTATATGAAAGCCACATTGGGCCTCCTCTTATTTTTCTCTTAACTTTCTCTTCTCTTAATATTCATTCTTGAGAGATGTTCTTATGTGGACTTCATGTTGGATTCACCACGCCTCCAGAAATATTCTTACAAACCAGTATAAATTTACCTGTTCTTAAATGACCGTACATTCACAGAAATTCTCTATTAGCATAATTAACACCCCCACCAGCTGTCCTGTTCCCAGAAGACTCATTCATAAAACTGGCATCTTACCAAAAAAAGGGGTAGAGAAAAAAGACTCAGTGAATCATGAGCACATAATTCAAGAGAACTGATTAGAACCAATACGTTTTCTTTGTTTCACCTTTTACTTTTTGCACTTTTTCACACAAGCATGTTGTGAATATATATATACTGTATATATTGCATCTGTACCCATCTGTACCTGTAGCCTATACCTTTGTTTGAATTTTCTCCCTATTTTATGTCAATGTGTGGGTTTCTTTCATTCATTTTTTCTTTAATTTATTTTTGCAACCTACACACCTGGATTATACCTCTCAGGATTACATGAATTGCACAAACTAATTTGAAAAAACCTTTCACATAGTTGTGCGCTTTCCTGGCCTCAGCCAGTGAAACGCATGGGGGGAAAAAAGAGAAGAAAAAATATGTTCTAGGCTAGTTAGTAATTCTGGAGTGAAACGAAATGTATTTCTGGTTGATAATATCAGGCAAGTCGTACTCTGCTCTGGACCAGGCAGCGAGTGAGGACGAGCTGTATTTTGCATTTAGGTTATCAACTTGTTCGTTGATGGAATCGAGGCTGTTGTTTTCAATTGTGGAAGGTAAATGCATGATGCTTGCTATTCATTTATGTGTAGGCTACAAAAATATTTCAATATAGTAATGTGATTATGGTGAGCAATTTATAAATTCAAACTTTTATTTTACTTTAAATGATCGAAATGAAAACAACCAGTTTCTGGGAATAAAATGTATGCCTAATTGCAGGTTGCAACCACCCATAAATACCTACGAGTAAATCCAAAATAAGAGAAAAATCGTGGATGCCATAAAACTGTAAACATTTGTTATCTGCCACATAAGAACAAATTTGTGCATACGAGTGGTTCTTGCATGAAGCCCATTGTGTATGGATATCTCAAATAATACACTACTCTCAAAATTATAAACTTTATTTCTGCAGCCTTGGACAAAAAAAAACCATTCAGCTGTGCAGATTGGGTTAACAGACACTAATCACTGCTCACGTCAACCATAGTTACTAAGTTTTTCCAATGGAAAGTAACTAACGCATGCTCAAAAAGTCCCTGGAAGTAGCTAAATGATGTCATATGTGACCCGCTCTGCAAAAATGAGTCGGATGTCGCATATTATGTTTACACGTACAGGGCGATTGAATGTTGTGGGGTGATTTATTTCTGAAAAATATATTTTTTTTTATTAGTTTGTTTTGTTTCTTTTATATCCATATGCTCAGATAAAACCGAAAGAAGTATTCATTTTGATTCCTAAAGTTGTTTTATTAAAGGATTTTGTTGACTCTTTTGTTTCAAGTTAATTCTTTTGTTTGCTATGATGCATAAAATTTGCGAGTTTTTGCCCCTCTTGCGATCGTTTTTATATTCACCCCCGAGTTACATTTTTGTATCAACCGAATGGAATGGAAATGAGGTCATCGTTGACTTGACACGTACACGGAAGCGTAGCGTCGATATCGTATGCACATACACATGCACATGACCGTATTCTCCGAAGCTTCGTCTCGTTT
The DNA here is from genome assembly GCA_029718625.1 of Synaphobranchus kaupii. Taxonomy (NCBI): domain Eukaryota; kingdom Metazoa; phylum Chordata; class Actinopteri; order Anguilliformes; family Synaphobranchidae; genus Synaphobranchus; species Synaphobranchus kaupii. Next base: position 98,637,104 of record CM056377.1, on the reverse strand, counting down.
CTTATTTCACTTTGAGCCATTTTTACAGTTTTTCCTGAGCAAAAGTTATCGGAGTGTTGGTTTTGAAAATCAATTGAAAATGGCCGAGAGAGATCATCTTTTTTTTCATGACATTTGTGAAAAATATATTATTTCAAAAAATCATAATAAATCAATGCAATACCGTAGAGCACTCCGACATACACCAATTTGAAGCTTATGCTCTTTCAAGCCATATGAATAACTTTGTTTTGGCCACATCAGACTCATTTTTGTAGAGCGGGTCACATATATTAATTTGCATATTTACTACATCATCGCATACTGATTTGCATGTGAAACCTTGTGTTCCATGAAGGAGGGAGATTTTCTGAATACATGCATAGAATAGAATAGAACATTTTATTTTATATATCACAGGGTGTATAATTTTATTTTGTACATTACGAGTGTATTATTTTATTTTATATATGTACAACGGTAGATTTGACTAATTGGGAAAGTTTGGTTTTGTTTTGACTGAATTACAAATACCCTTAAAGAGATTAAATGTGTTTGATTGAATTCCACCATAGATATTTTTCCTCCAAGTTGTGCAAAATGACCTTAACCATGCTTCTTTCCTTGTTACCTTCTTATTATACTATAGAGCTCCGTAGTCCCGCCCACTATGGTGACGAACGTCTGGTGCCACTTTTCGGAAAAAATATAATGGGAAGTCAATGGACGGAAAATGTTTTTTTTCTATATTCAGGCAGCTAGACATTCAAAACACCCAAGAGAAGGGTTGTCACATTTTAAAATAAATTATAAAATTGGTAATTATGTCCAAGAAATAAACAACAAAAAAGACTCCACTGCTGGAGTGAAAGCCATAAAGCTGACACTTTTGACATGGCCAGACTGATAGTGATTCTCGCCCTTGGTGATACTCTTAGTTTCACTTCCATAATAAGAGAAAGTGATAGCCTTTTTTGCTAGCAGAGTGGCTGGTAGCTGCTACTTTGACCGGTAGCTACTTCCATAATAAGTTAGAGCAGACCGAGTGATAGCCATTTTCGCTAGCAGAGCGGCTGGTAGCTAGCAAAAGCGGGAGCCGGCACTGTACGACCGGGAATTCTGGGTAGTGTAGTTATGTTTCTCAAACTCCGTTAATTATACGATTCAAATTAAATGCAGTGGTGAGTATATAATGGACTTTGTATCACATATATGTCAAAGTTTGGTACATACAATGCCATTGTATTATCATAAGGGTGACTGAAAGATCCCGAAGTGGGGGCAGGTAATGGCTTCCGGCAGTCCTGCGGGACCAGCCAGGGATAGGAGGGGGCGGAACTACGGAGCTCTATAGGAGTTAATGTGATAACAGCACAATTCTACATTGTCCTTTAGAAGTTCTAAAAGGAAAATAATGTTTTTCAGAGTACTAAACAGACTTTTGACACTGTGTTTGTGTCAGATTCAGTAAGTCCATGTACAACGTAGATCGTATGAAACGAGGGTAGCAATCCTTCTCCATCAGACCGTAAATTATACCCTGTGCCTCACTGAAGCTGGCTGGAGATGGTGTCCTGAGGCTTTGCTTCGTCGCCTCCCTGGTGTAGAAGTCAATATTTATCTGAAAATAGTAAATAGTAAAATCCATTATCAGCCCATCAACCTTTAATAAGCTCAGAACATTATCATGAGAAAACCTGCACCTATATCATGGTTATACAAATGATTTTCTTTTTGTTTGTGCTTTATCATTTTTGCATATATGATCCCGCTGGAAAATGCCTTCTTGGAACCAATGAATAAGATTCTGTTTGTGGTAATGTGCTTCTCTGATTCAGGATTCAAATGGTTTTTGCCGTGTTACTCAATAACATGTTCAATCATGTTGATCAGATGATTACATTTACCTCTCTGGGCGCTTGAATGTTGATAAACTCCTCATAAATCTCATTGGCTTTGGTCACCAGTTTTGCATGAGGCGTAATCTTTTTGTAGTCCTCACAGGCCAGCCAGAACTCAATGTTCTCATCACTGAACTCTGTCTTGAGAAATTCTCTAAAGGCTGCCATTCCATCTATAAAATAAACAGGAAGTGTATTCTGAAAACAACAACCAGCAACACAGGCAAGTGAGCATCCTATCATAAATAATAAATCTGTCTAGGCATGTTTGATCATATCTGAAGGGTCAGGTTTACATCTCTAGGTTTTTGTAGTAACAGTTTTCTTTTTATATGTCATTTTATTAAATGTATGTTGATGACATCATTGGAGCTTTCTTTTATTCCATCCTATGTCACATGACAGTTAATCAGTATTATGTTAGGGGAAAGTACCAGAAACAAACTGTTTCTGGCTCAAAAAACAACATTCCCAGCTTTAGAGATTCCCTATGTCACATGACTTAATGAAGGGTTTGTTTTATGGTGCCTTTGGCTGCCTGTATAATAAAAACAGTGTCAGCAAAAACCACAAATTTACTTACTCACTTACATTTATTTATTTATTTATTAAATTTCAATACCTCAACATTATATCAACCCTAAAATTACAATTTGAGTATATATCCTAGTGGCAGTAATATCCTTTTTTGCACAGTGATGCCCTCATTAAAAATATAGGAATTCCAATAGCATTAAAATCTTCCTTGGCATTCGCCATTCTCAACCAGTCACCAAATTAAAGAAACAGGTCAGTTCAAGTAAAAGTCCTGAAAAATAGTCTACATGGGATGTCTTTGTAAATGACTGAAACAGGCATCCTGTCAGCCACTCAGTTCTATATGCTTTATAAAGAAGTGCTAAGCTGTTTATGGTCTTTGTCTGGCCTGGCTTCCAATGTGATTCATATACAGGCTGTTCTAACTGATGTTTCAGCAGTCTGTGATGAAGTTAAATTGGTCATTTGGCATGTAATTTACTGGCACAATTAGAACCAAATGTTCTGATTGGCTGTGCTGAATTTACAATGAGCACTTTAGATACAGAATGACAGATCTTTTATGAGCATAAGACCCTGCTTTATCATTTTGAACACTTCGATTTTACATTTCATTTTGTCAGAGAAAAAAGTGCATTGATTGTGGTTTCTCCAATATGTGTAGTAGCCCGCGCACAAAGAAGAAGTAGCCTGCTTGATTTGTGGAGGCATATTATTTATGCCCAAGAAAATCAACTGTTGTGGGCAATGGGGTCTATGGACATGCTCTCCAGCAAACAGTTTTTTAACTGATCCATAGCTAATTACATCTATGCTGTACTGCTATAGCCTTTACCCGATGTACAAACTATGTGAAAAACATCGATCTTCTGTCAAAGGGTGTGTGTGTGTGAATGTGTGCGTGTGTGTGTGTGTGTGTGTGTGTGTCTGTGTTTGTGTGCGTGCACATGTGTATGCATGTTTTAATTGTCACACAGATGAAGAAGTCTTCTTTTACAGAAGAATGTACAATAAGGAAAATATTAACAAAGTTCTGCATCATCAAATCATCAAAAAAAAAAAATCCTCACTTTGTTTCACATTACATTATACAGATCAAATGTTCTACTTACATATTTTAATTAATCTATTTTAAAAATCCACCACAAAACAACAATTCCATCATAAAACTACAACCTTACAGTTGTAGTTATTACAGCATCCAGTTGTCCATGCCATATTTTCATTTTGGCATTGGACAGGTGGCATTTATGGGATATTTTAAACACATGAAACAGTGTTTTACACTTCTAGCAATTAAGCATTTGTTGATTTATTTTCTCTTGGAAGATAGGTATCATATATTCCTCTGGCAAATTTCCAGATGGTGTTAGACTAGGCCACAGACAGTACATAGAGATTGTACTTTTATGTAATAATAATAATAATAATAATAATAATCCAGAAAGATGTATTAGCGGAAAGTGCATTTTAACTTAGGTAGAACTTACGCTCATGGGAGAGAAGTACATCAAAAGACTCAGACCATTGTATGACATCATCTGTGGATAACCTAAGAGAGGATACATTTCTAAATTAGATAATGTCTAATTTGTAATGCCCACTTTTCAATGAATAAGTACACTAGTCAAGACAAGTACATAACCTACAGAATGTATATAACTGCCATTATGATAGCTAGAAGCCATTTATATTTCTGTGGGGAGACAGTGTGCTCTCACAAAAATGAAAGTGTGATGGAGGGGAAAGGGTTGGAGAACCAAACGTGACAGAACGTGGATCTAAAAGCTACCCACACTGGTGGAGTAACCACAGGTCTCTAATAGCAGGGGACAACAGGAAACACAAACAGAAAAAACAAAGTACTCGTACGGGAGATAACACCCGGCATATAAGCCAACTGAAAACTACCCAGAAAAGACGGTGAGAACTTGAGAACACGAGTATAAAATAAGCGACTAGATAAACGAAAGCCTCCAGCTCAATATACCATAAAATAGCTACAATACATGGAGGAAAATAAATAGGTAACTAAGGTTACAGCGTCAAAGAGGACTGAAAGAAAACCAAGGGCAGAAACGACTGAGAACAAAGGAAACCGAAAATCCTACGTGGTATTTCCACCGAGCTCAGACTAAATGTAGAACAACACTCTTTAGCACTATAAGCATAAAGAGGTTGCCTACGCTAAGTTTCTATACCAAATTACCGGCCAAAGCATAATCAGAGTTTACACTGAAGCACGGATCAGAAGAAGTGCCCTGCTTAAATAGCGGCCTGCAGCTGAAACCAATCAAGACAAAATGGTCTCTAGAGGGAAAGAAAAAAGACAATAGTGCCCTCTAGCGGCCAAGAGTCACAACAACTGCCAAAAAAGTAAAAGCAGGCTCAAAAACCATGACAGAAAGATGAAAAAACCTAGCAGAAAAAAAAGTTTAAGTATTTTAATTTTCTTGACCTAATGCAAGTGTCTTGGATGACAAAAACATTTTCCAGTGAAAATATTTTCAAAAATATAATTTATTTTATTGAATGTGCTCTACAATATATCTACTTTCACTCATATGGTAATGCATTAAACTAGCTGCACCTGTTCTGCAGGAGTTCAGAGACGGGAGAATCGTCAGACTCAGGTACCCTACAAAAAAAAAAAAATTTGAAAAACAAAGGACAAGAAAAACAAGGGACTAAAAACAATTTCCAGGTCTCAGGAGGACACACACACACACACACACACACACACACACACACACACACACACACACACACACACACACACACACACACACACACACACACACACACAAGCTATATATACTCATACAGATTTTTTTCTATGCTCAGTCAAACTGAAGCTTGAAGACTAACTGCTATCACACATCTACTGCTAAATCAAATGGTGATCAAGACTAGTTTTAACAGTATAGATGCTTCTCATTACTTCAAGACTGCCGTTGCCATACTTTATACATGGAAGTCACTAGAAGAATCTCATTATTGAACAAGCTCCCTAGTCTAGTTTTTATGGGTCATAAAATACAAAAAGCAGTTTCTCAAAACCAGCATGACCCAGATGAAACATTATATGTAGTTGCTTTCAAAGAGGTTGAGAACCCAGTTTATCTGCTCACTCAGATACAGGTCTAATTATACTAGTAGTTGTACAATTTCATCGAATCTTTTCATAGATAACAAACACCTGAAATATTTACTAATTTATTAACTTTAGGCAAGCTCCTTTTGCACCTCCTAAATGCAGAATTTGGCTCACAATATACTTTTTTTTTTCAAATGCATAAAAAGGCCAAGCAGTGCAATATTTATTTAGCCTTTCTTCTCAGCCAAATTCACAGTGTCTTGAATCATTAACATCAGCATAATGCAGACGCAAACCAGTACATAGCATTTTATTCACTTACTGGAGCCCACACAAGTACATTTCTATGATTTTATATTCCGTTAATCTAATTTGAATTTAATGGCACAGTTGAGACAATGGGTATCATTCCATTGATTCAAGGATAGTTTTTACTATGAATCTCTAAGTCAACAGAAGCTGACCCAACCTCCGCACGGTACAAAGTTAAACATTACATCATTCTGAACATTTTAATGTTTGATTACTCTTGATTTGAAATGCTTGTAGCAGTTATCAATATGCCAAGGGAGGTGTTACTAAGTACTAAATGACAGGGTGCACAAACCTTTGGTTGTGCCATGTTCACATTAGTTAATTCTTTTGAATCTCTAAATTCAAACATTTGCATACAACTGTAATGTATTCTCAAAAATTATATTAGTGTTGCACTGTGCAGAGCACATGTTGATACAGTTCTCACGTTTGAATTCACTAAAATGTCTACTGGTTTTGCTGCTGCAGACAGGGTTTAAGCCCTGCCATATGCCACAATACAACAGGCGCTGACGATTCTCCCGTCTCTGAACTCCTGCAGAACAGGTGCAGCTAGTTTAATGCATTACCATATGAGTGAAAGTAGATATATTGTAGAGCACATTTAATCTGTATGGGATGATCAAATGCAGTCTGCAACATTGTCAAGAGTTCAAAAAGGTCATAAAAAGGCTGAAATTAAATTTGTATTAACCCTGTTATGTAAATAGACTTGATGCATAAACTGTCATTGGTAATTACATTGATCTACTTACTGTTGCCAAGTTGATTTCCCCACTGTTTCACTTAGTTCCACCATGTAATCCAGAAAGCTGTTTGCAGATTGAAGGGATAGCTTCGTCTGTGGAAACAAAAGAGGGACATCCATCTTATAAGCATGTAGCAAGTTTTTTTTGTTAATTATTATTCCCACCTGTCTTAATTTGCAGCATGCCAGATGCTACCTGGCTGTGCAATATAAACAGTTTTTTTCAGAGCACACTTTGTTTTTCACTGCTTTTCCATTACATTCAATCAGGTCATCTCAGCAAAATGGAAAGTAGCATTTCACAAACATCCGTCCTATACAACACTTCTGTAACAATTCTGCAACACAAGAAACAAACATTGGCTCATGAAAGAGCAGTGGATGCAGTGGGTTGGTTTTATATGTATAACCTTAACTGGGAACATTACACAAAATGCACCTTCAGATTGCAATGGATAACTTATTTATTATTACCTCCGTCAGTGCCTCCCAATTTTTATTAAATAGATATTTGTTTTTAAGTAACACACTGGCAGACAGCTTGCCACAATGACATGTGTGTAGCAGTAAATAATTGTGCAATGATTCCCATGGTTACCAATAACAAAAGGGGCAGCAGTCACTGGTGTTCCACACTTGCGTTCTACGTACTTGCATTCTAGATAGTACATTCTTCCAATTACACTAGCTGGAACGCAATTGATCGTATGCAATTTTGGAACACACTTTATGACCTTTGACCTTACACAGGAAAAACAATAGAATCACCTGCACAAATTACCTTACTCGATAACCTAGCTACGGTACAGTTAGCACCATTAGGCCTATTTGAAATTAACTACAAATGTTATGGTGCATGGCATTATTTATAATAAATCTTGTTTCGCCAATTTTTGCATTTTCATTGTTTAAGACATTACTGCCATTGTGAAACTAGCTAATAGCTAGTGTCTACAAACTGCTATATGAAATAATCATCCAATGTCACTACCCAAAGGCAGGACACAAGTGTAGAGCCCTGGGTCAGCTCATTAATTATCCATGTGTAACACCATTTCTGAACAACATATAACACATTTTCCCCCCTCAAAATAGAATTGTGAAGCTGGTGTTATAACATGAGTTTTCCAAAGTTAATTCAGTCCAATAGGATCTAAACTGCCAACTTTATACTGCCAGAAGGCTTCCCTGTGTAGTAATGTTCTCTCTTCTGTGTGCAATGATCACTTTTTCTTTACCCTTACACCTACTTACTAGTATTATTGCTACTATTATTAATAATAATAATAATTTTTTATTATTCATTCTTATGAGCGTGAAGGGGTGGTGGTGCTTTTTTATGAGATTGCATTGTTTACAGCATATATCTTTAATTTAACTCAATTTAATAATTACAATTTACATATCTTTAAATATACAAATGCGCATACCATGTATATGTATTTAAATAGCATTCGATATGCTGATATGATGTATATAGTACAAACCCCAATTCCGAAAAAGTTGGGACAGTATGTAAAATGCAAATAAAAGCAGAAAGCAGTGATTTGTAAATTTTCTTTTACATATATTTAATTGAGAACAGTACAAAGAAAATATATTTAATGTTTTACCTTATCAACTTTATTGATTTTTGTAAATATACGCTAATTCCGAAAATTGATGCCTGCAACATGTTCCAAAAAAATTGGGACAGGGGCAACATAAGACTGGGAAGGTTTTGGAATGTTCAAAAACACCTTCCACAGTTAAACAGGTGAATAGGTAACAGGTCATGCTATCATGACTGGGTATAAAAGGAGCATCCACAAAGGCTCGGGTATCTACGAGCAAGGATGGATCGAGGTTTGCTACTTTGCAAGAAACTGCGTGAGCGAATAGTCCAACAGTTTAAGAAAAACGTTTCTCAACGCACGATTGCAAGTAATTTAGGGATTTCACCATCTACAGTACATAATATTATTAAAAGATTCAGAGAATCTGGAGAAATCTCCATGCATAAAGGGCAAGGCCGAAAACCAATATTGAATGCCCGTGACCTTCGATCCCTCAGACGGCACTGCATTATAAACCAACATGCTTCTGTAATGAATATAACCACAAGGGCTTGGTAATACTTCGGAAAACCGTTGTCAGTAAACACAGTTCGTCGCTGCATCTACAAATGCAATTTAAGATTCTACTACGCAAAGCGAAAGCCATATATCAACAACAACCAGATACGCTGCCGACTTCTCTGGGCTCAAGCTCATCTGAGATGGACTGACGCAAAGTGCAAAGGTGTGCTGTGGTCTGAAGAGTCCACCTTTCAAATTGTTTTTGGAAATAATGGATGTCGTGTTCTCCGGGCCAAAGAGAAAAAGGACCATTCTGATTGTTACAAAATTACACTGGAACAGTATGGAACACATGGTTGGCTAAATGGCTCTAAGTCCTCAAGGGTCTGACGTATCAAACAAGCCTTACACCATTACTCTGCTGCCAGAAATACAGTAGATATGGATGGATAACTTGAAGGGTTTCTTCTACTGACTTATTTTTCCATAGAGTTCAATAGGAAAATTTGTCAGGAGAAGAAACCCTTAAAGTGATCCATCCATATCTATTGCATTTATGGCAACGGAGTGATGGTTTGAGGCTCATTTGATACCTCAAACCCTTGATGACTTACAGCCATTTTACCAACCATGTATTCCATACTGTTCCAGCATCATTTACAGCTAAATCTAGTCCCACCCCCCAATTCCCATAGAGATCCATTCAAGACGTTATAGCGGGCGGCAGTGTAGTATAATGGGTAAGGAGCTGGACTTGTAACCGAAAGGTTGCAGGTTCGATTCCCAGGTAGGACACTGCCGTTGTACCCTTGAGCAAGGTACTTAACCTGACTTGCTTCAGTATATCCAGCTGTATGAATGGATAAATGTAATAAGATGTAATAAGAAATTGTGTAAGTCGCTCTGGATAAGAGCGTCTGCTAAATGCATGTAATGTTATAGTATTGCTTGCAAGAGTACCAGAAAATAAGATAAAGAGTCTTTTGATGTTGTTGGGTCACAGACATCAGGAAGTCATGGCATGCAAAGGATACGTGACCAAATATTAAAAATGATTACTTTATTCTATATATAAATGCAGGGGTGACAATCATTGTGGCACACGTGGTTTTGTTAAAAAATTATTATTTCTTGATGAGGGATTTTTTTTCTCATAATAAATTTACTTCAATTAAACGTTTCTAATTTTTTCAGTGTGACATTAAGCTAATTCACCAAACAGTGAATTTTTTATAACCCTTCTTACTCATCTTTACCAGGGGTGGCAATAAAAGTGGAGGGCACTGTATATTTACAAAAAACAATAAAGTTCATTAGTTGTACTGTTTTCAATTTAATAAAGGTCAAAAAGGATTTGAAAATCATTGCTTTCTGTTTTTATGTACATTTTATATACTGTCCCAACTTTTTTGTAATTGGGGTTTGTACATAAAAATAGATGGGCGGTGGGTGAGAACCAATGCTTAGATAGAAAACAAAAACCTGTGGAAGTCAGGATATGGAATCCACACAGAAAGGATTTACTAACCTCTTAAGGCCACATTTTGTCAGAAATATTGATGCAATATTAAATTTCTATTATCCACATCTCAGGACTTTAATCAGCCAGATCAACTAAATATTAAATTTTTGTGCAATATGCCAAAATATTCCTTTAGAAAGTAGTTGCAATTGGTTGAATCATGAAATGACCCATGAAAGTGTTGTCCTTATGACTAAATATGTGGATATCTTGTCACTGACACTGAACCACTTGTGGAGTTCAAACACAAAGCAAATGTCAATGAGCCAGGCCTACATTGTGTTAAAGAAAGTTAAGGGAAAACTACAGAAGAACTTAAACACATTTTCAAAATTAATTTATCAAGAGACTGTAAAAAGAAAAGAAAAACAGTAGCCTATGCACACAGTGGCTCCCCAAGACTGAAATTGAAGACTTCAAATGTGACATTCCATGACCTATATTGACTTGGATGTTTATTTATCTCCAAGGGGAAGCATGCTGTGTTTTTTGCTCTTTAAATTGTTTCTACAAATTCTCCATCTTTTTATTTTGCATGTGCCCTCATTCATGGCCTGTTTCAATATAGGCCTGGAGGAAATGACGACACGACTTCTGAGGCCTATTGGACATACTAGCATTATGTGACAGTAGACTATGTGTACAGCAGAGCACCTGCTGTATCCTGAAGATCAGGAAGACCATATCGATATCCCTCCAGCACAGAGACAGAACACGGCTGTGTTCTTGGATCAGGCATTGGCCATACTACATATGTAATGCCTAAGTAGGCTATGTGTAGCCTAGCCGCCCTGGCTGCATGGCTTATACTATCTAGTGAGAAAAGCTGTGTGTAACAACAGGGCACCTGTTGCTTCCTGAAGATCAGGAAGTCCTGAATCGATATCCCCATTAACCACTGCACGAGAAACCTGATGACAGCGGGATCGAAAAAGGACATACTAATTTTTTAGTCAGTACCCAGCAACCACCATATTTTATTATTATTATTATTATTATATACTGTATATTTTTTAAGCAAGTAGCAAATGTCAAGAGCACAGATGGCAGAATTTTGCACAGAACCCACTGGACGAGCCATTGCCGGCATCGTTCATGAACAGAGGCTTATGAGGGGTCGTGGTCATAGCAACACTCACATTGGATATCGGTAGCAAACCCCCCCCCCCCAGGGAGCATCCACTATACAACTCAGCAAATACCCCACTCGCTTCAAGAGATGATGTGATGAAATTCAATGCTATTGTATTCCTGAATCGACCTAGTCATTCTAATTTTCACGTGAACCTTGCGATTTGAAGCCAGGCCACTGTGGCTATCTGGAATACCATCAGAAGCAAGCTATTAGTGTCAACTTGCCATAAGGATTTGATTATCATTACAATGCTTAGCCATTTGAATTATTTGCCATTAGAAATGGTTTGCCTTTAGAATAAAGCAATAGCCCAACATTCCATCAGATATACATAGCCTATAAAGCAGAATAAGCCTTGCTGTAAGAAATTAACCGTTGATCCAGCAATATGCAATATCCAGCAATCCATCAGATATGCAATGTGAAGTGGCAAGGTGAAACTTAATAGCAGCAGCTTTACAATGCATGAGAGCTCCTGAGCCTTTGAGCATGATAAAGGTTTGTTTTGTTAAAGCTATAAGACGTAGGCAGTAATCCAATACTTCCCAAGTTTTTTCAAATTTAGCACATTTCGATTTGTTCCCCTCATCAAGTATTGTCTTATGTTTTTATTCCCACATGTAGAGCTTCACATTTCATTTGCCAGGTTCCCACCCACTTCTGAATTGTTTTAAGAACTGTTCATATTTTACTTATTTATCTCAGGAAAAAATCAAGTTTAGCTGAGAGCGGATTATAGGTCATGGTTAGCCAATTAATAATGGAAGCGGACTCTTATGAATGTTAGGTTTGCTCCTGAGAGGGCGAAAAACCAAATAAAAACCTCCTGTCAGCAAGGTGGCGGCCAAATGAGCTAACCGGCTGCTAGCCGAGTGCTTAACGGAGGAAAAAGTGGAAAATTCCTTGTCTGCCCCTTAGCGGCAACAAAGATTTTTACCATAGGAGCGAACCAGTCTAACCGGTATGGATTTTAGAACATTAACTAATATCGATTACAAACTGAAGCACAATGTTATCCTCTTCCGTACTTTCCAAACGCTAACAACTCTTCCACCAATTCTACCTCCAAAAATGGAAATGCGCGTCTACAGCAGGCACGCGCAGAGCAGCAGTTGAAGTAGGACCTATGCCGAGGGAGTGACTTGCGAAATCCAGACCCATGGAAGCATTGACTTGCGTTGAAATAGCCTGAAAGACTTATACAAGAGCAAACAGCGCTGGTAGCAGGCAGGAAGTGAGCGTCAAAATGAAGTCTGGTTTTTGCCCCTTGCTTTTAGAGTGTAAACTACGCACCAACGGTGCCCCGCCAGTACCCGTTGCAGACTCCACATACACCAATGCAGCCTCCAAATGCATATAACACACACACAAATGCCGCTTTTAGCTTCAAAACAGACTAGCACACACTAGCATTTATTTTAGTTAGCTGCAGAGAGCACATAAACTAAAGGTCTTACGCACTGGCCATACTCATTTACAAGAATAAATCGCATGTTGAAAAGAAATGGCAAACTCCTTATTGTTCATAAATCTTGCACATCAAATTCTAAATTTATTTAGCAAGATGGCAGCATTTTTATTCTGACTCCAGCGATTATGTTTTGCTTTAGCTGTATTGAGCACACATTGAGAAATACGAAATGTGAAAACAATTCCTGCAGTAATGCAGCATTTACATTTATCTAGTGCGCATGCTCTGGTTCCAAAAAGCACCATTGTCTGACTTGACAGCCTCCAGGAATTGTCTTCATGCGCCAATGAGTAGCTCCCATAGGAATCCACGGAACCGGCAAGCCATCTCCAGTTCGTATACATCTCGATGATACTGCTACCATGTGAACGAAAGACTTTAGATTTGACAAAACAACTGCCGCTTTGCCCTATTGTTTTTATTTATTGCACAAGGGGAAGTGATCAGGCATGCACAGTAGTGTTTTCAGTTAGCTTAGCAACGAACGAAACCTGCGTCCATCGCCATTTGCATGGGACCGTAAAGCTGTGAGCTCGCAGCTCGTCCTGAAACCGGAATATAGCAGACCATTAGCAACTTCGGTTCCCCCATGTCTCCAACTACGGCTCGGAGGTTAGACAGGAAATGTTCACACGTATTTGTGTGCTAGGTAGGCTGCCAGAGAATGCATAGCAGTACATAAGCATTTGCGCTAGCCACCATGAGCGATAATAGGCCAACTTAAGAATTCCAGTTTAGCTTCCGGGTTCCATCTTGCAGTAGCTAGGCTACAACAACAAGAGTATATCTCGTTAATAATGTGCAACATAACGTTTCCCAACGGGATACAAATATCTAACATTTAACATGACAAAACAGCAGCAGTATAAACTAGCGAAATATCCCGAATTAATCACGATTACATATTAGCTTTTACGAACCTCCTGACAGTAAATCAGCTAACGAGTAACGTTAACCTAGCTAATCGACCAACAACCGCAATGTAACTTTACCAAAGTCCCGTTTTACTGGAGGGCGTCAGCAAAGCACAGTCACCCATGTAAAAACATACAATTAATGTTTTAAAGCAGATGGTGTAGCTCCCGAGGGCTCATGTAAAACGTTAGCATGCCAGGCGTATTTGGCTACTAACAAAATGATAGCAACAACCTGTTGGCAAATTTTTAATAAAAACACATTGGGTGCGTCCCAATACTCGAAAAATGCACCCTCCCTTCCTCCACTACCACCTCCTCTACTCTGTGCCCCGGAAACAGATCTTTGTGTTTTAATCTAATGTCGCTGATTACATCTTAATTGCGTATTAATGGTTACATATTAATTAATGTCTCGATGCAAACCGCAATGTCAGGTACATTGTATACTGTATATGCGAGTACTCAAAACGTTCAGACAGTTTTGCATACTTCCGGGTAGGAGAGGAGTGGTAGTCGGGGAGTGGAGGAAGGGAGGTGGGGAGTGAAGAATATTGGGACGCAGCCATTGAAGCAACCCGGAGCTAAGGGGATAATAAAGACCGGGTTACACCGATGGTCCGCACGTCTTTAATGGTCATACTGAATTTGGCATCAACTTAGTTTTACATGATGTAGGAATCCGCTTCAAGTAAACTCCAAGAAGACCTCTGCCTTGACGAAAGCATAGGACGCCAGTCACGCAGCAGAGCTTGTAACCGCACTCGAGCTAGAATATCTGCACAAAAAACACACTGGAAAACATTTTAAGCAGGGAAAACCTAGGTTAGTCTAGGCATGGCTAGCAGCAGCAGGGCGCGGCAAAGTGACAGCAATTTTTTTTTAACACAAGCCGTAAGCAACAAAGAGCAGCTCATCAGCATTCAAGCAGAACAGAGAGAACTAATTCTTGGCTTAAAAAGGGCGGTCCATTAGAGGTGTGTGCATGTGATTGGTTGAGTATGTGACGCGTGATTGCTAGCCGACCATGGTCGGCTACAGTGAGAGGTTCTCTGACAGAATTTACTCTGCGAACTCGTTCGCAACGCTTATTTATGTTGCATCCAGCAAATAACTCCAGTTCAAACAGTTGAATGCATCCGGCAAAAAATAAATAATGAAAATGGTCAGCTTTACTATGAGGTGGTACACCCCCGCCTTCTAGTGGGGTCCGGGGGCTTGCCCCCCAGGGAAAAAACTTTGTACATTTTAACAATTAAATGCATCAATCTGGGGTACTTTGAGAGGAAAATTAAGACACTAGATCCGTATAGAATTGTGTGCTCTTGTAAACAATCAAAAAACCCATGCAGTTGTATCCTACACTTGAGCCATCAAATACATTAAATAAAAGCTGTCATGTTTGTTGTACTGGTTTATTTTAAAGTGTTTGGAATCACAGTCCAAGGTTGCAGTAAAAATATATGGCACCGTATGCTACGTCAGATTTAGAGATCACATCACAGTCGGGATACAGCTTTGCTAACTTGATGTTGGAAATAATGTTTTAAACCATTGTAACCAATACAATGAGGACACTGAACGAACACGAGTGCAAGACGAGGCGAGTGCAACATTATATTTCGAGACGAGCTTATTCTATTTTGACAATGACAAGCGACAACGAGTCCTACACTGTAAGTTGATCAGCTAATGTATACGTCTGCAATTTATTTATTGTTTGCAAATTATAAACCAGCTCATGTGGATTTTTTATAACTGTGTTATAAAAGAGATGCATGGCTGGCTATGTTTACGGTCACACAGATATAAGCTAACGTTAGTGGTATGTTTAGCTAGTAACTATATACATATATGTAAAAATATGATACTGGAGAGATTTTTTTAAGTGATTTTCATTTGTTTACCAAAGTGTCTTGCGTTTACTTTATGGGAAAGTTTTACTTGTATGTGGTACTTCATATAGCCATGTAATACATAACATAAACTCATGGGCCAGACTTTTGAACTGTTGTAAATTTAAACTTTGTTTTCGATTTTTACCCATTAATAGGACACGAAAATGTGATATTTTTTACACTGTCATAATTGATGTGGAAATATATACCTATCCTAATGGCCTACATTTCTTTCAACCAAATATTTTTGAAGACATTTGATATGCCTTTCTAAACCCCACTTTGCTTAGTGAAAGTTGTCGCTCGTATTCATATGGGAGAGCAAAATTAATCAGGCTCATGTACGTAATTCATTGTGTCCTGAGAGTTATGTACACAAGATGCCGTCGGCAATCATGAAAAATAAACATATATCGGATCGATCTTTGTTTGTTTCTGTCATGCATAAGCCAAGTAAAAAGATATATGTGCCCAAATTCATACACTCCATGATACTTTAAAACAAGGGGAATATATAGTGCTGACTTTCTTTCCGTGTCCCAATCGTTATGTACATAAGCATGAATCGTTTCCCCATGTGTTTCATGGCTGGTGGATTGGTCAACCTAAAAAAAAAAAGCATTACTGTCTGGTACGAAACTACTAATTGTTTCAATTGCTGCCAACGCTACAGGAGCCTGATAACCTTGCGTGTCCAAGCTTCCTCACGCGCTTACGTACCTAAGCCGTTCACGTTTTACCTCGCACCAGTTTATCAAAATCGTCCAAATCAAAGCATTTACACAGCCATCGTGTCCGCATATTGAAAGGTAGGATTTTATTTTTTCGTTTAGAAAATTTATCTTTTCATGCATTGATTACGTAAGTAACGGTGACCTCTAATCAACCTTCAAAGTCCAGTTTCATGGTGGACCGCCTCGGATGGGGTATGTATCTACACTTTAATGAATTAGAAAAAATAAGTTATACTTTTGCACTCACGTGTCATTGAGACACCATGTTAACACTACTGTGGTAAATTTTATATGACCTGAAAAGACTATTTCCGGTTATTGAACTATCTTCTTTCTTTTTGATAGAGTCAGAGAGTTGTCAAACTTGTAAATAAATGTGTTTGCATTGGTTTTTGCAACAATACATCTTTTGGTGTCTATAGCATTATTCGGACGGGATAAGTTTTCAGGACAATGTCTGTAAAGTAATGATTACCACAGGACGTCCGTAATGTTAATGGCCGATTCGGACGGGATAAAGTATCTCCGTAAACAGCGTCTAGAATTACAGAGATGGGAGTGTCTACTCCATGTTGTCGTCACACCGAAAATGTTCCCCACGAGTCATACAACGTTACACATCTTCATCTTCACTGCAATCTGATTGCTTCTGGTAGAAAATCGCTGTCAGGGAGCAATTGAAAAGATGCAGGCGCCAAAAAAAAAAAACTACGTGGAGACAATGTTGGCATGGCAAACATGTCCACAAAAAGCGTGAGGAATCCTGAATTACACCTCTTTATTAACGTTATTTTGGAAAAAAAACAATATTAGGCCATAACATGTATGTAAGGCTATAGCTACAACAGCTTACCTAAAGCTGCCACAAGCGTTGCCCCACTGTAGCCTACTTTTGAGCCTGTTTTTTTTTGTTGTTTTTTTTGCTCTCTGTCTTCTTATTTTAGGTAACGTTACATTAATTTAGAAGTCAGCCAATAGTTGTGGCTTGCACTTGGACCGAAGAGAGCATATAGAGCTTACGTGAAAATCCAGGAAAAAAGACTGGGGAAAACTAATTTCTCACAGGAAATAACAGAATTTTACCGGACATGTCAATTCGCACGGGATTGCTTTAACCTGGGGTAATTTTTACAGGACATTTAACAGGAGGTAAAAGACTCCGGAATCTTTACTGGCGCGGGAGCGCGCAGTCTGTAAAAGTTACGGACATGGCAGATTCAGACGGGACTAAAATAGCGGAGCTCCTCCGGTAATTATTACATTACCCCACCTCCCCCTGTAAAACTTATCCTGTCTGAATAGGGCATATGTCACATTTATGTGTCCCAGTATCATATTTTGACTTATATATATATATATATTTAAATCTTTAGCTAGCTAGCTAAATGAAAACGATGTTGAGCTTAGGCATTCGTATATCGGCTGTTGGAGTGCCGGAGTAGGCTACATCTGGTTGTTCGTAATGGGCAGTGGGCGGAGTTAACTCGGAGAATAGTGAATCACACAGGCTAAAACAAATACAGACGTTCCGACCCGGAATGGAAATTTCAAAGAACATACTGGCTATAGCATTGTTGTCAGACAAGCCAGTATTTCAACTTGGCATGTTTCTTTAATCTCTGATGACATATCATGGTCATTTTATGATTTAGTACTGTCATGGTTTTGGACCCTGTGGTCCTATGCGGTCGTTTTCCTCGGTGGCCACGCGGGGGCGCTGCCCTTTTGGTGGATGCTTGCTCCTCCCTGCTGAGTTGGGGGAGTTTCTGTTAAGCGGTTACACCTGTCGTAGTCACCTGAGATATGTATATAAGCCTACCGTTCCCTTCATGCGGGGCTTCTACATTAATTGTTTATTGTTTTGTATTGTGGTGTATTGTTGGCTGTGAGTGCTCGTACCATTTTGGCTACTCGCCCATTTTTAGCGTCTCTTGTAGAGGCAGGGCTTATTTCTTGCTGGCTTTGTAGTGGATTATCTCGTAGAGGTTTGGGACTGTAAATCTCTGCTCTAGTTTGCCTGTGTGCGTTTTCCTCCGTGTATGGAGATTTGGGCGATGTTCGGAACTGTAGTTCTGTTCGCCCCTCGGTGCATGTCGTCTCATGGGAGATCTGGCGTTTCGCTTCTGCTAGGTTGCTTAAGCTTGTAGTAGTGTAGAGTAGCTGTTTCTTTGTTCCCTTTCGCCGGTTAATGGTTTTCTTATTGAGAGACCTGGCGTGTTAGCTTCTACTCCTTTCCGGGTTACGGTAAGCCAGTTAGTAGCTTGGTACGGTTATTTCCTGTTGTCTCCTTCTCATGGGTTACATTCCCCTTTGTTGTGAGTCGGGGTTATTGTTACTTATTCCTTTACTGTGAGGCTAGGGCGTGTGTTTATTTAAGTTCGCGGTGTCTTTTGGTTAGTAAGTTTTGGGACGACGGTGCTCCATCGGCTCACCTGAAAAATGTTTCTCTCATGGGAGATTGGGTGTTTACCCAGGTATGTTTGCTGCATTAGACTGCAAACTTATTTAAGTAGCCATGGAACGTCAAATCTCGGTTCCTGTTCGCCTCGTTACTTTTCTCCTTACTAAGAGGCTAGGGCGCGTGTTTAAGTTAGTTTGCGTGAGTCTTGGGATAGTAAGTTATGGGACGACGGTGCTCCGTCGGCTCGCCTGTAAATGTTTCTCCCTCCTGGGAGATCGGGTGTTTGCCCAGGTACGTTTGCTGTATTGGACTACGCACTTATTAAACTAGCCATAGAACGTTAAATCTCTGTTCCTGTTCGCCTCGTTACATTTCCCCTTACTGAGAGGCAGGGCTTGTGCTTGTGTTAGTCAGATAGCCGACAGTTTCGATCGGTTAAGGTGCAGCTGTCCATTTCATCTTTTTGTGCTTTCCTTCTCCGTGTATGGAGATGTGGGCGATTCGGTTTGGAACTTTAGTTCGTTTCGCCCTTCGGTGCAATTCGTCTCTTAGGGAGACCGGTTGATGATGTTGGACATGTTTGCGTGTGACTGCAAGCCGTTAAGCCTTGATACATTAATTATCGGTTCCTTCGCCTCTTTACATTTCTCCTGTCTGAGAGGCAGGGCTTGTGCTTGTGTTGTCAGTTTAGCCGATGGTTAAGGTGCAGCTGTCCATTTCATCTTTTTGTGCTTTCCTTCTCCGTGGATAGGAGATGTGGGCGATTCGGTTCGGAACTTTAGTTCTGTTAGTCCTTCGGTGCAATTCGTCTCTTAGGGAGACCGGTTGATGATGTTGGACATGTTTGCGTGTGACTGCAAGCCTTTAAGCCACGGAACGTTGGATCTGTTCCTCTCGCCTCCTCATACTATCGTATTATTTTTGCAGTGTTTGTTTGTGTTTTATGTTGTGTTTACGCTCCTGCCCGTTATGTGTCTCGTTTCCGAGACAGGGCGCGTGTTTATTTCCGGCTGTTCAGATCCCCGTCTTTGCGCTCTACTGGGCGATTGGCAGTTAGCCGGTTAGTAGGGTTTTGTGTTCGTTGTCTTGTCTCCTTCCCTTATCTGCGGGGTATCCCGCCTTAGTGGCCTAAGGGCTTAATGATTCCCCTTGCTGCGTTTGGCTCCTCCCACCTCACACGTCACGCCCCATTACAAGTACAGTAAATTTGTTACATATAGCTCCTTTAATTCCTGTATTTATTTCTGTTTTTAATTGTTTATGGCTGTTCTTATACTGCACTGTGGTCCTGGGGGTTCTTTTTCTTACACTCATATGTAATGTTAAGTGCAAATTGAACTTGAACAATATTTTCATTGTAATTATGTGACTAGTTAAAATGAATGTGTGCATCAGCTTGTGTTTGGCGCTTCGTCGTTGAATGTCATTGAACCGTTTCCTACACTGGGCAACGGTTCTCATAGGACCAGAGCTATATGCATTAACTGCATTAGTCATCTCCTCCCAAGCTAATTTAATATCGTCTGCTCTTGGCGGTCGGCCTGAGGTGCCATAGATTATTCCATGACGCTGCACCTCCTGCACAAGAACGTCAGTTTCCTCTTGGGAAAAGCTTCTTCTGATGAGTATATTCTCATCTTACATTGCATTGGTAGACCATGGAAATGGGCAATATGCCAGGGCGCAAAGCACAGTGCTCTTAAAGGGAATGAAAAGAGGTGATTTGATTGGCTATGATTGAATCCAGCTACAACACACCCAGTGAAAATATATTCAGCCTAATCCAGCCCATTTTCCTCCTGCGCAGTAAATTGGAATTTGTCAATGAAACCAGAATGAACTGAAATGCATTAGACAGGTTTTCAGAGCGTGGGGGGTTTTATGCGTCGACGTTCCAGATAATGTAATAGAGTTATAAAGTGCTGTGTATTTCTCAAACGGATTTTCCCAGACAATAAATGACCACATAATTTTTCTCTATGCATAAAACCAATGGTAGGATTGTATATTTATTTTATATTACTAGCAGATATTGATGCAGAATGGTATAATTACACAAGAATTTCACATTTATTTTGCTTTTGAGTGAGCAGGGCTTTTCACGGCTGTTTTGGAATATGATCGGGCTTATTGTCATCTTGTTGCTATGACGGAATCCAGTTTTTTTTGTCCACTGTGTCAAGCATGGGTACGTATAGTTGCAGGCGAGACAGGGTGGGGGGATGCTCATTAAATGGACTAGCTATGCGACAGTAGTGACACTTAGAAACTCTTTATTCAGAGTTGTCACAAATCATGTACTAATAAAGCTACAACACAGAGTTTGTTGCTTCCACTCATAGTTTGGTTGCAGGAGCAATTAATGTCTCAGTTGAGCAAAATCTTGCAACAGGGGATTCCTGCAGAACTGCAGAAGGGGCTTACAGCTTGCTGGGCGGGGCTTAAGGGGCCTACAGCTTGCTGGGCGGGGCTTGAGGGGCTTACAGCTTGCTGGGCGGGGCTTGAGGGGCTTACAGCTTGCTGGGCGGGGCTAAGCACTAGTGCGCATGCGGATGGACTGAATTTGGGTTTCCAGATTCTTTATTTAGTTTATTTCAGGGGTAGGCAACTCCAGGCCTCGCGGGCCGGTGTGTATGCAGGTTTTTGCTGCCACCAGTTACCACGGCTCAATCAGCTAATTAGTCATACACACAATCACGATTCACTCGTAAATTACAGAACGATAAAACGCTACAATACACGCATACCGGCACAAGAACATTCATCAGCTGTTGTTCTTATCGCGGATATGTAGATTAAAATATCAGATCATGTAAACGATTGGGCTAATTAAATAATTGTTAACTGGTGGCAGCAAAAACCTGCATACACACCAGCCCGCGATGCCTGGAGTTGCATACCCCTGGTTTATTTAGTATTAACATTGCATTAATAGATATTCTATGTCCTTCTGTATGTATTAGTTTGCATATACGTATACATGTATTCATCAACTAACATTCAAAGATATACATTCAGAAATTATTAATACATTCATTTTTATTTTTTATTTAACATTTAACATTTATTTATCCAGGGGAAACCCATTGAGACCAAGGTCTCATTTACAATGGTGCCCCTGGTTACAACAAATGTCACAAGCAGCAATGATACAGAAGGTATACACAACTATACACAAGGTAGCCTACACAAGGTACACAGTACTGAAATATAAATACTAAAATGCAAGAGTAAACATAGCAACAGTCATACATATATGATGCAAATATACAAGATACACATAACATATTCAGATAATATGGTGCAAATACACAAGATACACAGGACATAGTGGTGTACTAAAATACTAAGGATACTAAATACAGGAGAAAACATAGCAGCAATCAGGGAAAGGGATACGAACCCAGGTTAGGGTAAGGGATGACAAGAGAAAACAATCAGGGAAGAAAAGCAATATTGGAACAATGAGTTTTGAGTGTTGATTTGAAAATGTTTGCTGAGGTTGCATCCCTGATGAAAGCTGGCAGTGCATTCCACAATTTGGGTGCACAAAATGAGTCTCCCCCCAAATCTTTTCTTGTGAATGTGTAGTATACAGAGAAGGCCAGCATCAGAAGACCTGATGCTGGTCTATGCTGGGAAGTGATGTTCACTAAGCTGGTAATGTGATGGTCTTGCTGGGAGACCAGCTTGGGTATACTGGTAGTGTGATGTAGTAGGAAGGGTCCCCATGCACCCCATGGGTATATTTTTTGTAAAGTAGACCTACCTGACACATAAACTTTGGTTACAATTTTCATTTTAATCATTTTCTGGAGGTTTAAATTGCTGGGGTCAAATTGACCTCAAGGAAACCAAATGTAATGTAAATTTGAGGATAGCAGGAGGTTAAATGCACACAAGATTACTTTAGCCTTTCCTGAGCTAGACATTATCAAACAGATCTATAAGCAGATTTATGGATGTCTGGTATCTTTATGTCATGACAGCTAAAGCTCCTTTTGGTTTAGTGTCTGTGGCTGTGCAGGGATTTATCGGAAAGGAAACAGGTTGGTTAACAATGGGCTGGAGTTAAAATTACTTGTACCTGTAGCAAGCTGCCGACCCAGCAAAGTGGAAAGATGAAGAGAATCACAGGTACTCTCACTTGTTCAGTCCTTGGCAAGGACCAGGGACCATGAGCCACAAGAGGTCTGCCTGGACACATGACATCAGTGGTGGTCCACCTGTCACCCCTGACATGTCATTTTCCCATGACTGCACAGCAACCTGGCACACAACATACTTGTTCACATTCCATAGGGTGTTCACACATATCATTTTGCTTTCACTCTAAAGGAAATATGTCCCACATAGACCCCCCAGTACTTTCTGGAGACGAAGATGGGAGGCGCGTCTGTGGACGACCTGATGATGATGAGTACCAGTCTTCTCCTCAGAATGCAGTGATGCTCTGCTACATCATTGCAAAGCCATTGACCCCTCATGATTATGGTGTACAAATTACCTTCACTTCTTACCAGATAAAAAACTTTATTTTGGGAGAGGTATATGTGCTTCTTAGATCTCGGTCATATTTTATAATATCCTCTTAATGGTTTATTCTGTATATATGGTTTATCAGTAAACACAATGGGTTTGATAAGCGTTTATTTTGCGTTTCCCTTATTGTTTTGATAACGAACTCATGGAGATGCAAAGATTCGATTCGAATCCAGGTACTTTCTGTGTGGAGTTTGCATGTTCTCCCTGTGTCTTTGTGGGTTCACACACAGGTGATCATTACATTACATTACATTACAATCATTTGGCAGACGCTTTTATCCAAATCCATGATCAGACACACATAACGCACAGGTTCAAGTTGAAGAAGTTTAATTTGTCACATGTACTGAATAATACAGGTACTTACATAATACACTATTGATATGTACCAGCTACACATGGCTCCAAAGAGAACAGTAAAAACAATATTCAAACATGCTGAAAACATTAAAAATAATTTTTCAAGCTGCAAAGGTGAGGGGGAAACTTGAAACAAGTCACCTACCTGACATACCACCAATGCTTACTTTGAACTTAGTCTTATCAAACAACTTATTTCGATGGCATTTCTTCCAGAGGCCAAAATTCACGTCTGCCAAAACCAGGTAGAATGGTCCATGGAGGCCTGCATGAGGACCACCAGGTTGTTGTTTAGGGCGTAGAGGACGGCAGGGACTGCATAGGGGGCCACAAGGGCCAGGGACAGGGGGCCATGCAGGGTGGAGAGGCCTCCAGTCAGGAGGAGAGTGGCCAAGGAGACCAGGAGCTTGGCTAACTCTATCATGACCACACAGGAGGAGGGGCTGAAGGGGACCTGGCCGTTGACCCTGGTGAGGGCGATGAGGGGGGCATGGGAGCCATAGATGAGGACCATGTAGAATCAAATCAATCAAAAATACTTTATTGATCCCCGCAGGGAAATTGTAATGTGACAATCACCCACTTCTGCACTTAAGATAGAAAAAGAAAATAAATAAATATAAAAATGAGAGAATAATCATAAATACATATAATACAATTCAATAGTAAAAAAATATAATAAAATAAAACATTCCTAGTAAGGTGCCATAGTCAGTTTTATACTAGCTGGAGACCCAGGAGGACTGCCTACTGGACCTGGACAGTTCTTCTCTGCTGGGCCCTGGGTCGGTTTCCACCTCTACTCTATCGTCCTTGACATGCCTGGAGAGATATCAGATGTTGTATGATGAAGAAGAGAATGAGAATACCAACCTGGATTAAGATCAGCTTGGTGTAGTCTTGCAGTTAAAAGTAAATTACTCACATCTTAAAGATTATGTTTGAATCGTTTCTTCATTTCACAGCTGATTCTGTCATCGAATGCCTCCCGCTCACTAATATGAAAAAGCATAAATATATAAAAAAAAATTTAAAAAAAAGTTAGACAATGCAATGTTCTGGTAATTCTACACGGTACCACTATACATAGTTAGGTCTAATAGTGATGTGACCAGGACAACACATACAGTTACTGTGACAAAGAAAATGAAAACGAACGACATTTAAAACAGAAAACGGCAGGATAATAAAAACCAATCTCTGATGATTAGGATAATGTTGTCATGCCTTATGTGGACATCTGGGGTCAAGAAGACTTCTTCAGCCCTCTTACTGGTGACATTGTT
Organism: Synaphobranchus kaupii; assembly: GCA_029718625.1. Taxonomy (NCBI): domain Eukaryota; kingdom Metazoa; phylum Chordata; class Actinopteri; order Anguilliformes; family Synaphobranchidae; genus Synaphobranchus; species Synaphobranchus kaupii. The sequence continues at coordinate 98,612,204 of CM056377.1, read as the reverse complement.
GACTGCTGCAATAGCGCTGATAATGGCCTGTCATGGAGAGAGAAGATTTTGTTAGGAAACATCAGTTTACCCCACGAGACAAAGGCAAGTAAATTAGCCCCCGCATCATGCATTATTTTTCGATAACCGCACACCTTGACACGTATTAGAATATCTGAACAAAGGCTCGTTTCATTCTCCTGTAAGATATTAACTTGAGACACATTGACCCCACACAATTTGTATTACAGCATTGTCTGATTCATTGAATAAATTAGGTGGAGAAATACATGAAATAGTGAAAATTAAAAATATCATACAAACTCACCTCAGGGAACAAGACGTCAAGGATATAGGCTACCCTATCCAGGATGGGTACAGATGGGACTGTGCTGTCTTTTGATGCTTGTCGTCCTTAAAATAGACTGGGACAAACGATGACGACTTCTTGCTTGATGACATTGACGACTTCTGGGTGTACTTCTGCAACCACTTTGACGGTTCTCTGCCACTTATGACGGCCTGTGAGTACAGAAAAAGCAGAATACAGTTTGCCCATTACCTTAATTCAGTCTGCATTTCTAAAACGTGCCACTGTCGGATGGATAAGAGATGGAGAATAGCTTCACCTAAAACGGTGCCAACATACTGTACCTTTAGGTGTTCTTCAGTCCCACGTGCTGTGACGATGAAGTCCACCAGCTTTTGTTGTTCAGCACTGCGGTCCATGGCAACCTGGTAGTGTTGTGGGATACTGTGTGTGATCCTTGAAGTCCGAGGCACCCTGTAAACAGGTGGGAGCTGTCCTTGGAGCAGACGCCTCGACTCGCTGGTCCCGTGGGCAAACCTCTTGCCGTGCCTTTCAAATTAACAAAAACAATTCTCAGTGGAATTACAGAAGCAAAGCAAAATTCTGACTGAAAACAAATGACAGCTGATATGTATCCAAGGTTTCAATAAACACAAACCAGCATTTCAAAAGTAACTACAATTCATTTCCTGTCAGCTGTCTACAGCCAAGGAATACTGGCAATGAATGCTGACTGATCATTGTTGATGAAATACATTATAGAACCAATATTATTTATATACTCCAAGATATAAAAAAGCAACAAAGTAAAAAAGTGAAGTCGCACTGTATTAATCCCATTGCTGGGAAATTCATGCTCTGCATTTAACCCATCCAACCCGTCCCTCTTCCGAGGGCATGGAGCAGTGGTCAGCCGGTGGCGGCGACCGGGGAGCAATTGGGGGTTTACGTGTCTTGCTCAAGGACACTTTGACACATGGACAGGAGGAACCGAGGATTGAACCTATGACCTTGTGATCATTGGGCGACCGCTTTACCAACTCCAGCCGCCCTGGATCAGGAAATTAACTGTAGTTGTACGTGTTTTCTAACAACACACCTAACATTCCACTGTAACTGTACAGTACTGTAACGTACCCCTCAGTTTCAAAGCGCTCCATTAGGAGAGTACACCACCACTCTCGAATTGAGGGCATGTCCATCTAAAAGAAACATCACAGACATGACAAACAATAACATGGGATTATCATTAATGACAACTTTGGCCAATGAGCTGTAGAATTGAGCTATATTGGTAGGCATGATGTCATGAGAATGATATGAACTGGTATTTTAAGTATTTGCAATCACAAGTATCTCCGCTTGCAACTTGTGCAATGTGTTACATAGGCCCTTTACTTTGATTGTTTGGAAATACAGACCTCTGTGAACTGGAACAGGGTGTTGGTGACAATGCAAAGGGTGTACTGAAAAAAAAGGGGGGGAAATAATTTAATTTCCTAACTCTACGAAAACTTGGGTGCATCCAGCGGCAGACGCATCTTGCATCTCGTCTCCTGGGTAGATGCAGTGCAGTCTTAAGTGTTATATGTAATATGTAATGTTCTTTTTGTCTTCAATATAAGACTTAATATATATATTCAAGGGTGTAGGTAAACCCAACTTATACTAATATGAAACAATCTTACCATAAGCATAAAAACCCCACAGTCAATTCCAGTTTCCTGTCATGGAATGTGCTAGAAATGAAATAAAAGTTATTAATGCCCATGAAGAAAAAAATGGGGGGGGGGGGGTGTTATACAAAGGTTATCTTACAACATAACAATAATGATGGCAGAAATCATGTGGGGATAATAGTAATGTATTAGCTTTTCACCTGCAAATCATAGGCCGTCCTCTCAGTCCAGGGTCTAGGATCTATGCGCTGTGCAATGCGCCTGAGGTTGAGGGAGGGGGCAGAATTAATGCAAATATCCATTATATCCAGTATATCAACAGCCCATACGAACGCAGGCTGGGTTAGGGTTAGGGTTAGTTACTGTGTGTGTGTGTGTGTGTGTGTGTGTGTCTTCATGCATGCATGCAATCTAGGCCATTAGAACATGCCAATGAGTTGGTGGCTGTCACAGAAACAGCATCCACAGCACATCTAAATGCCATATGAACATGGCAAACAGTAGCTCTTATCTGTGAACCAGCACATCTAAATGCCATATGAACGTGGCAAACAGTAGCTCTTATCTGTGAACCAGCACATCTAAATGCCATATGAACGTGGCAAACAGTAGCTCTTATCTGTGAACCAGCACATCTAAATGCCATATGAACGTGGCAAACAGTAGCTCTTATCTGTGAACCTAAAGACAGCTCTGTATTCAGCATCACCAAAGCCAGAGGTATGATTGGTGTATTGTGAGTCTAATAATATAATCTCCAGTGTGAGTGGCTTCAAGACCTATAATGGGTATGTACAAAGTAGCAGAGCATGACAGTCAGTAGCAATGATCACAGACAATGAGAATGAATATAAGGAAGATGGCGCATTTAAAGCTGTGCCAGTGGGATGCAAAGATGTAGCATGGTTAATTCAGAAGCAGTAAATTACATCTTTCTGCATGTTTAGAATTTCAAATTTCACTTACACATAGCACGAAGTGATTTTTGGTCCAGGCTGGAAAGACTATTGCGTCTTTCATGTCCATGTCATCCTAATATTTATGAAACATGAGCTTGCCATTAGAGTAGGGATGTGCCATTATGCTTATTCAATTGACTAACTGAATGATAATATTTATTTAATCAATTAATTACACTTACCGGAAATGAAGCTAATGGGTCGATACTTTGGTCCTTCCACGTAGGAACAGCATACATGTCTGCTATATAAATGTCCTTGCCCTGATGACAAAAAAAATAAATAAATAAATAAATAAAACAGGATATTAATAGTCTGCCTTCAGTACCAAAAGTTACTTTTAAATTTGTAATTAAAAAGAGGTCATACATGTTTCAGAGCCAGTTCACCGATAAGCTTCAGGCATGCATTTCCAATCTGCAAGAAATCACAATTAAGACATTATAGTGAACATGACTGAAACTAAAGACAGTCCCACCCCTCTCGGTAATTAATGTTAATCTGTTAGACCATGTGACTACTCACAGTTGCATCCATATATCTGTTCAACCCAAGGCTCCAAAACTCATCCCGTGTCAAACAAGTTTGTCCTTCCTTCACAATTATTTCTTCTGCAGGCCGCTTTTTGTCCAGGACATAATTGAGCTGAAGATAATAACCATTGTTGTGATAAAGATGTGTGTAGTTACTAGGGATGGGCATTTTACATTTGTTCCCAGATCGATTGATCGCATAATGTACTCGATTAGTGATATATATAGTGATATATATTAGCATATACACTTTGCTCTGTTTGAGAGGTGCTTCACGCGTCCCTGCCATAATCAGATACAAGTGAATCGTTTTCAATAGGCTACGTTAGGCTAAAATAAAACAATTTACATGTCAATCATAGCAAATAATTTAAATAATGTGCTCCATCACCGCAAACAAAAGGTGCTCGTGAAACGAAAGTATTTACATAATGTGCTCATCTCAGCAAACAAAAGGTGCTCGTGAAACAAAGGTATTTACATAATGTGCACATTATTAATGAGATAATGATGATTGATCGTTTTTGATCTAAATAAAGAATCGAGTTTCCTCTCAATCGAGTTTCCTCGATCAATCGATTACTCATGCCCATCCCTAGTAGTTACATAGAAAGAAAGTAATTATTTGTAGTAATTTGCCTACCAGTTGTTCTTGGATAGGGTTCTGGGTCTTCTCCCAGGGTTGGACTGGTGAGTACTCCATATCAATGTCCATTGGAGTCTCAAGTTCAACAGGGATGGACATACCTGAGGAAATAGGATGTCCATCACATAGATTTTTCGATTTTAAATAAAAAGTCATAAAATATAAGACAAATAGTAACAATGTTTAATAAAACTAAGAGTAGTGTAGAGGTAAGAATTACTGTAGGTAGGCTTAGGTTTTTATAGGCCATCAAAACATTTGATTCTGCTGCAGAAGAGACAGGTTCTATGGTGTAATGGTTAGCACTCTGGACTCAGAATCCAGCGATTCAAATTCAAATCCCGAGTTCAAACTATTTAAGGCGGTGGGTGGCACAGTTTAATACGATTTTTGGACAAATCATGCGGGGAGGTTTCAGTCAATAGGCGGCTAAACTTGAATTTAAGACATTTTAAGACTTTCTAAGGACCCGCGGAGACCATGCATGTAATTCCACTTACTTGTCATTGCTGGGGGCAGACCTGGGCCTGCTTCAGGGAGCACGTGGAGGCCTGCTTCAGGGAGCACGTGGAGGCCTGCTTCAGGGAGCACGTGGGGGCCTGCTTCAGGGAGCACGTGGGGGCCTGCTTCAGGGAGCACGTGGGGGCCTGCTTCAGGGAGCACGTGTGGGCCTGCTTCAGGGAGCACGTGGAGGCCTGCTTCAGGGAGCACGTGGGGGCCTGCTTCAGCGAGCACGTGGAGGCCTGCTTCAGGGAGCACGTGGAGGCCTGCTTCAGGGAGCACGTGGGGGCCTGCTTCAGGGAGCACGTGGGGGCCTGCTTCAGGGAGCACGTGGGGGCCTGCTTCAGGGAGCACGTGGAGGCCTGCTTCAGGGAGCACGTGGAGGCCTGCTTCAGGGAGCACGTGGAGGCCTTCTTCAGGGAGCACGTGGAGGCCTGCTTCAGGGAGCACGTGGGGGCCTGCTTCAGGGAGCACGTGGAGGCCTGCTTCAGGGAGCACGTGGAGGCCTGCTTCAGGGAGCACGTGGGGGCCTGCTTCAGGGAGCACGTGGAGGCCTGCTTCAGGGAGCACGTGGGGGCCTGCTTCAGGGAGCACGTGGGGGCCTGCTTCAGGGAGCACGTGGGGGCCTGCTTCAGGGAGCACGTGGGGGCCTGCTTCAGGGAGCACGTGGGGGCCTGCTTCAGGGAACACGTGGGGGCCTGCTTCAGGGAGCACACCTTGAGCTGCTGCAGGTGGTACATCGAGGACTGCTTCTTCTGAAAAGTTTTCCTGTGACACTGTAAGCAGATGACAAACACAGGGCAAGCTTACTTGTGAACAGGGAACCTGATCAATGAAATAATGTATGTTGACATTTATACATTATTTCATATATCAATTAAAAACAGGATTAATACATAACTTAAAGAATCAATCTTTAATGCAAGTGCAAGTAGAAAATGTACCTAATACAGCCTGGTGGTGGCTGTTCATTGCCGCCTTTGTCCCAAATGTTTTTTTGATGTCGTTGATTCTCTTCTGGTTTTTGTGGTTGTTATAGTGTTCGATGATATTCCTCATGAGGAACAGATGGGTCGACGGTAGTTGCTGTGTCAAGAAGTAATTATTTTTTTTCATTTGTGCAAAAAGCTGTTCTGCGACTTGGCTGTTCACTTGTCCCGCCACTTGAGGGACCAGACCAAGCTTGCATAGAGCATCACGGTCATCTTTGGTGTTATCCTCGTGAAACTTGTCATAAAGCGCGTAGTGTTCTGCAGAGCCTGTGAGTGGATGGCCATTGCTGTCTGAGACCCGTTTCTTGACATTGAGCCAAGGCAGGGACACCTTGAGTTTTCCCTCTTTAGCCAGTTGTATGTTTTCAGGAGTGGGGTCTCTCAAACGACCTTCAAAAGGGCTGAAAATCAGCCGTACTGGGTCCCTCAGGTTACTGTGTGCTGCCAGCCCACGTGCAAAATCATAAATTACAATGTTTGGCACATGTTTCCACGAAAGCAGGATATCTGCATAATCTCGAGGGCTCTCCACTCGCAAATTGCACTTAATGCTCTAAACAAAGCCGCAAGGACACATGACCACAGCCCATCCGCCTGAAATTAAAGAAAATCAAACAGTTATATCACATCAGTTAGTCTTAGACAAAGTTCAATTATGCCCTTCGCCCTAATAACTTTTCTGGATACACATTTTAAATAACCAGAGGTAACACTAAAGCAGCACTGTAATGTATCGTACCTGAGGCAGCCCAAATCTTCTCAAAGATTTTATCATAAGTCTGCCTCGACTTCATTTCAGTGGATAGTCTCTGAAGGAGGTCAGTGCGTGACCCAGAGGAATCCAATCTACATTCCTTACATAGCTTCCGTATCACAGAAACCTAAGACATGAAAAAAATATCAAAAGAAATAGCCAGTGTTTTAAAATGTTAATCAGTGCACAGAAATAAATCTTTATTAGGCTAATACTATATAATTTACACTTAAAGGAATATTAACCTTCTGCTTGTACAGTTCGTTTCTGAGCCTATCTTCTGAGACTGTGATTTCCTGCACCTCTGCTTGTTTTTGAGGATGGACTTTAGCAAATTCCGTGTTGATGACTTTGTTTGACCTGCGGGTATTTTTGCCAATCCATGGTGCCCAAAAGTGATAGCTGGGGGGAACTGCAAATGGGTTGTTTCTTTGACCTTTGCAATAGCAAAAGAAAATAATAATGTCACATCACGAATAGAAGTTGCTTAACAAATTGATAAAAGGAGATGTTGACTAAGAGTTGTGCGTTACCTGTTACAAAACCACGACCAATCATCTCCATAGAGAGTGTCCTCCAAAAGTGTTCCACATCCACCTCTCCACTGAAATCTTTTGGAGGTTGTTTGAGGTCACTTACTAAGAAAACAAGGAAAATGTTTATGTGCAAAAGCATATTCTCCAAGTCATACAATTAGGAACATCCAAGTAAGGGATAGTGCACAGCCACAAGGTTATCAGTGCAAAATATGTCTCTACATGTCCATTACAAGGTCACAGGACAGAAAATCATGTTAATTGACCGAGACTGAATTGAGTATTCAACCAAGTCAAGTAATATATGAATATTCTTACTGGATAAATGGAACACTCCTTTCTTGTGGAGGTCCATGATCACCACCGGAGGGTTATCACCACAGGTTACACAAGAGTATGCATACTCATGTTCTGTAAGAGCCTCAAAATGAAGGTAGGCATTGAGAACTGTATTTGCAGGGGGAAACTGTTTCCCAGTAGTGCGTTCCAGGCACTCTACTACTCTGCTGACTGCAGTGTGGACCTATGGGAGAAACAGTTATGGGAAGCAAAATTACTGCAATGATTCTGTTTTAATTTCTATGTACATTTAATAAGTTGTTCAGCCACAGTTTCTAACCTGTAACATATTCCTCAAGTAAAGGCACAAGGGTAGATCAAGGAGAACACTGTTGTGTAGACCGTCTTTCCATTCCTGGTAACGGTAATGCATTCTACATTGATGGCAGTATTTGTAGTAGGTGGCAACATCTAGAGATGGAAATATGCAGCATTACACTTGATATACAGTACTTTCTCTGATGGTTGATCAAATTGAACACTGTACATTTCAATATCATAATCAAAATACCTCGAATAATTTTGGTGCTGGTCAGGATTTTGGCCTTTGCAGTAATAAGGATAGGATCTGAGAGGGGCACGTTTTCTGGGCATCGCTGGCACATCATCTCCTCAGGAACTAGGCATGGTGGATAAACAGTTTCCACTGAAGGAAGCCTCAAGTTTTCTGGGAGCACAGCGGGGATCATCTTTTTTTCATGCATGTACTCAACCATGCTTTGCAGTTTGTCTTTTGGTGGATAGTGCATGTCACGATGATCACTTTCTTCATTCGTTGATGTATGTGGTACAGTGCTTGGATCCAACTCCTCTGTGCTTCTAGCTGTCCTGAACAATTGACTGTTTGTTTGAAACAAGTGCCATTTTGCTATGTACTTGTGGATGCATGATTTTTTTTTGGTTTGGCGCATGGACAGTGCCACGTATTAATCTTGGTGTCGTACACAACCATGACTCTTCCAAGTTGGCTGTACCATGAAGCTTTGGGCTCATACACGGAAATGTACTTCTTGGACGGAGGGATTGCAGTTTTTGAAAAAACGGAAAGGGGTACATCTTGGGCTATGGCTAGGCTTTGATGAGTAAGGCAGTCCTTCTTCTTATCCTCACCAAACCATTTTTCTTTCACCATCTTAGTGAGCGTTTCTTCAGCTAGCACTTCAGTGGGAGGGGAGGATGTGCAGTAGTCAAGTGACCTCAGATGTATGCACTTGTAAGCTTTTAATCCACTCATCCATGCCAACTTCATGTTCTTTTGGCACTCTTGTGACTCACAATCAACATGATGGTTTTCCCCCCCAACTTTGTGCACGACATGCAGTGGAGTACTCACCCCATGGAAAGACTTGAAGACTGTGAACACTCCATTATTTGCATCTATGCACTCACTGGTAAGGTGATGACTTGCTGTTATGTCATGCGTTTGACCTGTGTGCTTCCTTTCTATGTGTTTCTTTAGATTTTTGGTGTTCATGGAAAGTTAACAAATTGGACACTCTTTTTTAATGACTGGCTGCCTTTTGGCCGGACTTCCGGATGTTTCTGCAGCCAGAGGCAGAGTCGGTTGAGGGGAGGGCAGAGTTGGTTCCTGAGTTGGCAGACTTGGTTGAGGGGAGGGCAGAGTTGGTTCCTGAGTTGGCAGACTTGGTTGAGGGGAGGGCAGAGTTGGTTCCTGAGTTGGCAGACTTGGTTGAGGGGAGGGCAGAGTCGGGTCCTGAGATGGCAGACTTGGTTGAGGGGAGGAGAGAGTCGGGTCCTGAGATGGCAGAGTTGGTTGAGTGGTTGGCCGGCTCTTGCATGATGATAGATGGATCTCAAAATTTACTTTAGTAATAATTGTTGCCTGGCAGTAGAGGCAGTGGAAATGCAAGAATGGTTTGCAGTCCAATCCACATCTGTGTATAGTGTATTCTGTAACACAAACATCATGAAAAATTACAAAATCATAATGTGACCATATATGGCACAGTATGTGTCGGCTCAGTTATGCTCATTGGACCAACGCCGATATTGGATGCTCATATGGTCGCGATATATTGTGCATCCCTACCTGTAACATCATAACAGGCTATAGGCAATGTTTCATATAGACATGTTACATTTTGCACAACACCCACATTTATATTTAATTTATTTGGGAAAAATGTCTAACTTTACCTTGATGGATAACTGCTCTTGAAAAATGGCTATCCAAATGTCTCTGCACTTTGCTGGGTTTGGTAGGCCTGAAAACGGAAGGCCCACAAAATGGGCAGTGATAGCTGCTGCAACAGTAAGTGCACTTCACTAGTGGTGGAAGTGCATGGCCTCTCTGTATTGTTATGTGGTCCTGGAAAAAAAGAAGATAATTACTTTCAAAGTGTCAAGGTCAGGTGTCCCAACATTCAAATAAGCATATCTTCTTCCACTATATTCAGATTTCAATGCATGACACATCATTTGAAAGCTTAGGATCTGCATTTTCATAATCTGTAAAACAACTGAAAAATGACCTATTGACTTAAGGACCAAAACACCAGCTGCAGTCACAAATGTAACAATAAGCGGCCTCTAACTGATTCTGCTGTTTTCACTATGCTATATGAGCATCAAGTCATGTTTCTCATTTTGGACTAAAATAGAGGAATGTTGCTCAAGCTTATAAAACGCAGTTGTGTGCACTATGCACCGGGATTCGTTTTAGCATTACACATATTTTCAAGGTGGCTTTGATGATTGAATAAGCAACAAATTCCAACGTATGTGTTCTTTACAACGACATTGACAATGTGTATTGCGGTGGACATTATAGAGAATGTGAAGTTGACCACCTTGTGAAAATGGTTCGTGTTTAACATAGCTTTAACATTAGTTCAACATTAATAAGTAGTCTTCCTCAAAACTTGGCGGCCAAAATGATGGCAACTTCACATTCACATAGTTGGGGTGGGTTGGGTGTTTACAGGGAATATTAGCTAGCTAGTGCACATGCTAACAAGCTAGCTAACGTTAGCTCAACACTGAAGCAAATGACAGACCGAAAATAGGCCCTAATGTTCAAAATAGCGAAGGTGCCCCTTAAGGTACTTACTTTTTCACTGGAAGCCATCTTTGGTTCTTCTGCAACCGAATGAACGTTTTAACCAGCTAGAGAGACTCTCTCATACAGACTAAGGTCTGCTCGTCTGCTTAAGCTCTGGCAACACAAATTTGGTCCATCCGCATGCGCACTAGTGCTTAGCCCCGCCCAGCAAGCTGTAAGCCCCTCAAGCCCCGCCCAGCAAGCTGTAGGCCCCTCAAGCCCCGCCCAGCAAGCTGTAGGCCCCTTCTGCAGTTCTGCAGATACACCCTACTCAAATCTTGGCGCCGGCGCCATGGCCACTAGGGGATCTGTGCGAAGGGATTAATGTATGCATGCCTAAAATGAAAGTTTGTCTTTGGCTACTTGACTAGTTTGTATAGCATATCTAGGCTACTCATATACCTCACTTACCCTTTGACTATTCCTCCTGAGTAGTGCTTTCAGATGAAGCCTCTGGTAGGGCTTTTACGCTGCTGCCATAAAAATACAAAAAATAAATAAATAAAAATAAAAGTAAGTAAGTAATTTATTTACAATTGAATGAACAGTAACTGTAACAGTTACTGTCAACTCTGCTTATGCTTGAATACATTTCTACGTTTTCTCCCTATCCATTGCTTTTCTGAAACAATTATGTTTAAATGTTGGTATGGCAATCACTATAAGTCAATTAACATGTAACAATTAATATTAGGTTGCGATGAGTTCATCTTGATAGATAAACTATTAACTAATGTTAATTTGTTGTGAAACATACCTTACCCTCTGGACCTCATCCACAATTTAAAATGAGAACATGATCAGCACAGTTACATGAAAAGGAGTTATTGCAAGGATGAGTTTCAGAAGATATGGTTCTTCCAGAGGTTAAGATAAGTTTCATAGTGAAACATTAATGAACATTGGTACATAATCTATCTATCAAGATGAACTCATCCCAACCTACATATAAAAAAAATATAAACTCATGACAATGTGTTTTTGCATGAAGTATCACTATTTAGCAAGCTGGCACATAGTGACACAGCTTTCAACTAATAAGTGACATTGTAATTTTCAAATGTCATGGTGAATCAGTGTTATGACACCCCTGTCATACTGAGCCTTGTCAGTTGTGTCACAAAACAAACTGCTATTCTGTCAAAACAACAGTTGGTAATAGTTATGAATAGGGTTGGGTATCAAGAACCGGTTCCAAGTTGGAACCGCTAACAAATTTCCAAGAACCGTGGATTCGTTAAGACACGTGCATTTCGATTCTGCTTCTCGGTTCCTAACTGTTGCATACATTTCTGTCTCGCGCTTCCGAGTGAACTGCAGTGAGCTTTTTACAGTCCATAAGTTTCACTTATCTGCCAGGACCTGCTACGTGGACCTAACGTCACATCATTTGTTACGCATTACGTCAGCGACTTAGCAAAGCACATTGCTACTGTTTACATTCTAGTGTTGCACGGTACATCGAAACTTCGGTACTTTTTCGATACTTAAAAAAACAAAACGGTTCGGTATTAGAATTTTCCGACGTTCGGTACTTTTAGGTCAAATGTGTGCTCTGCTGTTATGTGTCTGCATTACTGATTGAGAGCATGAAAGGTGAACGTTAGCTAACAATACTACGAGTCTGATTCTTTCACACGCGCGATATTGTTTTTGGCCGGCAGAGCTATAGGCTACTTCACGTTACCTACTAAACTAACGCCTTACTTCCACGGAGAATTTAGGTGAGCACAAAGTAAATGATTTAACGATAGTTTGACTTGAAAAATGATGGTATAATCACTGAAAATAACCCCGATAGACTGTCGTCGTATTTTATCATTCATGTCACGTATAGAAACAATAATATTTTTTAAAACGTTGTACAAATGAGTATTCGCCGTTTTCCCTTGCTTACTGTACTACTATATACAGTGATGCACTTTCGGTTTAGAAGACACCTCATTTTTTTCTCCAAAATCTCGTATAAATATGTTTAAGAAACCAAGTACTTACCAGTATATTCAGCTACAGCTGTTTTCTGATGAACCCTGAAGAGTTTATCTTGTTATATTTCGCCAAAGTCCCGTACAGTCGACATTTCCGCAGTGACCACCCCTCTCACTTAGGGCTGAAATACGTTGCTGTACTTGTGTGAATACACACGCGCTTTCGTACGTTCTTTTTTAAACGTATTTAAATACATTAAGCGACGTATGTTATGGTTATTATATATATACTGTATGTGACTATTCTGAAATAAATGTATTCTGTAGCAAATTTCTGAATGATACAGCTTCTTCTTCAGTTCAAACTTAAAACCATGGATGTGCAGGGAATATTTTTTTAGATATTGACATTTAAATAAAACTAGTAGAAACCAGGAGGAAATTGCCTCTGAAGGGCCAAAGTAAATAGGGTTAAGGTCATTTCAGTAGAGGTACCGAGTATCGAATCAGTATCGTTTCAGTTTCAAGTACCGTTTCAGTATCGAGTATCATGATACTAAACCTGGTATCGGTATCAAAGTCAAAATTTTGGTATCGTGACAACACTGGATCGACCGTCATGGCTGACCGCAGCAAACGTTCGAAAGTTTGGCTTAGCTTCACTAAAAAAGATAGCAACACGGCAAAATGCAACACCTGCAGTAAGGTTATTTCGTACAAGGGAGGAAGCACCTCCAACATGACGAAGCATTTGCTTCAACACGGCGTGAATCTGAAGGAATGCACCGTGTTTGATGTGTTGCGGTCTCCCAGCCACAATGCAGCTAATGTCGTTACAGCTAACGTTAGCGCTAGCAGTAGCAACGTCTCACGCTCAGGTACAAAACACAGATGAGCTGACATTCGCCTTTTATATTAAACGAATGATGTCTACAAATTATTCTTCTAATATACACCTATATTTTTCTTAGATACGAGTTCAGAGAGCAGTCAGAGCACCCCTCCACCTCCGGTTAATCCCCAGAGACCCTCCTGTACAGAAACTCCTTTCACTTTAGCCATGAAGGGGAAGATGAGCAAGGAGAAAGTGGATGAATGTCACCGAGCGGTGACAAGATTTGTGGTGAAGGGGTTACATCCCTTTGCTACGGTTGAGTCTACTCCGTTTAGGTATGCAAAATGCATTATTGATATCTGGTTATTCACAGCAATATCCATATACACCTCCCCCTCGATAAGTCACGCGGATAACTCGCGGTTGTGCAGTTGGCTCCCAATTTATCAATGCATTGAATATCTGTACTGTGATATTACTGATGCTATTGAACAGAATAGACGCGACCGTAACGTTAACTAGTCTCTCACAAGCTTGGCATGCATGCAGCTTTGAGATCAATAGCACGCAGCGCACGCCGGAAGATTGGTCTCAATAGTAACAGTCACCTGTTTGCGTTGTCAATCGATAGTGGATACAGCGTGCTTTCTCGGACAAGAGAACTTCGGACTTTCATTTGACTCATTTGATCAAGTCGGGTTGAGAGAAAAAAAAAAAAAACTGCTCCATTAATTCTGTCAATTTGGTTTATAATACATAATTTGCAAAGAATAAAAAAAATATAAATATACACACAGACAGTTGATTATAGCCTAAATGTTCCAAGAATAAAGGTGGCTAATTTTTGTTCTTGAAATGTGTTCTTTTTTTCTCTCCAAAAAATATTGGAATCGGAACCGAGATTCGATAAGAACCGGATTCGATAAGCAGAATCGGAATCGGAATCGGAATCGATAAAATTGAAACGATACCCACCCCTAGTTATGAATGGACATGACATTTCATTACAGGTTTTTATGTTGTGGTAATGACACTGTCATTTCCATGTCATAAAGACACTGTCAAATATTATTACTGTCAAAACCTTTTGGGAAATAAAATTACTTACTTAAAACAAACTCTTATCTACGGACTCAACTCCTGTAGGCGTTAACAGTTAAAAGGCCTTTTGCAAATATGCTAGTGGTTCTGGGAAATTTGGCAATAAGGTAACCTGTAATAGTTGTAGACCTAGCATATTTTCTCTGGGGAAGTCTGCATCTGTCAATACACTACCAAAATATGCTGATCTTTATGTGAATAAGACGGCGTTGTTGATTATCTACTCTCGGATAGGCTAAGTATCATATTTTCATTCGGTATCAGCTGTGCATTAGTTAATTGAACTGTCTGTAGCCAAGTCACTGTGTAGCTTAAGTAAATTGAAGTATTAGCGGTCAGTTGGTAACTTGCTTTGTGTTATTAGGCCAACTACACCACAGCACCACAGGCAGCGCTTTTGACACACGCCAATAACAGCCTGTTTAGCCGGATCTTCCAAGGAAAAATTCAAGCGTGATTTAAAGGTTATATGATCACAAAATAGGCATTTGAAAACTACATAACCATTGTTTTTTTTTCTGTTACCCAGTGAACATTTTTGCGTTGAAAAGTCGGTGAATAATTACAATATATTTTATCCATGTTGTGCAGCCCTAGTTGCACCTCTGCCATTTCCAGTGCTTCTAAGCACTGGTCAGATTTAAGCTGGGTTTCCTTTCCAAATTGCAAAGCTGGTAGAAAACTCTACAGCCATGATATCGCTCAAATAATGCTTACTACAGCATCCATACAAATGTGATTGGAATAATAATTTAAATTGAAATTTTTTATGAAATGTGTACATGGGTTTTTCCCATACAAAATATATGTATGGGGCTCAAGCATCTGTGAAAGGTAGCCATAGGTTTTGCCCAAGTATAATATCAAAATAATAGGTTCCCAAAATGTTTTATAGCAGACCCATATTTTGTCTGGATCATTTCATTTTAAGCTAGATTGAGTAAAGAATATCAAACTTTGGAAAACGAACCAGTACGGCAAGTTTTTTTCATCATCAATTAAATTATCTCCACAAAGACAGATGGAAGAATCTTGCATTAGCAGGTTACCTGGATGTCCATTTTGAATCCATTTAAAAAAGGTGGATTTAAATCATCACATTATTACTGTTTGGTAGAGCAACAGCTGCTGATTTTCAACACTAAAAATAGCTTGGCGAGTCCCTACGTCATCAGGATCATACCGGAATCAGAAGCAGTATTGTTAAAACTCTCCTCCCTATTCTTGCTAAAAAATGGACGATTCCAGTATGATCCTGATGACGAGGGACTCAACAAGCTATTTTTAGAACTGGGAAAATCCATGTCAACATATCTGCACCTTCAAAATTTTTCTAAAACATTTATGCATATTAATTAGCTAATTTTTTATTCAAATCACAAACCGAAAGTATCACAGCAGAAGGAATACTCTTAGCTTTATAACTGCCTACTGTATATTTCCATTTGGACAATATTTAGCGATGTACGATGTTACAAAGTTACTCCTAGTTTCACATTCAAAATCAAAATATCCCAAATTCTGTGCACAGCTCACGGTCGGCTGATTATTGTGTGTGCACGAGTGACCTGCCTAGTAATAGACACAAAATGGTCAGCATTATTTTATTGTTACACAGCCCATTGCTTGACATAGCTTACATTTCTTTCATGGATGAAAAAATACACATACCTGTATATACTGTACATTTGTTTGTGCACACACGCACACACATCTTCTTAGGTGTCTTATATTAGTGCATCTATCCTGATGCAGGTCACTGGCAAGCTTGAGATTTACTCAACCCCATGCCGAAGAGGAAAGGTAAACAGGATTTGAAAACAATTAGAAAATTCACTGCTGTTGTGTTCCCTGGTACTCAGCTGGCAAAAAAGAATGCCTGCTTACCATAAATAAGCAATTATTAATTGACACAGCCTGAGGCAAACAGATTTGCAAAAGTAATTGGGTTGTTTTTCATTTCTCAGGGGTAAAATTACTTTATATGTCATTGAAATAAAAGGGATTGTGTGATGATTGAGTGAAGAAAACAAAGAGGTCAAGCTGGTTGCTACGCTAAATACAATTGATGAACTGTGAGGTGGCTTTCTTTTCTCAGAGGAAATATTGTGATGCCATGATGACTACGTCGTAACGTTGGATACATGTGGGGTGTGTTTGCATAGGCACATTATAAACAACAAAATGCCTTATGGCACTAGAGCCTGCCTGGTGAGAGGTAAACCTGTTTATGGCACATTACAACTCGGCTGACTCTCATCTGCAGTGCAAGCAAAAAGCTGAAAAATGGTACTCAATTTATTCACAGTGCTATTTCCTTTGATCTTCAGACTGAAACTGGCTGCATGACTTGCAACTGACTGTGACCTGAATTTATAACATCAACCATAAAATCGCTATATCTTTGCCCTCCATTATACTTGGTGGTGCAGTCACCAGTGAAAATGCTAGGTGTAATATTATCTAACAAATCTTAGATGTATTTCCAATGAGGAAATCTGTTGCCGATTTGTGTTTGTACATGTGAGTGACATAATACATTCCTACTTAATCCCCTTTATTCTGGTAAGAAAGAATGCTCTAATTTGTTTGTAAACTGATCTACGTTAAATCAAAGTTTATTGATTAACAAATGAATGGGCGTTACATTTCTCCTTCACAAATAAAGTTTGATCATTTGATTTTCTCTCTAGGAAATGGACCTGCAACCTGCAATATGGTTACTTCACCACTTTGCCTTGTTGCCATCGCCATGGCATTAATATCAGTGCTGGGAGCTGCAGTTCTTCAGTCTTTCTTAGACTGGATGCAATCAGCATAGAAATAATGTAATTTCTAGTGCTAATGGTATTCTTCATTAAGACAGTAGGAGATCTGATGTCGGAAGTATGCATGTATTGTCAAAAACAACTGAACACATTGAACAATCAGAAACCATAAAAAAGTACAAGTACATTTTATACATATAAAAAAAACAGAGTCATTCCTTGCCATGCATGAAGTACTGCAATGCATCATTTCTTTCTCTTGCAAATTACATGCCGTGGCTTTGTGGTGTTGTAATAAATAGCCTAATATGCATGCACATAAATTACACTATGGTAATGAATATGACACTTCCTGGAAGTTTTATATAACAGATTTCACAATATAGGCTAAATATGTAACCCGCTTTCAATTTATTTGCAGGGAATTGTGACTAAGATGATTTGAAATTTCCTATTACATGTACATATTACTGTTTCATTGATGAGTGATGCATTTGCTCTGAAATTTATAGAAAGAAAAACCCGAAGAAATGCACCATTAAATGCTACCTATATAAAGGAAAGCAATATTTTAAAAGTTTGATTTATTTGCAAAACAAAAATGTGAACATTTCAGTGGGATGTTTTTTTTTTGTATGTTTCAGTTCTCACCAATCTTGTACATGTTCACATTCACAAGACTTTGCCATATAAACTGTGCATGCAATGACATTAACAGAGATAATGTGATTGTAAGAGGGAAACTACAAGACTTTATTTATTTTCAAACAGGCCCTCTAGGGAAAAATATCTTTCTATATATTAGAACTAGAGCTACAATATCTTCTCAAATTCATAAAATAAACTTTGAAGCAAAATAGAGTTTTTTACTTGTCTATCTGCCAGTTTTAAATGGCCAAACAGAACTGAAACAGATTGTCAGTTTCAGAAATAAATTATTTGCACTGAATAAAAGAAAAACACTTGCATTTACTTGTCAAGTTATTAATCATGTTGACGGAATGCAGACCCTAATATGACAAAGAAAATAGTATTACTACTACATATCTAATTAGCTACAATGCTCACAAATGTTCATATTACACATGCAGTGAAACATACTTGCTTATTCTTTGTTTCCCCAATCGAGCTGATTCAAACCCACAACTCCCAAGGCTGACTTCTATCCAAGATAGGAGTTCAAGCCAATACACCAAATGTACCAAACCACTGGAAATATCTAGAAATATTAACCCCACTTGTGCTGTACCTTTTGTTATCAGGTGAGTTTGACCTCTCTAATTGATTAATTTATCAATCAGCAACTAATAAAAATCAAATGTAATCAAAACCCCGGTGAGGGGAAAATACAGCGATTCTAAATATTGGCACAACAGCAGAAAGACAAACTATTCTTTGAACTTACTATTTTTATGTTTTTGTGCACTCTTGTGGTCTGTTGTAGAAATTACATCCATTTTACAAGTAGAGCCTTATTGGTTGATGTAGTGACAAGCAAAAATATACTCAGGCATACAGCTATCTCTCTCCTGCACAGTGCATTACTTTATATTCAGTTGAAGTTGGAAGTTTACATACACTTAGGTTGAAGTCATTAAAGCGTATTTTTAACCACTCCACAGATTTCATGTTAGCAAACTATAGTGTTGGCAAGTCAGTTAGGACATCTACTTGACACAAGTAATTTTTCCAACAATTGTTTCCAGAAAGATTATTTCACTTTTATTTCATTATATCACAATTCCAGTGGGGCAGAAGTTTACATACACTAAGTTGACTGTGCCTTTAAATTTATTTTAATTTACTCGCATATCCTTTGGCTTTGCATGCCATGACTTCCTGATGTCTGTGACCCAACAACATCAAAAGACTCTTGATATCTTATTTTCTGGTACTCTTACAAGCGATACTATAACGTCTCTGCATTTTAATGGATCTCTATGGGAATTGGGGGGTAGGACTAGATTTAGCTGTAAATTACACTGGAACAGTATGGAACACATGGTTGGCTAAAATGCCTTAAATCATCACTCTGCTGCCAGAAATACAGTAGATATGGATGGATAGCTTGAAGGGTTTCTTCTCCTGACTTATTTTTCTAGAGTTCAATAGGAAAATTTGTCAGGAGAAACAACCCTTAAAGTGATCCATCCATATCTACTGCATATCTGGCAGCAGAGTGATGGTTTGAGGCTTGTTTGAGACCCTTGATGACTTGCACCCATTTTACCAATCATGTATCCCATACTGTTCCAGCATAATTTACAGCTAAATCTAGTCCCACCCCCCAATTCCCATAGAGATCCATTCAAATGCAGAGCCGTTATAGTATCGCTTGTAAGAGTACAAGAAACTAAGATATCAAGAGTCTTTTGATGTTGTTGGGTCACAGACATCAGGAAGTAATGGCATGCAAAGGATATCCAACCAAATATAAAAAATTTAAAGGCAGTCAACTTAGTGTATGTAAACTTCTGACCCACTGGAATTGTGATTTAGTGAATTAAAAGTGAAATAATCTGTAAACAATTATTGTAAAAATTACTTGTGTCATGCACAAAGTAGATGTCCTAACTGACTTGCCAACACTATAGTTTGATAACATGAAATCTGTGGAGTGGCTAAAAATGAGTTTTAATGACTTCAACCTAAGTGTATGTAAACTTCCGACTTCAACTGTATATATACTGTTTAACGCGAGAGAGCTTACAGTGTCCATATCACAGCTGGGAATTTTCCGGTAGGTGTGAACTTCTCTCACCAAAATTGTCCCTGGAGATTCCATCATCTGACAGATTATGCCTTCGATGAAGCAAAGTGTATACTCCTCGAATCAGGAAAATGGTAGCGATGGTTGCAAAGTATGTGGCATAGATAAAGTACTGAAAAACCAAGGGGGAGAAATTTCAGACACTAATACAGACAAAATAACCTCTTGCCAGTCTTTGCAATCAGAATGAGGAAACAAATAATGATATATACCCACTATTTATCCATTAGTTTACTAGAAACAAAGATCCTGGAATGTTTGTGTAACTTGGGAAGAATTAAACCTGACAAATGTGTGGATAGAAAGATACTTCCTTCGAAGACAAGTTTATACATAAATGAGAGAGTAAGTTGGATAATTATTTTAGTTACTGACATTTTAAACATTCTCATACTTTATGCTGTAGGAGGAAACCTTTTTATTTAATTTCCAGTTTGTTGATTTAAAAACAAAAACACCACATAGAAATGTGTTTATTTCCATTTTACTTACCTGAGTACTGAGAGGTAACACAATACTTTTGTTGTTGATAACAGTAGCTGTAAGAATAGTCTGTAAGCTCATTGCCACAAAAGTGTTAATTCCAAACATTAGGGCGTAAGAGTCCGTATTGAGGTTTTTTGCAATCTGAAAGCTAAAAACAAATACATTTTAATGGGCTTGCTCACAGTTGCAAATCTGGGACCAAAGAACATAACAATATGTAATGACAAGAACAGGGCATTAAGTCAATTGACTCTTATTATTTAAGTGAGACAAACTATACTTCTGTTGGATTAGCCCCTTCACGCAGATGGCAAGTTTGGTCCATTCTCACCTATTTAGGGGGTATTCTATTTAAGGCTTTATAACTCCAGGGGCTTTATGTTACACCCGACACTAAGCGGCGGTAACCCAAACGCTAGTCTCTTAGCTAGTTACAGACTAACGCAGTTGTCATTTTAGCATCCAGCGCACGTTGTTTAAAGGTATACTATGTAGTTTCATTGTAAACAACTCGTTCTTTGTTTACATTCAAATTTTCTCCCCAAAAACATTGTATGTGTCCTTGTGCTCTAAAAAACATGTTGAATGTATTTGCTACCTCATAAGTCGTTCGCAAAGTGTTTTTTAAAAATGTTTTGAATGTTACACTGCTTCGAACTACGCAAACTGTTTTTCTTTTGGCATGACATTTGTGAAAGACAAGCCAGAGCGTTGCAGCAAGGGACGCTATAGCAACAACAACAGTAAACAACTTTCTTGTTCGATCTGTGCTTTCCTCTGGTTTGTCTTTCACAAATGTCATGGCATAAGAAAAACTGTTTGCGTAGCTTGAAGCGTCCACGTTCGCGTAGCTATTTGCGTGAGGTATGTTTCTGCCCTTGCTCATTAGCAAGATGTTTTCAGCCGAGGAGGTAACAATATCATTATAAAAATAGCGACCATACACCTAGCTACATTACATTACATTATAGTCATTTAGCAGACACTTTTATCCAAAGCGACATACAATAAGTGCATATAGAAACGTCATCGAAGTAACTACAGAACAGATAAGACCGAGAACATCCCTCCCATAATGTAGCTAAGGCTATCTATTGTCGTGATGTTTGTTTATTGTTGACAATAGTCTCATGTTTGACCAAACCTTGATCATGTAAATGGAGACTACATTACATGCTCAAAGCAAATAAGTTTGTAATCTTAGCTATTGCTCTGTAAATTTGACCACTGTTCATTTTCATAAAATAATTCAAAATCATAATTTTGTAATTCTGCTCGGTTCATTCTGTAGCCATCAACATCCAGTGGTCGCGGCCCCAGAGTAAGGGTGAGGGGCAGTCATTACATAAACATTACATTACAGTCATTTAGCAGACGCTTTTATCCAAAGCGACAATCGTGTTTGTGGTGGGCGAGGCAGGGCCAGGGGAAGAGGACAGCTTGATCAGAGTGACCGTGATAGAGTCAACAGACTCCGGGAGGAGAAACATTAGTTGAGACGGAGCGGCACTTTATCACAAAATGCAAAAAATACAATTAAATAATAAATATTTTCCTAAAATAAATCAGAGATACCCTCAATTAAAAAAATTTACAGACATCCAAAAACTCCCCATCCTCTTAGGAGAGGAGAGGATGTGCTGTGACCTGGCAGCACAATATATAGGTGCCTGCCATCGTCTTAGGGACAGTGAGTGACAGAGATCATTATAAACCAATTTTAATTTTTTAATATTTATTATATTCACTTTATAAGATCATGTGTCGTTCTCATCATCATTATTATAATTTCTATTGATAATTATTATTTTTAATTGTAATTTATTATTTTACGTTATTATTTCTAAATCCATAATCAAAGAAAAGTTATTGTTTTCATGTATGGTTACTGTTCATTCGTTTCTAGTCTTTGCTGTTTTGTATTGTTCAGAGTTAGATGTATGTCTTCGACTGTTTTAAAGCAGTATGCTTTGACAATACAGATGCAATGTCTTGTCATGCCAATAAAGAGAATTGAATTGAGTCCACGGTCAGAGAAACTATGTGTGAAACATCACCACAATGCTTGTGCATCGTCGTGCGTGTCTGAGAAGAACACGTGATAAGCAATTTTCGGGGAGCCCTTTTCTCCTAAGTGCTCTATACCACCATCTAGTGTTCTGAAACTACATAGTATACCTTTAAATAACAAGTGAACTTGCGCCCATAGCAAGTGAACTGGGCAGGTTGGTCTTAAAATTGATCATTTTTGGCGTATATTGCTATCTTGAGGCATCAGAAAGCGCTTGTGCTAAAACCAACAGAAACCTTGTCTGAAGTCATGTCGCAGTTGTTTCAATGTTATTTTAACTGCGCAATATTAAAATGCATAAACATGCATTCAAATATCAAGATTACATTGTGAAATAAAGTTTTTCTCTCCCGGAATAGACGCATATTGTCCCTTTAATCGCGGGAAAGTGGGCTTGTTTTAAGGCATTAAGCTACCAGTAAAAACGTGTTGGTCATATTTCCATAAGCAGGAAAATATAAAACAAAGGAAAATATGCGTAAACCTATGGGTTCCCAACCTCACAACTTTAGTGTATTTAGTGTCATCATTCAGGCAAAAGAACGCTATTTATGCTCTTAATCAGTATTAGAATGCACGTGATGCAATATGAACTTCGGATGAAGCTTGAACTTCGCTAGCCGAAATTCATTCCCTGTGATCTGTCTGCTGTGAGAACAGCTTCATGGAATTGATGTTTCAATGCTTCATTGTATAATCAAACAAAATTGGTAAAATAATCAGGCTGTCATGGTTTGGCAGCTTTCTTCCTCACCTCTACGGACGCTTCCTCTCAGAGCCGCGAGAGGCCGCTCCTGCTGTTCTTTTCCGCCGCCCATGCCGTGTTTTTCCACTACCCGGTACTTAGCTGGTGCACCTGTTCAGGTGTCTTGCTGGCTAAATAAGCGCTGTGCTTTCCTCTTCCGGAGCTTTTGTGTCATTATTGCCACTTCACAATGCCAGGTAAAGGTATAGAACTTGGGATACCTGGGTCCCTTTTCTTTCAAATAAGCAATAAAATTCTGGCTTAGAATTCAGTTAGGTTTTATTCTTAGGATTCGTTTCACCTTTTCATTTACTCTTTTCTGAGCCTTTCCTTCTTTGCCTACCAGTCCTCGCTGGTACTCTACTTTCTGCCCACGTTTCTCTGGGTTGATTTACGTTTGGCTATACGCCGGGTTTTTTTTTTTCTTTGTGGTTATTCCTTCCCTCTTACTGTGGTTATCCTACGCTACGTGGATAACTTATTGAATCCTTCTCAGTTGCATCTGGTCCTCCGCTCTAACTCCCTCACAGTACACAAAAGCCACTATGGAGGGACTAGCGACCCCGGCAGGGTTAGATCATGTGTTGGCCGCACAACACGCCACGTTAGTCGCTCATGAGGGGGGCATACAAGCCCTCCAGGAACAACAGCAGGCCATGGTGGCCCAGCATGGTCAATTACTTGACCAACTGCGCTGCCATGAGGACTGCCTGCGTGAGTTGGCAGACAGCCTTCGCCACCTGGCAGTCGCAGCTGACCCGACTGTAGCACAAGCACCTGTGCCCCCGAACCCTCCTTCTCTGCCTACTCCGGTCGTTGTCAAGCAGCCTAAGCTCCAGCTTCCCTTACGTTATGACGGGGAGGTGGGGAAGTATCAGGGTTTTTTTTATCCCATGCATTATATTTTTTAAGGCTCAACCCTATCGGTTCGCCTCGTATGACTCACGGGTAGTTTTCACCTTGTCACTCTTGACCGGGACTGCTCTCGCCTGGGCGGACCCTCTCATCCGGTCTCAAGCGCCGGTCATGAGTGACGTATATCACCTGATGAAAGAAATGGCCGTGGTCTTCGACCATGACATTTCAGGCCAGGAGGCGGCTATGAGACTAACCCGCCTTCATTAGGGAAATGAGACCGTGGCAGGGTTTTCCATTTCTTTCCGGGCGTTAGCGGGCGAGATGAGTTGGGTTGAGGGGCTACTTAAGTCACTCTTTTTAAATGCTCTCAGGGATCCCGTCAAGGACGCTCTGGCAGTCCTCGAACCACCGACCACCTTTAATGCCTTAGTTTCCCTGGCGATCCATGTAGATAATCGGATCAGGGACCGTGAGAGAGAGAAGGAGGACAGGAGAAGCCACACTTCTCAGTACATGGCCCATTTTCCGGTTACCCCTTCAGTTCCATCCGCGTGATGAGCCCATGTACATTGACAGCTCATCTTTACGCGACACCCCTGAATCCCGGTCTAAGGGGTTTTGGTGTCATTATTGCCGGCGTAGGGGGCACCTTAAGGTTGTTGGGAAACGGGGGCCTCACTGGTGAAGCGTAAGGCACCAGCGAGACAGAAGATTAAAACCTTTCGCACCCTCGTATCAGTCCAATTAAGGTGGGATCAGCACTCCACTGACTCTGAGGCATTTGTTCATTCAGGGCTGGAGTGATTTATAGATGCTCAGTGGGCTAGGGAACGGGGGATACCCGTTCACCCCCTTAGCACAGCCCACTATATTACTGCCCTTGATAGTCGTCCATTGAGGATCGGGGTGGACCACCGCCAGACTGCAGATGCGTATCTCTTTCGTGCCTCACTCTGAGCATATCCAGTTTTTTTTTAATGAATTCTCCAGCTTATCCTCTGGTCTTGGGGCACTCCTGGTTGGTCCGGCATAAAGCTCAGGTTAACTGGGGCGAGAGTGGAGGCACAATTCTCCGTTGGGGTCCCCAGTGCGCAGCGCATTGTTTGCTGGCGTCATCGCCCGCGCCGGGTGGTTGCAGGTTTGAGTCAGAAACTGGTTCATTCAGCGATTATGAGGAAGCTAGGCTCCCGACTAATCACCTGGGCTCCTCTCCGTCCTTGGAGGACAAGGAGGAGAGTTTGGCCTGGGATTCTCTGGCAGACTGGAACCTTCCGGTGGACGAGCTGTCCATGGAGGAATTCTCCGATTTCAATCGCCTTTCCGACTCCATGACTCAATTTTCCTCTGATTCGGATAATACGGGAGTGATGGGAGCGCTCGACTTCCCGTTGCCAGCGAACGTACCTGCTGATTATGCGGAAGTTGCTGAGGTTTCTAGCAAGCAGCGTGCTATGACCTTGCCACCCCATTGGCCCTATGACTGCGCCATCGAATTATATCCGGGCACAGTGCCGCCTATGGGTGCGCTTTACTCCCTATCGGTTCCCAAAAAGCGCCACCATTAAAAAATATATAGAGGAGGCTTTGGCGAACGGCTTTATCAGACCTTCCACCTCGCCGACTGGCACTGGGTTTTCTTTGTTTAGAAAAAGGATGGAGGGCTGAGGCCCTGTATTGACTATAGGGGGCTAAACAATATCATGGTCAAGAACCGTTACCCGTTACCATTAATGAACTCCACTTTCGAAGACCTCCAGGGGCCTTCCATTTTCACTAAATTCGACCTCCGCAACTCTTATAACTTAGGGCACATGCGGGAGGGAGATGAGTGGAAGACTGCTTTTAATACTCATAGCGGACACTATGAATACCGGGTTATACTGTTCGGGCTCACTAGCGCCCCCTCTGTTTTTCAGGCGCTAGTGAAGGACGTGCTCAGGGAGATGTTAGAGAAATTTGGGTTTGTCTATCTGGATGACGTTTTGATCTTCTCCACTAATCTCGCTGAGCACATTAGGCATGTCAGACAGGTTATTAAGGCCCTGCTCAAGGCACAGTTGTATGCCAAAGCGGAGAAGTATGTTTTTCACTCTGAGTCAGTTTCCTTCTTGGGGTTCATTGTTTCGGAGGGAAAGGTCCAAATGGACCCGGAGACAATTTTAGCGGTCAAGAATTAGTGTACCCCTGATTCAGTAAAACAGGTGGAGCGTTTCTTGGGGTTTGAAATTTTTTACCGTCGCTTTATTCGTAATTTTAGCCCGGTTGCCAGTCCCATCACTATGCTGACTAGGGAAACGGCGGCTACACATTTTCAGTGGACACCTAAAGCGGAGGCCGCTTTGACGGATTCAAAATAAAGGTTTTGCTCAGCCTATTCTCATCACTCCTAACCCTTTGCTTCCCTTTGTAGTCGAGGTATATGCTTCTGAGTTAGAAGTAGGAGCTATCTTGTCCCTGCGCTCACCTTAAGATCAAAAGTTGCACCCATATGCCTACTTTTCTCACAGCCTAACCCCAGCTGAGGGAAACTACGACGTAGGGTACCGGGAGCTCTTAGCGGTAAAATTGGCGCTTGAGGAATGGTGTCATTGGCTCAAGTGGTATGAGCATCCCTTCACGGTATGGACGGACCACAAGAACCTCAAATACATCCAGGGCGCCAAACACCGCAATTCAAGGCAAGCCCGGTGTTGTCAAAAGAGCTGATAAGCATATAAATGAATGTGTTTGCAGGCTGTGACTGTTTTTAACAATTTTGCGTTGAAAGTTCTGTGTTTTCTTAAAGTTTTAATTTAGAATTTCCGAGAAATATGAACACTATAAAAAATTGGGACGGAAACGTCCCACCACTAGGGGGCCAAAGCCCACAGAGTTAAAGAGAACTAAGAGTCTCATTAGAAATGAAAACAAATTTGCAGCACATTACAGAATTAATTCTCTGCATTTTCTAATTTAGCAGCACTGTCAGGAATGACCTGTCATGGTTTTGCAGCTCGCCTGTTCTCTTCTGCAGTTTCCTTTCGGTGCCGCGGGATAGCGCCCTTGCCGTGTTTTTCCGCTTATCTGGCACTCATTCTTTTCACCTGTGCTAGCGTCTGCTGGTTATTTAAGCGCAACGATTTCCGGTTTTGTTGCTTTTGTGTAATTTTTGCCACGCTAAGTCAGGTAATGACGGTATAGGATTTAGGCAACCACTTGTCCTTTGGCTAATTGCTAAAAGAATACGTGGGACTTGCCTTAGTGAGTTAGGAGTTCTCTTTCTTTTAAGATATTTCATTTTCCTTTCTCACTCAGTTCCAGTTTGCTTGTTAAATGCACTAGCTACGCGATATAGTGACACTTAGAAACTCCATATTTCGCAGAGTTGTCAAGAATCATGTACTAATAAAGCTAAAACACTGAGTTTTTTGTTTCAACTCATAGTTTGGATGCAGGAGAAATTAATATCTGAGTTGAGCAAAATCTTAGCGCCGGCGCACCGCCACTTGGGGATCTGCGCGAAGGGGTTAAGTAATGTATAGATAAAGTGGTGTACCCCAGTGCCTGTATTGATTGAAAGTGTCTCTTACGTGCATATTGTATTGAGTAGCATGTATAAGGATTTGAAAACCATATAGCATGCATAGCAGATCCAAATATTGCTTGTGAGGTTCATTAGGGCAACAGCTACAGCAGCGATTGCCGAGAACAAACCCAGAACCAGCTCCCCCCAAACAAACCAGTTCAGTGTCACATGACCCACTGCAAATGAAGTTGCTGCACCTATGAGTTAAAGCAAAGCAGGAAGCAATATTAATGAATCTGTTAATGTACCTGAAAAAAGTAACATTAATCATCAGCCTTAATATGCATTAAAAACAACAAATGTGACCCTCCTAAAGGTTGCCTAAATGCTATGAGGGAGTTTAATATATTGTCAAAGAATATTGTTTTCATATTTCAGCTGACCTTTAAAGATTGTGAAACATTTGTTCCTATGTTGGGTTTCAGGGTGTTGAACTGTGAATGTTAGGTATTCATAGACTGTATATTTTCCTTGTCTTTGACATTGTGCAGATTACAGGGCCTGCACAGCCAAATCCCAAAGGTGAATGGTAGGCACAGTTCACCAAGAAAACAAGGCCATTACTGTATCCCTGAAGCTCTTAAAGCTAATGGAACACAGTCCTGTTCTGCCAGCTGATTCATGCAAAGCTTATTATTTATTGTCTCATGACACCCCTGTGGATCAATACTAATGCATATCATAAGTACCACTGACCACAGTGTTTTATTAATATACCAGATCAATCCCACCATCCTAGATGAAAATAATGAGTCCTAATAGAGATAAACCCATTTAACATAAGTAATGGCCTATACCAAGAAAAGGCACTGAAAATTAATGATAGTAGCCCATTGTACGGTTAACATTTTTCATTAAAATATAATAATCTAAGCATTGAAATTAAACAGACATGAAATTAAATATGTATCATTATTCAAGGCAGACTACATTCCCTAGATCTATTGATCCAAGCAGCTTCAGTGGAAACTTAAGTTTCCCACAATTTCCCATTTTCATACTAATCAACAATATAATATTTATAGTTTATATTTTCATATATGTAAACCTTTAAATTTCATGCATATACATTCATTACAGAAATATTTTAAACATGATTGTTGTCTAGCCTGAAATTATTTGAAAACCCTTCAAATGTCCAGGTTAAGCGATATGGTACCCCTACCCATTTCTTAAATTTCATACACTTAATGGTCATAATGGTTTTTCTGTAAATTCTACATCACTCCATCAGCGGGGGGGCATCAAACACAATCTAGCAACCAAGGATGCACTGCTTCCTTTCCACTAGCTTTTAAATATAGGAAGTTACCATCACATGTACATGTAAAATTGGAGATGATGACTGAACAGGTGTTGAAAAAATTCACATACATAATCTGTCCTCATTGCTTTAACATGCAAGGAAACATTACCTGAAAGTGTGGATACTGCATCAACACCCCCATTGTATGCTGTAAAATTCTGGGGGAATTTTGAAGACCAGAGAATTTGCACATAGGTTGAAATCTGATAGAAACCACATTTCCCCATTGCCCACCACAGGGACAGGAAAATGAGGGTCATAGAAGAGTAACACTCTTTACAGTCCACAATTAGCTTCATCACTGCACCCACAATCCTTCTCCTGTTGGCCTCCATTATAGTAGAGAAAGAACATTGCGATGACCCTCTGCTTGAATTTGACGAAAGGTCTATGTTTGGGCTCATCGAATGCAGGCCATTCGGCAACAAGATTTTCTGTGGCATAGGCAGCAGCAAGGATATAAATGGGGTGATGGAGAGAGAGATTAGAGAGATGACATTAAGACAATAGAGGGATATTCCAAAAGATACAAGGATTTGACCTAGGAGAGAGCCAATTGCATATCCCAGCAGTACAGCTCCCCTGGTGTAGCTGGTTACTTTCTGGTAGTGATCTGTATGGACAACGCTGTAAATATAGGACACATATCCCACGTCCATTGCCATAGCCAGGCCGTAGCTGAAAAATGCAGATTGTACTGACTTCAATCCAGAGCCAAATAATAACAAGAGCCAAGCCAACATGTAGGCCAGTCCTTGCAAAACCACAACTGGTTTGTATCTGAAAATGTCTGTAAGTAAAAACACTGGGATCAGGAAGGAAAGGTAGGTGTATGTCCATACGGGATACACTTGCCTTGAAACCTTAGAGAAAAAAAAACAAGATTACATGCTTAACAACTATTTTGTTTTTACCGTTCTGAAAAAATCCCTAACCCTGCCACTGCTCAAAAGTTATGCATATTGCTCTCTATCTCTATAAATGTTTTTCTTGACTAAACATAATTATTTATGTTTCCTTCGGCTTGATGTTAATAGATTACATTAATTTTCAGTTGGACTTTTGAGATGGAACATTTTGCACATAATGAACAGTTGAGACTTTTAAAACTGACATTTTACTTTGGCAAAAAAAATAATCTGCTACCGCTGTCACATATTATTGCTTACCTGTTCCATTGTCAGGTTTTTGTAAGACCCAATTAGAAAGGAAGTAAGGAAAGGTTCTGCTGGTCTCATCATTGTGAAGAATCCAAAAGTACATAGCACTACAGTGGGGTAAATCCAGCCACTTCTTTGCTGAGAACTCCAGCACCTCATTGTTTCTCACAGTTACTTCCAGAGACTAACTATTTATCTAACCTATGCAGGTCTGTAAAAGCCCAAGCTATCTACAGGCCTAATGTAGGTAACATTTGGTACTTATATCACCTTTGATGTGAAGATAACTTCAAGTTCAGATGGGTCATTCATTGTTCTTACTGTGTTTCCTTCACCACCCACATGGGTAGCATTCTATATATGCAAATACCTATGTACATATGCTAGGCAAAGTTAAGAAAGGAAAGGACTACCGTGTGTGTGTGTGTGTGTGTGTGTGTGTGTGTGTGTGTGTGTGTGTGTGCAAAACATTACACACAGTAGCTGGCTTTTTAGAAAGTATATTGTTAATGTTTAACTCGTTTCCATAGAACAGGTCACTCTCCAAGGAGACCATGAGATTTTCCAGTCTGGATTACACTTCAACAGGTGACACTCAGGTAGCATTAATGTATGAGCAAAACCCAATGCCACATACTGTATGTGGCCTGGAGGAACTGTGGCCAATACACCAGGATCAAGCACCAGGCAAATTCAGGAGATGTCACACTGGTATATCAGATGCTGTAAGACCACAGTAGGTCTATCTCTCAGGATTTCTAGTAATTCAATACTAAGTAATACAAGAACAAAGAAAACAACCTCAGAGTTACAGATTGACTGGTCAAACGACCAGGTTAAAAAAAAAGAAAACTCCTGCACAGTGGCGCAAATGAGTGAAAATAACGTGTTACATACAGTAAATAGTCAGTAAATGCAGGAATCAAGCTTTTCATATGAAAACATAACTATAGCTTGGAATTGCTCGAATTGGAAGAGAAAGTTTGGAAGTTGCTCAGAGTCATTTGTGGGACCATAGTGATTTTTGTTATGCGAGATGCACAGGGAACTTCAATGCAACAGCTCATCATATTTAGATGCAGAAATCTGAAAAATACCAAAAGTGCATTTCTTCATCTAAACTGCTCTCTGGCCAGAAAAGAGAAAAATATTCTCTGTCATACATCCTTGAAGCACACAAACCATCATTTTATTTTTCTTTGTCAAATAAGAATGTTTTGAAGTACACATTCCTCCACTGATGACATGTTCCCTTCAGACACTCATACTTTCCACAAAAAATCGATTATAACTGCCTCCGTGTGGATATAGGTTTATAGTCCTTCCAGGTGAGAGGTGGCTACATTTGTACACATGGACCCTGTGTGTATGCTGTGTACCTCCATTGTGTGTACTTGCATTGACTATAAATCAGGCTTTCTTATTAGTATCACTGATAAAAAACAAACATTCCAAAAGAAAAAAAAAGAACTTTGCATTGATTAAAAATGTAATGTGAAATGTTTTATAGCCAAATGAGGGGAGAGAACAAAATATATAACAGGCTAATATAACAGCCCAAATAGACTACAAATGAGATATACAGTTTGGAAAAGTGACCTAAAAAAAGGTCATACATTCTAATGGTATCCTGATCACCCATCTTTTCATTTGTTTGGTACTAACCTAAACTACCCATTACAGCTAAAACATTTAAATAATAAGGCTACCATAATATAATGATACCAGTATATAATTCCATTCAATAAAGAACTCTGAAACCTGATTTCCTGATGCTATTTGGTCTTCTGCTGTATGTTATTAATGTGCACATTATTTTCTTATTACAAAGTATCAACTATTTATAAAAGAGAATTATATATATATTAACAAGTGGTAAACAAGTAATAATCATTATAACATACATTGCCCTAAGTAAGTATTGGGACAATGATGAAGTTTCTCTTCATTTGGCTCTATATACTCCCGAAATTCAGATTTGAAATCAAGCTATTAATATGAAGTTAAAGTACAGATTCTTTTTTATTAGACGGTATTTGTATAAATATTGTATTCACCATTTAGAAATTATAACACTTTTTTACATAGTCCCTCTATTTCAGTAAAGTATTGGGACTGTTAGGATCCTGTAATCTGTCTGTTTATTCTTCATTTGTTATTATTTTTCCTGTTTTCTTTCCCTCGCGATTGTCAGTCCGCGTTCCATGTTTCTGAGATTCCACCCCGTCTTTGTCATTGCACTATTCGGGTGATTTTGGGAACATTCAGGTTTCTTCTGTAGTTCGTATATCTCGTTTTCTTCCTTCTGGCTTTATTTATATTTGTATATAATACTAATGTACTAATCATACTAACTGTTAGATTAGATTTAATACTAACCTGCTAACAAACTAACATGTATATAATACTAACCTACTAACATTAGGGTTCTAGAGTTCACTACTAACATTACTAATTCATCTTGAGTTTCTACCTGCAGCTGTCATTTCCCTCCTCGTTATCCTATCCCTGCATCGATCTGTGATTTCGCATTCTCTGCACGTGTCCACTTTCGTATGCCTCCCCTCTGAGCTGTGCACTTGTTTACCTGCTAACTCCAGGCCGTTTGTTATCATTGTGTCTGTGTATTCCAGTTCGTGTCTTACGTTTCCCCTGTCATTGTTTTATTGGTCCCTGTTAACCCTCACTGTTCTCACCTGTGAGCAATCTCCCCTCCCTGCTTCTACACACCTGATTCCCATTATGTCTGTCTCCCTCTATGTATATATACCTTGTCATTTCAGTGTTTCTTCGCAAGTTCCATGTACTATATTTTGCTTCTGTGTTGCCTGTTTATTCCGAGATTCTGCCCGAGCTGTTCGTTTATTCTGTTTTCTAGTTTTTGTTTCCCTAGTTTTTGCCTGTTGTTGTTTTGTTTTGTATTTAGTCTGTTTTGTTCTCTTTTGTTCCTCTTACGCCTCCCCGGTTTTGACCCCTGCCTGTGTTCTCGCGACCCTGGTTTTGGATCCTGTTTTTGTACCTTTGCTGTGCCTTCCCGGTTTGACCCTTGCCTGTTCCTTGACCACTCTTTGGACTGTGCTTTGTACCGTTGCCCTGTCCCCGGTTTTTGACCCTGCCTGTTTACCACGGATTGCTGCCTAGCCCTTTTATTAAACTTTGTTTTTGTACTTCCTGCCTGCGCTTGGGTCCTTCCCCCACCAACACCTAACAGGGACAAATTAACATGTATAGCCATGTTTAGTATTTGGTTACATATCCTTTGCATTTCATGAGTTTTTGATGTTTGTGACCCAACAACATCAAAAGAGTCTTGGGGCCCTATCTTACACCCAGCGCTAAGCGGCGTTAACCCAAACGCAAGTGTCTTTGCTATCTTACACCTGGCGCATGGATCATTATAACACCTTGCGTTCACGTCGTTTAAATACCATGTATTCTTGCGCCCATTACAAGTGAACTGGGCGTGTTGGTCTTAAGATGAGGAGTGGCCAGGATTATTTTTGGCGTATTGCTATCTTGAGCCAGCAGAAAGCGCTTGCGCTAAAACCACCACAAACCTGGTCTAAAGTCATGTCGCATGTTATTTTAATGGTGCATCTAAGTGCGTCTACATAGGTGTGTGCACAACGTGTGTGCACAACAATATTACCAATAATTCACATCAACATGACATAAATATTTAAATGTCTTAGGTTCCTCATAACATATTCCAACGTGGCATGACGTGTTTCTCATACACAGTAATATAACGTATGTAATACAAATAATTAGCATAGAATTTCTGAGTTCTTAGATCTACCGCTAAAATTCCGTGGAAAAGACCAGCAGGTCTTCATTCAAATATACCACGCCTTAATAAGTCATCATTGCAGGAAAGTTAACACATAAATACGGTTGAAGTTTTATTTTACAGATCACTACATATGAACACATCAGCCAAATGAGCACAAGTGAGAAATAAACATGAACATATTTATTTCAACCTGCATAACGCATAACAGTAATGATTCCAGTGCTTCTTCCTATATTTTGTGCTGTATATTTATGTATTTTGCTGTAGCCTTTGCAGTCATGAGTCTCGCAGTCAAACTTCACAAAAGCTAAATATTGTGCTCAAGTCTTAAATCATCCCTTACATTTCTATTCTGAAGTTATTTTGTTCATATCAAACTATCTACAGTATATAACTATTCAAACAAAATATGCAAAAACAACCAAACAAGTGTCAAAATCTCAAAAAATATTCACTGTACATCCATAGTTTAAAGTTACATACATACACATGTTTTTTAAAAATGTTTTTAAGTACAAAAAATCTGTTAAAATGTACAAGCATTTTTACATAACAGCAACGTGTTACAGCTCCACGTGCGATAGGTAGTCGCTGTGGAAATGTGCTGGGCATTGGCAAAACGGAATAAGGATTACTCTACAACCAAACAAAATTACTTAGACATGATTGTCAATCAAAATTATTCTAACAAAATAAAGCCATCAATTAAATTCCTTTTGAAATGCCTGTGTGGGGCAAATTCTCAGGGCCACTGCGATGAGTTCCTCCATAGACACGCCACAGAAGTGGAATTAAACCGCACCAGGGGAAAAGGAAAACGGAAAAGTGGGAGCAAAACTTT
Organism: Synaphobranchus kaupii; assembly: GCA_029718625.1. Taxonomy (NCBI): domain Eukaryota; kingdom Metazoa; phylum Chordata; class Actinopteri; order Anguilliformes; family Synaphobranchidae; genus Synaphobranchus; species Synaphobranchus kaupii. The sequence goes on along the minus strand of CM056377.1, from coordinate 98,577,688 downwards.
CCTAGCACAAGGCTAACATAAAACAACCTCAAATGGAGGCAAATCTCGAAAAAACTGCGAGAAACAATAAAAGAAAGAACCTCACGCACTAATTAATATGCGTAGATAAGAGGTAGAGAAAACAGAAAAGGAACGAACAGAATAGCAAGCCTGTATCTACAGCTCTGTAGGCTGAAAAGAAGATAAACAGGCTGCAGGCAAAAAAGAGAGAGATTTTCTCGTTTTCTGTCCTATCAACGAGTCGAAATAGCTGCGTCTCTGTATAAGGCCAAACAGAAATGCAGCGACCTAACTTCCTATACCTATACCGGCTTCGTAGTCAAGTGGCAACGACAATATAGAAGCGCCGGAAAGCGGAAGAAAGCGCTATATATAGCCAACAGGAAACCAAACACAGGTGTCGGAGATAATGACCAGGCGAGATCCAAACACCGGGATGGAGGCAGAAAAAATCTGATAGAACATCAGACTACGCCAAATCGGAAAACAATTGCAGAAATGACAGAGGCAGCCACTACCCATGACAAGTAACCAGGTTTCCATACTCTTAGTGTTAGGATCCTGTAATTCTGTCTGTTTTATTTGTTATGTTTCCTGAGTTCTTCCTTTTTTTTCCTGCATTTGCCTCGCAATTGTCAGTCCGCGTTCCATGTTTTCTGAGATTCCACTCCTGTCTTTGTCATTTCACTATTCGGGTGATTTTGGGAACATTCGGTTTCCCCTGTATTTCGTATCTCGTTTTCTTCCTTCTGACTTTATTTTTATTTGTATATAATACTAATGTACTAATCATACTAACTGTTAGATTAGATTTAATACTAACCTGCTAACAAACTAACGTGTATATAATACTAACCAGCTAACCTACTAACATTAGGGTTTTAGAGTTCACTACTAACATTACTAATTCATCTTGAGTTTCTACCTGCAGCTGTCATTTCCCTCCTCATTATCCTATCCCTGTATCTATCTGTGATTTCGCATTCTCTGCACGTGTCCACTTTCGTGTACCTCCCCTCTGAGCTGTGCACTTGTTTACCTGCTAACCCCAGGCCGTTTGTTATCATTGTGTCTATGTGCATTCCAGTCCGTGTCTTACATTTCCCCTGTTATTGTATTATTGGTCCTTGTTAACCCTCACTGTTCTCACCTGTGAGCAATCTCCCCTCCCTGCTTCTACACACCTGATTCCCATTATGTCTGTCTCCCTCTGTGTGTATATATACCTTGTCATTTCCATGTTTCTTCGCAAGTTCCTTACCCATATTTTTGCTTCTGTGTTGCCTTGTTGTTCCTGAGAATCTGCCTGAGTTGTTCTGTTTATTTCTGTAGTATCTGTTTCCTAGTTTTTTGTTTCCCTAGTTTTTGCCTGTTGTTGTTTTGTTTTGTTTTCAGTCCTTGTTTTGTTCCTCTTACGCCTCCCCGGTTTTGACCCCTGCCTGTGTTCTCGCGACCCTGTTTTGGATTCTGTTTTTGTACCTTTGCTGTGCCTTCCCAGTTTTGACCCCTGCCTGTTCCTTGACCACTCTTTGGACTGTTTTGTTTGGTTGCCTGTCTACCCGGTTTTTCGACCCTGCCTGTTGTACCTTGGATTGCTGCCTTGCCCTTTTATTAAACTTCGGTTTTTCTTACTCCTGCCTGCATTTGGGTCCTTCCCCCCCACTGACACCTAACACTTAGCTTATTAAAACGCAGCTTATTTCACCTGTTACTCCATAACTGAACAAAACTATTTAAAGAGAACTAAGCGTCTAATTAGAAACGAAAACAAATTTGCAGCACGTTACACAATTGACAATTAATTTTAATGCCATGCGCTGCATGTTCTGTTTCCCCTGCTGTAAGTCGCACGTTTCATGGTCTTCCTGGGAAAGTGGATTGTTTTAAAGCATTACGCTATGAGTAAAACAGGTTGGTCACATTTCCATAAACAGGACATTATAAAACAAGGGGAAATATGCTTGAACATATGGGTTGCCAACCTGACAGTTTTATTGTATTTAGTGTCCTCATTAAGGTAAAAAAACAGTATTTATGTTATTAATCAATATTACTATGCAGGTAGCCTAATGAACTTCGAGAACTCCATGAGAACAGCCTCGTGGAATTGATGTTTGACACTTTCATTGTGTAATCAAACGAAATTAATTGAACAAGCAGGCTAATTTGGCATTTTCTAAGGTGAGACTGAAGCCATTGATAGCTTATTCTCAGCTGTTGCAGGTCCTTTTAACAAACTTTAACTGCATATATTTTGTAAAGTAACAGCCCTGTCGGGAATTACCGGGAACTCATTGGCTAATGGTTAGTCCGAATAATATTGATCATTCTCCATTTAGCCTATTCCTTGATTGCACTAAACACGCACGAGCATGTCTGTTTCACCATCAAGCAATCCACTAAGGTGGAAAAGCAGGCTTTTAGAGGGAATGGGATATGACATTTTGATTGGTTTTTTGCGTGTCACGCCCAAGAAACACCCAAAAAACACGCTGTTAAAATAGCAAAAGTGGACTTGGACACGCCCTAAATGGACTTTACGCCATGCGCTTAGACCAAGCGCCAAGATAGAGCCCCTGATATCTTATTTTCTAGTACTTTTACAAATGATACGATAACCTCTCTGCATTTGAAGGGAATTCATGTCATGGTTTCTAGCAGCCTCTGCTGTTTCTGCGTTCGGTTTTCCTTTTGGCGTCGTCGGGACGCTCTTTCGGATTTTTTCCGCCTCCATTTCGGTATTCATGTTTTTCCGGACGTTTATTCTCTGCACCTGTTTTGCGTTTCCTGTCGGCTATAAATACAGCAGCACTTCCGCATTTCCGCACTTCGATATTGTCTTTGCTATGTTGACAACAAAGTCGGTAAGGTAAAAGGAGGTTGCTTTGCTTTGCCTTGTGCTAGGGAAGTTTTGCTCCCGATCCTGTGTTGTCCCAGTCCTGGTGCGGCTAATTCCGCGTTTTGTGGCGTATCTTTCAAAATACGCTTTTGGAGGTCCTTGTCTGTCGCGTTTGGTTCTCCGAACCTTACACTCCCCATTACAATTCAGGGGGGACACCACTAGATTCAGCTGTAAATTACGCTGGAAAAGTATGGAACACATGGTTGGCTAAATGGCTGTAAGTCATCAAGGGTCGGAGGTACCAGACAAGCCTCAAACCATCACAATGCTGCCAGATATGCAGTCGATGTGGAAACAACCTTTAAAGATCCATCTAAATCTACTGCATATCTGGCAGCATAGTGATGGTTTGAGGTTGGTAATATATACAGCCAGGCCAGCTTCAGGATTTTAAATATTATCTTTATCACTGCCTTTGCCTCATTCCTATAGTTCACGTTACTGACACTAAAGCAACAACCAACTGCCAAGAGTGATTACATTTATTTGGTACTACTGCAGCATGAATTTATAACACATTAATCATTAGTTTAATGTGTTATAAACAGATGCAATCATATACAGGATATAATAATTACATAATTACATAAAACCACTACATTTACACACTAATGATGTGGATTAGGATGCTCTGGGGCTACAGAACATATCGACTCCATTTATAGGATCCATTAGCATACAGGTGTAGTAGTTTAATTATCACTAAAGACTCCCTACATGAACATTGTGGAAATAAAGTATATTGCACAAAACTATGTCATATCTAAATCCAGTGAGATATTGACATACAAGCAGTTGGCTCACTCCATCACTAATTATATTCCCATTCCCTTACAGTATATGAATAGTAGTTCTGTATCATCTAACAATGAAGTACACGTGCATACATTTATACATACAGCGGGTTGAAAAGTCATTCAGCCCACTTAGCCTTTTTCATATTTTGTTGTGTACAAACAATTTCATAAAATTTAATTTAATCAGGATTTTTTGCTGGTATTCAACACAAACAACTCTACACTGTCAATGTGAAAAGTAAAGTATAAAATTGGTTCCAAAAAACAACACTCAATTCCTTAAGTATTCAGCCCCTTTACTACATTATACTTTAACAGCCATACAGGCAAAACTTTGTTCAACATTGCAGTTGCCCAGGAATTATATTTATATGGTATTTACGGACTTTGAGCAATATTTTCTTTTAAAATGTGCATATACAGTATATAATATATATTTTTTGTTGTTTTGGCTCTGTACTCCAGGACATTGGATTTGAAATGGAACAGTGACTATGAGGTTAAAGTGCAGGCTTTTAGCTTTAATTTGACTTAATTTAATAACGGGTGAACCGTGTAGAAATTGTAGGCTTTTTTTATACATATTCCCCCCATTTTAGGGGACCAAAAGTAATTGGACAAATTAACATAAACTTAAGTAAGGTCATCATATTTAATATTTGGTTGCGTATCATCTGCATGCCATGACTTCCTGATGTCTGTGACCCAACAACATCAAAAGTTTCTGATATCTTATTTTCAGGTAGGAGTGAGATATATATATATATATAAATATATATATATTAGGGATGTAACGGTTCTGAAACCGAGACCGAAACTGTGATACAAACGTCCACGGTCTTGTGTCGCGGTTCTGGAAGACGAAACCGCGACATACCCCCTCCCCCAACCCCAACCCGCTGCGACCACTGCAGGTTCAGCCTGTTGAGCTCTCATTACGTTACTACTAATGAATGAAAACTCATTTTTCATTACACAATTAACACTATAACACATATAAATCACGAACTTATTATTCTATTTAAAGTTAGGGCAAGCTGCAGGGTTTTTCCTGGCAGAGAAATGGGTTTTGGCGGTACCAATGCAAGTGCACGCAGTGCCTGAGCAGCAACATTTTTTGCATTAATTTTACCGTAAATACAGTTTTTGGAGTACAAAGACCCCATGTAGGCTTTGGTTGTAAAGTACCAGTAGGGTTGTGTTTAGGAGTTAGGTTTTAGAAATCAAAGGTCCTTGAAGCTTTTTGAATATTTTAATATTACACCATTTAGGCTATTTTGATTGCGCACAAATAGAAAAATAAAAACAACACTCTTAAACAGAAATAAAAAATAAGTGTAGCTACACGTTTAAAATTATTTTTTTTTAAACATACAAAAACACAATGTGTTTTTACATAACAGCAACGTAGACTATTTCAGCCCTAAATGTGATAGGTCACTGTGGAAATGTCGACTGTATGGGACTTGTATGGGCGAAACATAACAAGATAAACTTGTATGTTAATCATAACACGTAGTCTACCTGCATATAGCCTACAGGTAAGATATTTGGTTTCATTAACATATTTATAGCTACGAGAGATTTGAGGAAAAAAATGAGGTGTCTTCTAAACCGAAAGTGCATCAGGTAGCCTACTGTATAGTAGCCTACAGAAAGCAATGGAAAACGCTGAATGTGTAGGCCTATTTGTTTAAGTTTAAAAAATATATTGTTTCTAGCTATACTGAACATGACTTTCTTGTAAACGGTGTATTTTACAGTCTGTGGCTGTGGCAAGACGAGGGTCGTAAGCGCTTTGGGCTATTAACAGCAACCTCTAATTTTATTGCACTGTAGTATCAATCCTGGGGTTTTCTTAAAGCTGTAGCCTAGTTTATAATTTAAGACAAACATGAATAGGCTACTGTAATTGGGACCGATAAGTCTAACACTATAGTCATGGGGCACCAACATTGATCGGGTTAAAGCTTTTACCTTTTCAGAAGTTAGGGCTTCAAAGATAGCCCAATTCAAAATTGGAGCATGTTCCATCCAACTCGCTGCCCATGCTATGTCTTTCTACCGAGTTGCACTCTGCCAAAGAATAGCTGAGCCAAATTTCTATAGGCTACGGTCTATGGTTCTATGCTTCTTCTACTCGTCTCCTAGTACTGACATATTGAAGTCGACTAGTACAATATATATCGCCATCCACTGGCCGAAAGACCATATTGCACCCAAAAAACTTTATTAAATTCATTCGGATATGATTTTATTTGCCGTTTTGTTAATTATTGTCATTTTGGCGGTCGCGATTACCCTTTCGCGGTCCGTGAAATCATTTTGCCGGCCGTCAAATAATTTACTATGTAGGAAAAACCCTGAGCTGTATATTTTGTAAATATTACACATTACACAAACACAAAAAAAACCAAGGTATGAACTGAACCGTGGCTCAAAAATCGAGGTCTGAACCGAACCATGGATTTGGAGAATCGTTACACCCCTAATATATATATGCAACTTCTCTGCATTTGAATGGATCTCGAGGTGGCACTAGATTAAGCTGTAAATTACATGGGAATAGTATGGAACCCATGGTTGGCTAAACGGCTGCAAGTTGTCAAAGGTCTGTGGTATCAAACAAGCCTCAAACCATCACTCTCCTGCCAAATTTGTAGTACAGTCGAAGTCGGAAGTTTACATACACTTAGGTTGAAGTCATTAAAACTCACTTTTAACCACTCCACAGATTTGTTAGCCAACTATAGTGTTGGCAAGTCAGTTAGGACATCTACTTTGTGCATGACACAAGTAATTTTTCCAACAATTGTTTACAGACAGATTATTTCACTTTTAATTCATTATATCACAATTCCAGTGGGTCAGAAGTTTACATACACTAAGTTGACTGTGCCTTTAAATTAAGATCTGGATGAATCACTTTAATGGTTGTTTCTCCTGACTCATTTTCCTATTGAACTCAGGAGAAGAAAACATTAAAGTGATCCATCCACATCTACTGCATAGCTAGCAAGCAAATGAACTTGCAAAATAACCTGGCTTCACATTCAGCAGTATAGTAGGATACTAACTAGCTAAGTATGGCAACAAATTATACCACATAATTGGACTTTTTTAAGGTTTACTAGGTAAGCATAATAATTAGCTAACTTTAATCTAGTTTACCAGCTATTTTTACTAGGTCAATTCCTTGCTAATGCCACTCGAGCCAGTGCAAGAGATTTTGTCCCCTGTAGGTTCAAGACTGCATCAAGGAAAAGCCGTTAGTATGGTGTGGATTATCCTTTTTGTTAAATGACGCACGTATTGTGAGTCCTGCTCGTGCTGACCATTGTCTAGTACAACGAGGTCCACAATGGAAATAAGTCATCATGACTTCAATGTATCTAGTTTCCTTGGTAATTTTACTGTGTATAGGGTTGTTGCCTAAGGGCTACCAACCCATGTATATTTTAAAATATGTCAAATAAACTCAATCAATCAACCATCCAACTAAACAGTAGTCTTAAACACTTCATACTGTTGAGCTAGGAAAAGGCCTACCTATAAGAATGCCTGCGGTTCCTCGGAAAACGTCTTTAATGGGATGGCAGGTATGCCCTCCGCCAAATTATGGCTTATATAATATAATTACACGAAAACCTCACTCCAAAGAGGATGATTACATTGTATGAGCCTCTTATATTAAACTAAATATGGCAATGGCATCAGTGCTTAGTGATAAAAACAGTGTAGCTTACAGTAGCCTAAATTATAGCTTTTACACTGGCCTGGGCAGAGGAAAATTGCACAAGGCCTACTCCAGTGAAATAGTCATTTACATTTAGTCCTAGCCGCCATTGTGTTCCACTCATCATTTTTGCTGTAACCTTGCCTTTATTTTCACTGAAAGCAACGCAGGCAACTCGTCAGTGGAAGTCCATTCATTTTCAATGGACGAGAAAATATTAACAGCGATTGCATGCTTTACACTGACACTTTATTTGGCCAGCACTTGTCAAGGATTTACTTGCAATAAAATATATTCTGATGAGCAGGGTACCTGGAGGATTCTCTCTGCTGTAAAAAAAAAAGTGTAATGAGCAACAGAGAGCGTCTGAAAATGAAAGGCAAGTCAGCTAATTTATGATTACTACAGAATAAAATGCAGCAAATATCGCAATACATTTTTTTCTGCCCCATGATATGCATCGTCACGTTTTTGTATCGCGATATATTGAATTTCAATATATTGTCCCGTCCCTTAGTACATGTACTGGAAGTTTGATGTCTATGAGAGTTTAAACATGCATATAAAAGATTTTAAAAAACAGCAATTTATGGAAGAACATGAAGCTTTTTTCTGCATGTCATTGGCAGCTTTATACAATAGGATGGTGTAATTTCTCTGGAAAGTTTTGACAAATTACTTGAGGTTTGTCCATGGACTGCAATATTCAAGTCTTTCCAATAAATGTTCTATTGGAAAATATTTCAGTTTGGCCTTGGCCTTTGAGCCATTGTCTTGCTGGAATGTAACATTGCTACCCAGTTTTAGATTCTGACTGAATATATTTTCCTCTAGAATTCACCTGTACTTTGAACCATTCATTTTCCTCTGAATCCTGACAATGCCCCTGGCCCATACTGATGAAAAACACCCACGCACCCCCAAACACCTGCCCCCAAAATGAAATTGAATTGGGGGCAGCTATATGCATGGGTGCTTTTAGGGTTGAATTTGGGTTTATGTGGTGATGTGTTGGGATTGTGTGGGACATAATACTCTGAAGTTAAACCATAAAACCTGCCACATACACTGTAAAATGCCCAGTGTTAGTCCAACACTGACAGAGTCCGATAGGGACCATATGTACTCTATAAGAGTTGATTTAACACTGAACATTTTATTGTGTATCCACTTTATTATTTATAGGCTTAAACATGCGTGTTTGCATGTTTTTGAGGTACAGACCTGAATCTCATATATGTAAAACTCCAAAGCCACTGTTAGATTCACAGTGGTATCCCTACCTGGTTTCTTGCTTGTCCAGCTGCTAAGTTTCACTTAATTAAAAAGAAATAGAGGGAAATGGTTGTGTTCATTATAAGAAACTGACTGCCTGGCAGTGGCTACCCCACAAACCTTATAAAAACAGTTCTTTACTTTTATTTCTACCTTAGATTACTACTCTGTACTCTGTCTGTGTAATTTAAAAAACTCTGGAAGTCTTATCCCAAGAAAAAAAAGATTAATAAAATATGAATACTGTTGGATAGTAACGATAAGAGCAAATTGTACTTTTAATCTGTGTTTTGGCATATAAAATTTTGGAAAATACATTTAGATATTATCTTGACATTTAATCTTACCCAGAGTAGATTTCTTTAAAAAAAATTAAGTCATTATCCTTGTTGTGACAGGGGATTAGGCAACAGTTGGTTGTAAGATAAATGTTTTTTCAATTTTTATGTTATTGGAAGCCATTTCAGTAATGAAAAATTAATATTCAATGTGCAAAGCCCTTGAGAGCATCAGAAGAGGATTTTAATTAGCTCCTTGAAAAGTATATAGATTTTAGTTCTTGTTATGGATGTTTTTTGAGTTGTCGGGCCTTTCCAACACTGATTATACAGTAGAACCCATTCATTTATAGAGCAGTCTTCAGTACAGCCGCTCATTTTCACAGGGGGGAGCTGTTGGCACATACTAGCATGTATAAAGTATGCGGAGAGCTTTCTGAAGAAAAGGTCTAAAATAAATTTTTCCAGTAAAATTATTATTTCCCACCAGCATTACCATTTCACATCTATAGTATATTGTTCATTATTTATAATAGGAGGCTGCTTCAGAGCCTGCACTTGTTTCCATTCCTGTACTTTGCAGGATGACTTTTACAACATATTCTACTTATAGAGATGTAATATCAAGGAGAGAAATTTCCATTTATGGCAAAAAAAGAGAGCTGGATTACTGATTGGTTAAGGTAAGAAATATTATAAAATAACAAATGCAAGCCACTACAAGCTGGCATTTTGTTTTATGTTTCAAGCATTCTGATAACATTTATCTTAAAATGCAGGACACATTTTATGCTTCAGCCTATAGTTTTTATGTAATACTGTATACAGAGGGTTCAACATTATTATTATTATTATTGATAAATTAACTGTCTTTGCTGGAGCCTCCAATGACCTCATCACAAAAAAGCTGTAACATCAATAGGAATTGTTTGAACACCAGATTAATTTCACATGAGCAGTGATGGAAGGAAACCCCATTGGGGATATTGTGAAGAGTCCCATGTTGGTAGACATAAAAGCTGCACAAAGCTCATATTTCAGGGAAGATTCTACTGAATGACACATAACAGTCCTGATATCATCATAAACCATTTGTTTTCATAAACAAAAAAGCATGAAGGTGAAACCTTTTCCTATTCATGTTTTTAATTCTAATGCAAAAATGCTAAAATAACTGGTTCCTTTTTGGGCAGCTTGCCTATTAAAAATGGTTACACTTCATGAGGGTACATCTGAGTCTTTTCTTTTGTCCCCTAGCATATTGAGTTGATTAACAATTAGATGCATTAGAAAATAGATTTTACCTGGTGATATTCATGCCTGTTAGAACATTATCTATTAGAAAATCATGCATTAAATTACATTAATGCTCATTAAAATGCAATGGATGCCAAGCTCAATCAATCAAGGTCACAGCAGTAATGATGTCATACTCGACAGATCTTTTGAGCGACACATCGTGTGATGCTACAGTGGTTGGCTAATGCGCCATACACTGCATCGAAAATGAGCTCTCTGAAAGGTAAAAGACAAGATTGCGCTGTCATATTGGCACCCATTTTACATAGTACGGAGTCTTTCTCTATTTCAAATGGCTGCTGCTGATGTAGAGCTAAGTATGAGAGGATTAAGAGGATGCAAGGAGATTGCGTGATCCCTAATGCATTCCACACAAACACATGCTCTTTAAACTGTTTTGAACAATCAATGATTCATTCTTTATTCTGAGCACAAACTACAGACTGACTGTTTCTGATATATGTAGGTAGAGTTATAAAAATAGCTTCACCTTCAAGTCCAGTGGAGACATTTAGCCTGAGCAGAGGGTGAACTGTGTCAAGCCCCACGTGACCGAGCATTGTCCTCATTTTTTATATTTCACATTCTGCCCCACAACTGATATAATCCTGAAATTTTGGGATGAGTTGTTGGGGGTCCCCTTTGCCAGCTAATATCTGCATGCAATTCGTGAAAACACTGTAGGTCTTTCCGAATCAAGGAAAAACAACAAAATTCCTAACGGATATAAACTCAAGATTCATTGGTTGTCTGAATAGACTTGGCTCTTACAACAAAGGAATGGGGAATGGATGAGAGCAGTGGAGAAAGGAGGGGGTAAACAGTGAATGCAAACAGCACAATGACAATGGCACAAGAGGGGCTCTGTAGATTGGTAAAGGAATTTCAAGTAAACATTTATTTTTCTACTCCTTGGCTTAGGAACTATGGAATTAAGTCTCAGGCTTTGCAGCTGGGAAAAGGGTGTTTTGTTTTGTCCCTGGGTGATGGGGAAAGTAATCATCAGCCACTGAAATTAATGAGGCTTGTCTGGGCAAGTGAGCCTCCACTCACTAACCTGATGCCCCCTGGTGAGGCAGAATTGGTGGTACTAGCGGACTAATTACCACGCACAGGGGTATACTTTTAGGGCATACAAAAATGACAATAGTCAAACAGTGTTAGTTTGTGCAACATTGGCATTTTTGACTAGGTTAGATGGTGAAAATGATAAGTGCTCTTGTTGAATAAAAACTGATGGCAGTTAGAGAATTTGTTTTTGGGGAAGATTGCTGCTAACCTCAATCAAACTTTATTTATAGAGCAACTTTCATACAATTTTTGCAGCCCAAAGTACATGGAACACAGTCATATTTTAATGGCCTTGAAAAGCAACAGGAACAAAATAAATATAAATTTAAAATCAGTGTGTATCATTAATAACAGAAACACTTGGGGCCAGATTCAGAATTGACTGAAAAAAAAAACTTACTCCCGAAATTCCGCGTAACTTAAGCTATTTGTGATTCATGCATGACATATCCACTGTTTTAAGCATAAAAAGAAAAATATGTAAAAGTAGGCTATGATTGACTGTCTGGTATATAATACCAGATCAATTAGATGGATTCATTGATAGACAGTGTTTGGATCATAATCGCTTTGACAGAGACGATTTTGTGGCCTACTTGTGTGAGCACAGCTGCTCCAAAATTATTAGGAAGCGCAAAGTAACTCCCCGCAGTGTAGATCAACCAGTGCTCCAGGTTAAAATCTCTCTCCTTCCTGGCCACATCCTTCCAGCATGTGACAGATGCACTCAAAAAATAAATCTTTGGACTTTGCAAGTAATGAATGGTTAAGTTGAAGACGTCGCATCTAGGCTATTATGTTACCGTACATTACTTTATTAGGTAGGCTAAATTGTAAAAAAAATAATTAATAAATCTTTTTTTTTAAGTAAATCCAACAATTTATTTATTATAGTTATAGTTTACTTAATAACATTGTGTGAAACCACTGTCCAGCGATTATTTTTTTTGCGCAAAGGCAGGATTTTACAAAAGGCAAATGCGGTTATTAAAGGCACTGTCACTGACACGTTGAAAATGCATAACCCCACAAACATTTTTTACTCGATACCTGGCAACCCGGGGGGGCAGGTAAAAGAAACAGGTAATTAGAATATCATACCCTATACCACCATATTTTGAGATAAGCACATGCGCAACACAAGTTAGAATACGGCGTAAGTCAGCTTGCGCTAAATCCGCGCAGGAGAGGCACTTAAGAGCATGACTTAATTTGGCCATCTCTGAATCCGGTCCTTGGAGGGTAAGGGCCAGATTCAGAGTTCTTCTTTTCTTTACCTTTATTTAGTCAGGGAAGCCCATTGAGACCAAGGTCTCATTTACAATGGTGCCCTGGTTACAAAGCATACATCACAATACATCAGAAACAATATAAAACAGTGTAAACAATATAAAATCACAAACAATATTAAATCATAAAATCAAAACATACATTTTATTTTACACATTTAAATATAAAACAAAGTTATTTAAAACATTTTTTTAAAACATTATGGCATTATTTAAAACATGCACAGACCTCAACCACATATTCCTGAATCATATTTTTTAAAGTGCCTAAAGTGACTAAGGAATCCAATTTAAAATTCTCCTGTAACTTATTCCATGCTCTAGGAGCACCGTAACTAAAAGTTGAGATAAGCACGCACAAATGGGACTTAGGGCCAGATTCACAGTTGAATTAAGCACGCGCAAATGGGACTTACTCCCGAACTTTCGAGTTGCTTAAGCTATTTCTGATTCAGACATTTGACTTATCCGCTGTTTTAAGCATCTCTCCAGTAGATACACGGCATTATGCGCGCGGGGTGGAGATTTGATGAAAATAAGGCGTGTCTGCAAGTTGTTCAAAATATGCGTATTCACAGTTTTCACTTAATCATTTTTTTCCTCGCAAATTTGTTCAGAAAAAAAGGTAGTTTATGTCTAGCGCCGCCAATAGATTATTATGAAAAATACAGCATCTTTTGCATAAATGGATATTAGAATGCGTGCATGTTATTTGAACATAACATTGGTCATATTTTCCTTTGCATAGATAATTTGCAATTATCAGAGAGCTGTCATAAAAAGAAAAGTATGTAAAGGTAGGCTATGATTGACCATCTGGTCTATCATACCAGACACATATTAGATGGATCAAATTGATAGACAGTGTCTGGATCATATTCGCTTTGATGGAGAGACGATTTGTGTCAGCACAGCTTCTCCAAAATTATTAAGTTGAAGATGTTGCATATAGGCTATTGTGTTCAACCACCGTAGGCTACAATACTTTATTAGGCAAATCATTAAAAAAATATTAGATTTTTAAATCTTTTTTTCAGTAAATCCAACGATTTATTTGTTTACCTAATAATATTGCGTGCAACCACTGTCCAGCGATTATTTATTTTGATTGTGTGATGGGTATATCCAAGTCAGCAATAGGAGCTATGATAATTTTATGAATGCGACGGATTAATGCGTTCACTGCCTTCCCCATCATGCAAGAGCAACTACGATGCACAAAGGTAGAATTTCACAAAGGCAAATGCGGTTATTAAAGGCAATGTCACTGACCCGTTGAAAATGTATACCCCGACTCACATTTGTTTAGTAGAAAGCTGGCAACCCAGGGGGCAGGTACAAGAAACAGGTCATTAGAATATCAGGCCCTGTGCCACCCACATTTTGAGAAAGGCACCCGCGTAGCGCAGGTTAGAATATGGCGTCTCTCATCCCGCGTTAAATCCGCACAGGAGAGGCACTTAAGCGCATGACTTAAATTAGCCATCTCTGAATCCGGCCCTAAGTGTTTATCAGTAATCAGCTGCCTTGTCCATAATCAGCCCAGTCTGCACTGGACTTTACAATATGTAACGCCTGTTTTAAATGTTTTCAGAGCAAGGGCTATTCTAAACCCTATTTAGGGGGGCTGAAACCCCCCTGTCTTTCAATGCAGAACTACTAAAGATCTATGTTGCAAAATGCAGGCAGTGTACCCCTTTGTCCCTTAGTGTCTCCAAATGTATCCAAAATGGCTAAATTGTGCAATGTTGTAAATCATAAAATAATCATATATTTAACCACAAATCAACCGTTTTGGCTGAAAAAACTTTTGCATCATTTTCAAGTGGGAATCTTTTCACTATTATACGGGGATAGATGTCTATGGGTCCAAAAATCAGAAGCCTGTCATAAAATTAATAAAATAATTTTTGTCTATTTATAAAGCATTTAATCTAGCACATATGCACAGTAAATTTGAATGAGTATTGTCCATGCCCTAAGTGACAAGTATGGCCCAGGGACATACTAATATAGCATAGTGTATATTACGTATGAGAAGATTACAATAAAATAATATTCCACCATCAGGAAAATGCCAAATGTTATAGCATGTAAATCAAACATAAAGCATGCCTGAGCCACCAATGAACGCTTAGACTACAGAAGTAATACTTACATATCGAGAGGAAAAATGTCTCTCATGCATGTCTCTCATGCACCCCCCAATTTCCATACAGATCCATTCAAATGCAGAGAGGTTATAGTATCGCTTGTAACAGTACCTGAAAATAAGATATCGACAGTTTTTTGATGTTGATGGTCACAGACTTCAGGAAGTAACAGCATGTAAAGGATATGCGACCAAATATGAAATATGATACTTTAAAAATATACGTTAAAGCAAAGGGTATGAATACTTATGTAAATGAGAAATTTTATTTTTTTATTTTTAATAAATTTGCAAAAATCTCAAAAAAACTTTTTTCACATTGTCATTATGGGGTGTTGTGTGTAGAATTTTGAGGGAAAAAAATTAATTTAATCAATTTTGGAATAAGGCTGTAACAGAACAAAATGTGTAAAAAGTGAAGCGCTGTGAATACTTTCCGGATGCACTGTATCCCTCAGGCATATTCTTGGACAGAATCAATGCCATTGTATCTTGGTAACTATGGTATGTTCTTTTGACCCACTCCCAAAATCCGTGTAAGCAGGCGAAGATTTTCTCTTGCTATGCTGATGAGTTTAAATGCTTAAAAACGTGCGAAAATAACAAGAAACAACTATTACGCCTCGGCAACGAATGTACAGTTGTTTTCATGAAACTAAACTAATAAAACTAGAAATTCTGTTATACCCGGCTGTACTTTATTGTTCAAAGCATCCAATTAGACATCGCAAACACTGTTGCTAAGGGTATAATGTCCTATATTGGATAAAAGAGCCGTCAATTAAACCAGAATGAACTGGAATGAATGAGACAGGTTTGCAGAGCATGGGGGGTCGATGTTTCAGACAGTGTAATAGCCTTTTAAAGTGTTATATATTTCTCAAACGCATTGTTCCAGACAATAAATTACCACTGAATTTTGAAAGGGAAGTTTGAAATCTACAAACAATGGTAGGATTGGATATTTATTTCATATTTAGTAGCAGATATTAATAGTAGAATGACATGGTATAATTACACAAGAATTTCACATGTTTATTTTGCATTTGAGTGAGCTGGGCTTTTCACTGCTTTTTTGGCATACGGTCAGGCTATTTTTTGGTTTATCTTGTAGCTGAGACAGAATAAAAATTGTAGGTGGTGAAAAAATATTTTGTATGAACTCACACATAGACAATATTGTCCACTGTGTCACGCATGGGTAGGTATAGTTGCAGGTGAGACTGGGTGGGGGGTTGCTTGTTAAATGGACTTGCTACTAGGGTTGTGCCAATGGCCGATGACATTGGACATCGACAATGTGCTGTGCCAATGACAATGTGACTTTTATGTTAGGCCTCCATCACCAAAATGATTGTTCAAAGCATCCAATAAGACATTGCAAACACCGATGCTAAGGTTATAATGTTCTGTATTGGATAAAGGATTAAGATCAATTAAACCAGACTGAACTGGAATGAATGAGACAGGTTTGCAGAGCGTGGGGGGTTGACGTTTCAGACAGTGTAGCGTTTTAAAGTGTTGTATATTTCTCGAACGCATAGTTCCAGACAATAAATGACCACTGAATGTGCTCCGCCACTTTATAGGCGCACTGTCGGATAAGGTGAGAAACGTAGTCCTATAGTATGTAATTTTCTTTTCTCAGTAATCAAACGAAGCATTGACGTTCTTGCTCATCTTTACCAGTCCGAGCGCATTGTGGAGAGATGCAGGGCTTTTTTTTTACTGATTAAAGATAGGTGGTGTAACTTCATCAATCATTCAAATAGTAAAATCACAAAACAGTTGTGTTTTAATTCAGAAGGACATGAAAGTTTATGTATGAAGTTCATAAAAACATTTGAATACTAGCCAATGCTAAATTACTAAATTAAACAGGCTACAAATAATTGGCAAAGCTTTGCAGAACAAATTTAAAAATATGAACCCCCTCGCAAGCAGCTGATGACATCGGACATCAGCGATGTTTGATTGGCCGATGTGACGATGTGAAATTTGTGATCTAGCTGGCTAGTCAACATATCAACAGCATTTGCGTTAGCTAGCTACAGTGGTGCTAGAAAGTGGTGAACCCTTTAGAATTTTCAGTATATCTGCATAAATTCGATCTAAAATGTGATCACATCTTCATCTAAGTCCTAAAACTTGATAAAATGAACCCAGCTCAACAAAAAACGTTATTCTTTTATAATTTATTTATTGAGGAAAATTATCCAACGGTAAATGCTTTGTTGGAAAAAGTATGTGAACCCTTGGATCATACGTATTTTTAAAGTATGATATTTAATATTTGGTCGCATATCCTTTGCATGCTGTTAATTCCTGAATATGGAGGATTATTCATCCCAAAATTAAACTGAAAATGAAAAACTTTATGTATGTAAATGAGGGGGTATGATCCTTCTATCAATCAAAGCAAGCAGGGTGGGCCTCATACAGGTTTAGTGCAGTAGCACTTAATGAACACTAGGGGGAGCATAGCATAGGGATGGGTAACAATCTATGCTTGATACTAACATGACACAAGACTCAAAATGCTCTCAGGGCACTCGTAAGTTTTAATGGATGAAATTATGAAGAATCTGAGCAGTGTTATAAAATATTCTTGTTTTATGAAAGAAACAGTATTCATTCATATTCATTGTCCAAAATGCTTCTTGTTTTCTTCTGACGTGGTCGCCTTTGTTCATTGTTCAGTGTGATATGACGTAGTATTGTTTTTGTTTTGTACTCACAAGTGGGCTACCACTGATTCAGATACCACTACGCTATTCTAACTAACACACAGTCAATCGCTACGCTATGTAGGCTATAGGTCAAACCTGCGAGGTGGAAAATCCAGGTTCAGAAAGTAAACGTCCTCCCCAATCATTTGTTCCAATCACCTGGATTTGCTAATTATCATAATTCTTCAGCCAAGAGGTAGGAGCTAACTAGGCTAATTAGTGAAATTGTGAGTTCATGGGTGGATGAAACACGGCAGTACTTGACTTTCTGACCCCTGGACTTTCCACCTCTGCAAACCTGGTAGTAGCCTACGATAGGCTACATTGTGCCAGGTTAAACGTTGGATTGGATCAGTTGTTGGACTGCTGGAAATAAATGAAATACTCTCGTAAAACAAATGAAAAGACCGCAAATGAGTCACTTTTAACCTGGCTCTGGTACTTTAAGCGAACATTAAGGCATTGCTTCAAAAAGTCTATCGACAGCCAGATTCTATTCTATATGTTATACAAAATGAGAAATGTAGGCTATTTGAAAGTGAGTCGGCTTCGTCATACAAAAAATCCAGGGTTAAATCTTAAATTAGCTTGCTATAGGCTAACCCCTTAATCTCGCTTTGTACACCTCTCTGCTTTGTGAAATTCCCCCAGGCTTCCATTTATTGAGTTTTTTGGAAAGCGAAATGACTTTAAGGTTGAGATTGCCTACAAGGGCCGCTTCGGATACATAAACGGACACCGCATCACCGCGATGGACGCTGTAATTATGCTTAGGAGAAGTAGCAATATCCTCCTATGTTGTGAGGATGCGATATGTTTAGGGTAAAGTGTGACTGTTTATTTGAGCTTGCTAGCTGTTTATTATCCTAAAATAGCTCTCATAAGTGTTTCTGTTACCCATCTATCTTTAATTGTGTTTACTGTATTACACATTTTGTGTGTGTGCATGAGTAGCCTACTGGACCGCCTACTTAAAGGTTGTATCAGCGATTTTGAGTGCAAACATAAATGATCACATTCATCTGATTTTTCCTCACGATCCGCTAGCTGCCCGCCCCATAAGCAGGCCGTCAAAAAACCGCGTCTCTGTAGGCAGCCTATGCTCCGAGATCGTACACAAAAACAAATGGTACTACCAACCACTCAAAACCAAAATAAACAGTATTCCAACCAATCACAATGATCTGCACAAACGCTAATACTCTTATCTCGCTGAAATCTTGACGGATTTACAAACGGTTTGGTTTCTTACAAACGTTATTAACGTGCTTATAATTCTGGATGCTTGAACACTATTTTTTAAAACATAACATACTTATTCATAAGTATGTTTGTTTGGGATTTCGCTTCAGAAGTGACGTCACCCAAAATCGCTGATACAACCTTTAACCTGGCTCCGATAGATCTACCTACTTCAAACGAACATTAAGGCATCGCTTCAAAAAGTCTATCGATAGCTAGATTCATGACGGTTGTGATGTTACCTGTGAATGTACTGTAGCTTTAAAATTACATAGTTCTCTATTGGCCATTTGTGGTCACATGGGTCATGGGTGGAGTCAGGGTTGCAGACCTGCCATTTTGGTTTAACATTTGGAACAGCAAGGTGCTCAAGACCTCTTTTTTGCTCAATCCTTTGCATCCACCTGGTTTGATCCTGGGAGAAGCTTTGATTGTAAGTTTATTTAATATGTTTAATCTGTATTGATAAGTTTGGATGGATAGTTTGCAGGTTTATTGTGTATTGGAGGATATTTGTGGTCATTTTAACTGGCCTCTTTTCTTGCTGTGTGTACTGCAGCCATTGCTGTTCAATTGCTTTGTGTTGAGCAGGTATTTGTACTGTACATTACATTAAGAACATTTTTCTTTTGTATTTAATTTCAGTTTCACAGAAATGTCTGGAAAACAATATTGATGAGGACAACAAGTAAAACAGCCATCAAACTTTACTTCTACGTCTCCATCATCATTTAACCCTTTCAGCATCTGTTTAGCTATCTGTCACTTCGAGTAGAGCCACACACTCGTACGCAGGGGACAGAATAGTGAAAAATCAGCATCACAGCGGGTTCAAGACAGCATTTCATGCAAGCAAAGACAAACTACTCTGTAACTGCCCTGCTTCATCTTCTTTGCGCGCTTCATACCTAATACCAGGTCTATAGCATATACAAGATGGAAGACAAGGCAAGCACAGAAGATCAACAGAAGGCTCAAATTTCATCTGTAAGGTCATATGTCACCAGATCTGTTGCTAGCTCATCTAGAAGCACCAGTTCTTCAGCAAGCCTAGCAGCAGTTAAAGCACGTGCCAGAGCTGAGGCAGCGCGTGCTCGTACCAGCTATGTTAAAAGAGAAAATGAGCTCATGGTTGGAAAAGCACAATTGAAGGTAGAGGAGGCACGCATGGAGGCTGCTCTGGCCACATTAAATCAAGAGAAGGAGGCTGCAGCTGCCGTAGCAGAGGCAGAGGTATTGGAGTCAGCTGCAGCAGAGCTGGGATCTAAAGCAGACTCTAGGGCTATGGACATTGCATCACTCCCCCACGACTCCAGAGAGAAACGAACGAGTGACTACATTGACTTGCATTCTAAATTACACTCTAGTAGGCTGTCATTGCCCCATCTTGAGTCTCAAATCGCACCCAGTCAGCTAAATGACGTCCCTCATGCTTCGCTACACCAAGAAGGCGAACAACATCCAACTCTCAAAGCTGGGGTTAAACCTAATATCACTCCAGCTCATAGCGAGCATCATGCTAGCTACTCCAGACTACAGCCAACCGCCCAACATTACCCTGGGATCCAGTTCCACAGTTTTCCACCCAAGAAGGGATCTCAGCCCCACACAATGCCGCCTAGAATGCAAGCGCCACCACCATCTGCTGCTGAACACACAGGAATACACGACTTTGCTATCTACATGGCTCGTCGGGACCTTATTACCTCTGGGATGACCAAATTCGACGATCACCCAGAAAATTACTGGCCATGGAAGTCAACCTTCAGGAATACCATACAAGGACTGAGACTCACCTACAACGAAGAGCTTGACCTTCTAACTAGGTGGTTAGGCCCCCACTCTTCAGAGCAGATCAGGAGAATTAGAGCTGTACATGTTAGTGATCCCGCTGCTGGGCTCAGGATGGCATGGTCGCGTCTTGAAGAGTGCTATGGGTCGCCTGAAACAATTGAGAAAGCTCTACTGGACAAGCTTGAGAGGTTTCCCAAAATCACCAACAAAGATCCCCTCAAAATGAGAGAGCTTGGCGACCTGTTAAGGGAGTTGGAGTCTGCAAAACTAGAAGGATTTTTACCTGGGCTTGCCTACTTGGACACATCTCGGGGTGTTAACCCGATAGTGGAGAAACTGCCATACGGGCTTCAAGAGAGATGGATGACACAAGGTAGCTTGTATAAACTGCAAAACCAAGTCCAGTATCCACCGTTCTCATTCTTCACTGAGTTCATCTGCAGAGAGGCCCATAATCGTAATGATCCAAGTTTCATACTCAGCTCATCTGGCATGACTGCAGTAAAGCCAGACAACCCTGCAAAAAAATATGCACCCTTTAGAGGCCTAGTCTCATCCCACAAAACAGAGGTCATGCCCAAACCTGCCGCCAACTCTACAGAGACCCCCAGCAGTAAGATGGATGTTGACAAGCAATGCCCAATTCACAAAAAGCCTCATCCCCTGAAACGATGTAGAGGCTTCCGAACTAAGACACTGGAGGAACGCAAAGCATTTCTCAAGGAGAGCGGGATTTGCTTCAGATGCTGCTCCTCGACCAATCATATGGCCAGAGACTGCAAAATGGCAATTCAGTGCAAAGAGTGTGATAGCAATAAGCACGTCACAGCTCTTCATCCAGGACCAGCTCCAGGGACCATCAAACACCCTGACTCAGAGCACGGCGGGGAGGAAAAGAATGAGGCTTCTCCTGACATCATCTCTAAATGCACAGAAGTGTGTGGTGAAGCCAGTAGCTTCCGTTCCTGCTCTAAAATCTGCCTTATCAAGGTGCATCCTGAAGGAAAACCAGACATATCACAGAGAGTCTATGCTGTACTCGATGACCAGAGTAATAGGTCTCTTGCCCGGTCAGAGTTTTTTGATCTGTTCAACCTTAAGGGTGCAGACTCTCCCTACACTCTACGCACATGTGCTGGAGTCACAGAGATGTCTGGGAGAAGAGGAACCGGCTTCATCGCTCAGCCCTTGGATGGAAGTCTCAGCGTGCCTCTCCCCACACTGATAGAGTGCAACCATATGCCGGATGATAGGTCAGAAATACCTACTCCTGAAGCTGCCAAACACCACTCCCATCTTCGGCCTATTGCACACCTCATCCCTGCACTCGACCCAGATGCACAAATTCTCCTTCTTCTAGGCCGGGACGTCCTGCAAGTCCATAAGGTGAGAGGCCAGCATAATGGGCCTAACAATGCCCCTTATGCACAAAGACTTGACCTTGGCTGGGTCGTGATTGGAGAAGTCTGTCTGGGCACAGCTCACAAGCCTAATGGGGTCGCTGCATACCGCACTAATGTTCTGGAGAATGGCCGCCACTCACACTTTAGCCCCTGTCCCAACCACCTTGTCTTGAAAGAGAATTTCACCATGAGGACCAGTGAAAGGCCTCTCAGCTCTCAAAACCAACAACTTCCTCATCTCACTTACAGCCCAGTCCAGAATGCTGTTGATCGTTCACTGGGAAGTAAGATCTTCGAGCGAACAGAGGACGACAATAAAGTCGCCCCATCCATTGAAGACAAACAGTTCATTCAGTTAATGGACAAGGAGGTGTTTATGGATAATGCCAACAGTTGGGTGGCTCCCCTTCCCTTTCGCACACCAAGGCCACGCCTACCCAACAACAGAGAGCAAGCTCTGACCCGTTTCACTAGCCTCCACCGCACACTTGAAAGGAAGCCTGAAATGAAGAGCCATTTTCTGGCTTTCATGCAGAGAATCTTTGACCAAGATCATGCTGAATTGGCTCCACCTCTATATGATGGAGAAGAATGCTGGTACCTTCCCAGTTTTGGTGTGTACCACCCACGCAAGCCTGGCCAAATCCGAGTTGTGTTCGACTCTAGCGCTCCACATCATGGTGTCTCATTGAACGACGTGCTGCTGACAGGACCAGACTTAAACAACAGCTTGCTGGGACTACTGATGTGATTCAGGCGTGAGCAGGTAGCCATTGTGGCAGATATTGAACAAATGTTCCACAGCTTCGTTGTCCGGGAAGACCACAGAAACTTTCTCAGATTCCTGTGGTTCAAAGACAATGACACCACTAAGGAGGTTGTGGAATACAGGATGAAGGTCCATGTTTTTGGCAATCGGCCCTCTCCTGCAATTGCTACCTATGGACTACGACGAGCAGCTCTGCATGGGGAGGAAGAGTTTGGCGGAAATGTGAAGCAGTTTGTACACAGGGACTTCTACGTTGACGATGGACTCAAGTCACTACCATCTGCAATTGAAGCCATCAACCTCCTGAAAGAAGCCCAAGATATGCTTGCCATTTCCAACTTGAGACTGCACAAAATAGCTTCAAACTCTCCAGTCGTCATGCAAGCATTCCCATCAATAGACCATGCAAAGGACCTGAAGGACCTTGATCTAGACATCGACGTACCGCCTGTGCAGCGTAGTCTCGGATTAAGCTGGGACCTTGTCAAGGACACTTTCACGTTCCGTGTCGCCAGCGATGAGAAGCCATACACTCGAAGAGGAGTCCTTGCAATAGTTAACAGCCTGTTTGACCCACTTGGGTTTGTGGCTCCTATAACCATCCAAGGAAAACTCTTGCTACGACAGCTCACCAGCGACACCAGCGATTGGGATGCCCCCCTCCCAGCTGAAAAGGAGGCTGAATGGATTGCTTGGAAGGACTCACTGCAAGATTTGGAAGAGTTTGAAACCCCTCGAGCCTACACTGGAGCTTCCCTCTCCAAAGCTCAACGTACAGAGATCCACATCTTTTCAGATGCTTCCATAAAGGCCATTGCAGCTGTGGCATACCTCAAGGTGATAGATGTCAAGGGAAAATGTCATGTTGGTTTCATCATGGGGAAAGCCAAGTTGGCCCCCCTGTCGACCCATACTGTTCCAAGGCTTGAGTTAGGTGCTGCCGTCCTGGCAGTGGAGATTGCTGAGCTGGTTGTGAGTGAGCTGGACATCAAACCCGACAGTCTGAGGTTCTACACTGACAGCAAGGTGGTGTTGGGGTACATCTATAATGAAACCAGGAGGTTTTATGTGTACGTCAGCAACAGGGTGGAACGGATAAGGAAATCCACATGCCCCAAACAGTGGCAGTATGTTCCCACCAGTCAGAACCCTGCAGATGTGGCTACCAGGTCAGTGTCTGCAGCTCGACTTACAGACACCAACTGGCTTATCGGTCCAGATTTCTTGGCACATTCTGTGGAGACAGACACAGCTGAGGAAACATCTTACAATCTCATTGATCCCGAGTCTGATCTAGAGGTACGATGCCACACCACTACAGCCACAATCTCCCACAGAGGCATTAGTTCACATCGCTTCAAAAGGTTTTCCACGTGGCAATCACTTGTCAGAGCTATGGCCTCCCTCATCCACATTGCTCGGTCCTTTAAGTCTGAGGAGGTCAGCATCAAACCAGATTGCTATGGTTGGCATTACTGTACGAAGCCTCACACAGCCGATGCACTGTCTCAAGCAAAGGCCTTCATCATCGGATGTGTACAAAAGGAAGTATATCAAACAGAAGTGTCCTGCTTGGAGAAAGGGGGAGCTGTTCCTAAAAACAGCCCCTTGAGGAAGCTCAACCCTGTCCTTGATGACAATGGACATCTGAGAGTAGGCGGACGGCTCCAGCATGCTGCACTTGAAACAACAGAGAAACACCCACTCATCCTTCCTGGGCGCATCCATGTTGCTACTCTACTCATAAACCACTACCATGAGAGAGTTAAGCATCAAGGCAGAGTCTTCACTGAGGGAGCTATCCGCACAGATGGCATCTGGATCATTGGGGCCAAGAAATGCATCGCCAGCAATCTGCGTAAGTGTGTGACATGTAACAAACTTCGAGGCAGAACAGCAGAACAGAAGATGGCAGATCTTCCCCCCGACCGCCTCAGCACTGAACCCCCTTTTACAAATGTGGGTCTGGACGTGTTTGGCCCCTGGAACATCTCCACTCGTCGCACCCGGGGAGGCGCAGCAAATAGTAAAAGGTGGGCGGTACTATTCACATGCCTAAGTGTACGTGCTGTGCATATTGAGCTGATAGAGTCTATGGATACATCAAGCTTTATCAATGCTCTACGCCGCTTCTTTGCTGTCCGTGGACCTGTAAAGAGGATCCGCTCAGACTGTGGCACAAACTTTAAAGGAGCCTGCAAAGAGCTGCAAATCATCCTACAAGATGAGACTAACATCTCGAAGTATCTCAGCGAGGAAGGATGCACATGGGTGTTTAACCCACCCCACTCTTCCCACATGGGGGGAGTGTGGGAAAGGATGATTGGGGTTTCAAGACGGATCTTAAACTCCATGCTTTCTCAGGTTAGCCCCTCACACCTCACTCATGAGGTGCTTTCAACCCTCATGGCTGAGGTTACCGCAATAATAAATGCAAGACCTCTCACATCAATCTCTACTGATGCAGACTCACCTTTCCTTCTAACACCAGCGATGATCCTGACTCAGAAGGTCTGCACCCCTCTTCCTCCTCCAGGATCCTTTGAGAATGCAGATCTGTATCGCCAGCAGTGGAAACGAGTTCAGCACCTGGCAAACACCTTCTGGGATAGATGGAGGCGAGAATATCTCTCCACTCTCCAAAGCCGCAGCAAGTGGCAGGATAGCCAACCCAACATCAAATTAGGAGACTTGGTGCTGCTCAGAGACACTCAAGTGAAGAGGAACCAGTGGCCCATGGCGCTTGTCACCAAGGCCCACCCTGACAGTGATGGGAAGGTCAGGAAGCTTGAGCTAAAGGTCACCAGAGGTGGGACAGCGAAGACCTTCCTCAGGCCAGTTACCGAAGTAGTGGTACTTATGTCTCCCTAAGCCTCTACCATAGACAGTTCCTTGTCTTATTTTCTTTAGTCTCTTACATTTTACTGAGAAATTGATAGTGGTATTGTGTTTAATACCAGACGGGGAGTGTGATGTTACCTGTGAATGTACTGTAGCTTTAAAATTACATAGTTCTCTATTGGCCATTTGTGGTCACATGGGTCATGGGTGGAGTCAGGGTTGCAGACCTGCCATTTTGGTTTAACATTTGGAACAGCAAGGTGCTCAAGACCTCTTTTTTGCTCAATCCTTTGCATCCACCTGGTTTGATCCTGGGAGAAGCTTTGATTGTAAGTTTATTTAATATGTTTAATCTGTATTGATAAGTTTGGATGGATAGTTTGCAGGTTTATTGTGTATTGGAGGATATTTGTGGTCATTTTAACTGGCCTCTTTTCTTGCTGTGTGTACTGCAGCCATTGCTGTTCAATTGCTTTGTGTTGAGCAGGTATTTGTACTGTACATTACATTAAGAACATTTTTCTTTTGTATTTAATTTCAGTTTCACAGAAATGTCTGGAAAACAATATTGATGAGGACAACAAGTAAAACAGCCATCAAACTTTACTTCTACGTCTCCATCATCATTTAACCCTTTCAGCATCTGTTTAGCTATCTGTCACTTCGAGTAGAGCCACACACTCGTACGCAGGGGACAGAATAACGGTCGTCAAAAAATATGGTCGCAAATATGAATAATAGGCTAGGGCATGAAAGATGCGTTTTTGCATTGATTTAATATGAGAGAAAAAATATTGCTGAAGACAGCTGAAAATGGAACGCACAAAATGGTGCTATGACGTTTTATTCTATCCGGTTATGGTGTCAGAAGTGAAAGCTAAATAAAAAATTATAGCAAATTGTCTCGAAATGGAAGGACTGAAGCCACCCGCTGGACTCGACCTGCAGAACGGTAATTTGTCCGAAAACTGGAGATTTTTGGCAACGTTTCGAGCTATATCTGGTCGGAGCAGGATGTGCTAGCAAGGAAGCTTAGGTAAAGTCCTCGTTATTCCTCCATGTTGCCGGCGAAGATGCTCTCGAAGTGTATCATACCTTCTCGTTTGAAAGTGAGGACGACAAGCATAAACTGGATAAAATCATGGAGAGGTTTGAGAATTTCTGTAACCCAAAAACAAACATTACATATGAGAGATACAGATTCTTTACTTGTGTGCAAGGGGAAATGACAATTAGCCAATATGTCGCCGAATTGAAACGCAGAGCAAAGCCGTGTGAATTCGGAACATTACACGAATCCCTCATTCGCGACAGAGTAATTTGTGGGATCACGTCGGACGCAATGAGAGAAAGACTTTTAAGAGAAGTTGATCTTACTCTCGATAAAGCCATGCAAATATGCGTAGCGTCGGAAACTACTAAAGCTCAACTTCAGCAAATGCATGTTGAGGAACACAATGCACACAGTTCAGCGTGCAACCGTAGATGTGATGAAAAACAGGCAAACACGAAAAAACGAACAGAAAAGCCTACAGAAAGCGAGTTCAAACAGAAAAGCAAATAAATTCAGTTGCAAACATACTGCACGCAATTGTCCTGCTTTTGGCAAACAGTGTAAGAACTGTGAAAAAATTAATTACTTTGCAAAGATGTGCAGAACAGCAAAGTGCACGCAGTGGATGAAAATGTCAGATCAACAAACACTCCAGTCTGTTCCTAGGTGTAGTGCAAGCGCAGACACTTAAGGAAGAGTGGAAAACTGACCTAAAAATAGGAACAAGAATGGTTAGCTTTAAATTAGATACAGGAGCACAGGCTAATGTAATCCCATACAGCCTCCTACAGAGATTAAGGAAAAAGAGCATGCTCCAAAACACAGAAGTAAAGATATCAACTTACACTGGTGAGAAAATACCAGTTAAAGAGATGTGCCACCTAGAGGTGAAACACAAGAAGAAAACCCATGTGATCCAATTCATCATGGTAGAAAAGGAAGCCAAACCAATACTTGGAATACAAACATGTGAGGAATTGAAGTTAACCCAAAGAGTGATGACAGTAAACACAAATGAAAAAAGCAAAGACATTTTCACTGAATATGCTGATGTGTTTGAGGGTTTGGGGTGCCTGGAAGGTAAACACACCATTCAAGTGAACAAGGATGTTGCACCGAAAGTCCACCCGCCTAGAAAGGTACCTGTCATGCTTAGAGATAGACTAAAAACAGAACTAAACAGAATGGAGAAATTAAACGTGAACGAGAAAATCGAAGAACTAACCCCGTGGGTGAATACATTAGTGATCATAGAAAAACCAAATGGCAGCCTACGTGTGTGTTTAGATCCACGTGACTTAAATACAGCGATCATGAGAGAACATTACCAGCTACCAACAGTAGACGAGATCACTCACAGGCTTGTGAAAGCAAACTATTTTTTTCAGTTCTCAATGCAAGCTCTGGCTTCTGGCAGCTTCAGTTAGATGATGAAAGCTCTCATCTGTGCACCTTTAATACGCCCTTTGGCCGTTATAGGTTTCTAAGGCTCACCTTTGGATTAAATTCAGCTCCTGAAGTGTTTCACAGTACCGTAAGACAACTATTTGAGGGCATTGACGGTGTAGAAACGTACATAGATGACATCCTGATATGGGCGGAGACAAAGGAACAGCATGATCAAAGGTTAAAGCAAGTGCTGGAATGGGCTAGATCGAAGAACTTCAAACTAAATAAGGAGAAGTGCAAAATTGGTTTGGGGGAAATAAAATACCTTGGTCACATACTATCCAAAAATGGACTGAAACCTGACAAGAGTAAAATACAGGCAATTAAGGAAATGCCTAACCCGGAATGCAAAAAGGATGTTGAAAGATTCCTGGGAGCGGTGACGTTTTTAGCTAAATTCCCAAACTTGTCAGAACACACAGAGCCGCTGCGTGAGCTGACCAGGGATGATGTCATGTGGCAGTGGCAGGAGAAACATCAGCGTGTGCTGGATAACTTGAAAACCATGCTTACTGAAGCACCACTACTGAAGTATTATGATGTTAGCTTACCCATCACACTGTCTGTCGATGCATCAAAAAGTGGCCTAGGTGCTGTTTTGCTACAAGAGGACAGACCAGTAGCTTATGCTTCAAGGGCAATGACATTGACCGAATAGCGCTATGCGCAAATAGAAAAAGAGATGTTGGCAATAGTATTCGGAGCAGAAAGATTTCATCAATTCATCTACGGCAAAGAGGTTGATGTAGAAACAGACCACAAGCCTCTGGAGGTCATCATGCAGAAGCCGTTGAGCAGTGCTCCAGCTAGAATACAGAGACTGTTAATGTGACTTCAAAAGTACCAGCTTAAGGTTAAGTACAAACCAGGTAAACTAATGTATGTAGCAGACGCATTGTCACGAGCTTACTTACCAGACAGAGAAGAACCTGAAAAGGAGAATGAAATACAAGTGCACATGTTGATGACAAACTTACCTGACTCCAGTGAAGATCTAAAAGGACCTGAAAAAGAGATAGAAGCACAAATGAACATGCTGATGATGAACTTGCCTGTCTCCAGTAAAACATTTTAAGAAATAAAAAGGAGAACAAGAAATGATGAGACACTGACAAAATTTCAAGAAACAGTGCTGAACAGCTGGCCTGAGAAAAGAAGCCATGTTTCAAAGGAGCTGCAGCAATACTGGAACTTTCGGGAAGAGATCTCAGTCAGTGACGGAATCATCTTTAAAGGAGAACAAATCATAGTTCCAGCAGATATGAGAAAAGAAATGCTAAACCGCATTCATGAGAGCCACTCTGTAATTGAGAGCTGCAAACGACGAGCGAGAGATCTACTCTTTTGGCCAGGAATCTCCCAAGACATTACAGTTATGGTTAACAACTGTGTTGTATGTAATACACACAGACGACTGCAAACGAAAGAGCCACTACAGCCGCATAGTGTTCCTGAGAGACCCTGAGAAAAGATTGTTGTGGATTTATTCACATTCGACAAGCAGGAATACTTACTCATAGTGGATTACCACTCCCAAGTTCATTGAGGTTGAATGGTTGAAGAAGGATACAAGAAGTGTAACAGTCATTACACACCTCAAGTCGCAGTTCGCCAGGTATGGCATACCAGACGTTCTCATCAGTGATAATGCACCACAGTTTAGCTCAAGCAAGTTCCAAGCCTTTGCTAAAGAATGGGAGTTCTGCCACTCAACCTCGAGCCCCCATTTCCCACAATCCAATGGAATGGCAGACTGTAAAGCTCAT
Source organism: Synaphobranchus kaupii (assembly GCA_029718625.1). Lineage (NCBI taxonomy): Eukaryota > Metazoa > Chordata > Actinopteri > Anguilliformes > Synaphobranchidae > Synaphobranchus > Synaphobranchus kaupii. The sequence continues at coordinate 98,547,842 of CM056377.1, read as the reverse complement.
GTTGAAAAAGGCGAAAGCGGATGGCAGAGATCCATATGTCTCACTGCTGAATCTGAGAAACACTCCAATAGACGACCTCGGAGCATCTCCAGCTCAACTACTGTTGGGAAGATGTGCACGAACAAGACTTCCAACCCCTCCACAGCTGCTGCAGCCTAAGACGGTATCAGGCCCGGTGAAGAAACTGTTGGAAGAAAGACAAAGAAAACAAAAGGAGTATTTTTTCCTCAAAAAATACTCCTCATGTCCTCAAAAATTGAGGACATGAACGACAAAGACAAACATGAAAGGAATCCGACCGATGTCCCAGAGAAGAGAATCCCGACAACACCTGACCAAAATGTCACAGGGCTGAATGACACTGGTCCTGTTGAGCTTCAAAATTCACCTGTCAAAACAGCAAGTGGAAGAATTGTCACAAAGCCACAGAGACTGATGGAGGAATAAGTTCCTCTGATGGACTGTTTATTTTGTAGGTTGAGCATAGTAATATATAACATATTAAAAAAGAAAAGAAAAGAAAGGTCTGTTGAAAAAATGGGACAAAAAAATAAATAAATCCTTGAAAAGCAAACTATTGTTTGAATTTGTTTATGTATGCCTCCATTGAAAATTTTCAACTTAAAAAAATAATAATTAAAAAGGGGGATGTCAAGATATCAATCCGCCTTCCCTAATATAAGGATTTGTTGTAAGTGGTCCCGGTAGGTTACAGTAAACATGACTAAACTAAACCTGCACTCTCTGTGGTGATCTCTCCACATAACAAGACAGTGGTAGAAGTGAAAAGACAAAATAAATACTCAAGTAAAGTACAGATAGGGCCTACGTCAAAATCATACTTAAAGCACAACTGAACTTTGGTAGAACTTTGGGTTGTGTAGTTACCTGGCCATGAGTCCAAATAGTTACAAAATATGTTCGTTAGTTGTTCTGTGCTCCCCTGGGGTGATAATCCAGAATAGGGTATTTGTCGCACTCCATTGACTTCTATGGGGCAGCTAAAACGATCTCAAAATGACACTTCTAGCATGTATCCGACTGCGAAAGAAGTGGATTATGTCAATACAAACAATAACCAGTCCTCATACGTATTTTATTTTTCAATTTAATGGCCCTTTTCTTGCTTTTTCGTATTGTGTACAAAGTTTGCGGGTATGTTTTATGGTGTTGTATTCATAATAGTATAGCTAGCTAGCCACAGAAAGGCTAGCTAGGTTGTTTTATTATTGTTTATGATGTCCCAGTTAGCCTACATTAGTGGTGCTGAATTCAGAATTAAGCAAAATTTCACTGTTGAAGAAATTTAGAATAGTAATAATTTAAATAAAACATATGGGTATACATTAATTAAATAACATCTAAGTATTGCCATAGTTGTCAGAAATAATCAAACATACCAGTTAGAGATGATCTTGATAATCACCATTGTGATGATGTAACTTGAAAAATGCATAAAAACAGCAATACATAGGTCTTATTAAACATCAAACTGAGATACATTTGAAAGCCCTTGATTTCTTCTCATCATGGACACCATGGCAGAAAACACATATCAAAGAAGAACAGAAGGCTCACAAAATGGCCTCTTCACGGGCCGTGACCGAATATGATCCCTTCACCCCTTTGAGGGTGCATATTTGAGTCAACTTCACTAAAAAGCTTTTGAGTGGGCGATTTTTTCTCACAAATGGGGGCTCTTACAATCCCCGGATGAAACCAGGGTTTTGTTGAGGGGATTCAGGAGCACACTCATCTGACAATTTCAGGAAGTAAACCGGAAGTAAAAACTACAACTTGTAGTACAATAGCGAGACATATTATGAACTACTGTCTTTTTATTTTTGTTCTTTATTCAGAATCTACACTTTGTAACCATTGTCATATGTACACTGATTGATATTGTCAAAGTACATTTTTTTAAATATTACAACCTACTTCCTCACTAGTTTGGAAAGAGTTTTGCAGGATTTCTTTCACATACTGATTGCAAAGTGAGGGGAGAGGGCAGGGACGTAGGAACTTAATTAGAGCAGGGGGTGCTGAGCAAAATGAAAGAGGGGGGGGGGGCACAGTGCTCGTTAAACGTGAAATTCTGGTGAGTTTTGAAATTATAATATTATAAAGTTGGTGTAAATAAAAAAGCATGAAAGGTCGGTGCCTAATGGAAGGTTGGCGAAAATATAACGCAATTTTAAAAACGGGTTAACAAACAATTTAAAATGTTTTTTGGGTGATTTGTCATAGGCTATTTCACAAATGTTATGGCCACTTTTATTTCTTTCACTTTTATTGTTTTATTTCTGCAAAGTTGTTACTAGCGTGTCAGGTCCTATTTCAATAGGCCTATTGCATTACATTGTATCGATTCGCCATCTCTCTCAATTCAAGCACAACAAAGATACATTGTATGTTTTTTACTGCCTCAAGTTTGCAACAAAGTAGCCTAAGCTACAACGATTGGAGGGACGCTACAACATGGGAGAAATAGATGGCAGGTTAGACACTACATTATTGCGCCATGTGTTCAGTTAAATTTTTTAAATCAATTTTTTTATAGATTTACCCTCTAAAATCAACAAAATAATATCCTCCAAAAATCATACAAATGAACTGGCCTAATTAGAAGTTTATTTGTTGGACTGAAATAACAACTGCATCTATTGAAAGATTGTACAGACAGACAACGCATTTGTAACAATACTTGAGACAAAACTGATTCTTTTGTTAATCTGAACACAGCAAAAACCAAAACGTTAACAGTTGTAGCAAAACCACCATGGCGTGAATGGAATGTGTACGCTCCCAAAGTTTGCATTTTACTTCCTTCATCTTAACAGAAAATCGCATATGCATAATAAAAAAACAAAACATTTTAAACCGTTAATATGACTTGCGATTTCGTTTTCGCATCTTTTGGTCAAATGTGTAATTTTCTAGTCATATAGCCCAATCAAGTGACGTTGTAGATTCAAGTTCCCTTTTACTTCCAACCATGTGGTAATTTCTTTCACAAAACAGATACAGAAAAAACTGGAATCAATTTGAACACACAGCAACGCATATGTGAACAAAGCAGCTACAGTCCAACCATTGTACAACGCAATGAATATTAAAATGTTTTGAAATATCTCTCTGTTTCTCTGCTCCATCCTCGAATAAACGAACAAAACAAACTCAAACATTGCCAAAAGTGGACCTTCTCTCAGTGGTTCTCTGGATGAATGTCTTCATGAGGGTGGGGACGTGAAGCTCGTCTAGAATGTCACAATGCGTTCATTAGGGCCAGATGAGTGAGCCTCTCCTGCGACATTCTGCCGCCTTTGGAGCCAAGTCTTCAGCCTGCGCAGGGCCGAGAATGAGCGCTCCGATGCCACGACAGAGATGGGGAGGGAGAGGCACAGCTTTATCAGCCTTTCCACATCTGACAGCAGGCTCCGGGTTTTCGGATGCATGGTCTGCAAGATGGAGACCACATCCTGGATGGTGCTGACTTGCCGCCCATTGCAGACATCACCCAGCATTGCCAACCCCAGGCTTAGTCACTGTGTGTGGAAATGGGTGAAGTCTTGGCACCCCTCCTCCACCACCACCACGTTCCCCTGTGCAGCCTCAATCACAGCCTGCTCTCGTCGCGCTGCCAATCGTATTCCCTCCTGGTCGAAGCGCCGCTCCACCTCCAACCTGACCAGGTCCAGGGCCTCATACAGCTCCCGCTTCCATGTACTCCATGGATATACTGGAATAAAGTAGATAGAAAATGGAAATATTCAACAGGGGCTTCCACAGACAGTGGAACATTAAAATTTTAAATAGTAAAATATTAGGACTATATTATAGCCTATAATATAGCCATCTTAACAGTTGCATAATTAATCTATCTTATTACCTCGCACATCGCTCTCCTCGTCCAACCCCTGCATCTCCAACTCATCCGTATGGCGATAATGAGCAGGAGTCTTGTTGACTCGCGGTGGCTGCGGACTTCTCAGGTTGTAGCGGGCAGCATATTCCTTTGTTTTGCCCACAAGGTCGGCAACGGTAAAATCTTGTCTGAGCGCACTCAGTCGATGGCAAAGGAGTTTAGCAGACTCCATAGACCCTAGGGCGGTCCTGCTGCCCTGCAGAGACCGCGCCACTGCTTCACATGGGCTAAACAGAGCCACACAGCTCAGTAAGCCAAAGACGTGCTTGTGGCCTTTGTCAGTAGCCCCGCTACTTTGGCACGCGTCTCCCCCTTGATGGTCTTTTCGCTCTCCATGGTTCTAAAGGTCTGCAGCATTTCCCCATAACGAGTGAGCAATTGTGACAATGCTGCCACTCTGACGCACCACCGAGTGGGGCACAGGGCAAGCAGGTTGCTCACCACCTCTCCACAGCCACAGAGGGATTGGTAAAGGGCCTTTCTTTTCGCCGACTCGTTGATCGTAGCTGTCACCTCTCGCACAAAGTTCAGCGTGTCCCCGACCAGGCGCACCTCTCTTGCCACCTCTTGGAGCACAAGAGTCGGGACATACCTCTTTTAGCCTCGCCTGCACCCCCTTGAATCTTCCCGACATGTTGCTGGCTCCGTCAAAACAGTAGCCCTGCAAGCGCTCCATGGAGAGGTTGAGGCGGATCAGAACGTCTTTGACGCACAGAAAGAGCATCTCAGCTGTTGTGTCCGGGGCGTTGTAAAAACCCAGAAACACATTATGAACCTGCAGGTTGGCATCTGCAAACTGTATATTGCAGGAGAATTGCTCTTTGCCTGTGATGTCTGTCATCCCGTCTGCAGTTAACCCCAAAAAAAGGCTTTGGGAGGCCTTTGTTGCTACTTGCCGCTGGATTTCATGGGCGAACAGCTCCAGTATCTCGTTCTGGATGTTGGGAGACATCCAGTTATCTCTCCTATTCATCCAATCGAAGTGGTCCCTATCAGAGCGCACCCTCTCCACCATCAGCTGCCATAGCACCCTGTCCCGGTTTTCATTCCCTCTCAGTGGGAGTCCCTGACGCCCCAGGAACCTCACAGAACTGAAAAGGATTTCCAGCACCTCCCTTGCTGTCTGCTGGTTTTTTGCAATGGCATCAGAGAGCAGCACATTTATTGGTGTTGATCTCAATGCAGCCAGTCTCTGATTTGCATTTACATGAATGCGTGACTTTTCGTGCTCCCTTATCTTTTCCAAAGCTTTTCTCCAATTGGAGAAGCCTGCCTCCTTCACAAAGGGACTCTCGGTTTCGGACACCAGCATACTATGGATAGCTGCCCTGCACACACTGCACACAATACTATCCCTATCGGCAACATATTCCAGCCACTGACATTCTTGGAACCAGCCAGCATAGCAAGACCGAGTGAAGCTCTCCCCACCACATTAACATCATTTTTTGTCTCACTGTCTGACTCACTTTCTCTCTGGTGCTTAGCTGGTTTGGTGGTGGTGGACTTAGAAAAGAAATCCGAGTGCAATCAGACCAGCGTTGTCAATCTACCGTCGGATAGGCTAAAGTATCGTGTTTTTCATTTGGTTCAGCTGTGCCATAGCTAGACTACAAGCAGATTGCTAGCTAGCTAGCTTGGAATGTTTATCAGATACACAATTCAAACTACAATCCTAAGCTATGCCTGGGATGTTTGATCAGTCTTACTGAAGTCTGCAGTGAGTTGATTATAGCTGGCTTGTCCGTGAGGTGGATGGCTAGGGTGTCTCCTTTGGCCTTTCTTATCCTGGTAGGGAGTTCTGCTGGTTATCGCCTGCGTCTTTGTCCGTGGCTGGAACACACCTCGGTCGGAGTTGTGTTAATTCAGTTCTATGGTTAGATGCCGTAGGCAAACTAACCTGTTCCTTGCGTCTCTCTCCGCGGCCCATCTTTGTTGCTGTGTAGCTAGCAAAATGGGGGAAGAAAAATGGAGTGCTGCCTCTTGTGCAGCTGTGTGCAGCATGATGCAAAATGGAGTAGAAGGTGAATTTGGGACAGACTGGAATGTCTTCAGTCTTATCTGTTTTAGTTTTATGACCCGTCGTGTCTCGTATTTCCAAGAGACATGATTGGATCACTAACAACGGACCTTACGCTGTGGCCGTGTTTTAAATGTCTTTTGGGTTTCCTGTGGAACGAATGGAAATGTAGTCCGTTGTCCCTACACACCTCATCTTAAGACCATCACGCCCAGTTCCCTTGCTATGGGCGCACTATCACTTGGTATTTAACCGGCGTGAGCACTAGGGGCTATCATGAACTGCGCCGGATGTAAGATAGCAAAGACACTTGCGTTTGGGTTAGCGCCGGGTGTAAGATAGGGCCCCTGGAGTTATAAAGTTTAGATAGCCACCAACATGATATCCCGTCTCCTCGTTAAAGCATAAACACAACATAACAGCTACTAACAAACATTGCCTATGCATGAACACCCACACTGGCACAGCATAGCTAGAGCTCTTTCTGATTTTTTAGTCAAAACCCCACCTACCAGCAAGCCTCTGCATATCAAGCAAACGCAGCCTCTATTCACAGGCTTCAATGACAACCAAGGAATATGCAGAGGAGGGACAAACTACACCAGAGCCAGTAAATGTAAATTATTAAATGAAAGAGGAAGATAAAAAAAACAATATAACAATAGGCAAAATTTCGACAAGCCGCCCAAATCTTTCCCTTGTACAATAGTCCAATGCAAACACCCAAAATGTGTTTAAGCCCTCAAAGTAACTCAAAACATGACGGTTTTTGAAAAGGCGAGGCAAAAGAGCTTGGTAGACACAATATGAACTTTTCCAATGGAAGGGGCATGAAAAAGACTAAGATGAAGATCTCATTTTTTGTATGTATGTATTTATTGCTTAATGATGATTGAATATAATGATTTTCAAAAACATATACATTTTCCTCCAATGGGAACCATCGCCTCGAGTAACATCTACTGTTTGGCAACAGTTTGTGAAATGGCGTCAGTAATGATGTCTTCCATTGTGTTTAGCGAAGATGATTTCAGACGGAGCAGTGGAAGGTGAACCCCCCTTTTTCTTGTGCTCAGACATTAACCTGACAAGGGGAGATGTTTATTGTTTTTCTTGTAAACAAACAAGAAATTAAGTCAATTTTAAGGTTTAGTAGCAGGAGTTCACCAAGACCATTGCACTTGTAAGTCTTCCCCCCACCTTTTTCTGGCCCTTCTTTACATGAAATACAGCTGATTTTCCCAAATGGTATTCTTGTAATACATTAACAGTATAGTTAGTTACAGTTTCATTTTCAGATTTTTTCCCACTGATATAACAGAGCTATTCCAGCAATAATATCACTGATATTGACAAGGCACATTTGTCCAAGCTTCTGGTTCCATACCAGATTGACTAGTCAGTCTACAACTCTGATGTTCATATATCTGAGGTTCCACTGTATTAATATTGTGGACAACAAATATCCAAATAATAATGTTGATGGCTTTGGTTTGGCTTTCAGTTAGTCTAAATAGTGGTTTCAGAGTTATCACTTGTATTGTCAACATTAACAATCATATTTATCAGCTCTCTGTTCATATGATGACAAAGTCTTTAAACAAGAAAGGTGAAAGATACAATTTGCTGCCTTTGGCCATTTCTGATAAATGAGTTAAACTAATATATTTAGTTTAATGATTTCCAGCTTCCTCCTGGGGAATGATCCCATTGACTCCTTGTATTCAAGCAATCATTAAATGCTTTCATTTGCAGTTCTTTGAAATTGCCAGAATATCTACAAATGGTACCACTATAAGAAACTTCCAGCAGCACTCTTTTAAGTTAGAACAAATTCATAATAGGACATAAAGAATGCTATGAAGTTATTTTCTATAATAATGCACTGAACAGCTATTTCCACATTTGCCAGTGGATAAAGTCTAAATATTAATCACTGTAATCCAGAAAAGGAAAATGAAGAATAAGTCTGAATTGACGGGTCTGTGTTCAAAACTGTGTTTCCTTGACAGTGATGTTTTAGTTTTGAGCATATTTTTTAGTTTAGTTTGGAGCATCAAACATGTATCTAAAGCCCTATTTGGACGGGATAAGTTTTACAGGGGGAGGTGGGGTAATGTAATAATTACCGGAGGAGCTCCGCTATTTTAGTCCGGTCTGAATCTGACATGTCAGTAACTTTTACGGTCTGTGCGCTCCCGTGCCAGTAAAGATTCCGGAGTCTTTTACCTACTGTTAAATGTCCTGTAAAAATAACCCCAGGTTAAAGCAATCCCATGCAAATTGACATATCCGGAAAAATTCTGTTATTTCCTGTGAGAAATGAGTTTTCTCCTGGTTTTTCATGTAAGCAATCGAGGACACCTTTGGTTGTGCTCTCTTCGGTCCAAGTGCAAGCCACAACTATTGGCCAACCTCTAAATTAATGTAAGGTTACATTAAATAAGAAGACAGAGAGCAAAAAAAAGAAAAACAGGCTCAAAAGTAGGCTACAGTGGGGCAACGCTTGTGGCAGCTTTAGGTAAGCTATTGTAGCCTATAACTATAGCCTTACATACATGTTTTGGCCTAACACTGTTTTTCTCAAGCTGACATTAATAAAGAGGTGTAATGCAGGATTCCTCACGCTTGCCAACATGCCAACATTGTCTCCACCTATTTTTATTTTTTTTGTCGCCTGTATCTTTTCAATTGCTCCCTGCCAGCGATTTTCTACTAGAAGCAATCAGTTTGCAGTGAAGATAGGATGTGTAATGTTGTATGACTCATGGGGAACATTTTCGGTGTGACGACAACATGGAGTAAACACTCCCATCTCTGTAATTCTAGACAATGATTACGGAGATACTATATCCCGTCCGAATCGGCCATTAGCATTACAGACGTCCTGTGATAATAATTACTTTACAGACATTGTCCTGAAAACTTATCCCATCCGAATAGGGCTTAATAGTAATATATGTTTATATGTTTATATGATATACACGTATGTTTGAAGCTTCGATTGTGTAAGGGGTAGTGTAAGGTTTGGAGAACCAAGCGCCACAACCAAGGGATCTGAAAGCGTATTTTTTGTGAGAAATACGCCACTAAGCGGACAGCTCCGCAGTAAAGGGAGAAATGAAACAAAATAATGGGAATCAAAACCTCCCGGCGTAAGCCAACACAAAACAACCCCAAAAGAGGGAAAACTTGGCGATCGCGAGTAATAAAACAACAAAGGAACCTCACACACTCACAAAAGACGCGTAAAACTGGAGGTCAGAGAAAAACAAAAGAAAGCCCGTGTAACAAGGGCGAAAGAAACGTAATAGAAAAATAACCTACAGCTCTAGGTGTGAAGGAGCTGAACAAAAGGTAACAAGTAGAGGAATATAAAAGGATAAAGAGAGAAAAGGAAACAAAAAGACTAAATCTTTACCCTAACTCTTAACCGGACTACCTACATTTCTGAAGAGTAACAACCAGAAACGTAGAGACCGCTATCCTTTACCTTACCGTCTCCGATAGTCAAATAGCAAAGACAATATCGAAGCGTCGGAAAAGCGGAAGTCCTGGGCTATTTATAACCAGCAGGAAATCCAAAACTGGTGAAAGGAATAATTGCCGGGCGAGATTCAAACACCGAAACGGAGCCGGAAAAATCCGATAGATTGCCCCGATGTCGTCAAACGAAAGAACGACCGCAGAAACAACAGCAGGCTGCCAGAAACCATAACAGATTGACTTCTTCCTGTACTTATTTTCACTTGAAGTATATAAGAAAAAGTAATAGATTGGTAAAATAAATAAATAAATACTATTTAATGTAAAATGAGCTGGGAAAGTGGCAGGAAAATAAAAGTGCTTTTCAAACCATTCAAAGAAATCAAAAACAAGTGTTTACAGAATCAGTCGTTAATACCAAAGAACGAAGGGCCTGTTGAAGGGAAAACACATTTTTCTGTGCTATCTGTAACAGCCTCTACTAAATTCAGCGCTCTGTGAGGAGAAAGCCCTCAAAACATATTTTGTCTGCTGATTTAGATTTAATTGAAACTGAAAATGCTGTGTTCCACACTGGTGCACACCTAATTATCACGCAACAGTAGCCAATGTTGTAGAGCAATTACAAGTTACATTTCCTTGACTTCTCACTGTCATACAATAATAAGACACATCCCTACTTGGGAGTGCTGACCATGAAGGGACTTTACAATGGATGATATTTGTTATTTATGGGCTTCATGGAAGCAGTAATAGCGAAGCTCTAACCACCGCATACATTTGAAATGATCCCCTGCAGGTCTGGCAATCATAGTGCTCCCTCAAACACAAATGCAAAAGTATTGTCTTGACTTTGTATTTTTTCAGAAATACACATAGAAGAGCTGGAATTAAATATAAATAACAACAACAAAAATCACAAAAACATGGAAAAAATAGTATATTGGCTTTTAGTAAAGAAACTTCAGGTTATTATCTTAAACATTTTTAGATGGTATCGGTTTTCTTGGCATTTCTGCACAGTCCCCATACCATAATTTTCAGCGTAGCTGCTGGAACCCTATTATAATTGCTAGGATTCTTTTTTTTTTTTTTCTCCCCTTTCACCTAAAATTCCCGTGAGCTGGTTTGGCCTAGAATCACCAAACTTGGTAGGCTTGTTGGGATTGCTGAACTCTTGGATGCTTTAAATTCTGACACAGATTGAACACCTGGTGGTGCTGTAATACACGTGACAAAATTTTGACATTGACACGTCCACTGTTGACACCCCGTTTGACCTAGAGTCACAAAATTTGGTGTACAAGTCCCTCTACTCATGATGAGCAAATATGCCTCAAGGACCCATAAAGTCTGCCATATTGGATTTTCCGCTAATTAGCATTTTTTGTAAAGCATGCTTAAAATGCTAAAACTTTTGCTTAAAATGCTAAAACCGCTACAAATTTTGACTGATCTGTACGAAACTTGGTATACACCCTCTATAGACCATGTTCCATAAAAGTTATATACAGAATTTTTATGTTAAAAGCTGGCCGAATGACGAGCCAATTAATTTTCAGTGGGTGTGGCTTATCACAAAAATGTGAATAATTCCAAAACCGATTAACAGAAAGTTATTATACAACAACTGTTGTAGGTCTTTTAAGAGTCACATCAAGACTCTTTGGTGGACACATTCCTTAGACCAAGTTTCATAAAAGTTATGTACAGAATTTTGATATGTTAAAAAAATGGATGAATAAACAGCCAATGAATATGTATGTAGGCGTGGCTTATCATAAAAATGCTAATAACTTTTGAACGCAATGTCTGTTCATCATGAAACTTGATATTTGTTTTTGGCATGTCAATCCAAGGCTGGCTGTAAAAAATAGTTTTGCTTCGTCAATAGGTGGCGCTATTGCAGGCGAAAATGTGAAATTGCCCATAACTAAATGACCAAAGTACTTCAAATGTTGTATCCTGTGTCTTGGCAGCTATCATTGTTTCAGTACGTTATGTGAATATGCATGAATTAATTTATTCACCAACTGTTTCCAAAGGACATATTTATTACCAACACATTTGATTTCAGATATTACAGTGGGAAATAATTTTTTTTCAGTGTGAATGTAACCTATCCACAGAATGGCGATGCATTTCGTAGTAGGCCACATTTATGCACTTATTTCTACTTTCATGAAGTCACACAAGTCAGTCCTTGTTTTTGTTCAGTAGTTGATCAGTGCTCTACGGCAGTCTTCCTGTTTTACGCCAGCACGTCGCGCGGGCTGTAGGCTAATCAATGTAGCCTACTAGTTTCCACAAGCAGGAAGAGAGATGTTTCTGCATTTCGGAACATTTTATATGTATGATTATTAGTAGGCTACTGCTGTGTGTAATTGCCAACTACATCGTATCTGAAATCACAATTCTTGAAATAGGTAAGCTCATTTATGTTTTGGTTCATGTAAATGATGATTTATTTTAAAACTGCACTGATGAAAGCGAGCGATGCTTGCTAGCATGCTAAAAGTGCGCTTGCTAATTGTATGACGCAGACTACTACTAGTCCGGTAAAAACAAATGTCCGTTCATAGTTTCTTTGTTGAATTACTATCAATGCCTCACTGTTATTGCATGCTACAGTTTATGAGGTTTTTATAAATGTTTTATTAAATGCATTGGCGTGCCTAGGCCCTGGCTATTGGGCTATAGCCCCGGGTCTGAAGAAGGTGAATCGCCATGTGTAAACCATAGCTACTCCACCCCGCCCCGCCCCCTATCTCTCTCTTACCCACACGCAAAGTAGCCTGCTGGCGGGATGGATTAAGTTAGTTGATTCGCGATAGAAAAATGAAAAAGGTAACCTTAACATTACAAGATAACATAGCTAGACAGCAAATATATCGCGTATTACATAATAGTTATTATTACCATATCCGTTTTATAACTGATTAAACGTCCTGTGGCCAGTCGAGCCATTTGTTCGTTGCTAGCTGTCGAGTTAGCTTATCTTGTCACTGCACCATAGCCTACTCAAACAAGATCAACCACCCAGAAGCAAGTGCATTTTTACACAAATTAACTTTATTTAGTTAAAAAGGGGGTAATCCCAAACGCGCTACAAGCCGGCTATATAAAAAAGGACTATAGGTGCTCAACAAAAGGACCAGCGAACTGAAAGAATACCTAACCCGGACCACTTTGCTAGGACTAACCCGAGATAAGGAAGACTGGAGCACACAGAGCTCAGTACACCTCATTCAAAGGTAAATCCGTGTTCCTGCCTAGCTCCAACCTTAACCCCACTATCACTACATTCTGTCGCTTGGTGGAAAATTATCTTTCTGTTTTGGCGAATAAACATATTCGATAGAGGAACAATTTAAATTTAGAAGAACGCAAAGCCTTGAAAGATCTACAGCTTAATTCCAATTTGATCATTCGCAGCGCCGACAAATCCGGAGCAGTAGTTCTTCTAGCTTTTGAACAGTACGATAAGGGGATAAAAAAACAACTTTTGAATAAACAATTTTACTCACCTCTTTGTGCTAATCCAACAGAGTGAATAAAATGTGAAATTGACACTGCCATAGAGAATGCTTTGTCTGCGGGTTGGATCACAAAAAATTAATGGGATTTCTTAATTACCAAATACCCCATATGCCCGATATTGTATGGCCTCCCACAAATTCACAAGTCTGTATCTGATCCTCCACTGCGTCCTATAGTGTCAGGCAATGATAGCCTTACAGAACCTCTCTCACGATTTGTTGACTTCTTTATTAAGAAATTGGTTCCTACCCTGCCTTCGTATATACAGTAGGTGATACGTCTGATCTACTTAGGGCTATTGAAGGTGTTCATGTGAATCCAGCTACTATTCTAGCGTCACTAGATGTACAGAGTTTATACACCAACATTCCCCATAAAGGAGGTCTGGAGGCTCTGTCATACTACCTCTCCACACGCCCGGAAGACTTATTACCCCCTTCAAGTTTCCTTATCACCCTTACGGAGATGGCACTCACTATGAACTATTTCCAATACAATGGCTGTTATTATTTACAGACTCAGGGTACTGCAATGGGAGCAGCATTTGCACCGAATTATGCTAATCTGTTCATGGGTCACTGGGAAGAGAAATTTATCCATAATTCCACCAATCCCTTTCTCACCAAAATCTCCTTGTGGCGTAGATATATTGATGACATACTGCTCGTGTGGGATGGTACTGTACATGAATTTGAGGATTTCTTGAGGTTTGTGAATTCTAGAGACAGTCATTTGTCTTTTACAGAGGAACATGGCGTGAGATCCATAAATTTTCTGGACCTGACTATTTTTAAAGGTGATGACGGTAAACTTGAATCTACCATCTTCCATAAACCCTTAAGCAGAAATACTCTGTTAAGAGCAGATAGTAATCACCCCCGTCAACTGATACGTAATATACCGATTGGACAGTTCTTGCGCTTGAGACGCAACTGTAGCACGGATGCAGAATTTGAGAGCAACATCTGTCAGATGCGTAGCAGATTTCTCCAGAGAGGCTACAGTATTGTTGACGTTACCGCCGCCATTGACCGTGCCCGCCATACTGATAGGAAGTCCGTCCTCTGTAAAAAGCCGAAGCGTACTACCCCTCCTCGTATTTGCTTTTCCACTGAGTTCAATCCGGTCGCTGGAAGAGTTAAAAACATTGTCCGTAAACACTAGCCCATTCTCCAGAGTGACCCTCTTTTGAATAAATTTACCTCCGAGAGTTTGCTTTAGAAGGCCACATAACTTAAAAGATAAGGTGGTTCATAGCATGGTGAGTAGTCCGCAGACAAAGCCCTCCTGGCTACCTACGCCCCCTAGAGGGTTCTATCGCTGTGGACATTGTGTCCATTGCTCTAATTCTAATGACATTAAAGTTTTCCGTCATCCACGTTCGGGCAAGGAATTCAAAATAACCACCTTCATTAACTGCAACACTACCCATGTAATATACATGTTGAAATGTATATGCTCCAAAATCTACATCGGTCAGACTAAGAGAGCCCTCAAACTTATAATTGCTGAACATAAGACCGCGATCCGCTCCAAGAATATGGACTATGCGATTGCGCAACATTACGCTGAAGCCAATCATGGTTCTGTCTCTTCTCTAAACTTTTGGGGTATTGAGAGAGTCACTGTGTCATCCAGAGGCGGAGATAATATTAAGCAATTGCTCCGCAGAGAGGCATACTGGATACATACACTTAATAGTGTGGAACCTAATGGGTTAAATGAGTCTCTGAATCTTTCATGTTTTTTGTAATTTGTGTATAGGCTATTTGATTTTCATTATATATTGTTTATGCCATGCTCATAATAGGTTATTATTCAGTTTATTTACCCATGACATTTGTCGGGCTTTTCTCTACCCTGTTAAAGAATATAACATTGTGTATGTGGTATCTATTACGAGATCTATTAGTCCCACACATGCGCACCTTACTATGTGTAATTGATGGGAGGGTATTTATATACCTCCCGGTGCGTTGTCTGTATTTCCGTTTGACTCTGAAGAAGATGTCGTTGACATCGAAACGTCAGTCTTATTAAATTTTTTTTTTGCTCTGAGCTCTGTGTGCTCCAGTCTTCCTTATCTCGGGTTAGTCCTAGCGAAGTGGTCCGGGTTCGGTATTCTTTCAGTTTAACTTTATTTAGTTCTCAGGGTCACTGTTTGCTTGTGTTCCAACTAACGTTAGCTAGAAACCAAATGTGGGATAATCGTCTAACCAATGTTAAAAGTGTTACGTGTATGATGACTAACTCGATAATGCATAACGTTAATGTTTGGTTATCATGTGTTCACAAACTCAGCTAGGGTTAGAAGTCACCCAACCCAGTATTTAAATATAAATACAGCATGTGCAGTGGCGTCATTTGGGTATGGAAGAGTATGGCTCTTGCCATACCCTAGCCTCCAGTTTCAAAGGGGATTTGGGCGCCGCTTCTTTGCTGTCCTGCTACTCTGCCTGGAGAGGGAGAGCACACCTTCCCGATCCCCCGTCCCAGTAAAAGTCAGGCAAAACACTAGCAATAAGCTTAAGGCTTACCCATTATCACAAAGCTTAAAGGGGTAATAAACACCGGCTTTTGTTCAGTCTCCGCCCACTTCACAATTTCAAAAGACTTTAATTTCTGCGAATTGGGCTCGAGTGAGAGAACACAGACGGGAGGGGGGAGGAGGGAGGAGTTACAGTTGAGGGGAAGGGCGATAGATCCATTCGGTAACGCGTCATGAAAACTGTTCAAACGGAAACTCGTTTGAAATTAAAGGGCTAACGTTAATTTGCGCAGTTTGAATACCCATCAACCAAGAAGAGGGAGAGAGGGGGCGTTGACTTGCTTGCGTAGAAAAAAGTTTTTTTACCGCCAGGAATGGGGCGTGGCTCAAACAAAATATTTCAGTTTGGATTTCAGCACATGCCTCTTTTTTGACACAAAATGCGATGGCACAGCTTAATTACATTTTAGGTTTTTTAAGCAATAGGATATATGTGATTTATGAAATGGAGGCAAGATACTCGGCTTTATAACTCAAAATATTTTATTTAGTGTTTATTACCCCTTTAAGGCTTACCATGCTACTACTGTTGAAATATTTCGCTCATTCGCTCAGAATTGGCGTTTGGTTCCAGCGAATCTATTACTTTTCACCAGCACGTTAACTGCTAACGCTAGCGAACTGTCTGCTAGCTAGCAGACAGCATAACTTTACAGGTGAGTCCTGAAAATCTTGCTAGAAAAAAATTAAGTGTATAATTAATTAACATTAGTCTAATGTGGGAATTGTTTTTTATTGCTGCAAGAAGGGAATATGCTAGAATATAAGTGCATAGAGCAGAGACTAATGTCTCCGAAATTAACGTTTTTTTTTCTCATTTCAAGAATGATTGTCAACTTAGCTAATCATACATTGTTTAGTATGTTTTACCACATTAGATAGCTAAATGCTAATCGCGATTTGTTTACAACTGATGATAGATCATTTTTAGAATAATCTTTCTTTAGAAGTCACCAAAATCCACTATTTTAAAGGCGTTTTTTAAAAATCGCTCAAGCATTTCACCCATATATAACTAAGCTACCAGTTCAAGCTAGCTCAGTGTGCAGGAAATGCTAGAAAAGTTGTTTGTACTGCTGAGAGTTTCCACAAGCAGAAGAGATAAGCTGCTGCTCCGTTTGTTTCGTAAACATTTTATATGCATGGTTTTTAGTACTGCTGTGTGTAAATGCCAACTACATTGTGTCTGAAATCATATTTTTTTAAATATCTTGCAGTGACTTGTCTGCATGGGAAGAGCTACTGGTCTGTGAATGTGCATGCTGGCCTGGACGCTTCTAGTTGCGACGCTGAGCGGGACAATTTCGTCATCGTTCAGCCAGTCTTAAAGTGATACTGCAGTCAAAAACCGACTTTTCCCGTTGAAAACCTATGTTTTGAGTTAGATTATGATCATACACAACTGTTTATGTCTGAAAATTTAATGTTTAGTCAAAATGGTTTTATCTGAGTTTTAGTGTAGACTTACCAATATGGTAATGGGCTGGGCACGTGGTATAAAAGCAGAGAACGACGATTTTTTTTTTTTTCCTTCTGAGACTGAGACCCTTGTTCTGCTAATTAGCTAGTTCAAGTTCAAATGCGAATTGCTTTGTATTATTGCTAACGTTAATATTACGACATATCGAGCTACAGTTATTCATATATGACGTCTTACTACTTGGTATATTTAGCTAACTTGCCTGCATTATGCCAAGGAGTCAGAGATGTATCGTTCCTCGGTGCAACGCCACCAGCTCTGCTAGCTTTCATAATCTGCCGAGAGACCCAGCGCTACTTAGCCAGTGGCTTCAAGCTATCGGTGTAGAGCACGCGGACTTGCCGAAGAAAGCCCTAGTGACAGTGTGCAACGCGCACTTCACACCGGACTGCTACCACAATTTAACTGGCTTTGAGATGGGCTTCTATAAAACTGTCGCTGAAGCCAGGTGCCATCCCAACAGTGATGGATGTAATTTTGTAATCATTACATCAGCTAAGTAAAACAGCTAAGTACAATATACCTATTACATTGTATTTGTGACATTGTGTAATTGCACATGTATTGGCCACTATTATACAGTTGGGCCAAGCATGCCCGACTACGGCACCGCAGTATTAGACAAATCAAGAATAGCTTCATAACTACGCTGACATAACGTTACCTCAGTAACCTCACGGCAACATAGGTTTTCTGGAGGGGACAGGTTAGAGCAGTGGCCACAAGCACACCTGTTGGGACATTAGTTTGTTTCTGTTTACATGCAAGTTATCTACAAACTACAACAAAAATGCTTTTGCAAACGGTTGACATTACTGATAGGTAATACCTAATGTGAGGTTGAAGGCAACCTATTGTGTGAGCTATCTTTTATGAATACGTAACGTTAGCTAATAAACGATAGCAATAATACATTTGATGTAGCCCTAGCATAACCAGTTGGTCAGTAACTCGGACGGAATGTATCGATAAGTTAGGTAATGCAAGGCAGTCTATTGTGTGTGAGTTTAGCCCCGTTTGGTCCAGAGAGAACTGGTAACTTAGCTAGCTAGTTATATTAGCTATATCATTTATGAATAATGTTAGCTAATAAATGATAATTCTCTCCGGACCAAGTGAAGTTATGAGGGCGCTACAACCAGCCATGTTCAATATACTAACGTTACTGTGTGACTGGGTTTTGCTGTGTATTTGAATGTATTCAATAGTAACGTTACTTTAGGCAGACAAACAAGCTAACTTAGATAGGTAACGTTAGCTTTACCATTCGGTTACATCCCTGGTCCTCTCCTCGCGAAGACGTTGCTCAACTAATACAGCCATTTTATTTAGTTGTGAGGAGAGAGCTGGAAGGGGGCTGAGTCAGTTCACCAAGACACCCTTTCACTCCTTGACCGTATGAATATTCGTAATATGACTACGTGGCATCATCGTCATATGACCACACCTACTCACGAGTTTCAGTTCAAATTGAAGCGGAAAAAAGGGCCTTAGAAAAGCCTCTGCAGTATCTCTTTAAGTAAGAGTTCTCCAATTTTTTTTTGTTTTATCATCACTCCTTTATAAATAAAGAGGCATCAAATTCTGCAACAATAATACTGAGGACAGTGCTCCTTTATAGATGAAGGACATCTGGACAAATTAATCTACAGTAATATGTCTAGAGGATTTTGCTCCTTAAATGGGCATCAGGGTGCATCTATCTACAGTAATGTTGCTTTAATATTTACCTGAGCTCAGAACTTTGGTACTAGACTGAATAACATGCTGCAACCTAGCTAGGACTTTTATTACTTTATTGACAAATTTTGTGTTTTTTATTATTTAAAATTTTTTATGTGTTTAAACAAAAGGACATTTGAGATGGGTGAATTACCATTACCCATTGTGTTTATGCATTTGATTACATTCCTATGTGATTCAAAAGGGAGAGGGAAGTATTAAAATGTATATTTTTTATTTTTAATCACATAGTGTCTGGAGTGTTATTTATGTCATACATCTCCACAGCCCTTGAGAAGGTAATAATTAACAGTGTTTCCCCTAGATTTTTTTTCAGGCCGGGTGGTAGGCCCCTCGAAACTACCAGTGTTGTTGCGCGTACACGGTGTCATCAAACGTGCGTGCGGGGCCGAGGTAGTATCATCGCGCAGGTCGGGGGTACGGTCGTACGGAGAGTCGTCGCACACATGGGGAGGGTGTTGGTAACAAAGTGGTGCATTTCTCCATTCTGAGCTAAAATAACATTTGCTCACAAAGGCTTATGGTAAATAAATATTATTTATTTATAATATTAATAAACTTAAAACAGAACTTATATACAATAAACCCCCCTTAGCTTCACAAATGATTAAATTTTCGGAAGACATGTACCGAAGGACGAAACAGAACTACAGTTCCGAACAAAATCGGCAAAAGCTCCACGTACGGAGACAGGTACCGAAAGGAACAAACAGGACAGGCTGCACCGGACATTTACCAGCTAAAAGACTAGCGCGAGATTATTAGAAAATAAAACGCCCTGCCTCTCCGTAAAGAGGAATGTAACGAGGCGACAGGAACAGAGATCCAACGTTCCACGGCTACTTCCATAAGCTCGTAGTCACACACAGAAAACATAAAGGGGGGTAAACACCCGATCTCCCAGGAAAGAGAAACATTTTACAGGCGAGCTGCCGGTAAACCACCGTCCCATACCTTTACTAGCAAAATGACTAACACAAGCTTAGTAGAAAATACACGCCCTAGCCTCTCAGTAAAGGGGAATGTAACGAGGCGAAAGGAACAGAGAGCTAACGTTCCAAGGCTACTTTCAGAGACTCGCAGTCACACAAACATGTCTACAACATCGCCCAGAGCAAGCTGGAATTGAAACGGTTCTTTAAAATAAATAATGTTCTGTACTTTATTTTAAAGGTAATTGAGCAAGCTGAGCAAGGACAGTGCAAGAAAACAGTAGGCTCATGTCATACTTCAACCTAATAATTTTTATTATCAATATATTTATATTAGTTAGAATTAAAATGGGTATCATCTTTTCGGGGGGGAAAAACCCCCAAAAAAACGATGACATATCTAGGCTTTACTGCATTAAGCATATCACAAAAGCATTGGTTTTCTACCACGTTGTATAGGTGCAAATCTTTCAACTTTTGAGATTAAGTATGCTATACATTTAGTTGTGTTCATGTCTCGCTCACAGTTGTGTGGAAATGTTCCAAGAACTTGATCTAGAGTGCGTTGATTGCTGGCGTCAATCTGCCATGCTATCATGCTAAAAACACAGTTCAGGCTGACAAAGAATCTGCACCTCAAACTTTATTTCTGAAACAAACTCTGTTCTTTCGTTAATTATTACATGAATCAAATTTTTCTCCCACCCCATGCAGGATGTTTTACTTTAAAATATTATAAAATAAGAATGCATACTGCTGTAGTGAGGTTTGGTCACTTTTATTCAGAATGAATTAAGTTCAACACTCAATTAGAATTCTATACGTCAGTAGAGCCCAACTTAGTGGAATAACGTAGACATGATAATGGGTTGGAAAAATGACGTATGTTTTATTGGCTACAACTATGAATATGTGAATAATAGAAACAATAATTGATATAACATTCTATGACTTAATTTTAATCAGAGGAAATGATAATTATGTAACGGCTAAATATAGAAGCTAACAGTCCTACCATTAACAAAGGTTAGTTTGTGTTATGGGTTAATGACACGCTAAACTATATTTTGTGGTTAGCTCGTTTTATCAGTCTCATAAATATAAAGTTTTAACAGTGTAAAACTATAAGGTCAGGGAAATTGGCTATTCCCGACCGAAACGCGCATAGCAAAACAAAATACAAGCAACAGTAGGAACCAGCAGTAAAATGACCTCAACAGGGTATTACAGGTTTTATGCTAGCCTAGCAATTGATGTCAGTGCAAAATAAAATGCGTTTCAATATTTAACGGTAACAAAGGGAAGGCCAGTCCCGATTCCGTAAGTGGTCAGCTCTTCAGCTGATCCAAGGTCCCAGCAGGTGCGTGTACTCCTGGAGACTTCTTCTCCGAAGTCGGGTTGCGACAGGTTTCCAGTCAGGTCGACGTGGACGTGCACAGGTCTCCACTTGGGTCCGGCCGCAAGGGAGACAGTAGAGGAACAGTTTGAAGAAACGTGTCCTCAAAACAGCTGTTGAGAATAAACTAGCTTGGGTTATTCTGTGGACGGTGGCAGGCTAACTCTGTCTCAGTGATCAGGCGAGATGCGGGTTGGGAAACGCAGAAGTCCGTCAGGGTTTCAGTGGTGCGTCTGGTAAGGGCAAGACTGCGTCTTTCCCATCAGAGCAAAGTTGGTAAAGTTCCAACTCCAATAAATTTTGAGAATAACACTGAAAAAGCACACCATTTTCCCAGCCAGACATTTAGGGCACTGAGCTGGCTGAATTTCTCACTGCCACGGTTTAAAACAGGAAGCGGTCCTGAAATCACAAGCTTGCAAATGGGTTTGATACAGTTATAGGCCTATAATGAAATAAAATTGTTCTTTAAAACTATAATGAGGAAGTCGGGTTCAGAGGACCAGACGCGACAGAAAGGAGTCTAAAAGTAAACCACAGAGTGGAATACCAATAAAGCGGAACGTGTCTGCAATAGTGAAGGAAAAACACAAAGAAATAGGGAACAAAACTCCCAGCGTAGCCAAAGAAAGACAACCCACAAAATAGGGCGAGGCTCAGAACTCGAGAAACTCAAAGGCTTGAGTATAGATAGAAAAGAGGGAATGTAATCTCTCACTCTCAATACCAGAGAGCAGTAGCAGAGAGATAAAAGAATATACAGAAAGATAGGCTACAGAATAATAGGCCTACCGGATATTAGAATAATAAAACAATTACAATAAAAAATAAAAAAAAGTTTTAGTGGCAAGTGGAAGCATAACTAATCATGTTACATCTACATATAGTGAAAGTAATCAGTTTGGGACCGACTAGTGTTGTTTTTGTAGCGAGACGTGTCTGTTTTATTCCGACTTGCCTTTGTGAAGAAGCGCCTTGTCGGTGTGGAGAAGCGTCTCGTCGGTTTGAGAGCGACTTGCCATTCTGGAGAAGCGACGCGTCGGTTTGAGACCGACTTGCCATTCTGGAGAAGCGTCGCTGTGGAGCGGCGACTCGTCGGTTTGAGAGCGACTAGTCATTCCGGAGAAGCGCCTCGTTGGTGTGAGAGCGACTAGCCATTGTGGAGAAGCGACCAAACGTAGCACAAAACCATCACTGTTTGTGTATTAAGCTCTCTCGGAAAAAGATATAGCCTACGTTAGCTAACCTGTGGAATTTGTGAGGAGTGAGACTAATAAAATAAGGCCAAACAACGAGGTTATTTGTCTCTGTCCATATGCAAAAGGTCTGTAAAAATCCTATAAAACCCAGATATTCCATATACAATAGCTTACTTACAAAATAAATATGTGGTAGAGAACTAGCGTTATTAAACTAGCGTTACTAAATTATAGGCTATAGTTCCCTACATGGTAGCCCACTCTTAATCATTGAGAGATTGTAGCCTATAATAATTGTATACAAATAGACTATAGCCTAATATACTAACGCTAATCAACATGCTTTTTATAAAACCTCGCAAGTATGATAATATATGATTTTTACAGACCTTTCACATATTTCAAAGTTAAAAGTTACCGTTCGCACATACGTTCGCTAAACTACACTAATAAAAGAAGCCCAAACACCTAAGTTAGCTGTCTCTGTGTCTCATTTCAAAGTTAGAAGTTACCTGTAATTCGTCTTTGTCGTAAAAACACATACGGCAAAACAAAGCCCGCCCTATTTTAATATGTTAATTCATAGCCCAAAGGGGGAGGGAATTGTCAACCGACGAATGCCTAGCAAAACGACGAACGTCGATACTATGCCTTGGCAAAACGGCGAACGTCGATCCTACAGCGACGTCGTCGGTCAAATAGGCGCCTAGTCACTTCCAGCCGTCGACGTCGGTTTTGGGAGCCAGGTGTCACTCCTATATTATGTACGATAACATGAACATAAAATAGTATTCCACCATCTGAAAAATGCTGCCAAATGTTCTATCTTCAATGAACATCGGTAGCCTACATCAAAAATACATTTAACGATTGCGCTACCGTATGTGAAATGCACTCAAAATGCGAAAATAACAATAGGGCTATCAAACATATTGGAAAGACAGTGCTCGAGTGGAAACACGAACGTATATATGTAGCCAGCGAGACCAACGGCATTTTAGACGCAATAATACTTACATATCTCAGGGCTCGAAATTAACTTTTTTACTTGGTAGCACTGGTGCTCCCAACTTCAAAAAGTTAGGAGCACCAGCAAAAATGTAGGAGCACCCACCAAAATGTAAGGAGCACCAACAATATATGTAATATATATATTTTTATTGATAAAAAATGACAGTATAACAGTACGGTTTACAAGGAACATAAACCGGTGAAAGTAGTAAGCAATAATGACCGAGGAGCCGGGTATTACACAGTTTAAATGCCCGACGCGGCGGTAGTAAATTGCCCGAGGCGCAGCCGAGGGCAATTTCCCTCCGCGAAGGGCATTTAAACTGTAATGCCCGGCTCCGAGGTCATTATTGCGCTTATACCATGGTTACCAACAATTATATATAGTTACATTTATATTTATTGATTTTTATCTACTTTATCAGCTGAAATTTAAATATCCTTCCGAGGCCATTTTGGCATGTAGTTTGCCGTTTTTACCATTCATAAAAGTGTCGACTTTAATGGCGCTGTCAGCAGATAACGTAGACGGCGTATTAATTTAGAACGGTGATTAAAATGTTGCCAGCGCTACTTCATTGCCGGGCGGTTTAACGAAATAAATGCCCACCCTCCAGCCAATCAGAATTGAGTATTTATCCAAGCCATGGTATAAGCCTTAAAAACACATGGTAGGCCACCACTGGGGCTTTACACAATATCCTGGGGCCAGGATTTAAAATTTGGTCTCCTGGCTCTCTGTCCCTCTTCCATCCATCTCTTCACTGAGACAGAGGCATCGAACGTCTCCAGAGGAGGACCCTCTACACTGATTCGAATCAGATCTTCAACTGTTTTGGGGTTTAATGCAGATCTGATGTCCGACTTGATGCGCTTCTGTGTGGAGAACCCCCTCTCACACTGTGCCGAGGACACAGGAAGGACCAACATGATCCTTACCAGATGAAGGATGTTCTGAAGCCAAAATAATTTAAATATCATTATCAGGGTAGAAGTTTTCAGTGACAGCATAACATAATACACTAATTGTAACAGTCTAAAATACATTGATCATCAAACTAATTTTAAACATTATATTGCATATAGCCTACCTTAAAATCCGAGCAATAGGGTTCCTTCGTCAGAAGAATGTCCCATAACCCCTTGTAGCTCTTGTCTTTGAAGGACCTGAACACCAGGGTTTTCAAAGCCTGGAACTCCTCCTCAGCCAGGGCACAGTCACAGCCATTCCTTAATGAAATACAATCCAACTGTAACTGGTTGGTTTTTATATGGTAGGACTTTTAACACAGAAACATTCAGAAGTCTATATTTTGATTAGCCATGACTGTTACCTTTCCAGTACAACCTGAAAATGGTCCAACAAGAAGTGGAACTCCACAGCTCCATAATCAACCAACTCCTCCACTGTCTCTGGCCAAGTGGCATGGTTGAACACCTGGAAACACTGGACCGCTTTGGTTGCTGCTGTGTCTGTTCCATGTTCCTCCTCACCTAAATAATCAGTAAAAATTGTTTCTATAAATAGTTATTCTATTTTGTTTCTGCTTTTTAAGAATAAAATAGGTGCAAACTTAGCAGTGGAATAAAAGTTTAGTAAATGGCCTGTAGTTCTGTAATGATAGTCAATGTTCTTTTGGTGCAGGTTATCAAAAGTATGTATTGAGATATGTTACATATTATGTTGAGTATCTTGATCTTAACACACTAAGTAGGCTGCTGAACCGGACACGGAGGTGTTTAACTGTTGCAGTAACAGTAGTGTATCTGCTTCTGCAGTCTGGGAGCAGTCTGACTGATTGGTCCATCCTCAGCCATATTCCCAGCCTCTCCTTTCCTCAAAGCAACTCCCTTGACAATTGAGAATGAACAGGGTACAGTACAGTACATCAAATGAATTAACTGATTCTAAATGCCTAACTTTAATTTAATGCTTTTGCATGAAAAAGGATCTACCCGATACTTAAATTCAGGCCGTATTCCCTCTTCCTGCTCCTGCTCCCTAGCACCTCTCTGTCTTTTCATGGCTGCATGGAAGGAAGCCAGCCTGCCACCATGACATGGCCTCACAGCCATTGCCTCAATGGTGAGGATGAGGTTCTCTAAGCTGCTGACTGCCTGTTAATGTGATTCCAACAAGACATAACTTTGTACTCAACTTGGCAAGGGATTGAGATCTCAAATAATGACATGATTTATTCTTTGACCACCACGTAAAGCTTACCTGAGGGAGGATCACGTCATTCCTCTGCAGCAATAGGTTGTATTTACTGATGGCAGTAAATAAATCTGCCAAGAAATGGCAGAATGCCAGGAATGAGCCATCCTCCCTGGTCTCCTTGACCTGCACAGAACAAAGCAGTGAAATTAATATTTCTGTATGATGGCCTGCTGAGAAAAAAAACATTCTATTCAATCAGAAAATAGTAATGTTGAATGTGTAAATTAATGTAGGCTACATTGGTGTAGGATTTTCTTCCCGAGGCTTTTTTTTACCCCCCTTAACTGATTTTTGGGGGCAATTTCCATACAGGTAAGACATAGCAGGTAAGTTTCCACAGTTTCAGCATATTTAATTTCCACCCATAGTTTATACTGACCTTCTTTGCTCTGCCAGCTATATCAGCATTTGTTGATGAGGCAGCCAGGTGGTCCATATGAGCAACTGTGTGCTGGCCAGCATCATCCAGGGTCCCCTCCTTCTTCCCTGGCTTCAGGAGCACATCCAATGACCTGGACACATGTGGCAACCATCTTGTCCCCCTGACTCCACTTGGATTGTTCACCGACACACCCAGCTCGACTCCAAGGCTCTTCAGCTCCCTTCTGGACTTACAGCTGAAGTGGTATGTCTTCCAAACCCAGTGGAGCAGGTTGTACACATTGCCTATGCAAGGTGAATCCTTCTGGGCAGACAGTAGGGCAAGCTCCAATCTGCAACAGTGTACAAATCCAACATTTCAGTTTGCTATCAAGACAGAGAGCCATAGCCTTTTTGTTAATCTGTGACTCAATGAAGTGGACCATTATCAGCTCACCTATGAGGCATGCAGTGAAACGGGATGATGTGCTTTCCCGCCTCCTCTTGGAGTTTCGCTGCTACTCCTCCCTTCCTCCCAAGATTCACAGCTGCTCCGTCAGCTCCCATGGCCACTGTCTTCTGGAGCCAGTTCTGGCATGACTCCCCAAGACCAGCAAATGCTGACTTGGTGGCTGCATAGATTCCTAAAATAATTCCCACAGGTTAAATATTGTTTAAACCGGGTTAACAACATTAATTATTTTAATTTAACAATTACATTTGTTAAATTCAGATTAATTCAGGGCAGTTTTATAGATATTGACACATTACACATGCTATTTAATCAAAAATCCGTTTTACATGGGTTACAATATAATACTATAATAATAAAATAATCAGCATTACAATAACAATTAAAATAGAAAACCAACATACACGTACAGTAAGAAACACTGAATAATTGTGATATTACAAGTGACCTTAATATAGTAGTATTGCCATTGATAACTGCAGGTAATCTATTACTTGTTACTATATATTACAAAATATTTATTAAAAAACATCCTCACCATCAGCACTGGCGTGTTCCACCTCCACATGTCCGACCAGGATGTTTGTGGGCTGTCCATCAACCAGGATGCGGACATACACGATCTCGCACTCTTTGACAGACACGTCGGTGTCTCCATCAATGATGAACGACATGTACTGAGCTGACGAAACTTTAGCAGCGGTGTGCTCGCGAATGGTGTCTGCAATTACGCCGATGATGTTGGCACATGACTTGTCGTTGGCATAAGTCATGTTTATGTCAATGCCGTTCTTTTTCATAAGAAGCAGCATTGGTTTAAATTTAGTGAAGGCGAGCTCCTCTTTGGTGATGGTGTAGGCGGTGTTAAATTTGACATTCAGCTCTGCCTCTTGAGCTGAACGGCCAGCAGCATGTTGTCGAATAAATGCCTGACAAATCGAGCCTGAATTCTTCGTTGCCACACATTTGTCACGGGATTTCTTGTGTTTCGCGCTGTCTCCGTGCTTAGTTAAGCTCTCACGCTTAACCTCTTAATGCCAAACGCCCCCTAGCGGTAACGCGGGCGTGACGGAAATTATTAAATTATACATTTCATTAATTTAATAATATATAATAAACTGCTCACCTCAATATTTTGATTAAATATCCTTATGATATATCCATTCCTTCTGGGAAAGTGGTTTTTAAGCCCAAAACGTCGAGATAAAACTTTGTAAATAACGTTGGAAACTCTGACCTAATTCTCAAACATGTATTGCAGCTTGATGTCACACCATAAACAATGTGCTGGTAAACTGTTCTGCTTAATTGTATTTCACAAAACTTTGGTTTAAAAAATCATTATACCTTTAGGCTTCAAGAAAAAATACTTTAAAACTTTCATAAGTCTGTACATGATTTTTTTCCAATTTTAAACCGACTTGTGCTTTTTTGCACTTGATTACGACTCGTTCGGCTGTGTTCACTTTGGCGTTGTGAAACTCGCCAGTTTCTGGAGTACCAATCCAACGGCTTAGTATATGTTAGCCAGAGTGGTTTTGAACTTGTTTGCAGAGAATTATGCAAAACCGTCGTCAATTGGGTGTATTTCTTTGACTGATAGCACAATAGGCCTGAAGTGGGAAAAACTGTCTTCGACCTGCCTCCACTCCGAGTATTATTTGCTTTCCATTGGGTTTTAAAACTGTCTGTCAAATATTCCAGCCAATAGCCAAGACTCTTATCTTTCAAACGAGCCCTCATTAAACACATTTACTTCGTAAATGAAGGCGATAACAGCACTGCGTATGAGGAAGTGGCACTCACGCGTAATTATCGAGCCAAGATGGCGCAGTGTTTTTACCTTGTAGCGTAGCTCGCTACATTCCGTTTAGCAAAGCACAATTAATTAGGTAAGGCCCGCAGTTACATTTTTTACTTTAGAGTATTTTTGATACAGTTTTTGTGTAGTTATGTCGAGATTTTTGAGGCGTTTATCCGTGCACCAAGTGCTAGACGAACTGGATAAGCCAGAAGATGTTTTTGCCGAGGGAGACTCATCCTGTCTCAGTGACGCTGAATCCACTGATGACCGAGATGATGTTGCTGACATGTAAGTTGTTTTATCATACTAACAGTGTTATGCTATAAACGCATTGAATTTCGCCATGGCAGGTAACGTCGTTAGGGCTGGTGGTATTACCGATTTTTCGATATACCAGTGTGAATTCACGCAATGCCATGCGGGTTCGTAATTACATTGTCAACTGTATTTTATTGTTTTTCATACAATTAATATTACAAATTGCACATTCCAACGGTATGATAAATAATTTATGAAGTAAACTTAGGGTGTATTGTCTGTGTTGACAAACTCGCACGTGTTACGTGGCGTTGCCAACAACACAGATGTTTGTGGAAACTGTAAGTTTGGTGTAAGCATCGAAGGAAATGTGCAATTTAGCTGCAATGCGTGAATCCCTGTGTTTCTTCTGTGAAGCTAACTAACCTTATATACTTATGCATAAAATCGGTCCCTCTCAGCTAAATTAATATAGATAGTATTACCTTTACAGTGGCAAGCTAGCAAGCAAAATTACAGGTAACAAGCAGCTAGCTATCTATTTGTGTCTGAGATGAGCTACTAAATCGATTTTTTTGAGTGTGAAATGGCTTCTGGAAGTGTTTAGTAAAGTCACTGTTCCACATGAGTAAATTGTTCTGTATGCAGTACAGAAGGCTGTGCAGGTAAACAAAATGGCAATTTATGCATGGTATGAGGGAGAGAACATGATAACATGAGGGAGTACTTGTTTATTATTATTATTGTTGATTGTTGTTGTATAAGGGGGACTAATGGGTATATCAACATGGTGGACAATTCCATGGACAGGGTTAGTGGGGTTTGTAATGATGCAGATTGCTCTCCTGAGGGAATGTGTAGTCTAAATGGCTTCTGTATGAATGGTTAAATAATCTCTCCTCACCCTCCACCCCCATGTTTTGATCCTTTGCCTTTTTTTGTTTTTAGTTAATTTTTTTTAGCTTTTTGGACCCTGCCACTTTGTACTTTCTTTGTGTAAATACGGTAACTTCAGCAATTAGAGGGCAAGGATCTTTTTATTTGTTACAGCAGGGGTGTTTTTATTTTTTATCTAGGAAACTGGTGGACTTTTGATTTTTTATCCACTGCACTTTTAGTAGTACACCTTAGTGCACTTGTATATAGTTGATATATGTTTGTCATGTATAAAGTTTTGCCTCCTAAAACCCAACCCCAACGTCCCTGTCATAGGAGGTGGCAACAGAATAAAGGACAGGACTGGCTAGCAGTAATGTGTAGGGAAGTTTCATACTATTCCCATTATTCATTTGAAAACCTGTTTGCACATTCCTGGACTCATTTCTGGCTAATGGGGCTCTGGTGAAATACACAAGATTCACTGTGCTGCTACATGGGTTTTGACAGCTTTTTGTGACCTCGGGTAGTTAGTTGTGTAATATGAAGAGCAACAAGAACACGTCTAAAAATGAACTTTTATTGCCAATATTGACAAATTATCTCATTGTTTTGTAAAAACCTAAAAAATAAATCATATTGAGACCTTTCTGGAACATTGCCATTTTTGGCACATTTGGCACCATTTGGATAACGAAAAAGGTTCACCTGAAAAAAACCCTGTAAAATTTGAATGGTTTGAGATATTGACACCAGATTGTTACCAGAGGTAGGCAGCATATTGATGAATCAGATAGAGGAGTCATTTCCTTGATTGCATTTGTAGCTCCCCAGGTAAAAATTCTTAAACTTGAATGTAGGTACCAGTTTTTTAGTTTTTTTATATTTTCTGTACATAAATTGTTGTAGTTAAGTATCAAAAACTGGATTTCTATGAGTTCTCACTGCTTAGTCGTAATACTGCAGGTGTCTTCTTTAATAAAAGCCATGACCCATATTTGTACCATTTATAGTTTTTGAGATAACCACCTTTGTTTGTCACTAGTGAAAACAGGTGAAAATTGGCCTATTTTGCCCTCGGTAGGAAGAGGTTAAAATGGGTCGACTCCGTTGCAAACGCACTGTTACCTGCGATCTCCGTCCCACAGGCTTTACAGTGTACACAGTGCATTGCGCCGTTGTCATACCTTAGTCATTCGAAGTCCTTCAGCCACTCTCTCCGAAAAGCGTACACCTTCTTCGCTGCTGGTGCACCCACATCGCCATCGCCAACTGTTTCAGCAGCCACGGTAACGATAACGTTACTAAAAAAATCCGTAATCATTCGCTTCATATTCATTGTTAGCTTTCGATAATGTTAGAGATACTGCAGAGGCTTTTCTAAGGCCCTTTTTCCCGCTTCAATTTGAACTGAAACTCGTGAGTAGGTGTTGTCATATGACGATGATGCCACGTAGTCATATTATGAATATTCATACGGTCAAGGAGTGAAAGGGTGTGTCTTGGTGAACTGACTCAGCCCCCTTCCAGCTCTCTCCTCACAACTAAATAAAATGGCGAGCGACAAGAGTGACAGCAGTACTGCAGGGAGTTTTGAGGTGGAGGAGTTTGAAGTGGAGGAAGAGGATTCCTTCGTGGTGGAAGACTCTCCTCGCGAAGATGTTTCTCGGGCAATACAGCCGTATTCATTCGAGCCACTGGCAGCAGCAGCCGCAGCCGCCGCCCCGGCTGTATTAGTTGAGCAACGTCTTCGCGAGGAGAGGACCCGGGATGTAACCGAATGGTAAAGCTAACGTTACCTAGCTAAGTTAGCTTGTTTGTCTGCCTAAAGTAACGTTACTATTGAATACATTCAAATACACAGCAAAACCCAGTCACACAGTAACGTTAGTATATTGAACATGGCTGGTTGTAGCGCCCTCATAACTTCACTTGGTCCGGAGAGAATTATAATTTATTAGCTAACATTATTCATAAATGATATAGCTAATATAACTAGCTAGTTAAGTTACCAGTTCTCTCTGGACCAAACGGGGCTAAACTCACACACAATAGACTGCCTTGCATTACCTAACTTATCGATACATTCCGTCCGAGTTACTGACCAACTGGTTACTGGTTTTGCTAGGGCTACATCAAATGTATTATTGCTATCGTTTATTAGCTAACGTTACATATTCACAAAAGATAGCTCACACAATAGGTTGCCTTCAACCCCACATTAGCTATTACCTATCAGTAATGTCAACCGTTTAACGTTATGTCAGCGTAGTTATGAAGCTATTCTTGATTTGTCTAATACTGCTGTGCCGTAGTCGGGCATGCTTGGCCCAACTGTATAATAGTGGCCAATACATGTGCAATTACACAATGTCACAAATACAATGTAATAGGTATATTGTACTTAGCTGTTTTACGGCGGGAGACGATCCATCCATCACCTTGGCATAATGCAGGCAAGTTAGCTAAAGATACCAAGTAGTAAGACGTCGTATATGAATAACTGTAGCTCGATATAAGTCGTAATATTAACGTTAGCAATAATACAAAGCAATTCGCATTTGAACTTGAACTAGCTAATTAGCAGTACAACGGTCTCAGTCTCAGAAGGAAAAAAAAAAATTTGCGTTAGCTCTCTGTGTCACGTGACAGTGGACTGCCGTGAAAGGGAGTGATTGAAGGCTAATCTTAACCAATCTAAAATCAGCATTAAAGGTAAGAACGTCAAGCTCACGTTTGATTGGTTAGAATGGTCACTGTCAGCTCACAAGGCACAGACTGAGTGTACTAACTAGCGAATGTACAGAGAAAGGGACGTTCGACGGGGGGAAAAAAAGGTCGCACCAGAACAATTATTTGCACTCGCACAAATGCACTCAATTATATTTCGAGGTCGCACAGATTAAATTTTGGGAGCATATGCGACCAAAACGGTCGCAATTTCGAGCCCTGATATCTGGAAAGGGAAACTCCCCTCCCTAATGCGTTTTCTATAGAGCTTGCACAATACCAGACCGTTAAAACGAAAACTGCCGTTACGCTGGGCTGTAGTAAATTGTAAAAAGCACCCAAAAGACATGGCATATACCGTTGCTAAGGTTATAATGTACTCTATTGGATAAAAAAGCCGGCAATTAAACCAGAATGAACTGTAATGAATCAGACAGGCTTACAGGGCATGGGGTATTAGGAGTCGACGTTTCAGATAGTGTAGTATATTTCTCAAATTGTACCAGACAATAAATGACCACTGAATTTTGAAAGGAACATCTCGATGTGTAAAACCAATGGTAGGATTGTATATTTATTTCATATTTAGTAGCATATATTGCTAGTAGAATGCATGGTAGAATGAGACAGTACTTTCACAGTTTATTTTGCATTTGAGTGAGCAGGGCTTTTCAATTTTCAATTTCAATTTTATTTATATAGCGCTTTTCACAGACGACTGTCACAAAGACACTTTACAGAACAGAAAGGGGAGGAAAGGGGAAATAGGAAATGCCAGCTCTAAGCCCCCAGATAGCAGAGGTAAAAACTCTAGTAGGGAGAGAAAACCCTCATACAGTGGCAAGAAAAAACTCCCCAATGGGAAGAAATCTTGAGAGGAACCCGCTATTTGGGGGATGCCCATCCACCACTGGCCTATGGGTTGATTATTTCATAGGGAGGTATTCTACTCTGATGACTCCGTCATGTAGTGATCAGCCGTGGCAGGTGGGGGGCGCCTAGCTGGTCTTGGGCTGGAGCTCCGGGCCAGGAGGAGGGCGGGGGGAGGGCTCGGGAAACTTGGGCTAGAGCTCCGGGCAGGTGCCCAGAGCAGGGAAAAGAGGAAAAAGGAAAAAAAACATTGTTAGGGGGTTCAGATGGTAGCAGAACAAGCAGAGCAGGAGAGACCGAGGTGCCTGCGTGCGATAAGGAAGCCCCGGCAGAATAAGGCTATGGCAGCATAGCTAAGGGCTAAACAGAGGCAGGGGCCAATACAGCCATGAGGGCAGGCTTGAGACGGTCACCACCAGACCATGACCGGTCCAGCTTCTTTTTTCTTTTTTTCACAGCTTTTCTGGCATACGATGACGGGTTTATCTTGTTACTATGACGTTATTCTAATTTTATGTGATGAATAAATATATTTATGAAACATAGACGCTATTGTCCGCTATGTCACGCATGGGTAGGTATAGACTAGGTGGGGGTTGCTTGTTAAATGGACTTGCTATGGGAAATAGTGACACTTAGAAACTCTGTATTTGGCAGAAATCGTCATAAACCATCTACCAATAAAGGTAAAACACAGAGTTTGTGATTTCCACTAATAGTTTGGCTACGAATGTCTCAGTTCAGCAAAAAGGTCCCACCGGCATCACCTTCTACACAAAGAAGTTAATATTTACACGCACTTATTCCTTGTGTTCTGATAAATGGATTAAACAGTGAAAGCGTGGATCCAGTTATGCAGCTTTGTTCAATAACATAAATGTTGCTGTGTTCCCTTTGTTGTAAAGCTTCCTCAAATATGTGTCTGTCTTTGCTGCCATTTCCCTCAAACAGTGCATTCCATTTGGCACGGGTGTAATTCGGGACAGGATGTGATGCTCTCACTCCCGTCCCTTGTTGTCCCGTGTTTTACCTGTTTCCTCTCGTATTGTGTTGGTTTGTATTCCTGTTTGTTTCCCCTCGTGCTGCAGGCTGAGCGTGGTTTTCCCTTTCGTGTCACTCTGTTCCATTGCTCTGTGTTCCGCCTATCCCTTTCCTTCTCTCCGCATGCATTCTGCACACTCTCTGCTCCGCTAATCACTCACGCATACATTCGCATGCTGCACTTAATTGATACCCATTAACTCTTGTATTTAGTCACCCGGTGTTCTTTGTCCTGTGCCAGTTCGTTAAGTCTCGTTGTAGTAATACTCTGGTCTTTTCTCGTCTGATACTTGGTATCTAGTCCTGTCTTGCCTGCTTAATTTGCTCTCGCTAGAAACTGCATTAACACGCTGTTTTCCAGTCTTGCCTAGCTTTAATTAGCTCTTGCCAGGAACGGCGTTAACACGCTGTTCATCCAGTCCTGCCTTGCTGTCACTAACTCTTGTCTGCTTCCAAGTCCACCAGCCTGCAGCTGTTTGTGCATATCCTGTCTGCTCCAGTTCTGCCAACCTGCAGCTGTTCGTGCCCACTCCACGCTGCCCCGTCTCCCGCTCCCCCGCTCCTCCTCTGCTCAACCAGCCCGGATTCCTGCCACCATCCAGTCCCTGGCCTCTCCCGCTCCCGCTCATCCCCTGCTGATCATTACTGGTTTCTGTTTGTCTGCCTACTCTCCCTATGCTTCAGGAGTATTGGTCGAAGCAATAAATTATTGGTACTATTGGAATTCCTTGTGTGTTGAGTCGTGCATTTGAGTCCAGTCCCTGCTCGGAATCGTAACACAGGAGTGCATGTTGTAAGGGCAGTACAGCTGATACTGTGGGGTACTTGAAAGGTTTCAACATTTCGCGCATCTGTTCTACTATGGACCATTCAGTTGTGGCTAGTTCGAAATTGGACAATTTTTTCACAAATACTACAGCTGCCTTTGTTCTAATGCCCGGCAGAGCATTTTGTACGTGCTATTCCATGAGGTTACCCAATCGTTAATCAATTTCACAGTTTTCGTGCCCACCAAACATTGCTTGTTCCCCAAGAGGCAGCTGTAGGTGACCTGTCAAAATGAGTGGCCATCTTTTTCAGCCTGCTAAGTGTTGTGTCTATGGCTCTCACATCTAGCCCCTTGCGTACGACCAGGTTGATTGTGTGGGCTAGGCAAGGTTTATAGTACCGAAGTGCCTCTCCACACATAATTATGTGCATACACTCTGATATTTTCTGCAGAATGGCTACTTCTCAGCTCTTTGGTTCGTAAAACAAAATTGTTAAGTTCCCATGTCTCCAAAATGACGTGTGCTGTGACTGTAACATAAGCGTCTGTGGCTAATGACGGTGGTAAATGCAATGTCTTTGTCACTTAGAATCTGGCGTACATTTTCACGAGTGGTGTCGTAGATTTTCACGTTTTTAATTATCGTGGTTCGGCTTGTTATATTGTACCTTGGTTCAATTTAATGGAGAAAGTATCTGAAGCCTGCACCTTCCACAATATTGATTGGCTGCATGTCTTTGCAAATAAATTTGGTGAGCTGAGAGGTGATTGCATCTTTGTGTGCGGTGGATAGAGCAGCTAATGGGAAGAAACATTTTGTCAACTGCAGCAGTTTCGCTTCAGATGCTCCTGTTGAATCCTCGTTCATTTCTCTGTATTCAGCTGGGGGATGATATTGCATGTGCGACCGTAGGTTGGTCATAGTGCTGTGGTATGAAAGTTTGTGGTTGTACAGTTTGCATATTACTTTGTCCTTCTTTTCAATTGTCCCATTTAAGGTCAAAAACCCAAAGTGCTTCCAAATCGCACTCCTAAGGTTTTCTAGAGTGGTAATCTCTCCGATGGGGTGATCAGGTTCATTTTTGAAAAGCTCCATTACTAAAAACTCTGCTAAAAGCTATAGCTTACACTTCTGAATTAATTTCCACTTCCGGAATAGAAAAAATATAATTGGGTCTCTTGCACAGAACTGTATTCTGTGGTCTCTTCCTCTCTGTTGCATTATTGGTAATTATTGCACCGCCATCTCGTTAGCTGGTGTGTAAATCGTTATACTTTTTTTCCTTTTTAAATATTGAATTTCCCTATTCATCTTCGAAACCGGCATTGGTATGCAAATTCTAAATGAAATTCGATATTTGAATATGTGACAGCCCTAGTTCTGCATCTTTTTAATTTTGCTCCCCAATAACAAACCTCTTTCAGTCCGGTCGCTAGGCGATGGACACAGCGTCCCCTGACGGCAACTGTGTGCATCTCATCTCGAGCACATCTCTCGACCAGGACCTCTGCAAAGGGACCATGATGTCCTCAACACAAACAAAAAAAACCCTGGGACTTAAGAAATGTATTTTATCCGGAAAGAAAAAAGTATACTGCAGCTATGTGGGCCAAATGTAATATAAAAGCAAACTATATTTGTGCTGGGAGGAACATACCATTGCAGATAGAATAAGTTGAAAAACTAGCTAACTATGGCTATGCTATGCAGAGGTGTAAAATCCAGATTCAGAAATTAAAAGTCCTCCCCAGTATTTTGTTGCAATCACCTGGATTTGCTAATTAGCACAATTTTTCAGCAAGGAGGTAGAACTGATTGGTGAAATCAGCTGGCTAAGTTCATGGGTGGAAGAAACACATGGCAGCACTTTTAGTTTCTGACCCCTGGACTTTACACCTCTGATGCTGTGTGAGTGAGTATAAAGTGTGATTAGCAAAATTACATCAATGTTTAAAACGATGACATGGAATGACTATCAGATTGAATTTGATACCAAATAAGCTGGGGGACAATTGATGTCTGTAAGCTGTTCCACTTTATTTTTGACAATGGAAATTTGAGAGGACTTAATGACAAACTGAGTTACCAGATATCAATAGCTTGCTAACCAAGATAGGTACTCCGACAACGTTAGTCACCATTCTGATATGCCTGACTGACAGAATCAGATCCCACTGTGGAGCTAGTGATGTTCCCATCACTGAAATGTATTGCTTTGTCATACCGCTGATTTGGTACCATGTTTGCCCATGCTAGTTAGTGCCATTTCCAATAGTTCTCCATTTTCTTAACTCACTGGTAGTGAGTCCTTCTAGTGGGCTGTCTATGAAAAGTGAATTTGTAGATATCCATTGCAGAAGGAACACCCCCCCCCCCCCTCCCCAGCTTTCCTGTTCTGAAATATTTTACATCAAATATAATTTTTTTTTCCTGTTTATAAATTAGGAAAAGGTATGTTTGCATTTTTCTTATGTCTTAATGGAAAAAAAACTGCATAATGCAAATAAGACACAATGCACTGCCATTAAACTAAGCCATTGACATTGGGAGAAAGAAAATGGTTAAAAGTTTCAACATTTCCTCTCAGAGAAAGCTGGAAATGTGGGAGTGAATTGGTACTGAACAGATTAGTCTTTTGTGCTTTGAAAACAGGGTGAGATCCTTCTTTGTGTATTGGCACTTGCCTCTGTTCAGACATGTCTCTAATATAATAGGCTGGTGCCTGTCCCATGGAAATAGTAGGATTATTGGCCATCCATTCATGAGCCTTCACTGCAG
Organism: Synaphobranchus kaupii; assembly: GCA_029718625.1. NCBI lineage: Eukaryota > Metazoa > Chordata > Actinopteri > Anguilliformes > Synaphobranchidae > Synaphobranchus > Synaphobranchus kaupii. Next base: position 98,510,382 of record CM056377.1, on the reverse strand, counting down.
TGTCCAATAAGCCAATTAAACCTCCATAAATGGCAACCATTCAACAAGAATGATTTTTATGAGAGCATTCCAAGGGCAAAGCTCTCCCTGCCGCAGAATGAGAACAATGAAGAATATGACCCTCCATTTAGATTATTAGTGCAGCAGGCTGACTTATTTTATTTATTTTTTTTATGAATAATGGTCCCTGATACACAATTAAAATGATACACAATAGGTTTTAAAACTGTGTCTATATTGTGGAATAATGCTGATTATGTCATGGTTTCTGGCAGCCTCCGGTTGTTTCTGCGGTCGTTCTTTCTTTTGGCGACGTCGGATTTTTTCCGCCTCCGTTTCGGTGTTTGAATCTCGCCGGGCAATTATCCCTTTCACCTGTTTTGGATTTCCTGCCAGTTATAAATAGCCCAGGACTTCCGCATTTCCAACGCTTCGATATTGTCTTTGCTATTTGACATTGAAGTCGGTAAGGTATAGGACTGCGGTCTCTACGTTTCTGGTTGTTACAAATAAGAAACGTATGTAGTCCGGTTAGAATTAGAGTAAAAGATTTATTTAGTCTTTATTTCCTTTTCTCTCATTATCCTTTATACTCCTCTACCTGTTACCTTTTGTTCAGCTCTTTCACTCCTAGAGCTGTAGGTAACAGGTTCTATTTTGTTTCTTTCGCCCTTGTTACACGGCTTTCTTTAGTTTTTCTCTGACCTCCAGTTATACGCTTCTTGTGTGAGAGCGTGAGGTTCTTTTGTTGTTTTATTACTCGCGAGCACCGAGTTTGCCCTCTTTTGGGGTTGTTTTTGTGTTGGCTTATGCCGGGAGGTTTTTATTCCCATTGTTTTTGTTTCATATCCCCTTCTACTGCGGAGCTGTCCGCTTAGTGGTGTATTTCTCACGATATACACTTTTAGATCCCTTGGTTGTGGCACTTGGTTCTCGGAACCTTTGTAAATCCCGTGCAGCTAGACCAATGAGGGAATAGCTCGGAGCGAAGGTTTAAGTGTGATGTTTTCCGCTGTTGCTGTGGGAAAAGGTAAGAGTTCTGAAATATTACCGTTCTTACAACCGGATGAGACTGCTTCTTTAGATTTGCGGGATCAGCTAATAATTGACCACGTGTCAGAGGCAATAGTACCACTTTTGCCTCCCGCTCTAAGCCTGGTCTATAGGCTGACCCCATCTTATCCAAAAAGGCAGCCTGTGTATATTATATTGACTGTCAGCCACCAACGCTGATTCTATACTCATGTATCTGACTCCAATTTAATTATTAATATCTAATTGCGATGTAAAATGAACATTTGATTTGTTAAAGTACTCTCGTACTCTTGAGCCTGTTCTCTGAACTGGATGTGCTGGTTCCACCGGGTGCTACATACGGCCGTTTATGTACACCTCTCACGGCTGACTAGATATCTGCGTTTATCTCAGAGGTTCCGGAAGAGGCCACTTTATAAGGTATAACCTATCCAATAAAGCTCAGGGACCCAAGAAGGTAATATTGGCAACCCCCGTTCTCAACATGTATAAACGCCATGCGGAGATGATCTAACTTAAGACATACACTACTCACAAAAAGTTAGGGATATTCGGCTTTCGGGTGAAATTTCAGGATGAACCTAAAATGCACTATAACCTTTACAGGTGAAATTAATTTGACCTTCTCTAAACTTTTGAATGCACATGTCCAACTATTCAATGTTTCAGTACTTTTTGCACAACTTGCTGTTCTCTAACAAGGAGCTGAACGGCAAAATTCACAACAGGTGTTTGATCCATGAATCGACCAATAAATTTCCTGGTTCAATTAGAATTGGTATTTAAACAGTCCTCTTCATCATGCTGTTCACATTTTGACATCATGAGACCAAGACGACACCTAACAATTGATCAACAGTACCTCGCCATTGCGAGGCTTCAAACAGGATGTTCTCAGAGGGAAGTGGCCACTGAGCTTAGAGTGTCACAGAGTGTCATCAGCAGGTTGCAACAGAGATACAGAGAGACTGGAAGAGTCACAGAAAGGCATAGAAGTGGACGTCCTTTGGCCACATCCCACACTGATGACCGCTTCATTGTGAACAGTGCCCTGCGGAACCGGATGATGAGAGGCACCCAAGTGTCACGTCAGACCATTCGAAACCGTTTACATCAGCGTGGTCTGCGTGCTAGACGACCTGCAAGGGTACCTGACCACACCACCAGGCACAGGCGTCATCGTCTTGCATGGGCCAGGGAGCATTTACGCTGGACGAGGGACCAGTGGGCCTCAGTGCTGTTCTCTGATGAAAGTCGATTCACGTTGAGCAGAAATGATGGCCGCCAACGATGTTGGAGACGTCAAGGAGAGCGCTATGCATCAGCCACTGTTGTCACCAGACGACCCTTTGGTGATGGCGGTGTTACAGTGTGGGCAGGTGTGTCTAGTCAATACAGAACTGCCCTACACTTTGTGAATGGTACAGTGACAAGCCCATACTACCTGAATAACATCATTAATCCAGTCATTGTGCCCCTGCATGAACAACACAGGCCTAATTTCATCTTCATGGACGACAATGTTCCAGCTCATCGAGGTCGCATCATTAGGGAAAGGCTGCTGGAGACTGGGGTACCTCAAATGGAGTGGCCTGCACTTTCTCCTGACCTGAATCCCATAGAAAACCTATGGGATCAGCTGACTCACCGTGTAGAGGCTCGTAACTCTGTACCCCAGAACCTCAATGACCTGAGGGCCGCCCTTCAAGAAGAGTGGGATGCCATGCCTCAGCAGACAATAAGTCGACTTGTGAACAGCATGAGACGTCGTTGTCAAGCTGTAATTGATGCTGAAGGGCACATGACAAGTTATTGAGACATTGACATTTTTGTTGTGGTATACCCACCACTGTTGTTGGCTTTTGTTTCAATAAATTGTTTGAGATGAGGAATTCACCATTGCATGCTTCTACTTAAATGCCCTACTTTCATGATACGTATAATATCACTGTAGCGTGAACTTACATTTTCCATAAATTTCACCCGAAAGCCAAATATCCCTAACTTTTTGTGAGTAGTGTAGTTCTACGGGTGCAATACTCCGTGATACATTAAGCTTAACTAGTCAACCTCCCTAGATCAGCAGAGGGGGTAACCCAGACTGAGGAAATGAATCAACTCATTACCTGTTAACAGAGATAGAATGTCTTTTTCAGAGAAACCACACAAATCAAGTTTAACAGTTTAGTTTACCAGGTAGGTTCTTTACTTAAAAATAATCAATCGCAATTACAGGTTAAAACATAACATATTCAAAATAGAGTATAGAGTAAAATACTTGGTCATACCTGGCAATCGCTACATACAAGACACAAAGTGAGATGTGCGGGAGAGTCTGACTACAGCTTCCCCGAGGTCTTTGTTTCCTCTGCTTATATGCCCAAATTCTGTGCTTGATCTGGCTGCAGACAGTCATAAAACCATAAACTGGCCAGAAAGCTAAATTGCACTTTTCATCTCCCTTTCCAGGGGGGTTGACAGAAAGGGTTTCCCGTGATATAATTCCACAATGGCAGTTTACTCCTGAGTTATGAAATATATATTTCCTCCATGTTGACCATTTCGGAAATATAGGCCATTGCACCACCCACACCGAGACCATCAAAACGATATCAAACATGAGTAGGTCTACGTTTGTGTTGTCATGAGAATCCCATCTCTGCATAGTTTTCAAATGTGATTAATATTAATGCCAGTCCCAGAATTCCTGTTGAGAATATTACATTATACCCTAGTTTCACCTGTTCAGTCAGGTACATTAACTGTGTATTTACTAATGTAACACTCAGAAACTGAACAATATGTTTATTCCTCTGGAAAAAGGGTGTATAATGTATGTTCAATTGTCCAGACTATTTCCAGTATACTGTACAATGTAGCAAAAATATTCATCACATTTTAAGGTTTTTAGGCTTTTTTGAAGACAAAAGCAGTCTGTACTGTTATATTATGCTGTGTGGGCACTATTTGAAGGAAAGGAATGTGGCCTGCCTCAGTGACGTCAGGTGGGGGCACTCTGGGATTGTCCGTGCGCGGGAGTTTAAGACAGTCCAATTGTTTCTCCCAGAATCATAAAGTCCTAGGACATTCTTGGACATAATAAACCTCAGGCCAGATGGTCCCAGTAGACATCCCGGCACCGGATGCTTGGCTTTACGGCTCTCCAAGATCACAGGGTGCCACTTCCCGGTATTGTGTTCTCTTAGGTGCCCTGGGATGTCAAATCCTGTCTTACACCTTACACTCCTCCCTTACAGATTAAGATTTCCAGACAACCTTTTCTAATGACAAAAATAACCATCAAAATATTACCATCTCTTATAACACAAATTAATATTTATTGAGAAGCGATCTTTGAAGACATAACTAAAATCATGTAAATATGACTATATTTAGTATATTTAGTTTTACATTTTGTAATTAAGAGTCGGATCCATTCAATTATGGAAGGTTTGTACACAAAATAATTACCTTGGGTTGAAATAATGTCTTCTTAAAAATTGCCAATATCAGATGTTGATCTATTATAACATTCAATTATAATTCCGCTTACTCCAACTGAACAAAAGCTGATGCATTTCTGCATCAAACTGTCCATCCTTGATGCCTCGAGCCAAGGTAATTATATTGGGAATGCAAACAATATGCAATTTATTGAGTCTGTCTGCTGCTGCTAGTTGTTTGGTGAGAATGTTTTACACTGTAATGCAAATATGTGCCATAATATACAGCTTGCTCTTGTGTACTATAAGAATAACATATATTTAAGAGCAAACAGATCCATGGGGCCTGATCTTGGCTTGAGATATGTATGCTTGACTCGAATTTCTGCACAAATTCACATTTATTTTTCCCACTATTCTGGCACAGGTGATGGATATGATAGATGCATGCTTGGGGTAGAATTCCTCTGAAAAGAGGGTATGTCCCATTGAATTGTGTGAATCCTGCTTTGAGAATGTCATGCTTTTTATCTGGTTTTATAAACGCTGCCTTGAACTCCTTCAGTTTTAAACAGCCATCATTGAGAGCAACCTCACCACATCCATAACAGTTCGGCAGCACGGACAGTCACACGCAAAAAACTGCAGCGTATAGTCAGTAAATCATCCAAGATTATTGGCACCCCGCTCCCATCAGTTGAATCACTATATTACAAACGCACAATCAAAAGAGCAAAAAAAATTATCTCTGACCCCTCTCACCCTGCTTACCACCTCTTCCAGCTGATGCCCTCTGGGAGGCGCTATAGGTCCCTGTCCACCAAAACATCCCGCTTTAAAAACAGTTTTTTTCCCACTGCAGTAAGGACTCTGAATACTCCTCAATAACCCTGACAGATGTACTTGCCCTTAAAGCTCGTGTCTAATCTTGTAAATATTGTCTGTGATTTTTGTCTTGTGGCAGTCTGTGAATATTTTCTGTTGTGCTAGTCATTGTGTCTAATCTGATGTTGATGTCTGCCTATGTTTGCTGTTACTGATGTTGTTGAATTGAGCTTACCCACCATGCTGTACCGAAAGCAAATTCCACCGACCTCGATCGTGTGGTCATTAAAGTGATTGATTGATTGACCTTGTGTCAGTCCATCTCAGATGAGCTCGAGCCCAGAGAAGTCCATTTCTGGATGTTGTTGATATATGGCTTACGCTTTGCATAGTCAAGTCTTAAATTGCATTTGTAGATGCAGCGATGAACTTTGTTTACTGACAAGTATTCCCGAGCCAATGTGGTTATATTCATTACAGAAGCATGTCAGTTTTTAATGCAGTGCCGTCTGAGGGATCGAAGGTCACAGGCATTCAATATTGGTTTTCGGCCTTGCCCTTTACACACAGAGATTTCTCCAGATTCTCTGAATCTTTTAATAATATTATGGACTGTAGATGGTGAAATCCCTAAATTCCTTGCAATCATGCATTGAGAAACATTGTTCTTAACTGTTGGACTATTTGCTCACACAAAAGTGGCAAACCTTGACCCATCCTTGCTCATAAACTCCGAAGCCTTCGCGGATGCTCCTTTTATACCCAGTCATGTAAGAGTTATAAAATATGTTCATTGGGAATCTCTATTAAGAGTCGTTACCCTGTGTTTTGATGTTTTGGTGCTGCCTGAAAGAGAAAGGGCATGCTGGGTGCTGGTCTCAGCTGTTATTCCTGTTATTCAGAAGAGAACGCTCTACCAAACACTAAGGTTACAATAGCATCACCTGTTACCTATTCACCTGTTTACCTGTGGAAGGTATTTTTTGAACATTCCACAACCTTCCCAGTCTTATGGTGCCCGTCCCAACTTTTTTGGAACATGTTGCAGGAATCAAATTAGGAATTTGCGTATATTTACAAAAATCAATAAAGTTGATAAGGTAAAACATTAAATATATTTTCTTTGTACTGTTTTCAATTCAATATATGTAAAATAGAATTTACAAATCACTGCTTTCTGCTTTTATTTGTATTTTACCAAGGCTGAGCCGAATGCTTCGGAGCTCCGAAGCTTCGTTCGTTGGATTGGGATTCGGATCCTAAATTCAGATTTGAAACATTTTTTCCCCCTCAAAAAAGAAGAAGAAAATGGATGGTTTACTGGATGTTTGTTAACATATAAGTGTTTATTCTATACATACTGATTGAGCTTTGAATCGCCTGGAAGTTTATCGAACGTACAAGGGATGCATTGCCTGCTAGCGTGGTTCAGCCTTCCACGTGACTTGTCTGTGACATTCGCTACGCTGTTGCCGAAAGCCTGAGGTGAAGTTACAAGATGTCAAAGAAGTCAGCTGTGTGGAAACATTTTAATATTACCGCTGACAATCCAAAAAAGTTGAATGCCAAATATGCCAGCAGAAATTGGCATACCATGGTGGAACTACGAATTTGAAAAACCATTTGAAAAATGTAAGTAGCCTAATTTATGTCTTCGTCAGAGTAATAGCCTAGCAACATTAGCATTATCTAGCCGATCTGACTAGGCTACATTTCATGTTTAATTCTTTGTTTAATTCTGGTTCACGTTCTGTTCTGAGTCAAGCATATTGCACAATTTTATATGGGAATATCCTACACTCGGCTTTAGACTTATTTTTCCCATACCATACGCAGTATGTAGGCTACGTGCACATAACTGTGAAGACTGCAGCTTATATTTATCTTTTAAATTTATTTAGGCCTATGTTTCATGTCCTGAACTTTCGTTCCATTTCAATTTAATACTTTGTTGTTTCAATAAAAAAAATAAAAAATAAAAAAACGGTCTTTCTTCATGCGCATATTACTGAAATAGATGTGAGCGTGCCCTCTACTGGACGTATCGTAACATTGTTTTCAAAGACTCAAAAAATATATATTTTTAATAGATTATTATTAAAACGAAGCTTCGGAGCCTCTGGGAAAATTGCCAACGAAGCTTCGAAGTGTAAAAAATGGCATTCGGCTCAGCCCTATATTCTACATACATATAAAAAAAAAATTATATAACTTTGTTCAAGTCATATAAACTAATTTGAACTATCCTAATCGGAGGCAGACCAATTAAATTATTACAAAAAAAACACTTTCTAAGTTGGAAGCCACCTAGGGGATACTAAAGTTGTTGACCAGGTTTTACAAGAGACTAAGGGGTTGATTTACTAAGATTCCAAATAAGGGGCATTATTTTGTGTGCAAAGCCAACGTATTTGCACGTGTTATCATTTCACACTTTGTGGTGATCATCTGAGAATTACAGACACAAACAGCCATATTTAAATAAGATTTTACGTATTTGGAATAGTTACACTGTAAAGAAATATCTAGTAAGAAACCAGTGAAAAGACTGGCGGCAATGTTGCCAGTGAAAAAAAGCCATTTAATGAATATAAAAAATTATAAATACTGTTCTTTTTGTGTACTGTTACACTAAACAAGTTGGTGGTTTACGATGAACTGTTGTATTGCTTGTTTGATTCAAATACTAGTTACTATGGTGGCCGAGACATACAAAGCAACGCAACATTATCACAACATGACTGCAAATTGGAAACACATTAATAAATAAGAAAATACAAATACAAAAACATTAACAGAAACGCGCAACATTTGACAAAAACACAGCGACATTAACAGAAATGTGCAGCATTTCGAAAAAACGACAATGGAAGTGTTTCCCTATAACTGTAGGCTAGTTCATTTTCGTTAGGGTACACTGCAGTAAAGTATGGGAATTAGCATTTCTTTAATGAATGTGAAATCAACTAGCTGTCCCCTGAACAACAGGCAGGGATCGCGTTTCGCAACGTTAAGTTAATGTTCAATAATTTAAAGAAATTATATGATTATGCTTTATCAAGCACTACACGCATGCTCTGATTCTTTTTTGGCACTCCACTGGCAGATTTCCCTGTGTATACTTGCATGTTCCATGCATAACTGCTCCTTGCATCACATGCTGCCCAGATTTTGATTCAATATTTTCCAGGTTCACTTGAGATATACTGCCTGAAGGGACAGCGGCCTCTGAATGGGACTAGCCATTCATCTACAGTGACCTCTGTTCTGGATTGTAGATACAGTTGAAGTCGAACATTTACATACACCTTAGCCAAATCCATTTAAACTCAGTTTTTCACAATTCCTGACATTTAATCCTCGTAAAAATTCCCTGTCTTAGGTCAGTTAGGATCATGACTTTATTTTAAGAATGTGAAATGTCAGAATAATAGTAGAGAGAATTATTCATTTCAGCTTTTATTTCTTTCATCACATTCCCAGTGGGTCAGAAGTTTACATACACTCTGTTAGTATTTGGTAGCATTGCCTTTAAATTGTTTAACTTGGTCAAACGTTTCGGGTAGCCTTCCACAAGCTTCTCAAAATAAGTTGCTGGAATGTTGGCCCATTCCTCCTAACAGAACTGGTGTAACTGAGTCGGGTTTGTAGGCCTCCTTACTCGCACACGCTTTTTCAGTTCTGCCCACAAATTTTCGATTGGATTGAGGTCAGGACTTTGTGATGGCCACTCCAATACCTTAACTTGTTGTCCTTAAGCCATTTTGCCACAACTTTGGAAGTATGCTTTGGGTCATTGTCCATTTGGAAGAGCCATTTGCTACCAAGCTTTAACTTCCTGGCTGATGTCTTGAAATGTAGCTTCAGTATATCCACATAATTTTCCTTCCTCATGATGCCATCTATTTTATGACAGCAAATCACCCCCACAACATGATGCTGCCACCACCGTGCTTCACGGTTGGGATGGTGTTCTTCGGCTTGCAAGCCTCACCCTTTTTCCTCCAAACATAATGATGGTCATTATGGCCAAACAGTTCAATTTTTGTTTCATCAGACCAGAGGAAATTTCTCCAAAAAGTAAGATATTTGTCCCCATGTGCAGTTGCAAACTGTAGTCTGGCTTTTTTATGGCGGTTTTGGAGTAGTGGCTTCTTTCTTGCTGAGCAGCCTTTCAGGTTTTGTCGATATAGGACTTGTTTTACTGTGGTTATAGATATTTTTGTACCTGTTCCCTCCAGCATCTTCACAAGGTCCTTTGCTGTTGTTCTGGGATTGATTTGCACTTTTTGCACCAAAGCACATTCATCTCTAAGAGACAGAACACGTCTCCTTCCTGAGCAGTATGACGGCTGCGTGGTCCCATGGTGTTTATACTTGCGTACTATTTTTTGTACAGATGAAGGTGGTACCTTCAGGCATTTGGAAATTGCTACTAAGGATGAACCAGACTTGTGGAGGTCCACAATTTTCTTTGAGATCTTGGCTGATTTCTTTAGATTTCCCCATGATGTCAAGCAAAGAGGCACTGAGTTTGAAGGTAGGCCTTAAAATACATCCACAAGTACACCTCCAATTGACTCAAATAATGTCAATTCGCCTATCAGAAGTTTCTAAAGCCATGACATAATTTTTTGGAATTTTCCAAGCTGTTGAAAGGCACAGTCAACTTAGTGTATGTAAACTTCTGACCCACTGGAATTGTGATATAGTGAATTAAAAGTGAAATAATCTGTGTAAAGAATTGTTGGAAAAATTACTTGTGTCATGCACAAAGTAGATGTCCTAACTGACTTGCCAACAATATAGATTTTTTAACATGAAATCTGTGGTTAAAAACGAGTTTTAATGGCTTCAACCTAAGTGTACATAAACTTACGACTTCAACTGTATATGGCAAGCGCTCCACCCATTTGTCCCAAACATCTCTAATGGGAGCAAGTTTGTCATTCAAACAGCGTGCAGCTCTTGTTTCACAATTTTCGAAGGGGATAACTCGGAAAATACTCCGGCCTGACTCGGCATCCCATGAGCTGGCAGTAGCCTCATTACAGGATCGGTACACCCCAGCAAGAAGCAACAGCCCCATGTAAGCATTCAGGTGTCTAGCTCCATGCATCTGTTGCCAAACACCCGTCTCCCTTCCATGTTCGGCATCTCAAGCAGGATTTACTCAATAGACTGTGGTATGAACAGCTCAAATGCTGTCTTTATGTCTTGGACATGTGACACTGCATATCTAGTGGGGTCATTCTGATTATGTTCAGTTTGTGCTCTGCCTTGATATATTGCCATTTTTTGATATGAAGACCTTCCGTTGAGCTTCTGTCTCATTAGGGCCCACCTCCTCATCAAATGTGTCTTCATCATGATCAGGATAATACTAGGGTTGTCACAATACGATACTAGTATAAAAAAACGATACTCGATACCTCTTTCGAAACCACGGCAAACAAAAAAAAAAGTCCTAGGCTTATAAAATAGGATACATTTTTTTAAAAGTATTATTAACAACCTGCACACAGTGCTGGTACAGAAAAAATCACTGAACACAGAACAAGATTAACATTATTAGTACTATTCTTAAATGTTTTCCCTACCTTGTAGGCCTACACATTATTTATGTAGTTATTATAGCTTTTAGTATTATTTCTTTTTTTTCTCTAATGTCACTTCACTTGTAAACACAGTACAGTCTCAGTGGGTTTCCCCCTGTAAACAAAGAATAAATAAAATAAAACAAGAACATTCCAATTGCAAGGGTCTGAGTGTCCTTTGCAGCTTCTCTCTGGTGCTATATGAGAGAAAATCCATAATTAGATTTGATGGTATAATTATATATAACTTAAATTCCATGTATTTTTATATAATAAAAATTAATAAAACTTTCTGTCAGGTCCACCATCACTGGCAGTATTCAATACGCAAGATCAGCCAGCTATTTTACGTTAGCTAACGTTGGGTGAAACTAATTTTGGATAAATGTGTAGCGTTATGTCGTCAGCTCAGCTGTCAGTGCAACCCCGTTACCTTACTTAGGCTAATGTAGGTGGTGTCGTTAAGCAACACACAACATAGTTAAGCAACACACAACATAGCCAGCTAGTTAGATGCTAGCGGAGAAAAAAAAAAAGCTAGGCTAGTTAATGTTATAGCTGCTAAAGTTAGCTCTCTCAGGGGAAACTTTCTGAGCTCATCAGCATCACATCACAACGTCATTCATGACAATAACTGTTATTAAATTATATGAACTCAACATTACCTCTCAATTCTTTGGAGAGATCAGGGTGCCGGTCCTTCAGATGCTTTGCCAAATTTGAAGTGTTCCCTCCTCTTTTTGGCACCGTTTTGAAGCACCTTTTGCAAATCGGCTTTTGCAAATCTTTCGCCTTTCCTTCTGCATCTGCCTCATAGGCAAAATATTGCCAAACAGCACTCCTACTATTTTCTTTTTCGACTTACGTTAGTTCTGGAGCTAACTCTAGCTAGCTTCTTGAATAACAGTGACGGGTCGCTGGCTGTTCTGAGTGACATCCACTGGCGTGTTTTGTCTCTCGCTCTCCTTCTGAGTACCTGTAGTGCTTGTGCCTCTGCCACAGTCACGTGGCGGGTTCGTTGCTGGATTAGAATGCCGTAATGAAGCCAGAGGCACTGAAGACCCACAAATATTTTATACAAATTAAAAAAAGTAATTTAATATTGTATCGTTTTTAAGCACGTGGTATCGAATAGTATTGAAGTATCGATACTTTTGACAACGCTAGTCTGTATTGTTTTACAATACTTACTGTAAGATAATACAGAACGTACTGTAAGATGGAAATCTTCTGTAAATACACCCATATTTTGTTTGACAAAATACAGAATTCATTTGCAGATTTACCTGGCAGGAAACAAAATGCATGTGGTGGACTAATTGTCCTATTCACCCAACACAAACAAAATACAACATCCCTGTACTGCTCTGTATATGATGTTAGTTGTTGGGATACAGAATGTATACTTATGAGGCTGCATTTAGACCTTTTGCATAATGCAGTGGATTTTAATGAGAGAAATAACCCATGATAACACATTAAACCATGTGAATTCAGTCAAACAAGCCTTATAGATTCAATCAAACCAAATCTTACATTCATAAGGATAAGCATAATACTAAGGGCTGACAATTTTGTGTGGCTAATGTCTTAAAGTAAGCTAGTGTCTTAAAAAAATGCCTGCCTCTGACTTTACAATCCCAACTGTTTCAATAAATCAGTAATATATTTGAAGGAAAAAAGTTCAAATGAAAAATGTAATTCTACTTAATTTATTTAGTATTTTAGGGATAGCGAAAGTGATTACTAGGTATTAACCAATGCAGTTGTTTACACTTTTGTCTCCAATATACAGTTGTGTTGAAATAAATAGCAGTGCGTTAAAAAAAGTGAATAAAGTGCAAATATTTTTTAATAGCTTTTAGTTCCATATTTCAAATGTAGTGGAAACATTACACATTCAATTCCAAATCAAAGCATGAACAAATTTTATCAAGTCTGCGTTATTCTTTTACAGGAAGCAAAGAAAAGGAATATTAATCTGTTCAAAGAAATAGCAGTGTCAACATTTTTCTCTTCAAACTCAAACACTTACTGTATAAACTGAGAAATGTTTCAAGATTTAACTTCACTTTAAATTACTGAACTAATATTTAGTTGCATAACCATTGTTTTTGATAACTGCTGCGCATCTGCGTTGCATCGAGTCAACCAACTTCTGGCACCTAGAAACAGGTATTTCAGCCCAGGATGAACAAACTACATTCCACTGTTTCTGTGAATTTTTGGGTTTTGCTTCAGAAACTGCATTTTTAATGTCACCCCACATGTTTTCAATGGGATTGAGGTCGGGGGATTGAGCTGGCCACTCCATTACCTCAATCCTTTTTGTCTGGAACCAAGATTACTCGTGTGTTTGGGGTCGTTGTCTTGTTGAAACACCCATTTCAGCGGCATTTCCTCTTCGGCATACGGCAACATAATCTCTTCAAGTATTTTGATGTATTCAAACTGATCCATGATCCCTGTTATATGATAAATAGGCCCAACACCATAGTATGAAAAACATCCCCATACCATGATTTTTGCGCCACCATGCTTCACTGTCTTCACAGTGTACTGTGGCTTGAATTCAGTACCCGGGGGTCGTCTGACGTACTGTCGACGACCACTAGACCCGAAAAGAACAATTTTACTCATCAGTCCACAGAATGTTACGCCATTTCTCTTTGGGCCAATCGATGTGTTCCTTGGCAAATTTTAACCGATTCTGCACATGCCATTTTTTCAACAATGGTGCTTTACGGGGGCTTCTTGCTGATAGCTTAGCTTCGATCAAACGTCTTCTGACTAACAGCACTTACAGGTAATTTTAGATCATCTTTGATCTTTCTGGAGGTGATGATTGGCTGAATCTTTGCCATTCTGACTATTCTTCGATCCGTTTTAACAGTAGTTGCTCGTTTTCTTCCGCGTGTTGCGGGTTTTTGTTGCCATTTTAAATCATTTGAGATCATTTTAGCTGAGCATCCTATAATTTGCTGCACTTCTTTATACGTTTTCCCCTCTCCAATCAACTTTTTAATCAAATTACGTTGTTCCTCCAAACAATGTTTGGAACTGCCCATTTTACTTAGCAATTCAGAAGGAAATATATTTTATAACAATGTGTGAAACATTTACTTTCCTTCTTCCTTAATAAAGGACAATTAATGACACCTGTTTTTTAACAGAATGAATGAATTCTCTAATTAAACTCCACACTGCTATTATTTTGAACACGCCCCTTTCAATGAATGAGTCAATTTCTCAGAACAAGCAGCGTGCATGTCATGACAGCTGGGTCTGTTGTTTTTCTATTACACTACTACATCTACAAGTAAATTATTTGCCATGCAGAAATATCACTACTACTAATAACAGTGGTTCATCAGGTTACTGATGTTGTACTGCTATTTTTTTGAACACAACTGTAGGTGGCATGTTTTGTTTTCAGTTAAGCAAAATATTTAATTACACATAAGATCATATGCAAATAACAGGTGTGGTCATTGGTTCAAGATTGCTTTTAATTCAGGTAAAAACAGTGCAATTGGGAGAGTTTTATGAATTTAAGTGTCTAACCCTGGTAATTTAATAGGCTGGAGGTATAAACTCGTCAACCTTTAAATCTACATTTGGCATAACTGTCATTAGTGTGGTTGCTTCAGCAACACACTACATCGGTGGTCCCCAACCGTGTTCCTGGAGATCTACAGTCCTATAGGTTTTCACTCCAACCCTAACAAAGGAGCGCACACCTCATTCAACATTCAACAGCTTGATATTTTGTTGAGCTGCTAATTATCAGAATCAGGCGGCCCAAATTACATATTACAAATATTCCCATAGAGAATGAATGGTGGAATGGTGGAATGTTCAGTGTTGTGATGTCACAATACCCTTTTGCAGCTTTTTTTTTTTCTCTCTCTCTCTGAACTGCTCCCTCTCAAGCTATTATAGTCACAAGTCACTGCAGCATGTCACTACTTACATTGCTTCTTCTGAACATCTGTTTTATATACTTGAAGTATTTATTAAAAAAATACTTATATTGCTTCAATTGGCTATATGCACGCAATGCTTCCGCATTTGGATAAGCCAGCGGCATTTGGCTTGTGACAAGCAAACCTGAGCCTGTAACGTAACGTTAGAGGAAAAAGACGAGCCTTGAGCACTGGGCAGTAAGGGAATACGGATAATAGAAAACAGAAGATTAGCTCGCTAGCTAGTTTCCAAAACATTCTTAGGTAGTTTTGTCACACATTAGATTAAGTGAGGTATTTTTAGCTAGCAAACTTTTGTAATATCATTTTTATGCTTCTCTTTGATTAGCATGCTAGCTTGCTTGTAACATCAAGATGGAATACAGATATTCTCCTCAATATTCTTTTTTTTTTTATTTCAGTTTTTTACCCATTTTCTCCCAATTTGGTAGCCAATTGTGCCCTATCTAATTCAATTTTCCGTGTAGCAACCGCTTGAGAATTTGCACTGCAACCCCATCAGCCGGTAGTAGGAAAGAGGTCGCCACGCCCTCTTCAGGCCATGACTCCTCAAGCTCCTGACCGTGATTCCAGCTCGCCCGAGGCCATTTTGTATGTGTCAATTCTCCCTCACCTCCATCCATACATATAGCTACATAACTGGATTCATTTGAATTAATACGGTGTAATGAATGCGGTAACCATGTGCTGGAGGCACTCTGCATTTCACCATTCAGAATATTCAGGCTCATTCATCAAACTCTTGTGATCAAGCTCAGATGGAACAAAAACCAGAAACGTCACCGGCACTCCAGGACCAGGGTTGCCTAGCCCTGTTATAGATAGTCAACTCATGATCTGCTTCGGACACATCGATTAGTAAACACAGCTATCCAGGAGTGATGGTCACGAGAAAGAGAGAGATAGAGTGTTAAGGGAGTTAATGCTGTGTGCTCATACATACATATATACGGTATATATTTATTTATTTATTCTTTTATTTATGTATAATTGTTGCACTCTCGTTATTCCATAGTTTTAACAGGTTCCTGATAATTTAAGTCGATAGTCGCCTACCATGGACTATAAGTAACAAACTGTTTTGTTTTGCCCGAAATTGTGTTTTCAGTTAGCCTAAGTTCAAATCCGTTAGTTTGCTTTGGGAAAACAATAGATTGAACCAAAGTATGATGATCGTAAATCACTTTCCTGTTTGTTTTCATAATCCATTTCATTCTATAGAGATGTCAAGTCCAAGCTTGTAACACTTGATGAAATCAGACCATATCATAAATAGGCTATGGGCTATTGGCCTCACATCTAGGATATATACCTTTTTTTATTTATTTTTTCCACAGCATTGCTTGGCTGGGAAGTCCAATTTGAGTTGTGGCTATATTTTTAATTCAATTTCACTTTTGCCATAAAGTTGTACCCCCTCAAAATTTTACCTGCATGATGCCCCTGCTGTCACATATATCTAAACTACCAAATACTGAAATATAACCAACCACATACTCAACAGTGGCACAATCAAATAGATAGGCTATCCTCGTGCCGATTAGGCTACAAATGTAACATATTCCACTGCTTGTTGATGCATGGAATGTGAACGTTCTACTCCAAAGTGGGCGGGTGTCTCCGTTTTCCAGTCTGGAGCGACTCTAGGTTATAAAAAAAAGCGCTGTCAATGTGTCTATCATTGACAAATAGCCAATGACAGGAATAAAACTTAATTTTGGTGGCACACAGGGTGGTCAACAATATTTCAATGGTTGTCAATGCCACCCTGGCAACCCCTTCAGCTCCGCCCTTGCATAAGGTTACACTGCCAAAGTTTTAAGATGCTACAGCCCTCTTACTTTCTAATCTTGTAAACAAACTGCTAAACAACTGCTCAAGCAACCACACTAAAGTTTATAGACATGCCATTCCAACTTTATAATATTCACCATGGCTCAGAGTAGTGTGCTTGTATAAAGCTGTCTATTGTCCACATGGTGGTGTCATAATAAGTGATTTAAGGTGAACTTGAGACAAATGGGACGGAGACATACACCCCACTGCTTCTCCACACACCATGAATGCACATAAACATTTCTAGCTACAGTTACAGGAGACTGGCATATCGATCTGATGGTTTGCGATAGATAACATTAGCAAAATAGGTTTTATACATGTAAATTGCTGAACAAGACTACCCTCTATCCCAGACTTATCCGATACACCTAGCCCAGGGTTCTGCAACCCTGGTCCTGGAAAGCCACAGGCTGCTGGTTTTCATT
The DNA here is from genome assembly GCA_029718625.1 of Synaphobranchus kaupii. Lineage (NCBI taxonomy): Eukaryota > Metazoa > Chordata > Actinopteri > Anguilliformes > Synaphobranchidae > Synaphobranchus > Synaphobranchus kaupii. Next base: position 98,493,232 of record CM056377.1, on the reverse strand, counting down.
GTTACTCTGCACTAAATGAATCAATTAGACCAATTAACTCACCTGGTTACTTGGGTCTGAATTGGGAGCTGATGTTAAGTGAAAACAAAAACCAGCAAAGCTTGACATTTTACAATAGGACCTTTTTTGTGGTTTTCATAACTGATAAATAAAGGAGAAAATAAAGCAGCTAATCTTTCAGCTAGCCAGTTTTACTGAAACATTACAATTGACAGTGATGGCTAGCTGAAATATATTGCTATATTGCAACAAGATGACTGAAAATTACAGCATCTTCCGTGCAGAGATAATATTCGGGGTTGTCCACAAAGTCATTCTGAACAGATACCACTTAGGAAGTGTATATGAGTTCTCAACTCCTATTATATTCTATATGCTTGCCATATTTGTCCTATAAAGAATAAAGGGGTTGCACAATGATCAAATTTTTATTTTGGAAAAGCCCTTGGACAATAAGAAAGCAATCCCAAATGGAACTGCTTTCAGAAGAATAGCACATTTGCTCTTTTTATATTTTTAATTCTGTTTTCTCATACATAGTCTTGATCATATTTATAATTAAAGTGACACGTTTTGATTAAATCCATGTTATTAAACAAATTTCTCCATGTGTTTTGGAAGTATGGAGAGGGCCAAAGCAAAGGAAGCTCAGTATTTTGCTTGCTAACACTTGTATTGATGCATGCTCAGATATCATAAATCTGTAATGCTAAGAATATGTGGTTTAATACACCCTATAATATGGTGTTTTAAAGAATAATGAACATGTTTTGGATCTACCAGAGAAGGAAAGAAAGATCATTATTAATTGATTTTGCTCACTCCTGGGAATGGCAATAATAAATTCCATTCTCAGCAATCTAGCATGGTTAATGTAGGTTGTTTACAGTCTGTGTAGCAGGCTGGTAGTAAAAGAGAAGGATTGCATTATGCGTTTCCTTGCTTAATTTGTTTATTCCGGCAGCTTCTCTAGAAATTTCATAGGGATGCCTTGAGCCTGATGGTACAATTCCATGTAAACCAACGTCATATTCCTGTTTTATAATGGCCATAATTTACATTTTCAAATATGCTTTCAAATAATATGGCATATAATAGGAGAATGTATACTTGGGTGAAGGAAAGGCAATGCTCTGCATTTTTACACTTTATCACAAGAAAATATATGTGTAAAACATGCCTGCAAGGGGTATCTTATTTCCTTGTAAATATTTAGTGAGGTAAATGCAGATTGCCATTGTCCATTCTCATCATAAGAGTAACAATCGTGCATGTCAGTGCATACTCAGGCTTAACATGTTTGCTCAAAAGATGTGAACCTGTCCAGTCTAATACAAACAGGCCTTTAATATTCTTCGTCTCTTAGGCAACTAGTATGTGGTTCCAGCAATATAATCTCAATTTTCTGATAAGAGGGACCTGAATTTGTCAAGAGATACTTTATAGATCTGAACAGATAGCAAAGTACTAACTCTTAAGAAGTGCTTAACACCTTTGCTCCCGTTGAGCAGAATAAAAGCAATGCCTGCACTTCCTGATAAAGGATGCCAAGGTGACAGATTTAAAATTGCTTTGGATTGCTTTTATTTGTCACTGAATCAAAGGCTGAGTAAAGGCTATACTGGCTGGGAACTGGCTTCTGAGCAGTACATTATTTACCAACAAAAAATGCAACACTAGCTGAAATTTGAAACTAATTTATAACTGAATTGGTACGGCCTAAATGCATTTTTTATACCTCCACACAACATGTGTTTATACATAAATGGTTCCTTTATTTCTTGCACTGTGTAAAATGTTATTTACACTGATATTTAATTTCAAGAGTGTGTGTGTGTGTGTGTGTGTGTGTGTGTTTAGTCCTCGATAACAGTAGTCTAAACCTAACCATTTGAAAAATGCAGAATGTCTCATTTAAATATGGCCATAATATGCAATATTCACTGGACAAGGTACTGAACTTTTTTCAGTCAAAAACAGGCTGTAGGCCTATGAACTGTACTGTAATGACATGTGAAGCGCATTTTCCGAACTCAAATGTCCGTCTATTGCAGTGCGCGAGTTTTCCATTGAATGACAATTCACGCATTAGGTGTAAATGACAATTTGCGCATTAGGCTTGATATAGGTGTTATCAGCTCCTTTTTAATGGGTAGCCATTGTCCCGTACCATCGCACATCGCCTGGATGTTGATGGAGTGGGCTGAAAGCAATTTAATATGGCATTCCCCTTCGCTGAGGGACGGGTATGTGGTCTTTGACCTATGGACCCTTTTATTATTATGCATTTTTTCATATAGCCAACACAATAATATTTCACATTGTAATCTTGATATTTTTAGTCATGCTTGTGTGCGCCCCTGTGTGTAACAGACAGGATGGTGTACACATGTTGTGTACACACCTATGTAGACACACTTATATACGCTGCCAAAAATAATCCTGGCCACACCTCAACACGCCCAGTTCATTTGCAATGAGCGCAACATCACTTGGTATTTAACCGACATAAGCACTAGGGGCTATAATGAACCCTGCGCCGGGTGTAAGATCGCAAAGACACTTGCGTTTGGGTTAGTGCCGCTTAGCGCCGGGTGTAAGATAGGACCCCTGGAGTTAAATAGCCTTAAATAGAACACCCCTTAAATAGGTGAGAATTGACCAAATTTGCCATCTGCACAAAGGGGTTAAATAGTTAAAACATAGTTAATTTTACTGTTAGTTCTCCATCCAGTAAATAACAGGAAACCCAAGCACAAGAGGCGCACAGAACATTTATTAAGACTTCCAACTCCAATTTTCTTGAGAAATCTTTGAGGGGAAAAAACAAAAAGCAAGATAAAATTTGAAAGAGTGGATGCACAGGCAGGTAATCTACCATATATGCTTCACAAGGCTGAATCTCTACATTCCAATCTCTTCAAAAGAAAGTGGCAACTGCACAAACTATTGGAGTAGGATGTATTAACTGGTGAACAAATTAACTGGAAATAATTAAGAAAGCACACATTTTAAGTAATATTAACGATGATATCAGTCATGTAACTCAAGGACCTCTTTTCAAATGACTGCACGATCAGATTTTCTTTTAATGTATGCGCATTCTCACGTAATGTGTATACATAGTATACATAATCTTCTCTTATATTTTATGCATGTAGAGGTGATTAGAAATTACTACCAAGAAAGATTTTTCAACATTCTCTCAAATAGACAAATCCTTTTCACAAAAGGTCCTTGAATATGACATGTCTTGGGTATACAACAATTTCCGATGAACATATGAACAAAATATGTTTGATAAATGAGGCACAAGGTATTTTGAAGTTACATCAGCTACAGTTCTTTAATTTAATGAAAACAATGAGATGTAACAATTTGCTACTAAAGTTGCACTTGAATCCAACTCAAGTGACCTGAACAACCAACCCTGGCTATGTCAAGCATTTTGTGCTTGAATCAGGATTGTAATACTGGTTGGAATTTATGGAGGATTGAGGGATATGTAGGGATTTGACAGAGAAATCCAGTTTCAGTTTAAGGAATGACAAATACCGCAGAGGGGACATGAGAAAAGTATTTTTTTGTGTAAATTAGAGCCAGCTTTAGATTGTGCTTGACACTTCATTGTCATAACAGAGCATACAAGACCACTGTGTCCCTTTTAACAATTTTAAATTGAAACAAAAATGCCTTGACCTTGATATTTGACCTATAGCTGTCAAATGACCACACTATACCTTATACCAGACTTAGCAGAATTTATGCAGGGACAAATCAGGTAGAAGAAATGATAAGCATTGAATGTTGTCATCATAATTCAACACGTGCTGGCTAATTTGAGGAAGTGACATGAATTTTGCGCAGGCCAAAGAGGGGAAGCTTGTTCCCTCTCTATTTACACTGAAATGCCAAGGAATTGTGGTTTAATGTGATGTTTACAATAAAGAAAGATTTTTTGAGATTTTAGTTCAATTTATTTTACCACTTTTTTTAGATGCAATTGAAGCAGTATGGAGACTCAATGCAAAATGATGAAAAATAATTTCTGCATTGAAAGGCCCAACTTCACACTCTCCCCGGTTCTCTTCTTGTGTTATGAACATGCAATTTGTCATACACTTGAAACACACCATAAAGTAAACTCAGTGGTGACAAAATACAAAGGAGTTTCTTTTATCTTGGATTGCCAGATGTGGAAAAAGTTCTGCACCTGGAAATAAATAACCTTTAAATAACAAAGTTATTTCCAAGGTCATTTTTTTAAGTATTTTGATCAATTCCACATGAAATAGTTCTTCCAAAGGAAAACTAGAAATTTATAAATATTATAAACATTATTAAGATTATTGTATGTTGTTTAAATTCATTTCACACTACATGTTCAGATTTTCTTTTACGATTTTATTTTTGTACAAAAGCATTGTTATTTTAAAAACATGGGGGGATCGGAAAATACAAAGATCCCTGAACTGTAGGAATTCTGATCAAAATTGAATGAGAATGAGATGCTATCCTATGGAGGGTTACCCATATCAAAATAATGAAATTGACAATTGTATATGATTTATTATACATAGTAGTTACTAAATGAGACCTTGACCAGCGCTGTTTATAACAATAATTAAGGCCTTTGACACATTGTTTTTCATGTAGATCTGCTATAGAGGTCAGTTATATATAATGTATTCACTTCACAAATCCAGGTTCATCATAATAGTACTGAGTGACCAAAATGACAATTCTAATTCTAGTTAGCGGAATGGCTAAGTAGTAACTTTTAATAGCTTGCTAGCTAAACAGATGTAAGCCAGTGAGGATGATTACAACAGTCATTGTAAATATTTGTCTGATTTATTTTAAATAATGTACATCACTTCAACTACATTTAAATCATGATGTGTGAACACATACGCATACACACAAGCACAAAAAAAATGAGGCAGTAAACTAACTGGTTCAAGTATAACACTTGATTTCCTTGATGTCTGTCACATTGCACTGCCAATAGGTGGTAGTATTCACTTACTTACTTGTTTTACTGAGACTTCAGGAATGAAATTAAAATTAGCACCATTCCATGCATGCTAAATATTGTCTCATGATTTGTTAATGCCTCTTTAGATGAGGAAGCAAACTGTCCATGTGTGTCATAGAGCTCCATCAGAATGCAACACAGAATACTACAGAGGCCTCCCCAGCCAGCCAAGCTGCATCCCCTGTACACTTCACGTAAATTACATCCAGGTGGAGGCAACGTACAAGGTTGACTCTTCAGATAATCTAATTTGCATAAAGGTTAAAGCAAGGACACTCAGAGCAAGTTGTTTCGGTCCCTTGTAAGGCCAGCACCGAATCAAATCTCTGAGGGGCCTCTGGAGAGTATAACTGTTGATTGCTTATTTTACTGAAGCCAGTCGGGGCACTGAATTGCTGGCACAGTGCATACCAGGCGTAATCAGGTACTAACCCTGGTACCTGTGCTATCACACACATCCTTTGATTTCTCACACAATGTGCCTCCCTTAGTCAGTAGAGATACACATTTCTCTTTTCATGACTGTTTTAAAATTAGTTTGTTTATATACGGCTAGTGCTTAAGGTGCAGAGACACTGTGCAGATGCACTGTATGCCCTTAGGCATAAATTGCATGCACATACATTGAAATATGATAACATGTGGAGGGCTTATGCACAGTGATGAACGCACTGAAAGATCTTCAGTAATCAACAATTAGTGTAAATAGTGCCAGTAAAACAATTAGAGCATTGGATATTAACCGGATGTTTAAGGCACAAAAAAGGTTTCATTCATTTTAGAAAAGGTTCATATCTACCTGAAAGATAAGAACCAGCCTTATTTCTTTGTTGTTGGTTTTTTCTTGTTTGTTTTTTTCTCTACTTGCAACACGCAAGCTTTATCTCACAGAATATTGAGATAAACAAAATGGAGCATAACAGGCAGACTGCTCCATTGTTATTTAAGCCTGAATACATCATTGCAGAGTAGCCACAATCCTCTGAACAATCCCATAAAATAAGGCAGTAAAGCCATAAGCAGTAACAATGATAGATGGGGGTATAAAGTACTCTTTCTAAAAATGAAAGGCAGAAATCAAGGCAATAGATGATTCAATGGTTTTGTTTGACAGATTCAATCCTCATGATGGCTCTGACCCATAGCAAAACCTTTTTATACATTCCTCAGGATAACATTAGGTTGGGTCTATCTATTTTCTAATGATCAGAAATTGAGCTCTATGGTGCATTAAACAGTGCAGTTTCTAGAGAAAAAAGCAAGAGAATAGACCACTTTTCCACTGTAGCGTCCTATATCAAATTAATGACTTTCCAATTGATTTAATCGTCAACAATGCATACGCAAAACATTTGCAAGATGAACACTGAATCTGTAGCTATGAGTAAAACATTATCCTTTACCCTGTGCTGCAGGAAATGTAGCTATCACAAAATTTTCTCTAATTGAAAATAAAATGCATTAATTTCATTTAACATATTGATGTTTTGTTTATATTGCTCCAAATCACTTTTGATTGCCAATCTTGCCACAGTATCTCTAATAAAAAACCAACTGACGATAACAGTGACATGAGTATTTGGTCCGCTGAGGATGAACCATAAATTATGAACTTGTAAGATGACTTTTGGGGGATACAGTAGGATTATCTATGAGATCTTCACATTCACTGAGGACCTGACAAACCCAAAAGCCCATGGGGAAGGGACTGAGCTTTGGCCATGGATATCAAACAGATGTGGGCATACAGCCGGTAACAATAAGGGTAATTAAACGAGTGGGTTTTCTTATAACTCGTTAAATATAAATAAATAAATACAATGAGGACAATTTGCCGCAGTCCAAAATCAATCCAAGGCATTTGGCTCAAGATAGGTAAGATAATTCTTAGAAAACATTAGAGAATCAGAGGACTAGGGTTTGACTTTGTCCTGCACCTAGTCCTGCACCTTTCTCTTGCTTAGATCACAATAAAATATAAAATATTATGACAAGAGGACAGTGTTCTGTGATATATTTTATATATTAATGAAGTCCATAAGTGCATTTCTGTGATGCTCTCACTCCCGTCCCTTTGTGTCCCGTGTTTTAACCTGTTTCCTCTCGTATCGTGTTTGTTTGTATTCCTGATTGTTTCCCCCGTGCTGCAGGCTGGGTGTGGTTTTTCCTTTCGTATCACTCTGTTCCACTGCTCTGTGTCCGCCTATCCCTTTCCTTCTCTCCGCATGCATTCTGCACACTCTCTGCTCCGTTAATCACTCACGCATATTAGCACGCTGCACTTAATTAACCTATTAACTCTTGTATTTAGTCTCCCGGTGTTCTTTGTCCTGTGCCAGTTCGTTAAGTCTCTTTGTAGTAATACCCTGGTCTTGTCTCGTTTTGATACTCTGTATCTAGTCCTGTCCTGCCTGCTAGAATCTCTAGTTTGAATCGGCGTTAGCTCACTATTTCCAGACTTGTCCAGCTTTAATTAGCTCTCGCCAGGAACAGCATCAACACGCTGTTCATTCTGTCCTGCCTTGCTGTTACTAACTCTGTTCTACTTCCAAGTCTCCCAGCCTGCAGCTGTTTGTGCAATCTGCCTGTGCTCCAGTTCTGCCCCCCTACAGCTGTGTGAGCATCCTGCCTGTGCTCCAGTCCGGCAAGCCTGCTGCTGTGCATGCATCCTGCCTGTGCTCCAGTTCTGCAAGCCTGCTGCTGTTTGAGCACCCAGCCGGTGCTTCCGCTCTGCTATCCTGCAGCTGTTCGTGCCCACACCACTCTGCCCGGTCTCCCGCTCCCCGCTCCTCCTCTGCTCAACCAGCCCGGATTCCTGCCACTATCCAGTTCCTGGCCTCACCCGCTCCCGCTGATCCCCTGCAATCCATATCTGATTTCTGGCTTGTCTGTCTCTCTCCATATGCTTCAGGAGGAAGTTTTGTCGAAGCAATAAATTATTGGAGTTATTGGAATTCCTTGTGTGTGGAGTCGTGCATTTGGGTCCAGTTCATATTCGGAACCGTAACAATTTCATAGATAACATTATAGTAAAGGAGTCATTTCTAAACATTTCTCAATCTTTTTATTATGCCATTATTTCCTGACTAAGCACATATTAGCTTTCAGATCTTGGTAATATGTATAAGAAAACGTTAACTCTATAAACTTCACCCCTAGTGGTTGAGACGTATCTGTCTCAATTACAGTATTCATGTTTGTCTGAAATGATAAACTACAGCTTGAAGAAAACCCTGTAAATTTTGACACAGTATTGTTTAAAAGGATAGCCTCTTGCAAAAACCTCAGCTTCTCCAGTTATATAAAATAGGAGGGTGCTATTAGTAGCCCAAAGCACTTACGACCTTCCTCTAGCCACAGCCACAGACTGTAAAATGCATAAAATGCACCGTTTATACACGCTAAGAAAATCATGTTCACATATAGAAACAATAATGTTTTTTAAAACGTTGTACAAATGAGCATTCGCCGTTTTCCCTTGCTTACTGTACTATATACAGTGCCTGATGCACTTTCGGTTTAGAAGGCACATAATTTATTTCTCCAAAATCTCTCATATAAATATGTTTAAGAAACCAAGTACTTACCAGTATGTTCAGCGACAGCTGTTTTCTGATTAACCCTGAAAAGTTTATCTTGTTACATTTTGCCAAAGTCCTGTGCAGTTGACATTTCCACAAAGCTTATTAATTTTCACAAACTTCCTCATGCTAGGTAGCCAGCTACCAGCCAGCCAACTCGTCTCTTCTAGCTTTACTCACAAACTGTAGTAGGTTTGTCCTCCCACCCAACCACAGCCTCTGGCTTCAGTTGGTTTGTGGTCCAAAGAACAAATTGTCCACGTTCATCAAAAACTCCTCCTCCACGTAATCTGACTTAATAATAAAGTGGTCACTGCAGACCCTCATCCACATCCCACAACTGGACTCTACCACTTTAGAGCAGCCAGCCAGCAGGGCAGTAGTTGTGGTCTCATCAGAGAAAATCTGACTGTCCATTCAATTATTGTGTTTTTTGTTTGTTTGAGACACAGTGGGCCTCATTTATCATTCATGCGACCAAATATATATTATAATATAAATATAAATATTTTGTAATAATATAACCTCAAGACCTCGCTTGGTTTTTTTCTTGAAAGATCAGGGTAAACAGGCTGTTATTGGTGTGTGTCAAAAGCGCTGCCCGCGGTGCTGAAGTGGCAACGCAAAAGGAGAATTCAAGGTAAGCTTGTCTAAACACTTAAGCAAGCAAAGGATATGCGACCAAATATAAACAATTTGAAGGCACAGTCAACTAAGTGTATGTAAAATTCTGACCCACTGTAATTGTGATATAGTGAATTAAAAGTGAAATAATCTGTTTCTAAACAATTGTTGGGAAAATTACTTGTGTCATGCACAAAGTAGATGTCCTAACTGACTTGCCAACACTATAGTTTGCTAACATGAACTCTGTGGAGTGGTTAAAAATGACTTTTAATTACTTTAACCTAAGTGTTTCGACTTCAACTGTATTTCCCATGTTTATAACACGAAAATTAGTTCAGAATTAAACAAGTTATAAGCCTAGCGTATTTTATCAGGGGAAGTCTGCATCTGTCAATACACTACCAAAATACGCTGATCTTTATGTGACTGTGTATATATGTATTATATGAGCCTATATGTATAAAACTATGCATAAGGGAGCGAAATTTAGTTTTTTTTCTTCTATGGACTGAGCAACCAATGATCATAGCTGAACATGCCCCTTTCATGCCGACTTGAAATGTATAGGCCTACGCGTTGAAATAAATACGATTGGAAATAAATACCCATTGAAATAAATAAAATACGTAAAATAATGAATATTTATTTATTTAATTCTCTATTTCTGTTTTAGGCTACGAAAATCCTGCTCCAATGCGAGTGTGAAGTTGTATGTACCGGAGGCCCTGAAAGGCAAGGTAAAAAAATTATAATTATCTCCTACTTACGACTTATTATCTCAAAAAAATGTTTTTTCACCTTGCCTTTTAGGGCTTCCGTACATCTGTCATAGGTACATCTGTCAAAAATCAATAGTGAGTATTGGGAGAGCACAAGAATAAAAAAATTAAATTAAATTAACACACTTTGAAATGAAAGCATGGTGATATGAACAAAATGTTATTTCAAAATTTGTTAGGAACAAACACACTCTGGAATGCTAATATATGATTAACACTAAAATAATTTACTTTTTTACTGCATATATAGTGTTACTTCAACTATTATAATACTTTCATGTGTAACATTTGAATTGGAATATAATTGGTTTTAGCCCATATCATTGATAGGTGATACATGTCATTCCACAAATCCATGTTTATTAATTAGGGTTATGCACCTTGTAATACGATCATTTTCTGAAAAGATAGACAATATTCCATGTGAAAGCACTGGAATTGGTTATTTTCTGAGTTGTTTCATATAATTTATAAAAATCCACTAATTAGACCAGACGTTCAATATATGTTGTGACACAAGGACAACTTTCTGATTAATTTCAATGGTTCAATTTAAAGTTGCCTTTCTCCAATAGAATTAATGCTATTTAGTTATCTCAGTTTAATATTTAACCTTTGAAGGAGAATTTTATTTTCAGTTGGGGATCAACTTGACATTTTAATAAGCACTTGACCACCTGCAAACAGTGGCCCCAGTGGTATTAATATAAAATGGTCCTTAAGTGTGTCAGTTTGAGAGGAATACTCTAAATATGAATGCAAATGAGTTCATAATTGCTAGTTCCTCAAATTGGCTGACATGAGCACCCATCTGCTGCAAGTGTGTAGTGTACAAAGTGCTTGCTAATTAAAATATTTCAAAGTCAATTTCGGAAATTGCAATTATTATATGTTAATTTATGTGCTTCAGCCACATTGGGAATGAAACATGGAAATGTTTTGCTTTTTTATATAAAGTTCCGTAATAGAAATGGAAAGTAACACACCCACTATTTATGAGCCTCTGTCAGATTGGTGGTATACTGCACTTATTAATTAAGTAATGTGTAATTTAGAAGATATTCAAGTGAAAAGTGATGGAGCTTTGATGTAGCCAAAATAGCAAACAGATGCCATGGAAATAGCAGTATTTATAGTCTGGGAAGCTGAACACTGCACAAATCAGAGTGGCAATATTTTGTGTTAAAGAATACTTCTGGGCATTGCAGATTACAGACCTGTACTCATTTGCACAATGTACTACATGCAGTCATGAGACAGGTGCCCACAATTAATGGGGAGGTAGGTTGATAATGAGCACATGCATCCAAGCTCTGCAATGCTTGAATGATTCTTCTTTGACATAAAATACCCCTACTGTGTCAGCACCTCAAAATCCAGAATTTTACTTTCTTTAATGTGAAGTGGGGTTTGTCATTAAGGACCGTGTAAACTCATCGGTAAATTTTAGAATCCCAGCAGAAAACTATATAAAATGTAGCGTTGTAATTTGCTCTTAATAAAGGTATCATTTATAATTGAATTACATTTAAAACAACTCACAGCTGTATTGTGGTTATTCTATGAGTGTTAATCACACTAATTAATGTTTTTGTAACACCAGTATTGGGCAGGGTTTGTAGTGATAACAGCAGACCCGGTGCATTTGCGGGCTGGGTCCACTTTGGACTACCTCTGTGCACCAACCCCTCCCCACATTCTGTGAGTGTTAACTCTATAAACTTTGCCCCTAGTGGTTGAGACGTATCCATCTCAATTACAGTCGTCATGTTTGTCTGAAATTATAAACTACAGCTTTAAGAAAACCCCCTAAATTTTGACGTGGTATTTTTTAAAAGAGTAGCCGCTTGCAAAAACCTCAGCTTCTCCAGTTACACTGCAGTGCCATAAAATAGGACGGTGCTATTTATAGCCCAAAGCACTTAAGACCCTCCTCTCGCCACAGCCACAGACTGTAAACGTTTTTTTTAAACGTATTTAAATACATTAGGCGATGTATGTTATGGTTGTTATATATAAAGTTGAAGTCGGAAGTTTACATACACATAGGTTGAAGTCATTAAAACTTATTTTTAACCACTCCACAGATTTCATGTTAGCAAACTATAGTGTTGGCAAGTCAGTTAGGACATCCACTTTGTGCATGACACAAGTAATTTTTCCAACAATTGTTTACAGATGGATTATTTCCCTTTTAATTCACTATATCACAATTCCAGTGGGTCAGAAGTTTACATACCCTAAGTTGACTGTGCCTTCAAATTTTTTATATTTGGTCACATATCAAAAAAACAATTATTTTTGGAGTCTGACTCTAAGTGTTACATTAGTCTATTATATTTCATTGATTTCGATTGCAGTAAAGTAGCCAATATGGCGATGTTATGTTTATGGAGAGCTGTGTGTAGCTGTGTTTCAAACATCCTTAATGCTGACATGAATGCATATGCCACTGACTGTGGTTCGTGAAAACACAATATCCCTTGCAGATGAGCTGGTATTTTGCTTGAAAATATTCATTGACATTTGCCCACCCTAAAGAATGCAATGCCCATCCTTAATTCTGCCACCTGGTCTGGATAACACCAAGACATGCCGTCACAATTTTGCACCATACCTGTATCAATTTTATTATTCTGATAGGGAAAGTATTGTATATATGTGGACTATCTCTGACATTAAGGCAAATGTGCTAAACTGAATAAATATAGAAACATTAGTTGTCTAGTGATCTGCAGAGGGGGACATTCCCTGCTGGCTCAGGACATCAATATGAGATTGGGATGACGTTGGTAAAGTTGGCTAGACGTTGGATTTTGGTTGGAAATTTAAATTGGATAGACATGAAAACTCAGTGTTGACCCAAAGTCATAACCTGAAGTATAGACTTTGGAAAGAGGTCAGTTAGACTTCAGGATTGGTCATGTCTTACTTATGCCCAGAATCCAATGTCAAGAGGATGCCATCATTAGATGTTGGTTTGACATTGGAATTTTGATGTTGGATTTTGGTCACCGACGACACAACTTAAATCCAACCAAATACCAACGTCTAATAATGCATTGGCTAGCTGTTTTTTTTTTTAACATTATTATAAATATATTCTTATTAGGGCTGAGCCGAATGCTTCGGAGCTCCGAAGCTTAGTTTGTTGGATTGGGATTGGGATCCTAAATTCACATTCGAATAGTTTTTTTCCTCAAAATCAAGCAAAATCTGACAGGCTTGGACAGTCTCAGAATCCCAAAGAACCATGTCCTCTCAGGCCCCTCGCTCACATCTTTCACTTTCACCAAAAGCTGCACATGCTACCATGCAGATAGTGTTGTTAGAAATGTATCATTGTAATGGATTATTATACATGTGCCAAAATGTAATGACAGTAAAGCTTTAAAAAATCTGCATGATTTGCCTTGCTGTTAAAGTTCGCTGGCTTTTTTTCTTTTAGAATTACCATAAACCACATGGTAACAGGACTGCAGTGAAGGAAAAATAAATAAAGAGAATGGCCTTGCTGTTTAAAGCATAATAAAACCTGCATTCGAGGACAATGCATCAACAACAATTCTTCAGGAATTTATGACGAACGAGAATTCACAGATGCAGAATGTGTCATTCCGGCACACCAGGGCATCACAGTTTGTGTCAGATTTTAAGGAGAAATGAGGTTGTCACTGGGCTCTTTTATGCCTCCCTTGGCTAGCACCTTGTGATGTTTTTGTTTGAGCAATTCTGTTTTACTGTCAAATGATCATCTTTAGCTTTCCTGAGTGAGTGTAGGACATGGAGAATAGAAAGGAATAATTGATGTTCAGGCATATGCAGTGAGGTAAATCTACTTCTGATGACTCCAGATATAACCAACAAAGCTTTTTTTTGTTATTGTTAATATCACCTGTAATCCATGGAAATATTTTAAGGTGATACTCTTAATATTTGCCTTTCACAGCCTGATGCAAAATGTATTTTGCACTTATACACATATCAAAATTATTATGCGCAATTTTCATAGGCTTTCTCACTTACTGTAAATACAGGCCCCAATTATAATGTAATTTAGGTACAATTTTATGTAATTTTCATACTGTCAGAATAAATATCACATGAAATGACATGGTTAAGACTTTCCTCATCCATTATTTTGTTGCAGCTGCTAATATATGTCTATCCAGTTCCACTTGCAAATGCCTCAATGAAAATATAGGGGCTAAGCTACTTTTCTCCCATCTTGTGATGTCCTTCAGGTATCATTCCCAGAACGTCATGTCAACATGCGCACCTTACTATGTGTAATTGATGGGAGGGTATTTATATACCTCCCGGTGCGTTGTCTGTATTTCTTTTTGACTGAAGAAGACGTCGTTGACATCGAAACCTCAGTCTCATTAAATAATTTTTTGCTCTGAGCTCTGTGTGCTCCAGTCCTCCTTATCTCGGGTTAGTCCTAGCAAAGTGGTCCGGGTAAGGTATTCTTTCAGTCATGTTAACATCCTTGTTAGTTTCACATGTCTACTACAAGTGTGTAACTGAGTTTTTTTTTCTTTTCTGCCTGGGTAATAAGTTGAATTTTCTCTGCAGTACTTGTGAATTCATGAGTGGACTGATGAACTCAGCCTATCCATAATTCCAACGGCTCATTTTATACATCTAAGGTTCATTTCATTTTTCACTAAGTTGTGTTGTCCACACAAACCACATCTCAAGTCTTGCATGTCTCAATGATCATATCATAGCTTAATTCTTTGTGATTTGAATAAATATATTTTTGTTTTGTAACTACAACTGGTTATGTCCTATACTGTACCATTCTGGTTTATCGAAGGGTGAGATCGGCAATGATGCCACATTGTACCGCATAATGTACGATATGAAAAATCTCATCATCTAAATAACTCCAGCTTGCTTACACTGTTTTATGTAACATGCTTATGACTTGCAGTGGAAATATGCAATCCCTGCTTACAGCATGGGAAGAGGGTTTAGCAGCAGTCAGGGAATGATGCTGCCAGATCATAATCCCACTGGCCCCATCACAGATTGGCAGTTACGTTTTACAAGGTCGTCAGTGTATTAAAGCAACAGGAAAGGTTATAGTTGGCCGGGTGCTGACAAAATTTAAATGCACTCAAGTGGGTTTCAACAACATGTCATGTTCAATTTATTCTTGACTTGATAATTCTGAAAAGCACATTTTGACATTTCTAGTTGTGCTTGTTGGTGGGGTTCTATACATTTCAGATTTTACCTCTGGGAGTCTCAAAAACAGCTGTTGAAGATTGCTCAAGATACTCAATTAGAACCAAATTGGAACTACTGAAACAATGCATACTGTACATGAGTCATTATTTCAGCATTTTTGTCAAAATAATTAATCTTAAAACAGAAGTGATGTAACTAATGGTCAGAAAAGAGGACATTTTAATGTCTTAGTCATGTTATTTAGCTGTGTAATAATTGTGTTAAAGCTTTTCACAACTTTTCTTTTAATCTTTTAATTTTCTTTAGTCCTTTGCATATCATGACTTCCTGATGAGCCAACAACATCAAAAGACTCTTGATATCTTTTGAAAAGAATAGAAAAGACCTGTTAGCCAAAGCTCTTGTGGCAAAAGAGCTGAACACAACTGGCAACAGGAAAAAAAAAAAAAAAAAAAAAAGGATAAAGAAAGATTGGAAAGGAAAGAGAAAACCAATCTAATCCTAAATTTTATAAACGGACTTGCTGCGTTTCCTATTCGTACAAACCAGAAATGCAGCGACCAAAATTCCTATACCTTACCGACTTCGTATGTCAACATAGCAAAGACAATCTCGAAGTGTGGAAATGCGGAAGTCCCGAGGTATTTATAGCCACCAGGAAATGCAAAACAGGTGAAGGGAATAATTGTTGGGCAAGACACGAATACCGGAACGGAGGTGGAAAAAATCCGATAGAGCGTCCTGACAATGCCAAAAAAGAAACCAAAAACGTAGAAAACAAAGGCTGCAAATAACCATAACAGGACCCCCCTTCTAAGGGACGGCTCCAGGTGATCCCTCAGCCTTGCTTCTATGAAAATCCCTAATTAGAGTAGGATCCAAGATGTTCCTGGAGGGAACCCAGCAATGCTCCTCAGGCCCATAACCCTCCCAGTCCACCAAAAATGGACAACCTCTGCCCACACGTGTCTCAGCCAAAATACGCCGAACGGTATACACCATACCTCCATCCACGAAGCGGGGGGGGGGGGGGGGGGGCGGCGGCTTATCAGCTGGAGCGAGAGTGCTATCGAGCACCGATTTCAAGCGGGAGATGTGGAAGGTGGAGTGGATGCGCATGGATGATGGCAACTGAAGGCACACAGTGACCGGGTTGAGTTTCCGGATGATTTTAAAAGGGCCTACAAACTGAGGCATGAGTTTACGAGAGTCAACTCGCAGAGGTAGGTCCCGTGTAGAAAGCCACACCCGTTGCCCCACCCAGTAAGAAGGGGCAGGCCGACGATGTCCGTCGGCCACAGCCTTTTGTTTAGCCGAAGCGCGTAAAAGAGAGGAGCGTACGCGCCTCCAGGCCGCTCGACATCTGCGAACGAAAGAAGCGGCGGAAGGAACCTCCGCATCTCTCTCCAGCTCAGGGAACAATGGGGGTAAATATCCTACCTGAGCCTCAAAAGGAGAGAGGCCAGTGGAAGCGTTACGCAACGTATTATGGGCGTATTCGGCCCAGGCGAGGTAGCGACTCTAGGATGTGGGATTAGCCACGGCCAGGCACCGAAGAGTGCTCTCCATACTCTGGTTGGTGCATTCCGTATGTCCGTTGGTTTCGGGATGAAACCCGGACGAAATACTGACGGATGCCCCCAACAGAGTACAAAAAGAGCACCAGAATTTAGCGGCGAATTGCGGACCGCGATCCAACACCACATCCAGGGGGAGGCCGTGCACCCTGAGAATGTGGTCCACCATTAACTGAGCCATCTCAGGAGCAGACGGCAATTTAGGCAGGGAGATGAAGTGAGCCACCTTAGAAAACTAATCGACCACCACCAAGATAATGGTGTTCCCATGGGACGGCGGCAGACCGGTAACAAAATCTAAGGCGATGTGACTCCAGGGACGACTGGGAATGGGAAGTGGACGCAAAAGACCCGAAGGGGAAAGACGCATGGGCCACCATGACGCATGACCCCACTGGAGAACCTGCATGGTATGCATGGGCAGTACCTCTTAAAGAAATTTGTGAAACGAGGACGTGGGCATCCCCCTGCACACTGTAGAGGTTTTTATCACGTCAATGTGGCGCCAGGCTTAACGGTTGGAGCAACCGTCTTACCTGCAGCCTTGGCATCCACATAAGGATGATGGTCCCTCCTGACACTTTGGGTATTAAGTGATCCATATTGATGACTCTAATGGTCAAGGAATGACATAGAACCAACGGTTACAACTGTAACCATGTTCTATGAGTTCCGGATGACTATTAGGGATCATGGTCCCTCTGGACTTTTCAAGGGCGGAAAAATTGTTCCGAGGACATCCGCAGTGATGGGAGGAAATACGTCACTACGCAGGGGTCATGTACCATGACAAATTCTGGTATAAATGTCTTGATGCATCTGGCCCCAGAAGGCCATCCATATTGATGACCCTAATGGTCATCCGGAACTCATAGAACATGGTTATAGTCGTAACCGTTCGTTTAACTGTGAAAACATTAGATGACAGAATGTCGGTATGCCTTAAAAGTATTGATAAGCAAGTTAACAAAGACACTTTTGGACTTTTACCTTTTCTTTAATAAAAATGAATTGAGAAAAATATAGTCAAATTCTCAAATCACAAACATACAGGTCTATTCTTTGACTTGACTAGATTAACTTGACTCAGTTAAGTTATTATTTTACTGTAGTTATGACTAATTATCTAACTAAAAAAGAAAATGGTACTGCTACTAGTAATACTGCTACTGTTCTGAACAATCTGTGTTGTCAAAATAATTATAGGCAAAACTTGCATTTAAAACTACACACAACTTGCATTCAGTTGCTAAAAGAAGACTCCAACTTCATCACCTGACACTGACTTTAACAAAAAAACTTTAACCAAAAAAAAAAAAAAACATCTTACGAGAAGGCTGGAGAGTCTTGTTGTTACAGGACAAAAATATTGTGATCTTGTAACAGAAAAAAATTAAACCATATCTTTCTGACCAATACCTTAGGTAGTTTTGTTTGTTATGGTTTTCAGTCTCATTTAAAGCCCCAGGGAACAAAGCCTAAAATCGTTCAAATGTATGTACGATATCAAACTTGAGTGTGTTATTAAGCATCCACCAAAGTTTGAATGAACAAAAATATATATAATTATGATAAAACACTGCTCAAAAACAGCTGAATTCACTGATCAGACCTGTATTAGAACGGTTAGGGCGTGGTCATAATATTCTAATGAGCACGCTAGATTGACATTCTTCTGTCCAAGAAGACACTCAGCATCACATACACCAAAAATACAAAACAGCGCAAACAGGGAGAATCGGGATTTTACAACCATTATGTACGAACCTACCGACGCTGAATTTGAGAGTGAAGAAATTCCACAACCAGATAACCGCATTCTCTGGCTTCAGAGGTGGTGACGGAATGGTGGGTTTCAAGATACTAATAATAGTAATAATAATAATGTAATGTAATATTAAACCACACTTCTTACCTTTGTTGTTTCTTCCAATAAAGATGTGAATATTGCTGCTAGTTAGCTAGCTAGTTGTGTAAGGGGTTCTCCGTGCAAGGATATTATGGAGGACCAGGGGCGACAGACGAGGATTCTCAATGTCCACACGTGACACCACAAGGATGGAATGTATTCCGTAGAGGAAAGGGAGAAGAAAAAAAAGGACGAGAACAGAAGACAGTCCTCCTCTCTCACACAGAGAGATATAAGGAAGGAGACTGGAAAACGTAAAAAGCCTCCCAGACAAAAGGACAAGGAACTCGTAACTTCGAGCACATTAACAAAATAACAAGCGTTAGGCTTAAAGACTTCCAAAAGTGGAAGAGTAATAAAAGGAAACAAAATAACTGATAGTAACCCTAAAACTTAGGGCGAGCAGCACTCGTAGGCTTGAGTACAAGAAAAAAAAGAAAAGGATACGAGCAGATAGCTGGAAAAGCAGAACCTCTCTAGCTCAGTAGGTGACAAGCTAGACCGATGAGAGGAACTGACTATAGCAGAAAATAAGGGAGAGAAATAGGAGAGAGAATTAGACTAAGCAGGGGAAAGAAGATCTAAAGATCTACCCTAAATTTCAAATCCTATACCTTACCGGCTACCAGAAATGCGAGATAACATGGAAGCGCTGGAACAGGAAGACGCGGCGGCGGCGGAAGAGCCGAACAGGTGAAATCGCTGAGTAGCGAGATGAAAGGAAAACCAGACACGGACAAGGAAACAGAAAAAACACGTCCTGAAGGCGCTTAAAGGGGACGAGAAAGTCAAGGAGGAAAATAAGCCTGCAGACCATGACAAGTTGATGTTGGGTAGCTCGCATGTGGAATGCCACGGAATTGTTTGGTTTGTTACTCTGGCAGCTCAAGCTTTTGGTTTGTTACTACAGCCTTGTGATTTGTTTGGGATTTGTGACGTCACTATTCCCAAGTATAGTACCGCCCAACTTCAATCAAAAAATGAGGGTAAAAGTATCCAGTATCTCTGTAATTCAGAAATCCAATACAAGTATATGAATATTGTATGTCCACAAGACCCAAATTAACCTAATTAGAAGGCAATCACAAATACTTGTTCCCTGGGGCTTTAAGGGTCATGATGAAGTTGACATGGTCTATTTCATTTACACCTGAAAAAAAGCCTGTCTGAAACTTCTTTAAATGCTGAGTAAGTTTTCATGTGGATAACTGGTATGCAGCAACTGTTGGGTAACATACAGTGTGACTTCCAAACTGGTTGTCGCAGGTATGATTGAACTCAATTGAGACTGTTAGTCTTTTGGGATTTCCGATTGGACATGGTAAACATGCAAAATGCAATTTTTTTTAAAATTGCATTGGCTGTGCAGTTTACAATGCAACAGCTTTTGGGAATTTTATAGGTTTTTTTTTATCTCTGTTGTCTTCTTCCTGCACCGTTGTTTTCTATGGGAGTGAGTCTGAATTATTCCCCTAAAGTGGGGCGTGGCATTCACATAAATGCTTCAGTGACGTATGACCGAGGTTCTTTCTCTATTGGCTAAGAGGACTTGATGACGTGTACTGGTCGCATTTTAATCCCGCCCCCATAAAAACCTTGCCTGATCAATTACAGTATCACTGATATTTCGGTTATGTTTATTCCACCCCAGGATGACAACAATTAACCATTGAAAAGCTGAATAATTGATTTGAGTTGGCAATCCCTTTAAGCAACTCAAAATCACATCAAACTTTTTTTTTGCTATTCTGATGCTTTAGACGGTTTTTAGGTTTCAAGATTGTGGTCCACTGTGCCATAGGCCACAAGTCCCATATGCCTATATATGCATGAGACTATAGGGATTAGCCTATGACACAATGGACCAAAGCTTTGAAACCTAAGAGGCAACTAAAGTGTCAGAATAGCATTTTGATGAATTGTGACAAGTTTGTTGTGATTTTGAGGTGTTTAACCCCTTGGCGCAGATGGCAAATTTCACCTATTTAGGGGGTGCTCTGTTTAAGGCTTTATAACTCCAGGTGTGAGCATCATATAAACTTGGTAAATGGCTTAAATGAAATAAGACAAGTGTACCATTTACAATACAAACTTAAATTATGAAAATAAACAAATCTAAGTCAAAATAAAGTGCCACAAATGCAAAGAAACTTTGCATTCTTTAGTTTGCAACAAAATACTGAGAGCTACATAAGTGAAATCGGTAATATATATACATTTCCTGGATCATAAACACCATGTCCACAAGTTTTGCTAAATCTGAGGATGATATGCAGAACTACTAAAGGTCTGTGGTGCAAAATATAGACAGTGTACCCTGTTGTCCTTTAGTGTCTACAAATCTATCCAAATGGTTAAATTGTGCACTGCTTTAAATTTAAAAAAAAATGCTATATTTAACTACAAATCAACAGTATTGGCTCATAAAACTCACTTTTGCATAATTTTCAAGTGGGAATTACTATATTTTCATCAGTATAGGGGGGCAGATATCTATGGGTCCAAAACCCCTATGCAAAACATGTCATAAAATGAATAAAATTAGTTTTGTCCATTATAAAGCATATACATTTGCTCCTTCTGATGGCTTAAGATAAAAAACATTGATATCACAGTGTTACATACACCTAAATATATTGCCTAATCATTCACTCTTCTACCTCAATAAAACATCACTTTTCCCTGTACTCTACAGTATGTATACTTTTGTCCTGGGATTGAATTTTTCTGTAGTTTAAAAAAAAAAAAAGTAATGTTCCTATTCATAATGACTCCAAGGAAAACTTTACCTTAATCTACCACATATCAGCGCACAGTAAATTGGAATGAGCATTTGTCATGCCCTAAGAGACAAGTATATACGCCATAGCCTATATTATGTACGATAACATGAACATAAAATAGTATTCCACCATCTGCAAAATTCTGCCAAATGTTCTATCTTCAATGAAAATCGGTAGCCTACATCAAAAATAAATTTAACGATTGCACTACAGTATGTGAAATGCACTCAAAATGCGAAAATAACAATAGGGCTATCAAACATATTGGAAAGACAGTGCTCGAGTGTAAACACGAACGTACATATATAGCCAGCGAGACCAACAGCATTTTAGAGGCAAAAATACTTACATATCGGGAAAGGGAAACTCCCCTCCCTAATGCGTAATACCAGACCGTTAAAACGAAAACTGCCATTATACCTGGGTTGTAGTAAATTGTTCAAAGCACCCAAAAAGACATGGCATATACCGTTGCTAAGGTTATAATGTACTCTATTGGATAAAAAAGCCGACAATTAAACCAGAATGAACTGGGCATGAGTCGACGTTTCAGATAGTGTAATAGCGGTATAAAGTGTTATATATTTCTCAAACCGATTGTACCAGACAATAAATAACCACTGAATTTTGAAAGGAACATCTCAATGTGTAAAACCAATGGTAGGATTGTATATTTATTTCATATTTAGTAGCATAGTAGAATACATGGTAGAACTTTCACAGTTTATTTTGCATTTCAGTGAGCAGGGCTTTTCACGGCTTTTCTGGCATACGATCAGGCTATTGTTGGGTTTATCTTATTGCTATGACATTATTCTAATTTTATATGATGAATGAATATATTTATATTTCAAACATAGACGCTATTGTCCACTATGTCACGCATGGGTAGGTATAGACGAGGTGGGGGTTGCTTGTTAAATGGACTTGCTATAGGGAAATAGTGACACTTAGAAACTCCGTATTCAGCATAAATCATCACGAACCATCTACCAATAAAGTTAAAACACAGAGTTTGTGATTTCCACTAATAGTTTGGCTGCAGTAGCAACGAATGTCTCAGTTGAGCAAAAAGGTCCCGCCGGCGTCACCTTCTACGCAAAGGAGTTAAGATGTTTTCAGAGACATCAGACTTCAACAACAATCATAACTAGAAAAGGTTAAATTTTCTGAAGAAAATGTGAGTGAGTTTGCTTGCCAAGTCTAACACGTGTGAATTGCTCATTGTGCTGTCATAGCAATAATGGTAGAGAGGGCATTATGGGCAGAGGGGGCCAGGGCCAATAGTAGAGAGGGTATTAGGGGCAGAGGGGGGTTACTGATAATACCAAAACAATCGCATACTAACGGAGAGCAACATGTTTGATTTGTTTATGTAAGCTAACGTTAACTAAAATGTTAAACTGCAGGCTGTTCACACTAGCTAACTAACATTAGCTGGCTAGCATTAGCCATCGGCTAACATTAACTTTGGTAAGCCATCACTTGTTAGCCAGGTAGCTAACTGTTAGCCTACTCTAGCCTAAACAGCAAAACGCTTTGTAGATAGTATGATATATTCACTAACGTCAATTTAAGTGCAACATATTCTTAGTGTATCAACTGTTCCCTTACCTTAAATCAATGAATAAAATGCCCAATTTCTCTCCTGCTTCTCTCTCTTCTCTCCTGCAGTGCAGTCCTCTCAGGTTGTCACAAACCTTCTGCCGGGCAATCATCCCTTTACTGAACTTAAACTTGTCCTGAACTTGACTGCTCATTGGCTGAAATGGCAACGATCAAATCTGTGATCGTTTGCTTTTCCTAAGTCCCCGGATGTAGTGTTTGAATTTTAGTCTGAATATGAAGAACTGAATTTGAGAAATTAGAATTTTTAAATTATTTAATTATTTAATTATTTTAAATTGAATTTGAAACCTTACACACCAATTCAAGCTATGGAATATAATTTTGAAAAAAAAAAATACAAAATACAGTTTGATTGAAAACCTCATTTACAATTTCAAATTAAGGCATAAAAACTTTGATTTGCAAAATTAAAATTCAGATTGTAGTGGCACATTTCTCATTCCATACAGAAGAGACAAGGGGTGGATTCCAATCGCTTATTTTTACTCCTTGCATCCTTTCCTCACGTCCTTTCCTTGCTCCGTAGTGCCGCCCAATAGAGGATGCGAGGAAAGGATGCAAGGATCAGATATGAGGATGGAGGAATCGAGGCAACATGCATTAGGCAAATGGAACATCCTTGCTCAGTCAAGCGTTAGCATCATATTATGCTTATGTGCTTCACTATAATGTTTTTTAATAAATGGAAAGGAACGGTAAAATTGCATTTGTGTAGGGGTGTGCCTGCTACGTGGCAGATGTAGAGAGTGGTGGATAATTTATACACGTCACGCGTTCCGAGAAAAGGCTTCCGCAAAGGCTCACTGAAGCATCCTCCAGGAGCCTCATCGTTCCCCACTCCTCGATCCTCCGAGGAGCATTTAGCGGTTTGGAATGTCCTTAAAGATGGCGAAGATCGATCGATTTCCGTGTCAGGCGAGGACAGAGGAGAAGAGTACGGATAAAATAAGTGATTGGAATTCACCCAAGGATTATGCCTGTAGTCATAGGGGTTCAAGAACAGTAACCATTTTGTTTCCGGGTTTGTGTTCAAAAAAGGTGGTGCTAGGCAAGGGGTTAAGAAAATATCCTGCTATGGAGGAAAGGGGACACACATTGCCCCCGCCCCACACACACTCACATTTCTTTTATGTATTTTTAAAAAATAAATTTGGCATGCAAAGTGGGCCTGAGTGTCTCCAATTCCCACCCCAATTTGGATTGGCCAATCATCTGCAACCAGATTGGCCAATCATGCTGCGAGGAGTTATGTGAAGATCAACTATCAGTTTCAATCAAAATGTGCTGTATGCTCTACTGATGAAATGTGCTACAGACAGAACTTCTTTGTAGATGAAATGTGCTCTGGGGAGGAAATCTACAGTGAGGAAAATTTCTGTCCTTGTGAAGAAATTTGGGGCCTCAGTTATAAAATGTTCACACAAAATGATTCATACAGAAATTTTGCAAAGGTGAAATTCCATACCCATGGTCTGATTTGTAAGCCTTTTCTATAAACCTTGATGATGTGTGAACCTCGATGCAAGTTCCAGGCCACACAAACAAATTATTGCTGTTGGCCATGCAACTACACTGCCTGGCCAAAAAAAAAGTCGCTGTTGCACCCGTCATGCATAGTGCCCACTGTACAAGCCTCTGGAGGCCGTGTTATGATCTGGGGTTATTTCAATTGGTCAGGTCTAGACTCAGCAATGTTATGCAGCAATAAAATGAAGTCAGCTGAGTACCTGAATGTACTGAATGACCAGGTTATCCCATCAATGGGCATATTCCAGGACGACAATGCCAAGATTCATCTGGCTCAAATTGTGAAAGAGTGGTTCAGGCAGCATGAGGAATCATTTTCACACATGAATTGGCCACCAGAATCCTGGCATTAACCCTATTGAAAGTCTTTGGGATGTGCTGGAGAAGACTTTACGGAGTGGTTTGACTCTCCCGTCGTCAATACAACATCTCGGCCAAAAATGAATGCAACTCTGGACGGAAATAAATGTTGTGACGTTGCATAAGGTTGTCGAAACAATGCCACGACGAATGTGCGCCGTAATCAAAGCTAAAGGTGGTCCAACGAAATATTAGAGTGCGACTTTTTTTTTGGCCAGGCAGTGTATATTGCAAGCATTAGAAAACATGTATCCTGTGTCTCAACAGGTGTGATATTGGATATTGGCATTTTAGAACACAATCATACATGCATGGAAGTTGTATCGGTCAAAGCTGATTCAGATGAACATTCCTCATTTGGACCTCATTCGGTATCATCAGAAAAACATCCTCATTCAAATGGAGTTGAATTTCTTTTGGCACAAAGTCAAAAGAAAGGTATTTTGAAAAGCTTTCCAGAAATGAGCCAATATAATTTTGGTACAGATTGGTTGCTAGCATTGGTTACATAATGAATAACAGCTAGCCAGCAAGCAAACCGACTGGACAGAGGCTACACCTTCTTGCGTGCAACAAAAAAAAAGCTATAAAAGGCTACTAAAAAAACCTATAAGCCAAATAGCTGGCAAGATATTTTGAAAAGCTTAAACACAAGAGCTGCTGGAGGTCTGACATGCATGGTGTATAATGGGGGGAGTCCATGGTTCAGAGGACCAGACGCGACAGAGGGGAGTCTAAAAGTCCACGTCGTGGAAACCACTAGAACGGAAAGGCTTCCGCAAAAAGAGAAGGAATAAAATAAAGAATAGGGAAACAAAACTCCCGACGTAACGCCTCTCACTCAATAAGAGAGAGCACTAATAAGAGAGGTAAGGGAAATAGAAAATAAAGCGACCCGAATAACTGGTCGAAATAGCCTTGTAGGCTAGAGTGTAGATGAGAAAAGGCCTCTCACTCTCAATACGAGAGAGCAGTCAATAAGAGGCAGAAAAGAAATGGTAAAGACAAAAACAGTCTCAGAGGGACTAGAAAAGGAAAACCAGAATGAAGGACGGCAAAATACAAAAGAGAAAGCAAAACCCTAAAAGAAACTCTAATGTACCAAAAGGCCAGTCCCGCGTTACACCAAAGCAAAGCGATGGGGCAAAGTGGTCACCTTTAGTTGCCTAACTCCTATACCCTTTACCGGCTACGTGTCAAAACGAAGACAACACAGAAGCCCCGGAAAACGGAAGCACAGAGCTTAAATAGGCAGCAGGAAACCTAAAACAGGTGCGCTGGATAAGTGCTGAGTAGAAGGGAAAGCACGGCACGGACAGTGGAAAAGTACTGCAACAGCGCCCTCATGCGGCTCTGAGGGAGAACGGCCGTAGAAAATAGAGAGGCTGCCAAACCATAACATGGTGTGTCTTCCCTGTAATGGATATTAATTTCACCAGGCAGCCCACCAACTGGGTCCATCATTAATTAGTGTAAATTGCCATAGTGCTACACAAGCATTTTACATTACATTACATTACATTTATTTAGCAGACGCTTTATCCAAAGCGACGTACAGTAAGTGCGTATAGAGACATCATCATCATTACAGAACAGACAAGGCAAAGCACATCCTTTGCATAATGTAGCAGCTATCCCTAGCAATGAACGTTGACTGTAGTTCACAGTAAGCTGTGGGCAAATCAGCAACACCACACTTCCATTCCAAATACTATTATAAACTATACTATTATAAACCATTCCAAATACTATTATAAACCATTCCAAATACTATTATAAACTATAATAAACAGACAGGAAAACACAGGGAACAGGGAACTGATATTCCTAGGTGAGGATATCAGTCAAGGTGGAGTCTGAAGAGGTGTGTCTTCAGGCCTCGACGGAATGCAGGCAGGGTTGGAGTAGAACGTAGGGGAATGGGAAGTTCATTCCACCACTGAGGTGCTAATGTGGAAAAACTCCGCAGTCGGGACAAGCGAGAGCCTTTGACACGGAGGGGGGGAAGTGCCAGTCGCCCTGCTGTAGAAGAGCGAAGTGGTCGAGCAGGAACATAGTTCTGGATTAAGTCCTGCAGGTAGGCGGGGCCTGTCCTATTGGCTGCAGTGTAGGCCAGGGTCAGAACTTTGAACCTGATCCTGGCTGCAACTGGCAGCCAGTGGAGAGACCTCAGCAGGGGGGTTACATGGGAAAATTTCGGGAGGTTGAACACAAGCCGGGCAGCTGCATTCTGGATCAGTTGAAGAGGCAGAATGGCGCAGGCCGGTAGGCTTGTGAGCAGGGAGTTGCAGTAGTCCAGGCGTGAGGTGACCATGGTCTGGACAAGAAGCTGGGTGGAGTAGGTGGTCAGGTACGGTCGAATCCTCCTGATGTTGTACAGGAGGAACCTGCAGGACCGTGCCGTCGCCCTGATGTGCTCTTTGAAGTCCAGCCGGTCGTCCAGGACCACCCCCAGGTTCCTTGCAGAGCGGGAGGCAGCCACCACGGTCCCATCAACGGTGATGGAGAGGTCACGTAGTGGGGAGGTCTTGTATGGCATGAAGAGGAGCTCTGTCTTGTCAAGGTTGAGCTTCAGGTGATGGGTAGCCATCCACTCAGAGATGTCAGTCAGACAAGCAGATATCCTCTCCTTAACCTGTGGGGTAGAGGGAGGGAAAGAGAGGAAGAGTTGAGTATCGTCAGCATAGCTATGGTATGAGAAGCCATGTGAATGGATTACTGAGCCAAGAGACTTAGTATACATAGAGAACAGCAGAGGACCCAGTACAGATCCCTGCGGGACTCCTGAAGACAGGGGACGGGGAGCAGAGACGGAACCCTTCCAGGAGACTTGGTAGGATCTATCAGTGAGATACGAAAGATCAAAAAGATTACTTCCTGTAATGTGTAGTATAAGAACTTTCACTTACTTATATAAGAAATGTCAATCTCAACTGAATAAAATAAAATATTTATTTTCTTTCCTTCTACATACTTTATATAACTATTAAATTATGATTATTTTTATTGCACTGCATCTTTAATAATTGGCAAGTATAAAACATTGTGTGTAGCCAAAACATGAGAAGCAAAATGAGAGTACATTGCATAAAAATCTAAAGCTTAATTGAAATCAATAGCACATTTTACTTTATCAACTTCAAGAAATAATATGTAAATTGCTTACAGGTGGAAAATGTTAATGTTAAATCATTACAGACATGAACATGAAACTGATAAAAAGCAATTCACATTCAAAATACCAAGAATTTTAATTACCTACCAGGTCATGGTAATTTAGGGCATTCGCTTAATTTTTCCACTTAAACTTTAAGGCAATTCTGCTTAGTGCACTGCAATTTTCTGTGTTTTTGAAGTAAAGTTTTTCCCACATACAATATACACCCTGTTCTACGTCAGTCTATAATAAAAATAAAAATGCAGCCTCTAACGGAATCATTTCCCATATAGTACATTGCAGAAAATGAAAATATTAGTTGTCTGAGACCAGATCTGTTTGATTAAATCTTCTGGGGTGTGAATATGGGCCATTCATTTTTCATGGGATGCAAAGCTATTCCTGACATAATGTGCAATTCAGAGGGTAAATCATCCCTCAATAGACATTTAAAGTGATTAATTGAGAACAATTAACAGCTCTTTACATTTCAAAGAGTTGCAATTCTAGGGTGGGGGTTGGGAGTAATTTCACTTCTTAACTTTTAATGACCTAATTTTCTTTGCTCACATTTTGGAATGTCCATTTATGCTCGAAGGTCTGCCCAGTCCCTGTAACATCTATTCAGTTATGGGGGGTTCACACTGGCACATTAGTCTTCAGCTTCTCAGCAATCCCGAAGCTGAGCTCTGCAGTTATTGCACCGGAGGACAACATAATTAACACAGCTGGCACAGACAGATCACAGATGTCTGTTTGGCCAGAGAAGCCACTATTGTGCAGTGAGACAGTGGATATTCTGCCACTTGAGACTGTCCCAGGGTAGCAATAAGGCCAATTATGCGCTGCAGGCCATAGTTGGCACTAGCATGGTGAGGGTTAGGTACCCATCTGTGGAATTCATGCATCACTACATAAAATGATAACGTATTATCTGGATAGACCATCAGGAGGAATACATTAACATTTTTACTGTACAAAATCACTATACAAATTCCAGTCAAAATGTTTTTGTTTTTGTTTTTAATGATTTCTAATTAGCATGCAAGCACATCAATAATGAATCAAACACTTGTATATCTGCACCTTGATCATAGGACTTTTTTTATTATCGTAGTAATGGGGTACAGATATGATTGCTATGCAAGTTAAAAAAGAAGAAAATTAAAATTTTCCCAAGATTACATCAATGAGAAAAAAGATAAACAGGATTACTTGTAACTTTTGAGGGGCACTCAGATCTACTGAGAGTTTTGTATTGAGAGTATTGTTTTATTAATTCACTGTTTGAGTCAACTTTGGTTGCTTAAATATATCATATTTACAGCACAACTAGATATAGAATATCAATTCTAGTAATTGATACAGATGAGACTTTAAAATGTTTAAGATGAGACTAGTTTAAAATGGTTAATATTGAATAGATCAATGTTGAATGGATATCAATGCCCTAGCAGGTTTGTGCAGTGGTAAAATGTTTATATCATCCCTTGAGACAGCTGGGATGATTTATTCTTTCCCTCAGTAAATATTAGTTTTCCTCTGTGCAAATTCCTAATATTTTTAGATTTTTCCTTCCAGATAGATAAACCACATCCATTGTTCATTGAAAGGGTTGAAGAGGCTAGGTGGCCAACAGGGTGTATTGAATCTGCTCGCATTTCCTCATTGTTGGGCACATAAAAATATTGATTAAAATAAAGGTATATATTAATATGAAGGACATTATTTTAAAGCTCATTTATATGAACTGTGAGCATCATGGGACAAGATTTTAGTTTTCACCCTCTTTGTGTGGTGTCATGGGCTTCGTAGTATACACCCCGGTCTTATTTCCCATATGTTGTTGGACTCAACACAACATATGTAAATATTGTAATTACCACAATTAATTACTACTCCTTATTTCCATCACAATGCCATATGAAATGAATTATTGGATGATTACCCGTTGTCAGTATTAATTATAGCAAGTAATATGCGAGTGGATACATCTGGTAATGGGGTAATAAAAGTGAATGATCAGCTGTTAGATCAATATTAACAACAATATACAGTGCCCACCAGAATTATTGGTAACCCAGGAAAATATGAGCAAAAAAGGCTATACAAATGTCATTTATCAGCATGGCCTTACACTGAAAATATGAGAAACATCTAATCTTTAATTTCGGTAAAATTATTAAAAGAAAAAAAAATTCTTCATAAAAAATATATTAAATTTTATTTTTTTTTAATTCTGAAAAATTGTGTCAATTATTGGCAATGCTAGAAATAGATACACAAGCAAAACCTAATAGAAGTATATTCCCATTCATATTTTATTTTTTTAAACCAATTTGCGCGGAAGAAAAATTTAGCCTATTTTTGCAATGGTATGATTTTTTACCATTCTCTTTGAAGCTTTATAATTCCAGATGTCAACATTACATTACATTACATTATAGGCATTTAGCAGACGCTCTTATCCAGAGCGACTTACACAACTTTTTTATCATGTTTTTTACATATTATCCATTTATACAGCTGGATATATACTGAAGCAATTCAGGTTAAGTACCTTGCTCAAGGGTACAACGGCAGTGTCCTACCTGGGAATCGAACCTGCAACCTTTCGGTTACAAGGCCAGTTCCTTAACCATTATACTACACTGCCGCCCCAACATTACATCAACATCAACATTACACAAACACCAGTAATGGCTTAAATTAAAGACAACCATTTATTATCATGCCTAAAGTTAATTGATTAAAAATGAAGTTCAACCAGTGAACCCCTGAGAGTCAATGATGTGACTAAGGTAAAACTTTACATTTTCTGATTCACAAACCTGTCAGCATGTGTACAAAGTATGAAACTTATAGGGGAGGGGACTTGAGCAGTAAACCTATCCAAACCAAGCTGAAATTAACACAGCTTTATTGTTCATTTGAAGCGCACATACATCATATGAGGAGTCAATTAGAATGAACCTGAGATAATCCATTTCTTAGTCTTGGTTTAGTTTCCAGTGCCAAAAATGCATCAAAATAAATCCATGCTGTCTGCAACCCTTGAGTTCACACCCGCTGTGCATAACTATTGGTGCTCTGGCAGAGAATGCAGACAGCCTCTATACTGAAGAACAACTGGAACAGTTCTGGGGGGCTGTAGTCCTGCTGAAGGTCAAGCGGTGCTCCAGGGGTCCTCTGTGAACAGAAGCGGAACGGATGGAGTTTCACATCCTCATCACTGATATCATGCCATCTGTCCCCAGGTCTTGTCACAGCAGTCCTGCAAGAATGCACAGTAGCAGGAGTGCGAGCAGGAGCAGGAGTGGCAGCAAAGGCAGCAGAGGGACCGTTATCAAGGCAATGCAGTGGCGCTGCAGTTGCCGGCTCGTCAGGCCACAGCATTAGTATGGTCAGAAGAAGTTTGTGGTCTGATAAACGGTTTGTGAGCTAAAGTCGTGTCTAGCTAATATTGCCTATAGAAAATAAGCGTTAGCTTGTGATGCTAGGTCACGGTAGGTATATATTTGCAGACTGTTAACTAATATATCAAGGCAATGCAGCGGCGCTGCAGTTGCTGGCTGGCCACAGCAGTAGTATGGTCAGAAGCTGTTCTTGGAAATTAAGTTTTAAATTAAGTTTTTTTCGGTAATACTCATTTGAGCATCTCAGGACAATAGAAAAATACCGTCTGTGCGTTTTTTGTTTTATATTTTCCTCACGATACATCGTTGAGCTCACTGAAAGTCAGCTATTTTCCCATAGGAATACATTGAGCAGCAGAGACCAACCAACCTAGTGACGTCACGACGGCAGTTGGTCCAAGATGGCTGCGCCCTAGTGGGAAAAAAGCTAATTTCAACTTATTTTTCCAGCAAATATGGGTCGGTTTGAGATTTTAACGCACGGTAATGTCTAATTTAAGGTAAAAAGCTAACGAACCAGAGCCACTTTACCGAGTGCTTCATGTCCCCTTTAAATCTAACTATAAAGGAAGACTGTGTGTCTGATGTCTGTGATAAACTTAAATCTAACTATAAAGGAAGAAATCCTGTCTGTGTGTCTGTATTTTGCTTTGCTCGACAACTGGGCACTGTATGAAGTTGAAATTCGCTAGGTGTATTGGTCAGGACCCAAGGAAGTGCAGTGTCGACTGTGAAGTTGATTGAATGAGCGGTTCTCGAGAAAGCTGCAAGCATCAATACCGGGGGCTAAGCAATCGGCCCATTCCGAATGGGCATGTTTTGTACAGGCACGGGCAATGCACTAGTAGTACTAATTTGTTAACAAAATAGTAGTTATGTTATTTGTGAACAGAATTTTGTGAACACAAGAATGTCTAGGCTCTGTAGGACCACACAGGTTTCTATAAATCTAAATATTCCAAATAAATAAATACATCAATAAATACATAATAATAATAATACATTTTATTCATGATGTGCTTTTCATAGACCCAAAGCACTGGATGCAGACAATTGTTCAAACGTACCATGTAGTGTAGTAAATGCAACACATCTGAATCTCAGATTATTTCCACTATAAATTACTGTCCTTTCAGTTTGATGTGGCACATACAGTTTCATTGACCACATTCTCTTGAGATGGTAAGATGAAAAAACACAGGTTGCAACAGCCAAGTTGCATTAAATAATTTAGGAAAGTTTGGATAGCATTGCTTTGGAATAGAGCTAGTTTAATTAGTGTGAG
This sequence comes from Synaphobranchus kaupii, assembly GCA_029718625.1. Lineage (NCBI taxonomy): Eukaryota > Metazoa > Chordata > Actinopteri > Anguilliformes > Synaphobranchidae > Synaphobranchus > Synaphobranchus kaupii. Next base: position 98,460,365 of record CM056377.1, on the reverse strand, counting down.
CTACGATAGGCAATATTGTTAGTTGTAACTTGGCCACATTTTGATATCAATACTTTTAAAGGCAGGCCTAGTTTTTGCAAGTTGGAATTAAGAACTTACACAGACAGTGCTTTGTTGGCTATGCGTGAGTAACTTGGCATTTTTTTACGTTGAAAACGTATTTTTTTGTGAGATGTACTATGTACAGTACCCAATGTACTTTTGCTTTATTAGGCACCTAATTTTTTTCTACAAAATCTTTATAAATATGTTTATGAAAATAAATTTCCTACCTGGTTATGATGCTACAACTGTTTTCTGATTAACCCTTACGAGTTACATTTTGCCAAAGTCCCCTACAGCGACCACCTTAGGGCTGTACTACATTGCTGTCATGTAAAAAACATTAGGCTACATATTTTATGCATATTATGTATATACTAGGGGTGTCACGATACCGATTCGAAATCGAAAATCGATCGAAATCAGCCCCCTGCGCGCTCTTCTTAGCCTTTCATGTGATGGGTAAAATGTAAAAAAAGTAGCCTACTTGGCCATCTCTAATGTAAGCGTTTCCTACAAAACGAAACTTGACGCCTTCCACTGCATTTTGTTCGTCCACGCAGGCGTGCGTCCGAAGAAAAAAAAACAACGATATTTCAAAGAAGACACAGCTGCTAGTTAACGTTAGCTTACCGGTAGCCTGCATTACTTTTCGACACACCATGGCCACTGCCGGAGTCGGAGATGGAGAAACAGAACTGCAAAATCCTCCTGCTTCCCTCAAGTCACCGGTGTGGCAACAGTTTGCCTTCCCCGTGAGTTATATAAACAACGAACGCGTCATTGACAAAAAAACGACAGTTTGTCGGCTATGCTACACGCGAGTACCATACGCCACCTCAGGCAACATGTCAAATATGGCAGGACACATTCGCAGGCATCACAAAGAAATAGATTTGACTGGGGAAAAAACATTGACACAGGCAACTCTTCCATTCTCATTTAGAGCCAAGCTTCCACAAAATTCAACTTGCGCTAAAGAAATAACTAGGGCAATTGGAGTGTTTGTAGCATCAGACATGCAGTGTTTCCCCTAGTTTTTTTTTCAGGCCGGGCGGTGAAAGTGCGTCATTTTGCGTAGCGGCGGAAACTATAATTACACCCTCATAATATCAGCGCTGCCATTGAAAATTTTAATTAGGCCTAACGGGAAACCGAAGCTGTTTTGGGTTTTTCCAGATGCTATTTTGATCATTCCCGCATTCTACGGTAAGGGAAATATTGCAGCTACATTAAAAAAAAGAAAAAAAGATTATATAAAAAAAAAAAAAGAATAATATAAATTATTTCTTTTTTTCATTAAAATTATTTCTTTTCCCTCTTGTCCAAGCCGGGCGGCACGTGAGTTGGCCGCCCGGCCAAGATAATGGTAGGGGAAACACTGGACATGCGACCCTATTCGGTGGTGGAGAACGCTGGATTTAAGCATTTAATGCAGAATTGCCTTGACGACAATGTAAATGTAAATGACCGTTGTCAGGGCATAAAACCAATGTGTAAATTGTTAATAGCATGGTAAATGTTCAACTGTTTATTATTCTAGAAGCTCTTAACTGTTTAGGTGTGTTTAAATATTCTCATATTTTTGCTATTATTTATAATTGTTATTATTCAAATAAAAGTTAGTTATTGAGAAACAAGTATTTTTCTTTACAAATCAAGACTCGATAGTCTAACAATGGCATAGCCATTAGTTAGACTATAGTGCTGGAAAAAAAAATAGTGCTGGGAAAAAATCGAAAATCGAATCGAATCGTGAAATTAAAATCGAAAGTCAAATCGAATCGCGGATTTGGAGAATCGTGACACCCCTAGTATATACTGTATGTGAAAATTCTGGCATAAATGTATTCTGTTGTAATTTTCTAAATGATACAGCCTCTTCTTCAATTTGAACTTTAAACAATGGATGTGCAGTGAATATTTTATTTACACTTAAATAAGACTAGTAGAAACTAGATGGAAATTGGCAAAGTTAATAGGTTTAATAGGCATCATCTAAAGTGTTTTACAATCGTAATTCATTAGCTACGTTTGCATTGTGCATTTCAGTGGCTACATTTTCTCATGTGAATTTAACAGAAAATAAAAATAAGTTAATGTTCGAATCGATATTCAGAAGCTAGTGCCATTTTGAATTTACGTGTGTGGTACGTGTGGTCCTGAGCATATGTAAAGTTTGTTTGTGCATACAAACAAAGCTCCAGTACGAAAACCTTGATGAATGACAAATACGAATTGCTAATACGAATGATTTACGTACAAATTCATTCTGCTCACGTTTCATGATCTGGCAGGGCCGGGGTGCGAACCCCGATCCTTGGAGTACAACTGCATCGACTGAAAGTCGGCGCACTTACCGCTCTTATGTTACTCCAAGATAACAAAAGAACATTCCAGGAACATCCCATAAATGTCACAGACATTGCAATGCGTTCCCTGGATGTCATAGTGTTGAGTTCCCTTCAAGTCCTCAGAACATTCCTAAAACTTGATTGTGGAACGTCCCCTTCACATTCTACGAACATTACAGGAACATTCTATGTAACATAAGTGGAATATTCTAGGAATGTTAAACGTTCCATTTTGGTTTCTCTAACACTTGGATTTAACCTTCCCTTACTGTGAGACCAGAGTACATTGCTAACATTCACAATACATTCTTGCCACGTCATTACAAAATGTTATTTTGGGAACATTCTGGGGTGTATAGGGAAATGTTACTCCAAGATAACAAAAGAAATGTCACAAATCTTGCAATGCTTTCCCTGGATGTCATAATGTGTTCCTCTCAAGTCCTGAGAACATTCCTTCAACTTGTTTGTGGAACTTCGCCTTCACATTAGAGGAACATTCTATGTAACATTAGGGTAATATTCTTGGAATGTGAGTAGAAACGTTCCTTTTGGATTTCTCTAATGCTTGGATTTAACTTTCCCTTACTGTGAGACCGGAGTACATTGCTAACATTCCCCATACATTATTGCCACATCATTACAAAATGTTATTTTAGAAACATTCTGGGTGTATAGGGGAATGTTACTCCAAGATAACAGAAGAACATTCTAGGAACATCCTATAAATGTCACAATTGTTGCAATGCGTTCCCTGGATGTCATAATGTTGAGTTCCTTTCAAGTCCTCAGAGCATTCCTAAAACTTGATTGTCGAACTTCCCCTTCACATTACAGAAACATTCTATGTAACATTAAGGGAATGTTCTTGGAATGTTAGTCGAAACGTTCCCTTTGGGTTTCTTTAATGCTTAGACTTAACGTTCCCTTACTGTGAGACCGCAGTACATTGCTAACATTCCCCATACATTCTTGCCACATCATTACAAAATGTTACTTTGGACAGTAATCAATGAGACTAGAAAATCGGAGGGAGAGAGAGAGAGAATGACCTTTGAGGTTTATCTTGAGTCGAATTTGAACCCATGTCATGGTAAAAAGGAATCACTGATGACATGCAATTCACCTGGTTGAGTTACTAGAGCATCTTGTCCCTCCCAGGGAGCAATTTTCAGGCTAAAAGCCGTAAATTAAGCGTCTATTGCAGTCAGTGAAAAGAACTCTTAAAGGGATAGTTCGGAATTTTGGACATAATGTCTCAATTACGACTTACCCATGATGTAGTTGATTGATGGAAACCATTTTCAGCTAATTCCATGCTGTCCCTTCTTTTGGACATACGCACGTTGCTAATGCTAGCGCAACTCTATGGTAACCGTAGCATCCACTACCAAATGCACTTAAACACTCCACAGTGCACCCAAAGCAAATAAAATACGACGACAGTTATTTTGAGTGTTTATACCATCATTTTTGAAGTTAAACTATCGTTGAATCCTTTACTTTGTGCTGACCTATATTCTCTGTGGAAGTACGGCGGCGGAGCGATACTTTACGTTACCTACGAATGTAGTGCCGGCACTGGTCAACTACAACAACAAAGAAGAGCAACAAGTTGCAATGGCCACATTCGCTCCGCCGCCGTATATCAAGGGACAACGAGGCAGCCTACCAGCAAGAGGTGGAGAGGAAAGTCGCATGGCGCAAGGAAAATGACCTGTTCTTGAATCCAAAAAAGACAAGATCATCATCAATTTCAGAACAAAAAAGTCAACAAATATGCCTATTCTCATCGACAATGAACCAATCCCCATAACCGACTCCAAGTTCTTTGGAACACACATCAGTAGCAACCTAAACTCCAACCACCTAATAAAGAAAGCCCAAGAAAGACTACTTCCTCCGCCAACTGAAAAAACTTAAGAGTTAAGAAAGGTCTTCTCGTTCAATTCTACAAAGCCATCATCCAAAGCATCCTAACTAACATCCTATCAATCACCGTCTGGTATGGAAATACACCACAGCACACAATAAAGGACATGGACAGAATCAGCTCCAGAGCAGCAAAGATCACAGGCTACAAACTCCCCACACTGGACTCCATACATACATACATAATGCATCATCAGATGTGCGACCAAAATCATCAAGCACCCTCTCCACTATGCCTTCTGGTAGAAGATGTAGATTGGTGGGAGACAGGACAGATCGCCCCCTGTACTGGAACTAATTCCACCAGCCTAGCTGTGTGGCAATAAAGCACAGAAATCCCATCATAAATATCTTAAACTTAGAAATGGTTTGGTATTTCATTTTGTGTAACTGGCACTCTACGAGAATGAGTGGACCTAAACCGTGCCAAGAAATGCACCCGGACCATAACAGAGCTGCCAGAACCCTATGTATAACATAATATACAGTCCTCATTTACCCCGTGTTTACTTTAATTTGTTACCCATCTGTATTTGAATGTAATGTTGCTTTAACAAATTTAAAAAATGTTGCATTGAATGCAACTCTTTCAATAGGGTCACTGGTGTTACTTAATTGGGTCACTGGTGTTGAATTGTGTTTCCACTGTATATTAAAAGATTTTAATATGATTGAAGATGTGGTTTTAGCTAAGGGCCAGAAATATAGTTTTAGCTAATTGAATACAATTAAACCCAATTCAAGTGAAAGCAAAAAATTCTCAAGATTTAAAAAAAACATAATTTAGAAATTTCCTCTAAAAGGGACAGCTACAACATCCTATAAAAAGTCACTTATAAGATACTTGCAATATTTATTTTACACAGATAAATGTCATTATGATTTGAACATTTTCTACCCTATAAAATGTGTTAAGGTAACCCACTAGCTACAAAAAATGACATAGTCACAAACGTTTGAGATTTCACTCCTCATTAGTTCTCCTAGTTGGTAATGTAATATTTATGAATACAATTGAAAATACAAAGTATTCTTTGGCACAGGTCTGGTACATCCAAAGTCGTACGTTATAGGTTGGTAGCGTGTTTTCGGAGTTGAGCTCTATCATCACAAGACCGTGGTGTAATGGGCAGAGGCGCAAGCTCTTGACGAAAGGATCACAAGTTCGAGTCCCGGCATCGGCAGGATCTAAATTGAGTAAGTGAAAATGTTGTATGGAAGTTGTTGTAGAACTCCCCCTAGAGTGTCCTTAAACCCTCATTGCGTTGCACTGTGTACAATAACCTGAAAGCTGTAGACTTGCGTACAGCCTATATCTCCTCTGCTGTGATTCTCAATGATTCCCAACCATGTTTTCCTATCAGTCATCACAAAATACTGTCTAATAAATCCAAAAGGCAAAAAAACACTTTCCCAATACTGATGACAGTAAGGAAAGGATGCCACCCCACATTACTCTATGGCTAAATGCTTCTCTGGTCCTGTCTCCAGACTATAGCTCATTATAAGCCTGATCATAAAGGTGCGTTTTTAATCTAGACTTAAATATTGAGACTGCCTCCCCTTGGCCTGGCCCTACAGCCCTACATACAATTTTGGGGGTAAGTAAAGGAATATCAAATTATTTAAAATGGGTGAACTATCCCTTTAAGGCAGTCTGATTGCCACATTGTTTTTGTATGGCACAAACTTATCAATAGGATATGCATTTTGTTAGTACCAAAAAAAGTTGGGACAGTATGTAAAATGCACATATAAAAGATACTTAATGTTTTACCTGTAAATTACATGGGAATAGTGTGGAACCCATGGTTGGCTCATTTTCCGATTGAACTCTATGGAGTTTTTTTTTTTTGAGTGGTTGCCCAGTCGGGCTATTTTGCACACATAGAGAGTAGGCCTACAGCGCACAGCGTTTCCGTTCCATAATGATGAATAAGCCACGTTCTCCTTCAATTATGTCATTCAACTTGTGCAATTCACAGATAAACAAAGTTAAAGGGATAGTTCGGAATTTTGGACATAATGTCTCAATTACGACTTACCCATGATGTACGACTTACCCATTGATGGAAACCATTTTCAGATAATTCCATGCTGTCCCTTTTGGACATACACACATTGCTAATGCTAGCGCAACTCGTAGGAAAGTAGTAGCATCCACTACCAAACGCACTTAAACACTCCAAGGTGCACCCAAAGCAAATAAAATACGACGACAGTCTATCGGGGTTATTTTCAGTGATTATACCATCATTTTTCAAGTCAAACTATCGTTGAATCCTTTACTTTGTGCTTACCTAAATTCTCCGTGGAAGTATGGCGTTAGTTTAGTAGCTAGGTAACGTAAAGTAGCCTATTAGCTCTGCCGGCCAAAAACAATATCGCGCGTGTGAAAGAATCAGACTCGTAGTATTGTTAGCTAACGTTCAGGTAAGATGGTATTTCGGTGTGTATTTCAAGGTTGTTCAAATCATGCAAAAAAAAGGGGCACTACAAAGTTTTCACAGATTTCCAGTGGAAGATCAACAAAGAAAACAGCTGTGGCTTCTTGCTGCTCGCATGGATGTCACCAATTGAGACTCTAAAAAAGTTTGTAGTGACCATTTCACGGAGGATGACTATGTGAAAATCAAAAAAGGACGGTCGGGACACCCTCTACTGAAGGAGACTGCTGTGCCATCACCTGTTTTTCTTCATGCACCGAAAACAACTGACGAGCAGGTAACTAATAAATGATTGCATGCGTGATCTATCTATTCAGCTAGCTAGCTAGTTGCCATGATTGGGAAGTCATGGAAGTGGTCAAACTTTTCCTGCAAATTGGTAGCCAGTGTGCTTGCTTGTATATGCTGTGTTATTCTGTAGCATGTTTGTGTTTAGCTGACTTGTTGTCTACCAAATATGTAACTTTACGGCAAAACGGATTGTGTCGGCAACTGTGGAGTACAGCAGATAGCCTACAGGCAGATACCCTGGCTAATCTACAGCTAGCTCCGCCGCCGTACTTCCACTGAGAATTTAGGTGAGCACAAAGTAAAGGATTCAACAATAGTTTGACTTGAAAAATTATGGTATAATCACTGAAAATAACCCAGACTGTCGTCGTATTTTATTTGCTTTGGGTGTACTGTGTGTGTTTAAGTGTGTTTGGTAGTGGATGCTACTAGTTTCCTACGAGTTGCGCTAGCATTAGCAATGTGTGTATGTCCAAAAGAAGGGACAGCATGGAATTATCTGAAAATGGTTTCCATCAATCAACTACATCATGGGTAAGTCGTAATTGAGACATTATGTCCAAAATTCCGAACTATCCCTTTAAGCTATCTTATCACACGATATCTCTACCTGCTAGCTAAGTAAGCAATAATGACTGAGGAGCCGGGCATTATACAGTTTGAATGCCCGACATGGAGGTAGTAGGTCCGAGGTCATTACTGCGCTTATACCATGGTTTCCAACAATGATTATATACATTTATATTTATTGATTTTTATCGACTTAATCAGCTGAAATTTAAATATCTTTCCGAGGCCATTTTCGCATGTTGTTTTCTGTTGTCAAGCACAACAGACCTTTCTGTTCTATTTGAACAGAAAACTTCTTGTTGCTAATTCTATTTCTGGTTACTAGTTCTATTTTGTCCGTAGTTATGCAAAAACCTCTCCATGGTAGTTCTGAAAACAATAGAATTTATAAGGAAATAAATAGATCCTTCTCAACTTCATACCATAAAATTAGCGCCAGTTTTGGTTATTTTTGTCATTAGTTACATTATTTAAGAAAATTGCATGAAACTGCAACTCAATTTACCTCCCTCTCTCTCTTGCTTTTTAAAAATGGTTTGGTCACGCAGTCTAACCTAGGCTAAGAAAATTGCATTTCAGATTTGCGTCATGAGATGGGAACATCTGAAAAAAATAGCCTACTATAGATAGAGTTTGTTACTGTTAGATGTAACTTGTCATACAGTTGAATCGAAAGTTTACATACACCTTAGCCAAATCCATTTAAAGTCAGTTTTTCCTAATTCCTGACATTTAATCCTAGTAAACATTCCCTGTCTTAGGTCAGTTGTATGTAAACGTCTGACCCACTGGAATTGTGATATAGTGAATTAAAAGTGAAATAATCTCTCTGTAAACAATTGTTGGAAAAATTACTTTTGTCAAGTAGATGTCCTAACTGACTTGCCAACACTATAGTTTGCTAACATGAAATCTGTGGAGTGGTTAAAAATTAGTTTTAATGACTTCAACCTAAGTGTATGTAAACTTCCGACTTCAACTGTATCTAAGACATTTCGCTGGATAAAGTGTTTTTTAATACACAGATTAACGTGCTTTGTGAAGTCACAACCAGCGTTGCTCAAGTTAACGTTAGGCTACATTAGTCTACATTAATATTTCCAAACTGAATAAATACTGCACCTCTAACCACAAAACTGCTTTTCTAGATTAAAGTTGTTGTAACTAAGATATTTGGCAAATACAACATTTTTAATCAGCGGGATTTAGCGTTATTTGCCAGCTTTATTAATCAGCTGTTGGTGTTGCTATGGTTTCCATCATAAAAGGCTTGACTCTATGGTGCTGGCAGCAGATAACGTAGATGGTGTATTAATTTAGAACGGTGATTAAAATGTTGCCAGCACTACTTCATAGCCGGGCGGTATACACAAATTTAATGCCCACTCTCCAGCCAATCAGAATAGAGTATTCATCCAAGCGATGGTATAATATGAATCAGATCAAAAATGTCTACGACGTAAAAAAAGCCAAGTTACTCACGCATAGCCTACATAGCGCTGTCTATAAGTCTTTAATTCCAACTTGCAAAAACTAGGCCTGCCTTTAAAAGTATTGATATTGAAATGTGGCCAAGTTACAACTAACAATATTGTAGCTCACACTAAATAAACTAGCTCTATTCCAAAGCAATGCTATCCAAACTTTCCTAAATTATTTAATGCAACTTCTAAGATCCTAAGATCAAAACCTAACTCAATTCTAAATTGTAGTTTTAGTGCTTATTTGCAACAACAAGGAACGCAGGTCTCCCAAGTCCTATACCTTTACCTGGCTTTGTGAAGTGGCAATAATGACACAAAAGCACAGAGACCGGAAGGCGCAGCGCTTATATAGCCAGTAGAACACCTGAAACAGGTGAGAACAAAAAGTGCCGGGTGGCGGAAAAACATGGACAGGACACTGTCCCGAAGCTGCGAAAGAAACCTCCGCAGAGAAGGAACGGCAACCTGCAAAACCGTGACAATTGCATGAAACATCATTATAATAACATATCCAGCTCTCTCTGTTCACCACCTCTTGGCTCCCTTTATTCAGAAAATAAAATCTAATTTTTAATTATTCCCAAGTGCAGTAGGGTTATTTAAAAACAAGTCACTTTTAGACATTACAGTTCACATATTGCGATATTTGATTTATCAAAGCAGCATTTTCCCATCTCATTACTGTCAGTCCATTGTTATGTAAACTAAACTTTGGAAGTATACTAATTATATCCTCCTCTCAACAACAGCTCTCATCTTGTGTTTTTCATTTAACAGATATTGATGGAACTTGCAGGAGCTCAAACAATCCTGACATGAGATTTAAAATCTCTGGGGGAAAAAACTATGAATAAGCTGCTAAATACTTTCCTGAAATAACCCATTTGTCTTTTTATATTGCAAATTTTCTCTTGCATAAAATCATAATGCAAAATGATGCAGTTCTTAAAAGGCCTTGTAATAATGCTAAATTACTAAAAATGAATGATTAAACAAGACTAAATACCTTATGAACAGAAGGAATGAGAAATACATTTTTTCCACTGGATCATGCTTCTGTCAATTGAGCAGAGAACAGCTCCTGCACCTTTCTAAATGCTTATTCATGTTTCATTAGCTATACATTACTATATATAAACCATTGCTATGTCAGAGCACCTGTGGAGTGATGTAAAAACTGTAATTTATGAGATAATCCAAAAAAATAATGCAATATAAGCTTAAAATATATAAAGGCAGTATATACTTTCTGAAAACCCTTTTGTAAAACATGTTTGTTTACAGGGCGGCACGGTTGTGCAGTGGGTAACATTGTCACCTCACTGCATGAAGGTACCAAGTTCGAATCCCTGCCAAGGGCCTTTCTGTGTGGAGTTTGCATGTTCTCCCCGTGTCTGCGTGGCCCTGGGTACTCCGGTTTCCTCCCACAGTCCAAAGACTGTTGGTTCAGTTTAGGCTAATCAGAAACTCTAAATAAATTGACCATAGGTATGAGTGTGTGAGTGAATGGTGTGTGTCCAGGGTGCATTTCCATACAACAGATGTGCATTTGAGAAGGGTTCTATAAAGACTTGCATTAGGAAAATTGACCTATTTCAGCTTAGTCTTCGAGTCTAGGACTGTGATCACACCTGGTCATGAAGACATGGCTGTAGACTCCCCATTTGGGCATTAATAACAAACTGTGAGAAGATAATTAAAACCATATAATTAAGGTAGGGATGGGAAGGAGGGATGCCAGAAACAGATGAAGCAAGGGAATGATTTATGTTGCTATTGAAGTTAGTGGTATCTTTAAAAACACTGAAGCACTAAAAGTTCAAAAGGTTCTTGAGTTTAATAAAATTGTACAATACAATAACATTTTTCCACACTGAAAGCCAGTCAGACATGATGAATTTGTCATTCTAAACACCAAGGGCAATTCGATGGCACACTTATAGTGGTGGAAGCAAAGAGTTTATCTGTTTGCAAACACTCTGTACATTTAGCATCCTTTTTTATGATAAGCCGTCCTGATTTAACAGGACAACAAGCACAGAAAATAAATGATTTATCTCTTAGACTTGACACTTTAACCCTGTATTTAGATACAGGGTAAAACAATATACTGTTGTCTCATATCTCAGATAAAACCTGAACAGAGTGAAGTCTGCACCTCGCTTCACCTTCAATTGACATTATTCACAAATTCCAGTATTTGGAGTGAGATCATACAGATTAATGTGGGATTTTAAATGTTGCAAACATTCATACCTTACCTTACCTTATTTCTCATTAAAGTCCCAGGCGGGGGCCAGTGCTAGGGTCAGTGCTACTGCAAGCCCAGCAGAGTTTTCCAGTGCGACACAGCTGTGTTTTGAGTATGCATATTATGCTACTCCTGCATGGCATCACACAATGTGAGAATTAACAGGGAGCAGTCTGAGACCCTTGGAATACAACAACATAAGGAATGCCATAGGCAGTCTTTATTATTCTACGGATTATCATGATTCTACAGCAGTTTCTTTTTTGCAATTAAAAATATATTGCCAGTATGCTTGCACCACAAGTTTGTGTCCAGTCATTGCTGCCATAGGAATGGCCAGTTCTCTTTTGGTCATGCCTTTAAAGGTGGCATCAAATGTTACATGCAGGAGATAAAATTACACCCCATTGGTAGACCAAGTGGACCCTCAAAACATCCAGACATACTGAGTCTGATTGTTCCTGAAAGATAATCTCAATAGAAAATATTTTAAATAGAATACAAAATAGGTTTTACACATTCAATAATCAAAGCAAATACTCTGTTCCATCAAAAAAATTGTACAGTTGACAGTGGCAAACAAATTGAGCAATTAACATAAGAGCACCCTGGCACTCTTACTTGACCTATGTCATGACCATACTTTCCAACACATTGCTTTTGAAGCATGGATAACAGGGAGTTTTAATGTAGCTCTTTATCAACTTGACATATTTAATGACTGCTTATAATGGATTGTATTACGTAGCACCTCTCAGATCAGCATTTCAAATCCCTTATTTTCTACAATCCTTGTTAATGTTAACTTGATTGTCATTGCAATGTAATAAAGCTATGCAGTTAGACAATGACATATTCACTTTTGGGGTTATGTGATGCATAAAACAAATGATATTGAAGGAGCTTATCTCACCCATCGAAAACCTTAATTCATATTTATGTGTGTACTAGTGATCTTGGCCTTTTTACATGTATAACTTACTGTATTATATTTCAGGCAGTTTGAGAGAACTGATCAATCCTCAGAAACCCAACACACTGGCTAGTGGTGAACACATTGGCTCAAATGCAACCAAATAAAGTAAAATATAATTTGGAAAAGCAATGTGTGTTGGAAAGCTCTGTCATTGACAATGGTCATGTAAGACTGCTGTGATGTTGCAAATCTCAAATGGCCAATACAGCAAACTAGCTGGTTGTGAACACATTTCTTTACACAAGAAATGTATTCATGAATGTTTTCAGGAGGCAAGTTAGTTTGGGAACATGCTGGTATCTTACAAGAGCTACTAAGCAGGTATACATTTTTATGAAAAAGGGGATATAGCCTATACGTCCATCAGTGTTATACTTTCTCATTTGGACTTTGATGGAGGCTACAGATCACTTTGCCATAAATTAGTCAAATTTAGATTATATAAGGATTAAAATATTGTCAAGTTTATTCATTGCTTCATTGCGTCCCTGAATTTGGTGAAAATTACTCATAGCCCAACAATTTGTATGACAGATGAGCAACTGGGGGCATGTCACTGTCCCCAATAACAGCTGGTATTCCTCAAATTGATAATTCTCCAATAATGGCACCAATGTATTAGTCAACTTTAAAAAGGTTCGTCGTGCATTGGCCTCCCCCGGTTTCAGACAGACTTTGGCATTTAGCAGCTATTCTCCTTTATTACTCAGTTTTTATGTAGAGCCATTTTCTTTTCACCTCTGTAACGCTGCACTCAATTGACAAGACAATATTAACCCTGTCTGTAATTTATTTCCAGGTTTTGTCCTTTTGGGTGCTGTGACCACGCTGCTAATATATTTTTTGTAGTGGAAAGGATTCCAGAGCACCTCAACTTATGCATTGGATAAATTCCAGTTTTTTGACGTTTGGACACCATTCTGGTGTTTGGGGTTTTAGGGTCGTCACTGAACGTGAATAAACTGTGCCATAAACATGCTTTTTAAATTACGAGTGATTGGTATTTATCAATAAACTCGCATGGAAAGAAATGAACAATCCCAAAACTTTTGTAAATCTGTAAAGAATTTTTTGTTTGGTTTGGCCTACCAAAACATTTAAGCAAAACACTAAAACATTGATAATTGTTTTTCTGTGTGTTTTTATGGCCCCAGAAAATGTGGGAAATAACTTTAAGGTGGTATGAAAATGCAAGAGCTCAACTGCCCCCCTCCATAACCACCCCCTTCACAGACATGAGGGCCTGAACACCACTCTGTTAAAAAATTCTGGGGAGAACCAAGCCAAACTAATATTTGTTTTCCGTTAGTTATAATTCTTGCAAGCTAACATGCGTATTTCATCATTGGCTTTTTAAAGCCAACATAAAGTTTGTTCGCAAACTTTCCTTTCTAGTTATTATAAGTTATGTTACATATGACATAGTTATCATGAGATTAATAAAATGTTAGGAATAACGCATAATGGAAAATGCTGCATATAACAGAACTGCTGAGACTGATGTGACTGCTTATTTTCAGTTAGCCTCATTGAACAGATATTGCTTGCATGGTGGCATCTGGAGCATCTGAATCACACAAAACCATCAATGATGTAATCATAATATTGTAAATAACTAGTCTAATCCCTCTTCTCAGGATCTGAAATACAAAGAATGTACAGTATGTCCAGAATTGATCATATGAAATGTGCTGTAATCTTGTGGTTACATTGGTTATGCAACGGAAGCATTATGTATTTCATAAACATTTGATTTACAAAATAAAATTAAATGTAGTAATTCAGGAAAGGTAATAATACTAAAACATATGTTTTTTGTTCCAGTATTGGTAATTATTAATGATAACAATTGAGTTATTAAATATGTGCAAATGGATGTGATTTAATGTTTAAATGATAAATAATATTTTTGAAATTGTACTGTTTTTGTACTATTGTGCTATTTCAAATTTTCATTACCTGTGGTGTGATATAAATTCTAAAAGGCACGTCTATATAGCAGGAGAAACATTGTGGGTCTAACATTGTGCTAAAAGCTGGTGCAAGAGACAAGCACTGCTGGTTAGAGCCTGACCGATATGGGATTTTTGACCGATAACGATATTAGAGGGGGGGAATTCACGGTTTTACTGATATGGCAGCCGATATAGTGAATTTTTGTGCTGGAATGAAAATAGACCTTTTCTATGTGGATTGTGCGCCGATTTAGCACCAATATGATTATGCAAATAAATAGCTACAGTTGAAGTTGGAAGTTTACATACACTTAGGTTGAAGTCATTAAAACTCATTTTTAACCACTGAACAGATCTAATGTTAGCAAACTATAGTGTTGGCAAGTCAGTTAGGACATCTACTTTGTGCATGACACAAGTAATTTTTCCAACAATTGTTTACAGACAGATTATTTCACATTTAATTCATTATATCACAATTCCAGTGGGTCAGAAATGTACAGCTAAATCTAGTCCCACCCCCCAATTCCCATAGAGATCCATTAAAATGCAGAGACATTATAGTATCGCTTGTAAGAGTACCAGAAAATAAGATATCAAGAGTCTTTTGATGTTGTTGGGCGACAGACATCAGGAACTCATGGCATGCAAAGGATATGCGACCAAATATAAAAACTTTTAAGGCACAGTCAACTTAGTGTATGTAAACTTCTGAACTTACATTATGAGCCAAACTGACAGCTCCACCCCCCCCCCAGTGCCCCACCAACCACAAGCTCACCTGGCCCCCCAAACAGCCCAGGCCTTCCCATGTTTGGCAGACAGCAGGTTGACTGACAGGTGGACCCCACAGACATGTGCAACATTTAAACAGGCATGATGGAAACACTTAGTGGAACAACAATTGAACTTTCCTAGGGACGCTACATTATATAGTGACCTACATGTTGCATCTGCTGTGGTGTCACAATTAGATCTTAGCTCTTCTAGTGTATGTGACATACTGTATCTTAGTCATATAGCCATGTTAATCATGCATGAAAATTTATAATCACTTATTGAAAGCCTTAATGTCTGTGTTGGTATTAGTTGTTCAGGCGTGCCATTATGAAATGTACATTCTCAGAACCATGTATATTCCCAGTTTAAAGTGGAGGTCAGCGTGGTACACATGGATGAAATATTCTGCCCAATGGTGGAGATTGCATTGCTGGCTGGACTAGGCCCACAGACATCACCTCTGTTGTTCTGAATTCCACTTGTGAAGTATAGTCAATAGAGTTGAATCACTTCCTAACATATCATAATAATATCTCATATTTGCTATACACCTATGCATATGTATTTATATTTCATATTCAGTTCAGTGTGTTTCTTCCCCGCACCTTGTCTGTTTTGCTGCATCTTGTATCTGTTTAGAGGCAGAAGAGCTGATAAAGCGGGTCTAAGGAATGTGGGCGGAAAACAGACATGGCTTGAGTTTGGAGAACAAGGGAGATAAATGGGGGAGGGGGGTGTGCCTTTAACGGTTGAACTGTTGTTATTCTATATAAAATATTTCATATTTTATATTCTTCCAGAATCAATTGTATTTTACAACCTCTCATATTAATCCTTTACATTCCTTATTAGCTACTCAAGCATAAGTATGGGTATACATTTAATCAGTAGTTTGTGCGTTGTGTCAGTCTTTTGAACACTTGAGGTCTGGAGAGTTAAGATATAGGAAGGGCGCTCAGGAGGTGATGAATGGCTCCGTGCCCAGGGGACGTGGGAGTCAGAAAGCAACTTGGGTTTGAGGGAAGGAATGGAAGGGAGGGAGGCATCCTACCAATTAGAGGGACTGGTGTTCTTTTGAAAGAAGGCGGGAAGAGATAAGGCCCCTGCAGCTGTGGGGTTAGACAAGGTGCCTTTGTGCTGTAAATTCTGTTGTTTTGCAGAAAAGGATAGAGCCATGGTCAAGGGGGAGCTGGGCACTCATTCATGAAATGTGAGCAGAACAAATTTTTGTATCTGAGATTTGTTCGTACATATGATTAAATTTTACACCTGCTCAGAACCACGAGTACAGCATTTGTAAATCAAAAATGCCGCTAGATGTAGCTTCTGAATGTCAATTAGAATATGAATTTATTTTAATTTATCTGATAAATTCACAAGGCTAAATGTAGCCTTTGAAGTGCACGTAATAATTTTATTGTAAGCAAGCACTTTAGACTACGCCTACTAATCAATTGTAGCCTATGAACTTATGTAATTACACCCATAACTTAATTCATGCTTCCAGTAAGCTACTATTTTTCTGAATTAAGTTAAAATATTATATGATGTTAAATATGCTAATTAAAACACACATTTAACCGATAAACAAAATCTTTGCTATAAAATAGCTTACAGGTCTGTAGCCAGCGTTGCAATGGCTGATCTTGTGCTGTTGTGGCATGGTGTCCTTTGGAGAGAAAGTGTATTTAGGTTGGCAGATTAATGTGGCTTAGAGTGATGAATGGCTGGTTAGTCATTTTTGGGTTTTTATGAAATTAACAACCTGCCCAATGTTATAGACTGTACTACACACATGAGGCTCAAGGTTCCATCCGAATATACGTCTATGTATATGAATAGAAAGGGCTATCGCATCCATTTGCAGCTCATATGTGATGCGAAATGTATTTCTGAACGTCCTGGAGGGACCCACAATGGCTTCATTCTGAGGGGAACTTCAGTTGGCACTTGTCTGGAGAACACTGATGTGAGAGACGGCTGGCTTATTGGTAAGAATGTATTTGTTGAATTTGTTGAATTGCTGTTCACTGTGTCAGAGTATATAGATTTATAACTACCTCTTTCCATCGTTAGGGGTTAGGGGGTTTTAAACTGCCTCTCACACACACACACAAAACACCAACAAAATAACAAAATGAATAACATTGTGCCACCATGCAGAAAGGCTTAAACTTTAACAGTTCATGTGACGGGAGATCCTGCATTGACGGCAGATGTTATCTCCAGCCAGGCCTTTTACTTTAACATTATTACTTTAACATACTCGTAACATTATTAATTCCTCTTTTATGTCCAGCATTTTTTAAATTATTTTAAATCTGCAGTATAGTTAAACCTTTGATAAATTCTGCCCTATTTCTAATTTACCTTTTTTAGGCAAAGTGCTTGAGAAAGTGGTATTCCATCAAATTAATGATTACTTAAAAGAAAATGATCATATGGAAAATTTCCAATCAGATCTAATCACAATTATTATTTTAGACCTTAGTGCTGCAATTGACACTATAGAGTAGACCATAGAATTCTCATTCACCATTTGGAAATGGGCTTTCCTCGCACCGAGAACAATATTGTGAATATATCCATAAAAGTACTAATTTGCTAATTAAATGGGAACTGAACCATCCAGATCCAAGTTCATAACGCATTAATTGTTGTATTTTAAAATATCTCAAAAAAATTATCTGAAATACGAATATAAATTTATAAATACTGTATATCGCATTTCTTAACCAGCTTTTTACGTTTTGGTCAGAGGGCCACCATCTTAATTCACGTACACAATGATGTCACTGGCATGATTCGTCCAGCTGAAATTCTGTCAACGAAAAAAAAAAAAAACTTCTGTCAACTTGGCTAACGTTAGTAGCTTGTTGTTTTTATCGAATTAGCGCTTATCAATATGAGTGACTACGAGGAAGAAAGTGAACAAGATTAATTTGTCCCACTAATTTGACAATATCGTGTCTGTTTGATTTACCCCTCCCACTCAGCTAAGACAAATTCAACCAAAGAAGTACTTCACACTAATTTTGTTTCAGACCTGCAATTGAGAGCGGTTGATCAGAGAGTGTAATATGGAGAGCTCTGTATATCTACAATGCTGTGTGCGTTTTGATTTTTCTCACTTTTTTTATGTTCAGAGCAAGTGTGGAGTGAATTTTGTCATTTATTTAGCATTTTTCATTTGTGGAATTGCATTTCATACAGCTGTCATGTGCCACTGTAGTTAATATGGACAAAATGGGTGACATTGTTGATCATCTTCGAGACGGGTTGGTGTTTGAAAGCATGCGTGTAAAGAAGACCCAAGTGAAATGTGAAGGCAGACCTAAGCTCTCATTCAACCTGGGTAAACTTGCCAAGGGAAGGGTGTTTCAATTGTTATGATCGAGAGGGCTGGCTAATGGGGAGTCGTTTGGCTAACAAGTTTTAGCTACTGCTGGCCCTGTCGGATATTTTTCAACAAATCGTAATGGGACCTGGACAAAATATGGTTTTTACGACATGCAAAACTTCGACTGTGAGTCGACTTGGGAGATCTTGAGATCACGTAAGTAGTAGGCTATCAAGCTTAATCTTCAAGTCCAAATTCAGCACGTGTTTGCTAGATTAGGGGGGCTAACAACCGGTTAACATTTATGTGGCAACCAGCTGCCTTTTCTTTAAAAGATTAATTTCTACAGTCTGGGGCAATGCTTCTTTGGACCGTTTTGCATCTTTCTCCATTGAAAACATCGATATCATGACTTCACTGAGACTGAGTTGGCCACCGGATTGACTTGTCGCTGCTCTACTACTGCTGTCACTCAGCGTGACGTATCATGCCAGTGACGTCACTAACTACAAAAACTAAACATAGCTGCCCCCTAATAGCAAAACGATAAACTATTCTTAACGCTTCTCACCTATTTAGTGGGTGTTATATTTAAGGCTTTATAACTACAGGTGTGAGCATCACAGAAACTTGCACAATGGCTGAAATGAAGCAAGACACTTCTACCATTTAAAGTACTAGCTAGATTAGGTTATTCTCATCATTTAGGTATAAAATGCCACAAATGCTAAAAATATTGGCGAAAATGCAAAATATAAGTTGTTCTTCATTAGTTTTCAATGAAATATTGAGCGCGCCATATGTAAAAGAGGTAAGACTATACATTTCCTGGATCATATACTCCTTAACCACAAGTTTGCAAAATCAGAGGGTGATATGCAGAGTACTAATGATCTATGAAAAAAATGTACGCAGTGTACCCTGGTGTCCAAAATGGCTAAATTTTGCATTGCTGTAAATCATAAAATAATCATATTTCACATCTGCTTTGACTCATTGAACTCACTTTTTCATAATTTTGATGTGGGGATGGATATCTAGTTGTCCAAAAACTTTTAAAAATCTAAAAATTCCCCGAAAATGAATGAAATGCTTTTTGTCCATTATAAAGCATATACATTTTCCCCTTATGATGGCTTAATGGATGAAAGCCCATTAGCCAGCACATTTATTCATCAAATTAAGCATTTTCAAGGATAATAAAAAAAGAATGCTGCTATACCTTTTAGCTCTAATAAGACGACGTGCGGTTACCACCATTGAATGAATGTTCAAAGGTGGAAAAAAAAAACCACAAAACTATTTGCATAAGACACCGGGCTGCATGCTCAGTCCTTCACGGTGCCTGGAGGTCTTGCCACTCTGTAAAGCAGATGCAGTCTGCCACAATGCATGCTCTACAATGACATTACTCTGTAGTGTGTTTCACAAATGTTGCTATTTTTATTGTAAATTCATCTAGCACATATCAGATCCGACCAGAACTAGTTGCAGAATGTAGCTGGTTCGGTAGTTTTTTAGTCAAATCTTAAAAATTCGCAAGGTCATGTAGTTTCTTGTTTTAGTTTTTATTTTGGGGACTTCTCACTTGATGCATAGCTTTTCTTATTCATATACAATATATGTGGTGGCACAAGAAAAAAACAATTATATTATCTTGACAAGCTATTTGTTATTTCAACACTTCTGCACTTTGGTCAATGTTGTCATAGATGGCATCAAAGCACCAAGTATAAATCTATTATCCAAGTATGATCATATTTCAAGACAAGGCTACACAATGGCAAGTTCAACCTCCCTCTGTGAGTGGTTTCAGAGATGTGTCACATCTGGCACTTATAGCAGACAATGAAATCCACTGTGCTGTTTTTTCTGATATTTCTCTGCAAGGGTGACAGATGTTACAGGGATTGAACTGTAAAGGTGTTTATTAAGTGATCGCCCAGATGTATTGCAAAGCCGCGTAATCTGACATGTTCACCGGCTACCCTGAGTATGTTCACGTCTCCATCTTGACCTCTTTGCAACCTTTCAGTGGCATGGTCAGATGAAAGAATGGATGACTGTCAGTTAAAGGGTTAAAGATGCAATGTCTTAAACACATGGATGACAAGATGTGCTCCCAGATAGTGTAGGATAAAAATACCTTCACTTCATCAGTCCAGGCCAGATAATGAACGTTTCAGGTATTCACCCTTCATTTAAGTCCAATTCTCTTAACTTCTCAAAATAACACGGTCTTCCAGAGTCTGATGCAAACAGGATTTATTGTATATAATTCAAAAGAGAATACATGCAATAACCCAGGCTGATCTGCGCAGATAAAACATGTAATCAAAAAATCATCTTATTTTAAATGAGCCTATTAGAGGCAGCCTAATAGCTGCAGCCCGTAGGCCGCACTTTTCCCTGTCAGATTTTATCTAAGTCTTTTCTCTGTCACTTGAGCGCTAGTGCATGAGAGTTAAAGTCCAGTCTGAGTATTCCAGTATGTGAGCCACCTAGGTGTCACAGGTCAGTTGTTGAAGCAAAAGTATGAAGAAAAAGGATGAGTGAAGATGAGAATACTGATGTGATTTTTACAGCCATCTTTATATCATTCTGCTAGATACACCCTTTGTGGGGCTTAGGGGCTTTCCACTCCCATAACCTGCCCCTAATTTTATTGACTAGGTCAGCGAGTTTGTCACTATTGTTTACGATTTTCGAGCTTGTGTCTTATCAATTTCTGTTACCATCATTCCAGACTGGTTCGCACCCTCCTCTTTTAAAATTCAGACCTGTTCGCACCCTCCTTTTTTGAAAAGATTAAGTGTGGCTGCATCCTCTAATTCTCAGTATGTGTCCTTGGTTACATTTGCACCTGCATCCTCCTAACAGTTCTCCTTTGTTATAACAGTCCTCCTTTGTTGTTCATTACTAATTACTTATTACACACTTTTATATTGATCATACTTCCACTGCTTAGGTATATACTTATTGTGCATTTGTATACATATAACTTGATTATATTTGATCATATGGCTTATAAACTGATTATGGCATACATTTTGATTATTCAATAACATGTTGGTCCGTTTGGTTTCTCTGGGGACTTTCTAAAACTCCCTTGCATTCCTGAGCCTTTTCTCTCTACTCCTGCAACAATGTTTCTAATGGCATTTCTCTCAGCTTGTTATTGCTGTCTGTTGTCTGAATGTTCCAGGGGCCTTTTTTTATTCCCACAATAGCATACGGGTGTGGGCCACTTCCGGCAATGATGCGGCACTGCTGGCCTTCTTCTGGCCCGGACAAAATGGATGTGAGCCTGAAGTGGCCCACATGTAAAATAGCAAATATGGCCCAAATATCCCAAATCAAATGTGGGCCACCTTTGGCAAAGATGCGGTACTCTTGGCAATGTGTAATCTGGATGTGGCCCATGAGGTAAATGGTGAATATGGCCCAAATATCACAAAACAAATGTGGGCCACCTTTGGCAAAGATGTGGCAGTCGACAAAGACTAATCTGGGTGTAAACCGAGTGCCATCACTGGCCCAGATCTGGCAAACAGGAGCGGACCGCCCGAGTGCCATCACTGGCCCAGATCTGGCAAACAGGAGCGGACCGCCCAAGTGCCATCATTCCACGCGGTATGTGGGCCGGATGAACATGTCGGTGTGGGCCGGATTTGGGCCGCAGCAATTTTGCTATCTGGGCTACTTCAAGTATCAAACTTTACTGCCAGTCGCACATTGTGTTATTGACTATTGAAATGCTAATACATACCTTTCAGATGTTCAGGTGATACACTAAATACAGCCCTCACTTTATAAAGAACTACAGTTGAAGTCGGAAGTTTACATACACTTAGGTTGAAGTCATTAAATCTAATTTTTAACCACTCCGCAGATTTCATGTTAGCAAACTATTGTGTTGGCAAGTCAGTTAGGACAACTACTTTGTGCATGACACAAGTCATTTTTCCAACAATTGTTTACAGACAGATTATTTCACTTTTAATTCACTATATCCCAAGTCTAGTGGGTCAGAAGTTTACATACACTAAGTTGACTGTGCCTTTAAACAGCTTGGAAAATTCCAGAAAATGATGTCATGGCTTTAGAAACTTCTGATAGGCTAATTGACATTATTTGAGTCAATTGGAGGTGTACCTGTGGATGTATTTTTACCTTCAAACTCAGTGCCTCTTTGCTTGACATCATGGGAAAATCAAAAGAAATCAGCCAGCACCTCAGAAAGAAAATTGTGGACCTCCACAAGTCTGGTTCATCCTTGGGAGCAATTTCCAGATGCCTGAAGGTACCACGTTCGTCTGTACAAACAATAGTACACAAGTATAAACACCATGGGGCCACGCAGCCGTCATAGCACTCAGAAAGGAGACGCATTCTGTCTCCTAGAGATGAACGTGCTTTGGTGCGAAAAGTGCGAATCAATCCCAGAACAACAGTAAAAGACCTTGTGAAGATTCTGGAGGGAACAGGTACAAAAGTATCTATATCCACAGTAAAACGAGTCCTATATCGACATAATCTGAAAGGCTGCTCAGCAAGGAAGAAGCCACTACTCCAAAACCACCATAAAAAAGCCAGACTACAGTTTCCAACTGCACATGGGGACAAAGATCTTACTTTTTAGAGAAATGTCCTCTGGTCTGATGAAACAAAAATTGAATTGTTTGGCCATAATGACCATCATTATGTTTGGAGGAAAAAGGGTGAGGCTTGCAAGCCGAAGTACACCAACTCAACCGTGAAGCACGGGGGTGGCAGCATCATGTTGTGGGGGTGCTTTGCTGCAGGAGGTATTGGTGCACTTCATAAAATAGATGGCATCATGAGGAAGGAAAATCATGTGGATATATTGAAGCAACATCTCAAGACATCAGCCAGGAAGTTAAAGCTTGGTCGCAAATGGCTCTTCCAAATGGACAATGACCGTTGTGCTTCCGCCGATTTTTCAAAACCTCCTCCTACACCGTTCACAACATCGACACCATTCATACCTCATATTATACCTTTATACCCCCTCCAGGTTGCTATTACTTTTTACCTTTATACCATATACACCTTTTGAGATATTTGACATTTTATCGCCAAAAAATGAATGGGGGTCAATGGGCATGTGCAGTAGGCTAGCTCATGGTGAGAATGCTCAGTGTGAGCACTGAGCTGATTTTTAATCACTTAACGTTCTGTCAACAACCTTGGAAAAATGCCGACGAGAAATTCCATAGCTAACGACGTAGCCTACTTCCGTCTGCAACTGAAATGATCATACTCACTTTAGCTTTCCAAAATAATAATCATTGCCATTGGACTATAACTATAACAAATGCTGCATCAAGCGCAATGCACTCCTTCGCCACAGCTATTAGCCCTATCTACGGTGCTAGCCTAGTCGTCAATGTCCCAATTATAATAGCCTATTCATATTTCTTTGAAATTGTAAACAACTTTAAACCCTCAAAATTCCAATACAGGATTGCTGCAGAGTTGCTGCTTGTGCATACATCAACCAGTTGCACTGCATGATAAAATAGCCCAAACCCGTTTACAGCCATCTTGCCACAGTCAGACAATAACATGCATAAAATGTACCGTTTCTACAAACTACAAAAACGTTTGTTCCGATATAGGCTAGCCTATAGGCTATTATTAAAAAGTTGAAACTGTTACAAATAAACATTCGGTATATTTTCCTTTGCGTAGGCGCGCCTACCCAATGTAGCGTTCATATTTTTTTCAACAAATCTCTGATAAACAGATTAAAGGTTGTATCAGCGATTTTGGGTGGAAACATAAATGATCACATTCATCTGATTTTTCCTCACGATCCGCTAGCTGCCCGCCCCATAAGCAGGCCGTCAAAAAACCGCGTCTCTGTAGGCAGCCTATGCTCCGAGATCGTACACAAAAACAATGGTACTACCAACTACTCAAAACCAAAATAAACAGTATTCCAACCAATCACAATGATCTGCACAAACGCTAATACTCTTATCTCGCTGAAATCTTGACGGATTTACAAACGGTTTGGTTTCTTACAAACGTTATTAACGTGGTTATAATTCTGGATGCTTGAACACTATTTTTTAAAACATAACATAATTATTCATAAGTATGTTTGTTTGGGATTTCGCTTCAGAAGTGACGTCACGTTTGTGCAGATCATTGTGATTGGTTGGAATACTGTTTATTTTGGTTTTGAGTAGTTGGTAGTACCATTGTTTTTGTGTACGATCTCGGAGCATAGGCTGCCTACAGAGACGCGGTTTTTTGACGGCCTGCTTATGGGGCGGGCAGCTAGCGGATCGTGAGGAAAAATCAGATGAATGTGATCATTTATGTTTCCACCCAAAATCGCTGATACAACCTTTAAGGAACCAAATATCCTACCTCGTAATGATTCTACAACTGGTTTTTGTTGTTGAAGAGATTCTCTTCTTCCATTTTGCCACTGCCCAGCAACGTTGATGTTTCCACAGCGCTATCGCACTCGCGGCTGTAATAGCATACGTTGCTGTTATGCAAAAACACACGTAACGTTACTTTTTAAGGTATAGCCTAAAAACTATCTAGTAGGGAGAGAAAACCCTCATACTGTGGCGAGAAAAAACTCCCTGATGGGAAGAAATCTTGAGAGGAACCCGGCTATTGGGGGGATGCCCATCCTCCGCTGGCCTATGGGTTGATTATTTCATAGGGGGGTATTCTAGTCTGATGACTCCGTCATGTACAGATCAGCAGTGGCAGGTGGGGGGCGCCTAGCTGGTCTTGGGCTGGAGCTAGGAGGGGGGGCGGGGGGGAGGGCTCGGGAAACTTGGGCTAGAGCTCCGGGCAGGTGCCCAGAGCAGGGAAGAGGAAAAAATAAAAAACATTGTTAGGGGGTTCAGATGGTAGCAGAACAAGCAGAGCAGGAGGGACAGAGGTGCCTGCGTGCGATAAGGAAGCCCCGGCAGAATAAGGCTATGGCAGCATAGCTAAGGGCTAAACAGAGGCAGGGACCAATACAGCCATGAGGGCAGGCTTGAGACAGTCACCACCAGACCATGACCGGTCCAGGTTAACACAGCACTACCAATAATGATCCAGTGACAGCACTGACTGCTCAGTCCACCAGAGACTCTATAGCTTATGCCAGCCACCCACTCCTGCCCCTCAACTATAGGACAGACTAAAAAGATGGGTTTTAAGCCTAGCTTTAAATAAACTGATAGTGTCTGCAGCCCGAACATGAGTAGGCAATTTGTTCCATAGGAGAGGAGCACGATAGGAAAAGGCTCTACCACCTATGGTACTTTTAGCTATTCTAGGAATAACAAGGAGGCCTGCGCCCTGCGAACGGAGCGTTCGTGAGGGATTATAAGGGAAAAGTAAATCACTTAAATATAAGGGGGCAAGCCCATGTAAGGCTTTAAAGGTAAGTAACAGAATAGTCTATTCGAAATTTGACTGGCAACCAGTGAAGTGAAGCTAACACTGGGCTGATGTGTTCAAATCTCCTAGTTCTTGTGAGAATACGAGCTGCTGTATTTTGAATTAGCTGAAGCCCTTTCAGAGAGGAATTTGCACATCCAGACAAAAGAGCATTACAGCAATCTAAGCTTTTCAGCATCATGTAGGGACAGTATTTTTTGAATTTTTGAGATATTCCTCAAGTGATAGAAAGCAACCCTAGAGATGTCTTTAATGTGTGTATCAAATACGAGATCTGGATCAAATGTAACACCAAGATCTTTAATGACAGCACTTGAAGTGATTGAAATTCCATCAATGTTAGGCATATAGCCAGATAGTTTGCATCTCAGGGACTTGGGCCCCACTACCATTACCTCTGTCTTATCAGAGTTTAGCAAGAGAAAGTTATGGGTCATCCATTCCTTTATATCTATAAGACAAGCTTCCATCTTTGACAGCTGGACAACTTCATCAGGCTTGACTGATAGATACAGCTGGGTGTCATCTGCATAGCAGTGGAAGTTAATACCATGTTTACGAATGATTTGTAATAGAGAGAAGAGCAAAGGCCCAAGGACAGATCCTTGTGGTACTCCATATCTAACCCTAGACTTATAGGAGGAGTCATTGTTATGCCGCCAAATGCCGTCTATGCTTCCCGTCTCTGATCCAAATCCAAATGCTGTCACGTAACATTATGTTGTATAAGTTTCAAAATAGGCTACAATTGAATTGCTAACAAAGCCTATTTTTAACGCTGTTCAAATTTTTTGCCTATGTTTTAGCTAAATGCTCATCTAGCCTACTAATCACTCCATTCAACATTATTCAACGAATTCTGATTTATGTCTTAATAACGTTAGCACAGACAACTTCCTAACAAAACATGACAAAAGCATAAGCCAGCTAGGCTACTGTGGTTAAGCTACCAGGAAAAACAAAGGTGCATGAAAATGCCAAGGTGACAGGTGCCAGTAGACTAAGTTAGCAAAATGCAATCGATTATGACATAGCTACAGCAAATAAACTATCCGCTACACATGATTGGGTTATAATCTCAAATTTATGCGAGTCAACAACGTTAAACTAAGTTACTATTAGCCAAATGATAGCCTATGTTTAATTATTGCTTTAGATAGCTGCATGCTAGGTAGGCTGAATAGAACGCTGAATTCAGCAAAGGACATGTGGTTTGGTTTTCACAAAATGGTGCGATCTGTAATCAGAATCAGAGTTCGTTTAATAAAGTGGAGAAATCAGTAGATGAGCATTTGGTTAAAACCTAGGGAAAAATTGTATGAACCCATATTTTTCTACAAACACAACTACGACTCTGTCCGAATAGTCAGAATCAGCACACACTAGCCTACTATTTGAGTATGCCAGTTGAGTATACTTTCTTTTGAAAAGCTGTTAAATTAGGCCTTATCTGCGTGGCCAAATTGAGTGTTCTCAATATCCGCAGATGATATAGCCAAAGAGTGTAAAAGAAACTGATATAGCCTAGGCTACTTATGTTCAGGTTTATATGGAGGATATTTCGCATACTGCATGTCACTGCAGTATAGACTACAGTAAGCAGTATGCTAGTACACAGGACGCAGTAAATTGGGCATTCACAATGCCTTCCTCTACAACACTGTTATGACCCAACAATACTATCCCAGATGATTTGACATTACCTTTTTGTGCTTTTATCACAATTCATTGTTCATTACTTCTTTGTATCACTTCCAGGTTCTTTTGACTACTTACCACAAAATAGGCTACATCAACATATTTTAACACTTTCACCTTCACTAGATCCTTTTATACTGCATTAGCAGTTCATACCATTTCCACCTTTTATTTACCACCTCACACTATACCATATTACCATCTTTCTATGCCATTTCCAGCCATTGATATTTGTGAAGCAACCACACCTACAATTTCTTTAGGAATTGCTAATCTAGTTCTCTCTACTATTATTCTGACATTTCACATTCTTAAAATAAAGTGGTGATCCTAGCTGACCTAAGACAGGGAATGTTTACTAGGATTAAATGTCAGAGATTTTGAAAAACTGAGTTTAAATGGATTTGGCTAAGGTGTATGTAAACTTTCGATTTCAACTGTACATGCGTTCATGTTGAAGGTTTTATTTTAAGGAATTTAAAAAAAGCAAATGTTGAAAAACATCCCTTAGAGAGTAATGGGCCAAGTAAAACAATTTCATCAAGAAAAGTCAAATGAGTATAATGCATTCTGCACAGGTGCAGATTTGACAGCAAAGGAAAAGGCGCACTAGAATGGCATGCATTGTCTGAAAAGGATTGGATGAATCTGAGGATTGCAGGTACAGTACATCCTTCCCTCACTGCTTTGACATTAAGTTACTTTAACGAAAAGAAATAAATTATCTTAACAAAACAGTCAAATACACAGAAACCCAACACAGAAGTACAGTGGCAGAGTGAGCTTCCCCTTGGCTATCACGGTGCTCCTTATAAAAGGAGCTCCAACAGCTGGTGCCAATCCTGCAATCAAACAGAACAAACACAATGAACAAACGACACAAGCCACATGCCACCAGGTAGAGGGCTGGGGATGCAACGCATGCAAATACTTTTGGCTGCGCATGCACGTAAAATAACACCCATTATTTGGGATCTTAGTGAATTAACATTTCTCGTAAACCTTGTATAATCCCTTGTATTATACCTCTGTGAAAGAGGACCTAATTGTTCCTAAAGACTCAGGTGTGCTTAAAAGTAAAATATGTAAACTAAAATAAATAAATACAAATATGTACTTTATATAAAAGTAAAATATGAATGGGAATATACTTCAATTAGGTTTTGTTTGTTACTATCTCAATAATAGATTTACTATTTCAGTAAAATATTTATTTTTATGAAGAACCTTTTTTTCTTTTTAGATTAGTTGTTTCACATATTTTGAATGTAAGGTCATGCTGAAAAATGACAATTAAAATTTTTATAGCCTTTTTTGCTCATATTTTCCAGGGTTACCAATAATTCTGGTGGGCACTGTATATGTATTTTAGCACAAGTAGGTTATTTGTATTGCTTCCAAAAAGATTTTTTGTTATTTAACAAAGGGGTCGGGAATATGCTTGTTGTCATCATGCACAAATTCATTTCACAGAAGCATCATTTGGAGGCAATCATGAACATTTCATTATCTCAACATGATTTCACCATTAAAAAAAATAATATATGCACATCATTATTAACAGCAGGTCATGCTGCATCCTCTCAGGGTCTCTTTCACTATCTGACAACTGAAATTCAGCATGGAAAGTTTGTTCATGGTAATTTTGTCGGGATGGAGAAAAAAAACATGAAACAGGCATTCGCATAGGTTTTCTCTCCCATGTGTGACACCCCAGGCTGATCTGAGGTCTTAATTTCTAGCTCACTACACTGATTTGTTTTGCCCAAGTGACCTGTGCAGTGTGGGTCAGTCCTGTGCAAAACAGGTGGGCTTTGTCCAACACCGTGGGCCAGTGTGATTTAAAACATTCTGGAATGTTCTTACACAGCCCAGCAGGTCACACCACACCTGCTTTAGCCTTACAGGACTAATTTATAATCTCATACCAGATTTCCTTTTCTGTAGACAGCAGGCAGGTTGACTGAACTGCAGCCAAAATCAACTTAATTACATGCAATTAAAAGATAATGTACTAAGAAGCACTTTGTGGAACTAGACTGATGTGTAATGTTCCGCTCCCTTCCTGTCCGTTTTCCGTGTTTTCCTGTTTTCCCTCCGTGTCATGTTGGATCCCTTTGTCCGTGTTTTCCCCTCTGCCGCGGACTAGGCATGTCCTTCCCTGTCTTGTTTGTCTGGTTGTTTTGGTTTACTTCCGCCTTTCACTCCCTCCCCCTCGTTGCATGCATTTTCTCACCTGGTGTCTTGTAATCACTCCCGGTTTATGTTCACACCTGTTTCGTATTTTGTCACATTAGTTAGCCCTATATAGTCTTTCGGCTGGCTGCCAGTCGGCGCCAGTTCGTTAACTATCATCACTTGGTGTAGTGCTTGACTCGTTAACTGGTCTCCCCGTGTAAACTATTCGCGTGTTTGTGGAATGTGTTTCCCGTACAGCGTATAGTCCCTTGCAAACTACAGTCTGGTAGTTTACCTCCCGCACAATTCCTGTCATTATTGTGTTTGCTAACTTGTTTCCCTTCTCCTCCATCCAACCCTGCTCCCTATCTCCCGTGGCAGTGTTTGTTTTCCCCGTGTTTGTTTGTGTGTGTTGCGGTACCTCCACCTCCAGCGCGTGTAGGCTCCGGGGTGATTCGCTACCTGGCTACCCTCCAGCTGTTCCTGTCCGACCGAGGAAACCACCCAGTTCTTCGGCGCCGGCTCCTGGAGCTCTGGAGACGGTCAGCTACCTCCGGACCTACCGCAGCTACGCCACACCACTCTGCCCTGCCGTGCTTCCGCAAAACCTCCCGACTTCCAAACCCTTCACCTCCGTGAGAACCTCCCGGTCTTTCCCGTGCCTTCCCTTGCACTAACCCTCCTCTGTTTTTGTTTTTCTTTACCGGTGCAGTCAGCCCGGTCCAGTCCTGCCCTGCCGTAGTGAGTCGCTCCCCTGCCAGTTCCAGTCCAGTCCCGGCGTGAGTGTTACAGGCACTCGCTCAAGTCCAGTTCCGGTTTGGAACATTCCGTTCCAGTACCTGTACCCGTGTGGACCTCCCGGTCCAGTCCAGTCCAGTCCAGTTTCGGTTTGGAACATTCCGTTCCAGTACCTGTACCCGTGTGGACCTCCCGGTCCAGTTCAGTCCAGTCCAGTTCCGGTTTGGGACAATTCCGTTCCAGTACCTGTTTCCCGTGTGGACCACCCGGTCCAGTTCCAGTCCAGTCCAGTTCCGGTTTGGAACAGCCCGTTCCAGAACCTCCAGTCCAGCTCCGGCTTGGAGCAGCCCGCCCCGGGCTTCCAGGCGCAAGATCTCCTAATTCTGTGTGTGTGTTGCCTTTCCTGTACAGTGTTGGGACTACCCCAACACTTAAATTATTAAATACCATCTTTTGTGAAATTCTGTCTCCTGGTCGTTGCACTTGGGTTCGTCCCGTACACAGATTCGTAACATGATGTGTACTGGTGTGATTGAGCTCAGGGTACCAAATAGATCATGATATATGGAGGCTATTGTAACATTATTTGAGACTAATGAGAAGTGATTTTGAGTGAGCTGAAGATATAATTACTGTATCCTGCCCTGTCTTGTTCAATGAGGCTTGGTCCTCTAGGGAGACAGCTATTTCCACTAGGTAATGGAAAGCAGTACTGGGTGAATGATCAAATAGTCTGTGCAATGGTACGCTATACTTTCAAAAGGCATGAAAAAGCAAAATCCCATGTCTCGTTCCGCAAGGGTGTAATGAGTTTAAAAAGCTAATTATTCCTAGAAATTGATTTTCTTAGTTGGAGCCACACTTTTCCCAGTTCCCATTCATATATCTGTCTCATCCTCAAAAATATAGAGCATCATCACAAACATTCACATGTATAAGCTGACGTGAATGTGGTGCAATAGTCACTCCTGAACAACCAATACACAAAATATTAGCCAATGAAAATTCAAACCTATAAATGTATATATTTTCAGACTTCATAATCATATTTTCATGAGTTCTTCCTGTGTACCGTATGTGTCAGGACCCATGCTTCAGATACATGGTTCAAAATTTTACTTTTTGACTTTTGTAAGTACAGAATCAGAGCTACAAAATGAGGTATCACTTGAGGAGATTGAGTAAATATTTATTGAGATATGATTGTCTGAATATTGTGATTTTGCACAACACAGTTTTGAGAAAACTGGCTTTAAAGATTTTGTTGTGAATTCTGCCCTTTCTCATCTTAAAATACACCCTTAAACCAGGAACTATTTTATGAAATTGTTATATTTGTGTAGTCCATAACCCAGTGCTTGCTATGATTTTGAATAAGTTTGATTATAATAGTGTTTAAACCATAAATTTGTTTAAACCCTGATCCTTTTTAATTCTTCCACTTCCCTAATGGCAGAATTCCCTTCCCTTAACTTCAAAACATTAATAACTGCTATCCCTATTGAAATATAGTAATAATACTTCAAGAAGTGTCCATACATTTTGATAGCCCTCATCAACAGGTAATTGCTTCTTGCCAGGTAGCTATCTCACAATATCTTGCATATGAATGCTTGGAGGAAAAATGGCTGCTGGCTCTCTCTTTTGTCTCCCCCAAAACTAATTTGCATCTGAATCTTGGAGGACTTAATGGAAGATTAAAGGTGGAATGTGTCAATACCCCCCCTTTATCTATGATGTGACTGTTTGACATCAGTGAAATGATTGAAGTTAACTGAATGTGGCAAACTCTTGAATACTGAGTTTGAGGGAAAAGAGCTTTATTCACAAGCATTATAGTTAAACCACCCTAAGGCGTTGTGAGAATTCAGATCAGTGTCATAGTAGAACATTAAGGGGAGGTACCACCCATGTATAGGGAGAAAAAATTATTTTTATCCTATCATAATGAAATTTTACCAGTTGAATTTACACATAAATATAAGACATTTTTGCAATATGACTTGTGATTCTTCAGTTTTTGAGATGGCCAAATAATAAATAGCCTAGTAAAAAATATCATAATTTACGCATTAAACCAATCACATTTCGTAGTCAGCTGATGATTTCAGAGTAAGTTTCTCTATTTTAAGTACCTCAATATTTGGTAATTTATAGAGCATTTTGTCAAAATATAGTTTTTTCACTTCATTATTCCAAAAAAACTATATACATGTGAAATAAATGCATTTTTTGCCTGTTTTAACAGCTAAAATACCACAAAAAATTAAAAAGCTGTTTTATAACTGTAAATTACTGGTCATTTCATCAAGGAAGCTGTATGTGAAATGTCATGCCTGTACCTTCTACCAAACTTCAGAAAACATGTTTGGCATATGGGTAATATGTAATTTTGAGAAAATGTCCGTTAAAAGATTTGCAACTAAAAAAAAGTGTTTACCCACAAATGTGACCAGTTATTTGTATTTAGCCCTCTGTCATCATGACGGTATAGGAAATAGTCAAATAGGGTCTAGCCAGCTATACAGTCCAGGAAATAAGCTTTCCAACGATATCCCACTCAATCAGTTCAGTCCTAAAATCGTACAGGCAGAATACCATGAAATATACTCACAGAAGCTAACTTTATACGCTGTGTACTTAGCAAAGGTGGTATGTAATCATTACATTACATTAGTTATTTGGCAGACGCTTTTATCCAAAGCGACGTACAATAAGTGCATATTGAAGGTCATTGATGTGAGTACAAAGCAGATCCGACAAAGCACAACTTTCTCACAATGTAGGAGCCATCCCTAGTAATGAACATAGAACACGGTCAGCTATACATTGTTAACTATAAAATAACAAAAAACACATAGAAAATAGAAAACAAGCAAAAAAATAAAAATAAAAATACAGGAAGCAAGTACTATAGAATTGGCCCTATATAGGTAGTTTAGTCGAGGTGGAGTCTGAAAAAGTGCGTTTTCAGACCACGACGGAAAACAGACAGTGTTTCAGCTGAGCGCAGCGGAGTGGGGAGTTCATTCCACCACTGGGGAGCTAGGATGGAAAAGCTCCGCAGTCGGGACGAGCGAGAGCCGTTAACACGGAGGGAGGGAAGTGCAAGTGCAGCAGCAGAGCGAAGTGGTCGAGCAGGAGTGTAGTGCTGGATTAAGTCCTGTAGGTAGGAGGGGCCTGACCTTTTGGCTGCAGTGTAGGCCAGGGTCAGAACATTGAACCTGATCCTGGCCACGATCGACAGCCAGTGGAGTGACCTCAGCAGGGGCGTGACGTGTGAGAACTTCGGGAGGTTGAACACAAGCCGAGCAGCCACATTCTGGACCAGTTGTAGGGGCAGAATGGCGCAGACTGGTAGGCTTGCGAGAAGGGAGTTGCAGTAGTCCAGACCAGGTGAAACTGGTTCCAACTAGTTATAATTAGCAACACAAAAGAGAGGTAGTTGGCCCAATTACAGCGAGCAAGCTACCGACTGACTGCAAACAATTCAAAATAAACTAAGCTACCGAGTGACTCCAATCTGTTCAATTAACTAACAACAGCTGAAAGCAATGAAAAAAGATACGCTTATCTGAATCCGAGTGTAGCCTAGACGATCTACGACACAGCAAGATGCACTCTAATCATCTAAATGAACTATTTTTGATAATTATTGACCATTATTTTGTAAATTTTGTTGTAAGATTTGGTCACTTTTATTGAGAAAAAATTAAGTTCAACACTCAATTAGAATTCTATACATCAGTAGAGCCCAATTTAGTGAAATGATGTAGCCTAGACACAACAACGGTTTGGAAAAATGACATATTCATAATCATAGCCAATAAAACATGTGAATAATAGAAACAATAATTTGGATAATATGAGGGATAATATGGCTTAATCTTAATCAGAGGAAATGATAATTATGTGATGGCTAAATATAGATGCCCAAAGTCCATTAAAGAAGGTTAGTTTGTGTTATGGGTTAATGACACGCTATATTATGTGGTTAGTTTGTTTCATCAGTCTCAGAAAGATAATGTTTTAACAGTGTAAAACAATAAGGTCAGGGAAATTGGCTATTCCCAACCAACACACGCATAGCAAAACAAAATAGGCTACAATAGAAACCAGAAACCAGCAGTAAAATGACCTTAAATGCGTATTACAAGTTTTATGCTAGCCTATGAATTGATCAGTGCTAAATAAAATGCGTTCAATACTTAACGGTAACAAGGTGAAGGCCAGTCGCAATTCCATTAAGTGACGTCAGCTGGTCCAAGGTCCCGACAGGTGCATGGACTCCTGGGAGACTTCTTCACCAAAGTCGGGGTTGCGACAGGGTTCCAGTCAGGCGAGATGCAGGTCTGGGTTTCAGTGGTGCGCCTGGTAAGGTAAAGGCCTCGATATACTCCAGTTTCGTACGTGTATGTATCTGCGTATGCGAACGGCATTATTCACATACTCCACTGCGTACTTTATGTCTAAATGGTTGTTTAAAAGTTATGTCCACTAGGAGGCAGGTCAGCAACAAAAATTCACCGCCATTGTGTACTACGACTTCTTCGCTGTTTCCTGTTTCCATCTCCTCGTCAGAGGATCTTTGGTATACTGCCCCACGATTTCTGTTGGTATTGCACCTTGCGTATGCATATGGACACTCAAGGCCTAGGGAGACTTGCACAAAGGACGCACCAAACGAATGCAGGATACGTGCGGCAGCCATCCTGCGTATGCGCACACGTACTTAGCGTGAAGTATATTACGGCCTTTAGACAACGTCTTTACCATCAGAGCAACGACGGTAAAGTTTGATGGGTTTTTATGGTGAAAAGTCACTGACGCGACGGAACCCCACGTGCGTTCCTTGACAGACATGTTTGAACACGCGAAAGTTTTGTTTGGGACTCGAGCATTTAAGGTGAGTCAAAGTTCTTGTGTGTGGCAGGCTCTGGAGGTGAAGGTAGATTTGATATTCAGGAATGCGATTGTGGTATTAACTCAATTTTGATCACATAGTGATTTTGTTACATTTTTTCCCTCTCCTGTGAAATGGTCATTTGTGAGACATGTATCTCAACCTCACACCGAGTCACATATGTTCCGTTCCGCTTTTGACCAAAAGTGTACTATGGAAAATGTCAATGGTGAGAGCTTTCCATTCTGTCTTAGGTACAAATGATCATGATGTAATAGTTGTATTTTTTATTTTTATCTAAAGCAGGGGTGCACAAACTGGGTCATGACCCAAACTATGAACAAAGTGTTAGTATTCATTAATTTTATTCTGTGTTTGTACAATTAAATAGAAAAAAAAATTAAACCACTTAAAACACAATTTTGCTGTTTACATTCAACTGTGTTTCATATGATCACATATGATTTATTTAATCTTGACCTTGGCGCTACATAAGATAGTTAACGGCTTTAGCTAATCATCCCAATCCAGTCTTTTTGTGCTTTTGACATAAGAAAATCTGTAGGCTGTTGAAATATTGGCTGTATTGCAATATTAGCTAATTTGTTTTAAGTATCCTACTGGGAAAAGTGGCTAATCGGCTACATCCCAGCAAAAAGAGACGCACTGACGATGAGTGTAACATTTTAATAGGTGTAGCCTAATATTTTATCCTACAGTTGTCCGTCTGGCAGCTTTGAGCACTTTACCCTTACTATGCTTCATTGATAAAGCCTAATGCCCTATTTGCAATGGACTAGTATTACCTGAGGACCTGATTTGTAGGCTAATAAATGCAGGTCGTCTGTGATCTTAATCCCGCGCGAATCTGCGAAGTACGTAATTTGTAAAGTAAAAAGTGCACCACAAATTAGGCTACCATATTTCGCAAAACACAGGGTCATCTGATAGTATTAGTATTACATCTTATAGTGTAAATCAGCATCTCAGTAATTTGGGGTGATATTTTTTTCTTGCAAGGATACGTTGTTTTTCCACGTCTTTTTCTGCATCTTTCCAGGTCAAGAATTATGGAGGCTGCAGTGGAAATTATTAATTTTGGGTGCGGTTCTTATGCCAAAAGTTTTTAAATGTAGGCCTACTCCCGAATTTACTAAATTGAAAGGGAATTGCATCCAACCCTGTAGCCACCGTCAACGCACTTCACTGTCCTTCGCTCCGATCGTCAGAGAGAAAGCACCGGGAAAACAAAGGGAGGTGGTGTTTGTTTTCTCATAAATAAGAGCTGGTGCACAGACACTGTGATTATTAACAAAACGTGCACTGCTAATCTTGAGTGTTTAGCAGTCAAATGTCGTCCTTTTTATCTTCCTAGAGAGTTTTCAACTGTTTTTTTATATGCTGTTTACATTCATCCTCGGGCTGACGCCTCGAGTGCCTTAAATGAACTGGCTGACATTATACATAAACATGAGCACTCCCACCCGAATGCAGTGTTCATAGCAGCCGGGGATTTTAATCACTGTCATCTTAAATCTGTTCTTCCAAACTATCACCAGCATGTAAAGCACCCCACAAGGGGTAGCAAAACCCTAGATAACTGTTACAGTAATGTCAAGGCCGCCTATCGGTCCCTCCCTAGACCGGCTTTTGGTAAATCTGACCACCTATCTATGCTTCTCCTGCCAACATACATACAGAAGAATAGAGTGGTCAAACCGGTCGTGCGTTCCATTCAATGCTGGTCTGAAGACGCTGAAATACATCTACAGGGGTGCCTTGACTCCACAGATTGGAATGTTTTTAAA
This sequence comes from Synaphobranchus kaupii, assembly GCA_029718625.1. NCBI lineage: Eukaryota > Metazoa > Chordata > Actinopteri > Anguilliformes > Synaphobranchidae > Synaphobranchus > Synaphobranchus kaupii. The sequence goes on along the minus strand of CM056377.1, from coordinate 98,423,175 downwards.
TCTGAGGATCTCGACCAATACTGTGACTCTGTAACCGGATATATTAACTTTTGCATTGACTCATGCATCCCACGCAAAGTAGTCAAGCAATACTCTAACCAAAAACCATGGCTCAACACTGACGTCAGAATCAAACTAACTGAACGTGCTAAAGCTTTCAAATCTGGGGACGCCACAAGATACAAACTGGCTAGATTTGCGCTGGAGCGGTCAATAAAAGCCGCCAAGCGCTCTTATGGAGAACGGATCGAGGGTCATTTTAGGGAGAACGACCCCCGTCGTATGTGGCAGGGCCTGGGTGCTGTGACCTCCTACAAACCAAGGAGCCAGGCCACCGAAGCAGATGACCCTTCTCTTCCTGATGCACTGAACCTGTTTTATTCTAGGTTTGATGTCCTGAACACTGAGCCACCTGTTTTTATTCCCTCCAACCCCAGTGACCAGTCTGGGCTGTCTGTGTCACAACAGGAGGTTCGTGTGGTTCTGTCCTTGCCCCTGTGCTCACTGACATTTTTAACATGTCACTACAACGCCGCCTTGTGCCTAGAAGCTTTAAGGAATCTATAGTAGTCCCAGTGCCTAAAAGATCACCTGTAACATGTCACAATGATTACAGACCGATTGCACTAACATCAGTTTTAATGAAATGCCTAGAGCGTCTAGTGCTGGACTACATTAAATGTCAGATTCCTTCCTCCTTTGATCCTTGGCAGTTTGCTTATAGGAAAAACAGATCAGTTGAGGATGCCATTTCCTTAGCCTTGAACTCTGTCTATGAACACCTTGATAAAAGCAAATCCTATGTCAGAATGCTTTTTATAGACTATAGTTCTGCTTTTAACACGATCATTCCCTCACTCCTGTTGTGCAAACTGCAAAGTCTTGGTCTGTGTGATGCTGTCTGTGAATGGATTTTTAGTTTTTTAATTTTGAGACCTCAAAGAGTCAGGATTGGTACTACTCTGTCTGATACACTTGTTTTGAGTACTGTCTCGCCTCAAGGCTGTATTCTTAGTTCCTTCTTGTTTACTCTCTTTACGCATGATTGTTTCACTCACTACCTCAACAATCTGATAGTTAAGTATGCCGATGATACTTCCGTCATTGTTTACTCTCTTTACGCATGATTGTTTCACTCACTACCTCAACAATCTGATAGTTAAGTATGCCGATGATACTTCCGTCATTGGGCTTATAAACTCAAATGACGAGACTAACTACAGACTAGAGGTACAAAATTTAGTTAGGTGGAGCGAGGCCAACAACCTCATCCTAAATGCCTCAAAAACAAAGGAGCTAGTCTTTGATTTCCGCCGAACAAAGGCACCCCATCTCCCCATTAAAATAAATGGCACCGAAGTCGAGATGGTCAAGAGTATTAAATTTCTTGGTGTCACTATTTTGGACGACTTAAGCTGGCACGCAAATATCAAAACAATTGTTAAAAAGTCCCAGCAACGGCTCTTCTTTCTAAGAAGACTCAAAGATTTCACCCCAAACAGCCAGATTTTACTTAATTTCTATCGTTGCATAATTGAGAGCGTTCTTACTAGCTCCTTCACTGTATGGTTTGGTAATCTCACTGTCAAGGAGCGAAAATCCCTAAATAGAGTAGTGCGCCTTGCTAGCAAGATGACTGGTGTTATTCAGCCGGCCTTAGAAGAGCTCTACAGCTCGAGACTTTTGTCCCGTGCCTCCAGTATTGTTAGGGACACCTCAGGTCATCCGGCCACCAGCTTCTTTGATCTACTCCCCTTGGGCAGACGCTACCGCTCTATCAAATGCTCCACTACTCGTTTTGCAAACAGTTTCTTCCCGAGTGCAGTGCGTAGTCTAAATGATCATAATTCTAAATATTAGATCCATGCACTCTGTCTAGTTTATCTAGACCATGCTTTATTTATTCTCTGTTGTTTTTCTTTAGTATAAGATGTCTTATACTGTAATCCATGCAATTCTGCTATTTATTATGCATATGCACTTTATTACTGTGCACTTTAATAACTTACACGTTAAATCCAGATGATGATTCTTGGGCTCTCCGCATGTGTATCTGTCCTCTTTTATTTTCTATTTATTATGTGTTTTTATCTTAATGCCTTATATGTTGTCGGTGTGATTTGTAGTGTTTTTATGCTCTGTTTTAGCTCTTGCACCCGAATTCCAATGTAGTTTACTCTGCAAATGGCAAATAAACTGACTCTGACTCTGACTCTGACCAATCTGCATACCCTGCCTTAAATGTGCAGAAATAACTCATAACTCTTTGTGAACTGACAATGTGGAAGTAATGTTACATTTCAATCATATTCGATGAAAATCCGTGGGGTTTGATCAGAAGGCTACATTCGAGTGAAAGACAGACATTGTTTATTTATTCCTAAATCACATGCGGTCCCCAGGTAATACTAGTCCACTGCGAATAGGGCATAAAATTCTGTTAGTTTCACTATTCTTTTTGTGATTAATTGCCTGCTAGTTTCAGTAAATTTGTCCCATCATTTAGCTTTTATGTATCAAAAACATGGCTATTGTCAGCAGTTTAAAAATGAATTGTTAATGAATTAAAATGACATTAGTTTGGGTCGCGAAAAGTATGGATTGATATCCTTGTATCATCACTGAAAAAGTTTATGCACCCCTGATCTGAAGAATATTGCAGTAGTGTGAATCACTATTACTCATTATTCATAACCTGTAAACCAAATAAAGTGCAATAACGTTGAGTTCATTTGAAAAGAAATGCATTAAAGGAAATTGCCTCGGATGGAAGTCGAAACAAACAGCATAATCTCCAAACAAATATGAGACAATGAGTCAGGACTTGTGAATGTAAAAGGATTTAAGTGATACCATCCTTTGTACAATAATGAATGTTTATCTGTCTGTCTCCTATCTATGTGACCTATTCTATGTGGTCCCAATAGATAGTTTGCATTGTCTGTGAAGGCATATCAATACGTAGAATCTTAACCTTTTTTTCATAGTATCGCATGGGATTTGGAAACCATTCTATATTGACCTTTTACAACCGTCATGACAATATGAGTGAACGCCCTTTGGTGCTGAGCTAGATTGTCTTCAGATCCCTAAGGAAATTAACTCCAGTATCAATGTTTGCCTGCTGTCATGGGTTTAAAGAAGTTATATATGAAGGTTCCAACAGTGCACTGAATGCAGTCATTGTGAACAGGTATGATTTTATGTTCCTGTTATGTTAAGTCAAATCATGCACAAAAGGGAACGTATTCAGGGAGTCAAAGAACATATCGCCAGTGACTTGACATTTTTTGTTTTCAGTCTTCTTTGAATGAATGAATGCAGCAAAACGAGACAATTTAATGATTTTTTTCTTAATAAATAATAAATTCATAAACTTAAACAATGTTAGGAGGATGTATACATTATAGTCGGTTGATATAGTTGCCTTTTCAGTTTAAATGAAAGGGGACATTAATATCACCTGTTTTAGTGTCGGACTCTGTTTGGGGTCTTACATTTGAATAGGTTCCTATGGGCAACAATACACTGATTCATCTTTAATGAGCAGTTATTTAATGGCATGCACCTATGTCATACAGCATTCTGGTAATTATATTTTCAGAACTAAAAATGTGTTTCTTCAAAGAAATAACATCACCGTGTGTTAATCTGATCTAATGAAAAAGCCACAACTGTGGAGGGGATGGGAAGGCTTGTGTCTTCAGTCTGGATGACTTCAGTGGAAAGCTACCCTTGGTACCCTGCTAGCCCAGATGGTTATCAGGTGGAAATCTTCACACCTTAAAAACGTTCCATAACTGCTCCTGAGCAACTACATTCTGTCTCCTACCATTTATCATCCACCCCATAATGTCTAGAAGAAATATGCTGCTGGAAATGCCATCCTTCATGCGAGTCAAAAGTTGAAGTTCCCATTTGTTTTGTGGACATAAAGTTCCTCTAATTCTATTGAAAACCCACAAGGTTGTGAGACCCATGCTTAAACCCCTAAACCAAGAGGACAGCACATTTTTGGCATTGACCAAATATTCTTTAATAAACATTTAGCAATGTATAGTATTCAAATCCACCAGCTCCCTTTCATTTTAAATAAAAATGAAACGTATCTTTTTGATTTCAGATTTTTCCATCAGCATCATCGGGTACATTCTTCACCCTATTAATCTATTTATTTCAACAGGAAGTTTTTTTAAATTTTAATTACATTGCCCTCCATAATGTTTGGGACAGACACATTTTTCTTGATTTGGCTATGTACGCCATAATTTTAGATTTGTTATAAAACAATTCACATGGGGTATTTTATACATTTTGGTGAAGAAATTACAGCACTTTTTATACATAAGCACACCCCCACCCTCCATTTCAGGGCACCATAATGGACAAATGGCTTCACAGGTGTTTCTAATTAGTCAAATCAGACTAGTATAACAGACAAAAAATGGCAGCAGCTGATATTGCAAGTAAGACACCTGCTAGCTAGTTGGATTAGCTAACATAGCTAAATATCTAATGGCCTATAAATCACTTTGTTTTTTTTAAAAAGCCACTCTTGGAGGAAATTGTGTCAAGCAGCTTGGATCAGACCTGGGCCGAACTTTGTGAAACCAATGAAATGGAGCATTTCAATTTTAAATTTAAATAAACATAGAATTTAAATGAAAGTATTTTAGACATGTTTGTTCAAAACACAAGAATAGCAAACAGCACCATGTAGCATCACGTCAGTGCTGGGACAGTAACATTTTAATCAACTGCATGATGATGCTATGCACATTTCAAACATATTGAAATTGTTGATGTAATCACTGAAAAAAGAGGCCATTTAGGATCTTGAATAACACCACATTTAACTCTACTTAAATGTTCAATGAAAATAAACAGGCAGTATTTTGGGTGTCCTTATTTCTCCACAGGGAGATAGAGCCAGCAGGTTCAATAGGTGCACCAGGGGGCCCAATCATCAGACCCTTTCAGACCCAGTCTCTCTGCGAGCCCCTACATTATTTTTGTGGGCTCAGCACCGTGTTTGCTATTCTTGTGTTTATTTCTCATTACCGAGCTATGGGAAAAATGTTATAGCAACTTGAATTAGTGACTTATGAAGATGGATTGTACAGTATATATGCTACTGTTATGACTTAGTGTTTCTATTATGGTGGCAGTCATAATGTATTAAAAGTATATTGATGAGTTATTGATTTTATTGTTAATATTTTGTTTTACATAATTTTTATTAAAGTTAAGATGTGACTTAAATTCATGATAAGTGTGCCAGCTGTATATAGTGTATACGTTTTTAATATAAAAATGAGCTGTTATGCAAGGGCTTGTGGGATAGGTAATCTGCATGATGTGATGAAGTATAGCCATGTCCAAAAGCAATTCAGTGCAGGGGGGAAGTAACATTAACTGGGCAGACATTCATAAAAAATTAACAGATCTTTATGCCCGTCTAATTCCGCCGACTACTTGATTGACTTGTAAGAAAACCAATCACTGCTAAGAAAACAAAATATAAGGCAACCCATCGAATGTTTTGCCCAAACTGGCCAGATTTTCTAGGGAAGTAATGGGATCAGGGGTGTAGCATGAAATTCTGGGCCCTGTGCATATGCAGTCTCTATGGGCCCGCTTCCCAAAGCAAACTTTTAATTTCAGGCCTTCTGAGGGCCCGTTCCCCTGCCTTGGTGCCCTGGGTAGTCAGTTCCACTATCCTCCCCCCGCTACGACGCCCCTGAATGGGATTGCCTCAAAATTTCACTATGCGGAACAAAATAACAACAGCTTTCAAACCACAGAACTGAATGTTTCAAACCGATGTTGATTTTTTTGGATTAAAAGCAGATTTATGCTGACAACAGCTTCTTCAAGATGCAAGAAGTCAATATACCATAGGTTAATGCAATATTAGTATATTACATGTGGACAGTTAAAGTTTTTCTAAATGATTGATTAGGTGACATGAAGCATTCTCCTTAACGCAGAAAGGGTATCCATGGTATTTCATCATGCAAAGATATACAAGACAAGATGACTGCAGAACGTATACAAAATACATTTATGATGTGGTTTACAGTGTAATGAGGGATTGGGGATGGGGGCTCATTTTTTATTTCCGATCAGGATAAAACAGCATTGCTGGCTGCAGTCTTCTGAAAGCTCTGAGTGAGACCTTGTGGCATGTTTGTATATGATTTTGTGAATTGTGTTTTTGTGAAGAGTCATCATATCATTTGTTGGGGGTGGGTAGGCGTGGCGCTGGCGCATTCTCTGCACCTGGGCCCAGAGGGGGCTCGCTATGCTACTGGCTCTCCATCACATAAACATATCTATTTTCCATATGCATGACCTATATTAGAACACTGATTCAAACAATTACCCCAGTACACCATAAAAAGAAAAAACATTATGAACAATGGTAAAGGGGACTAAAAGCATTCTTTTCAGATGAGCTTTTAATGAATGTATTTCTCAAAAAGGCACTTGATACTAATTTCAAATCCTGTCAAAAATGTTCTGTGCAAATAAAATGAAATTCAATTATTAAATTCGAATGAGTTCTGTTAATGCACCATATTCCTGATATAACAAGTTGACCTTTAAATTGCTTCAAAGGTTATAGGCTATGGAAAATAATGTCCATATTGGCCTAGATAACATATCTGCACAATTGGAAAAAGATTATTTGCATGGTGCCTGGGACTCTTCTAGCTTCTAGCAAATGATGGACAACTGAAGACCATGATGGCATTATGTTTTTAGTCTATAACCTATAAAACACCACCTTGAAGAAATGCCTGAGATTTACTAAAGGTTTGCATGTACAAAATCATGTGGAAAACTGCAAAAATTGATGCAAAACAGGTGATCACCTAACGAGATGCAAAGAGGACTGGGTGGGTTAAAATGGAAAGATACTTGGATTTTTCATTTTTGCGAGTTAGCCTGAATGAATATGCTAAATTGGTCGGCCCTACATTATTTTGTGAAATAGTGAGGAGGCCATACAAATAGATTACTTTAGCATGTGTAATGTGATTTACAAAGCAGATAATTGCATGTGCATTTTAGTATGAATGGGAAGCAGCTTCAAAAGACATGCAATCGATAAAATCGTAAAAAACTGTAATTGTAGCAAAAAGGAGATACAATCAAAACCCACAGCGCAGAGAGCAGGGAATCTATGTCAATCCTGTAAATCTCTGGAATGTCAGAGGCGAAAAATAATAGATACATATTGCCATTCCCATATTACAGCTTTTGAGGGAAATGGGGAATAACTTCAAGTCACTAGAAGAAGCCACGCCATACCAGCAATGACCATACTTCCGGTGAGTCCGTCGGGGCCTCTGGTCCGTTATGCCAACTGTTCAGGTGCACTGTCCCTGTTTCTTAATTCTTTGATATGTACGGACACACCTGTGTATCCATTCTATTATTACCGTTGGTGCGTATTACCACGTAGCCTACAGGTGTGTTTGGAATATCCATAAATGAACATTCTGAATGATTGCATAACAATGGGGCTAATTAACTGGCCCATTCTAGCTAACGCTCAAAATACACAAAAAGAGAATTTGTGGATACATACAGTTGAAGTCGGAAGTTTACATACACTTAGGTTGAAGTCATTAAAACTCATTTTTAACCACTCCACAGATTTCATGTTAGAAAACTATAGTGTTGGCAAGTCAGTTAGGACATCTACTTTGTGCATGACACAAGTAATTTTTCCAACAATTGTTTACAGACAGATGATTTCACTTTTAATTCACTATATCACAATTCCAGTGGATCAGAAGTTTACATACACAAAGTTGACTGTGCCTTTAAATTTTTAATATTTGGTCACATATGGGCGGCAATGTAGTATAATGGTTAAGGAGCTGGCCTTGTAACCAAAAGGTTGCAGGTTCGATTCCCAGGTAGGACACTGCCATTGTACCCTTGAGCAAGGTACTTAACCTGACTTGCTTCAGTATATCCAGCTGTATGAATGGATAAATGTAATAAGATGTAATAAGAAGTTGTGTAAGTCGCTCTGGAAAAGAGCGTCTGCTAAATGCTTGTAATGTAATGTAATATCCTTTACATGCCATGACTTCCTGATGTCTGTGACCCAACAACACCAAAAGACTCTTGATTTCTTATTTTCTGGTACTCTTACAAGCGATACTATAATGTCTCTGCATTTGAATGGATCTCTATGGGAATTGGGGGGTGGGACTAGATTTAGCTGTAAATTACACTGGAACAGTATGGGAACACATGGTTGGCTAAATGGCTCTAAGTCATCAAGGGTCTGACATATCACACAAGCCTTAAACCATCACTCTGCTGCCAGAAATACAGTAGATATGGATGGATAACTTGAAGGGTTTCTTCTCCTGACTTATTTTTCCATAGAGTTCGATAGGAAAATTTGTCAGGAGAAACAACCCTTAAAGTGACCCATCCATATCTACTGCATATCTGGGAGCAGAGTGATGGTTTGAGGCTTGTTTGATACCTCAGACCCTTGATGACATACCATTGTATGCAAGCATACGTCACTGTCCAATCTGACAGCTCTGTTTTGTCAGGCTTGATGAATGATTTTATGCTAAAAGCATAAGCATTTATGCTAAAAGCACGTGACTGAAATTTGAAAGGAAATGATTGTTTAACAGAGAACATTGTTACATTAGATGCACAGGACGAGTTATGGCTTTCAACATCTCGTGGATGTGCACCCTTGTACAGAGTAAGACATCATTGGTCATGTTCCACTGAAGATTACATTTATTTCTCAAAGAAAATACATTTACACTTGTTACAACAGGGTGTAAGCTGGGCACCCCATTACAAATGTGTTTAGGTCCTTTCAAATATCATTGCGAAAAACCTATACATAAATTAGATAATTGCCAAGCTCCCATAGTGAGTTATTGAACAGTGGCGGCTGGTGCCAGAGATAGGGGCTATCTCAACCGATACCATCCCCCCGACCATATGGTATACGGTTTAAGCATTTTGCAGACGCTTTTATACCAAAGCGACTTAAAATGACTACTACCATACCTACTCCCATAAATGTGCTGTTGGCAAACTTAAGGAATATATATGAACACTCATTTATTTATTGCCTCAAGACGTAACTTTCTTTTATTAAATTGAAATTTAATTGTCATTATACGTCACTGCCTCATATCAGCCAATTATATATATCCTAGCGACGTCTAGCCGCAGGAGAGTAACAAGTGACACCAAGTAGTCAACTGGTGAATAACATCATGGGCACTACCTTCCAGCACCCTTAAGGGGAGTCTATGGAACTGGCTAAAGCTACTCTAATGATTCAGTCCAAGATCACTATCTGGGCATGCGCCAACTCGCTGATCTTTGCAAAGCACCCGAGAGAGCTGGGACACTGGATTTCGCATTGGAAAACGGTGACGAGTGAAGACAAACTAAAATATAACACATTTTATCACTGAAAGAATAGTTTCATGTTTACTTTTTTTATTACTAAATAATTTAGAATAATTTATTTCTATTACTGAATAACCTAATTCTTGATAATTCTTTTTGGGAGGGAGGGGAATTCAATGCAATGTCTCAAGAGAGGCGGAGCCCAAGCGTCCTGTATTAGCAGCCGCCACTGTTATTGAAAGCCTTAATTGACAAATATATTGAAATTACATCATTAAATATACAAATTAGATCAGTTAATTGTGTGAATAGACCAGTGTTATACAGCCACTAATCAGAACCACATAATCAAAGTTAAATTATGATATCAGTTATATCATATAATGAATGGCCAAACATTCCTACCTCTAGCTGTGAGTAATCATATTTTCATGATGGGATCTATGCTGACTGGAGGTTCAGTTAATTAGAATTTACACTGACAGTTAGTTTGGAGTTTCAACTTTTTTTAAGTTAATTGCTTATGTCAGATTATTATTATTTCAAGACATGTATTTTTTCAGTACTGAAAATAGTATGTGCTGCAAAAATCAGTTCTTGCTGTATTTACATTAATTCTGAGAGACATCACAGACATATAGATAGACATAATTCTCAGTATAATCAGAATGTTCACAAACAAAGGGAACTTTTGAGAAACTGACAATGCTCTTCTACTTCTGAGAAACTGAAAATGCTCTTCTACTCTGAGAAACTGAAAATGCTTTTACTATACTCTTGGGACACAAGCTCTTCCACAGGGAAACATTTTACAGCAATTATATCAGTGAAGTACTTCCTCCAGGGATCTTCAAACAGACACAGATCCCTGTGCAGTATCCACTGTGTTTCATGCAAAGACAAAAAATAAATGGACAGCAAAGAGAATGCCCTTATTTCGAAAAACTCCATTTGTATGCCTGAAGCGAAATATGAAATTTCTTGTATAATCTTCAAAATAAATTGAGTCAACTTCATGTTCTGTTGAAAGGCATCTGCTTTCTGTTATCTGTAACCTGTATTCATACATTTGTCCACACAGGCATTATTCACATGGAATTGTGGACCAGTGCTATTCACTCAGAACATACATCCACAAAGCATATATTGATTCACACAAATTAAACAAGCTCTATTCCAAAGCAATGCTACCCAATGTTTCCTAAATTATTTCATTTAACTTGGCCCTGTGTTTTTCATCTTACCATCTGAAGAGACTGTGGTCATTCAAACTTTGTGTCATGTGAAAATGTCAAGTATCATTTATAGTGGAAATAATATGCAATTAGTCTCTTAAACTTAAAAATGTTACAAATGACTATACTATATGTTTAACAATTGTCTACACAATTGTGCTTTGGGTGTATGAAAAATACATCATGAATGAAATGCATTATTATTGTTGTTGTTGACATTATTTGGTCAGAGAATTGTGTCCACAAATTAGTATAATTTATTTTAAAATATAAAAATCTATTTTACTTATTTGGCTAAACTTCATCTGACCCACAAACCTACAGGGCCTGATTTACTAAGACCTTTAGCAGGTGCAAAAACCTTTAGCACACGCAAAACTAATTACACAACCAATGAATAGTGCCAAACAAATACCATGACCAATCATTTGTCATGTTGTTGGTTTTGCGTGTGCTAAAAGGTTTTGCACATGCTAAAAGTCTTAGTAAATTACACCCACAGTACATTAATGGGGCAAACGTACGTCTGGATAGGATAATAAGATTCAATATTTATTCAGTAGGCCGAAATATTTGTAATTTGTATCTGTATTTAATTATTCATCCCCCCTTTCTCGCGTATTCATACATTTGTCCACGCAGGCATTATTCACATTGAATTTTGGACTAGTGCTATTCACTCAGAACATACATCCACAAAGCATGTATTGATTCACACAAATTAAACAAGCTCTATTCCAAAGCAATGCTACCCAATGTTTCCTAAATAGGATTATAAGATTCAATATTTATTTAGTAGGCCTAAATATTTGTAATTTGTGTCTATATTTATTTATTCATCCCCCCTTTCTCGTGTAAATGACTATGTTTCTTGGTATAAATGTCTGTTTTTAAATGTGAATGTTATATGCTGCTTGAAAAATATCTCCATGGGGATAGTGTAATTTTTCCTCAGCTGTTTACAAAATTAATTTTTATTAATTTTCTTCCATGAGGCAAATTTTGTTATTTGGCACTTTGATGTGACGAGTTTTAATGACCACATTTTCTTCAGATGGATGAAAAAACACATGGCCAAGTTACATTAAATAATTTCTGTCAGGACACTCACGTATTAAATATTTGAATGAATATATAATTATTTTTGTTTGGCGCTGATTGGATCTGCTCCATGTACTACTAGTGCATACACCAGCGTGCACTACCTATCAAACAGGGAGCACAACACATCTCCCCTACTAAACAGGAGATATACCAAAACCAATAATAGGTGGAAACTGGGGTGGTGGAGGATGAGCAGCAAATTTTTAAAACAAGAAGTGGCAAAGCAAACAAGAGCAGCATAGGCAAAAGCAGTATGAGAGAGATCTGACTCCATTAGTGTTGTGTGAATGTGACTGGTTGAGTCTGAGAACATGGGTTTGCTGAGGCCGACCATTGGTCGGCTGCAGTTTCCTGACAGAGCTTTGCTTTGGGCACTTTATAAAAGATGCATCATTTAGGAAACATTTGGGAGCATTGCTTTGGAATACAGCCAATATTGTTCGTTGTAACTTCATAGCCTCATTTTTAGATCAATACTTTTCATGGTAGGCCTAGATTTTGCTAAGTTAATTATAGACAGTGCTTTGTATGCGTGAATAACTTGCCATTTTTGTATGTTGAAAACATTTGTTGTTGTGATATCATGGACCAACTGTTGACACCAAATTGAAGTACAATAGGATGACTAAAAGAATCAATTCTGATAGACTCCCCATCGGTAATGCCCACATTTGGGACCTTACACTTTATCGCACAAAATGGTGGGCTCACCAATGAAACGTGTGTGCATATTTGTTTTGTTGACGGTAGTGTAGCTAGGCTTTGCAATATGTTTGCAAAAAGTTTGATGTATTGGCACCTAGTCCAGTATAAAATGTATTTTAGTCTGTGCTGTTGAGTCAGCCAAATCCGCCATGTGTCCTCCATGTATTGCAAGGGAAATGCAATGAGTATTCCTCAAGATCCATTAGGGGGGTAGACTATGAAGCAGGATTACAGTTGAAATCGGAAGTTTACATACACTCAGGTTGAAGTCATTAAAACTAATTTTTAACCACTCCACAGATTTCATTTTAACAAACTATAGTGTTGGCAAGTCAGTTAGGACTTGTTATCTACTTTGTGCATGACACAAGTAATCTTTCCAACAATTGTTTACAGACAGATTATTTCACTTTTAATTCACTATATCACAATTCCAGTGGGTCAGAAGTTTGCAAACACTAAGTTGACTGTGTCTTTAAATGTTTAATATTTTCTCGCATATCCTTTGCATGCCATGACTTCCTGATGTCTGTGACCCAACAACATCAAAAGACTCTTGATATCTTATTTTCTGGCACTCTTACAAGCGATATTATGACGTCTCTGTATTTGAATGGATCTCTATGGGAATTGGGGGGTGGGGACTAGATTTAGCTGTAAATTATGCTGGAACAGTATGGAATACATGATTGGTAAAATGGCTAAGTCATCAAGGGTCTGAGGTATCAAACGAGCCTCAAACCATCACTCTGCTGCAGTAGATATGGATGGATCACTTTAATGGTTGTTTCTCCTGACAAATTTTCCTATTGAACTCTATGGAAAAATAAGTCAGGAGAAGAAACCCTTCAAGTTATCCATCCATATCTACTGTATTTCTGGCAGCAGAGTGATGATTTAAGGCTTGCTTGATATGTCAGACCCTTGATGACTTAGAGCCATTTAGCCAACCATGTGTTCCATACTGTTCCAGTGTAATTTACAGCTAAATCTAGTCCCACCCCCCAATTCCCATAGAGATCCATTCAAATACAGAGACGTTATAGTATCGCTTGTAAGAGTACCAGAAAATAAGATATCAAGAGTCTTTTGATGTTGTGGGTCACAGACATCAGGAAGTCATGGCATGGAAAGGATATGCGACCATATATAAAAAATTTAAAGGCACAGTCAACTTAGTGTATGTAAACTTCTGACCCACTGGAATTGTGATATAGTGAATTAAGTGAAATAATCTGTCTGTAAACAATTGTCGGAAAAATCACTTATGTCATGCACAAAGTAGATGTCCTAACTGACTTGCCAACACTATAGTTTGCTAACATGAACTCTGTGGATGAGTTTCAATGACTTCATCCTAAGTGTATGTAAACTTCCGACTTCAACTGTATATATATATATATATATATATATATATATATACATATACAGTGAGCACCATAATTCATTGGACAGTGACACATTTTGTTATTTTGGTTCTGTACTCTAGCACTTTGAGTTTGAAAGGATACAATGACAATGAGGTTGAAGTGGCATGTTTATGGACATATAAACTAAACGTTTGCTGCCATAGCTTTTTCCCCCCTTTAAAGACACATTTGACTTTTTTTTTTTTTCCAGTGAAAGTTCCCTTTAAGCATAATGTTAAGTTCCCGCGGGGGGGACCGGACCCAAACGCAAGACTCAGAGACGGCTCAGGGGGAAACTCCACCAGGGAGTACATTTAATGGGAACACAGGCAGGGGCAAGACGGAAACAGACAAGAGGCAGGAACAAGGCGTGGCAGGAACATGGACGGGTCAGGAACTTGGGAGGGTCAGGCCGGGGTCAAGAATGGCCATTCAGGCTGGGGTCAGGAACGGGCACTCAGGCCGGGGTCAGGAACTCAGCCTGGGGGAGACGAGGGAGCCCGGAGGAACGAGGGAGCCTGGAGGAACGAGGGAGCCTGGAGGAACGAGGGAGCCTGGAGCGACGAGGGAGCCTGGAGCGACGAGGGGACAAGAACCACAAAACATGACATGACGAGAAGGTACATGACAAGAACACAAGCGGGAACGCACGCACACAAGACGGTCTGGCCCCGAACAAAGAAACGGGGCAGACTAAATACAACACCTAACAAGGACAGAACGGGCAGCAGGTGGGGGAAGACTAACGAAGAAATGCAAGGCAGGTGTGGGGAGTGAAAGACACAAATGGAGGGAGAGAGAGGGAAAACATGGGGTGGACTGTGAGAAAAAAGGAAGACCAGGGACGGCACACAGGGACCTCAAACATAATCTACAACTGAATATTTGTGTGTGTGTGTGTGTGGTCGTATTTAAAATTTTTTTAACCTAAATCTAATGTTGAACTATTGTATTCAAAAATAGGGCGATAGCACAAAGTAAAGGATTCTATGATAATTTGACTTCAAATTGATGGTATAAACACTCAAATCCACCCGTGGTGCATCGTGGAGTGTGTGTAAGTGTGTTTGGTAGAGGATGCTAACTGATACCATTAGGTTGGGCTAGCATTGGCAATAGCAGGACGTCCATACGAAGGACAGCATGAAATCAGCTGAAAATGGTCTCAATCAATTGACAAGATCACGGCTCGTAAATGAGATATTATGCCCAAAATTCCGAACTAACCCATTAAGGGCAAAAGACAAGCGATAGATTTAATAGCCAAGGTTTCTGTGATGTGGGGTCTTTTTGTTTCCGGAGTAAAACTGCTTTTCCCCCTCATTTACATTTCAGGGATGTTTTTTTTGTCAAACATTAAAATATGATTGCCTCTAGATCAATCTAATGGGTGGAGAAATATATGACCTTTAAAAGAGAATGTCTCATCTACTAGAGAACTGAAATTAATTACTTTTCTTCAATTTAGCATGAACTGAGGAATTCTCTTAAAAAAAATGAAATGAAAAGTAAGAGCACATATGCTGTCAGATGTTTCACTTTCACTTCAACTTAGTTCTGATCTAATAAAATATTAGACCAATTATTTTGCATAAAATCAAGAAGCTCTCTACTTAATTTGACATGCTAATTTCTCCATGATTGTCAGTCTTATTATCTTGTGGGTTTCTTAGTTTCACAACAAATATTTGGGAAATTTACTGAGATTTGTCTGTATATTACTGTTTGTGCGTACATGTGTACTATGTCTTTATATAAGTGAGGTTGTGTGATCCATGCCAGAAAACTAACTCACTCACTCACATCATATAGTGTTGTCATATCAAATTAAGTAATATGAATTACATTAATTAGATAACATTTACTTTTATTACCTGAATTACTTATTGGCTTTTGCTCATGGACATGGACTACTGCAAAAATTCCCAGAACTTTGGTACAAAAATAATTTAATAATTTTGTATCTTTTTGAATGTATCTGTTCTGACATATCCATTTCCCATAAAAGGCAATATCTTTACTCAAGGTGTTGTCTGTTCCAGCTGTATAATGTATGCAGGGTTTTTCCTGCATTGAAAAGGCGTAGGCGGCCCGCCTAAGGCTTTTTTCACCCCACCCAAGCCTTGTAGGAGAAATCGCGCAAGAAAAACCATGTAAAAAGGTTAAAAATTGTCCATGCATTTATTGCTGCAAATCGGTCATCCCACCAGCAGGTGTCGCTAGACTATCGTTATGTTATATACGCAATAGCCTATGTCACCTAAGGGGCTCCGTACATTTGTACTCCCAGTTGTTCTCCGCGATGCACTTTACCCATTTAAATAGCCTGCCTAGTTAGGGCACGTAATACTGCATCATTACCAGGGTTTTTCCTGCATTGAAATGTCTTAGGCGGCCCGCCTAAGTGTTTCTTCATGCCGCCTAGGAGAAATCACGCAAAAAAACACCTAACATTTTTTTAAAGGTCCCTGCATTTATTTAGCTGGAGTCTGACTCGGGACACGTGCAAATTCCGCCTTATAACATTAACGTTAATGGTAATGGTTTAAAGGTGATTCTGAAGATTCATGTTTCAGCCTATTCATCTTACCGATGACAAGTGTGCTGCAAAGTTTAGGTAGCAAATTACAGTGCGTAATTTACATAGCAACT
Organism: Synaphobranchus kaupii; assembly: GCA_029718625.1. Lineage (NCBI taxonomy): Eukaryota > Metazoa > Chordata > Actinopteri > Anguilliformes > Synaphobranchidae > Synaphobranchus > Synaphobranchus kaupii. Next base: position 98,406,653 of record CM056377.1, on the reverse strand, counting down.
GTATGCTTAGACCAATGCGCTTCATCAACAGTGGACAAGCGAAATCGATGACGATTCAGAATACATAATCTTTAAAGATTTAATTCCATCTTCTATTTGGGACTTTTGCCAATTATTGAGGGCATGACAGACATTTTCGGTACCGCCGATCATAATCAAACAGTTCCACTTAGAAAGTTAACGATTGAACAAGTAGCCTAACGTTAAAAATCATTTTATGGGTTGATGCTATTGGCTTGTCCAAGCTACCACAATTGCAATCAATAAAGGCTAACAACACACTAGCACTTAGGCAGTAGCTCTTTTGGTTTTGGTTTTTACCGGTCATCATTTGACAGTCTAATCATATGCATTGCATTTTTGGACGTGCGTCGCTCTCATAACATTTTAATTCCAACAACTACAAGTCTATTCGTAAAATTATTAGTTTGAATTATGAGATGAGATAGCCTATGCAATACCATGTGTAGAACATGTTTATTCAAAAAACAAGTTTTCATTCACTGTCCTTGCTCAGCTAGTGTTGAAAATAAAATGGGATCAATTGCCTTTAAAACAAAGTGCAGAACATGTTTATTAAAAAAACTTTTTAATTCCATGCCCTTGCTCTAACGTTAGCTATAAACAAAAAGGGCTACATTTGTGACAACAGAGAGATGCAACTCCGGTGACAAATCTACGCTAAAATTAATGGGTAGTGAGATCTTTGTCAAGGCGTCTATCTAACCATTATCAATCCAAATTCACAGGAAATACCAAATCCATTAAATTGTTTAGCATGCTTGAACAAAATGTATTTACATGACACGTTTTAGGCTATTGTAGCCAGTTAGTGTACAACACATTTGCAGCAATATCTTTTATCTTTAAAATGACGGATGCCATTTGGATTTTTACATCAAAGCTTCTACAAATAGGTAAATGACGGGAAATTCTCAGTTAATGCAACCCCTGCACTTCTTCTAAGTTTAATAGGCTACTGCAGTGAAGTTAACATAATCAACAAACTACGTTTTATGTGAGAAATGTATTGTCGAGCTCACGTGCACACTTCTTTCTACGTTCTAACGCTCCATTTTGCCCTCCCTATAAGAAGTAGGCTATAAGCCAGATATATATTTGGTTACAATTGTCTTCCCACCCACCACCCCCAAGTATGTATGTAATGTAGGCTATAGTTTTATTTTTAATGAATATCATAGCCTATGTGCATTGGCGTTATTTTTTCAATCATTTTTATTTGAGTAAATGCATCAGAAAACCAGTATCAATTTAATTTCAATGTGCGATAAAGGGATGAACGCACGCACAGCCATCGAGAATTGAATCTTGTCATTTGTTGAGCTTGGACGCTGCCATCTGAGAAACCTGAGCGTGACGCCTACATTTTTCAAGTACGTCTCTAAAAATAACGGGTTTTTAAGGTTTTTAAGCGGCTTTGCGTTCTTGCATACTAAGTAGTATATTCTTTTTAGTGCACTTGAAAGTACATACTTACACATACTCGAGTACGCAAGTATGCAATTTGAGGCACAGCCAAAGTGACATGCATACTGTGGAAGTAAGCCGTAGGCCCAAGAAAGCCTCATATGCAAATATATAAATAATTAAATAATACAGTCAAGATCTAGTGGAAAAGTACTGAGATGGGGGGTTGTGAGAGGGTGCAGGATAGTTCTCTGTCAGCAAGGACGAGGGCATCTAGCACACCAGTCAAAACAGGAATGTTTTCCTCCTGTGTTCCATAACAAAGCAGGAGTTGTACTTATAGATCGTGCTGACCGAACAGGTGGGAGGAGAGTTCACAAACAATTTTATTTGATAGATCAAGAGTGCCCTCAAGCGCATAGGGTAAGAACAGGTCATATAACATATTAATGTTGTGCCTAATTTGTTATTGGATAAAATAAGATATTATGAAAAGGTGTTACCACATATCATTGGTGTATTAGCAACGTAAAGGAGGAGTTATGATATTGTAAAAACGAATGTTTGTTATTGTTCGGGGAATTCTGAATCCTCTGCGTAGGTTTGTGGTTTTCCCATGTTGAATCAACATTTGACCATTTAATAAAGATTATACTTCTGCTATTTCCTTCATCTTTATCTTGAGTATTCTTCCACTCGAAAAACCCATCTCAAATTGAACTTAACGAGGAGGGAGTCAAAGGACTTACTTCCACAGTTGGCGAGCCAGCCAGGAGTCCAAGATCCCGGGGGGGATACAGGAGGGAACCAACGGCGTGCGGTGTTTTTCTTCAAGTTAGAGACCGGTCAATAGTGAGAGGTAAGCAGACACCTTTTTAAAAAAAGTCTGCAGAGAGGAATTACCCGCACTCCGTTGGCCCCAAGTGTGGTCCTACACCGGTGACGGAGCTCCAGTGGGTGAGTGGATTAATTGAATTATATTGATTATAAAAACAAAATAGAGAGGATAAATAGGTAGAAAAATTATTGTGATGAAGTAGAAATAAGCAGAAGTGACTCTGAGTGTCAAGATCTCTGAGTGTGATGTTTTATATTTTGTGATGTTTTGTGGGGCTTGGAGCTCAGATGTTTTGTTTGTGGGGCTTGGAGCTCAGATGTTTTGTTTGTGGGGCTTGGAGCTCAGATGTTTTGTTTGTGGGGCTTGGAGCTCAGATGTTTTGTTTGTGGGGCTTGGAGCTCAGATCTTTTGTTTGTGGGGCTTGGAGCTCAGATATTTTGTGATATTTTGTGGGGCTTGGAGCTCAGATATTTTGTGATTTGGGGGCTTGGAGCTCTAGGACAACACTGTGGGGGAGTACTGAACTCCAAGTTAGCTAACCAAAAACTCTGAGCAACTCTTGAGCAATATAGAGCAATTCCGGATTGTGGGTCGCGTAGAGGTTGTGTGTAAAGGGACGCCTTTCCCTTCAAAGTCCGCCACAAACGGTGAATAGAGTGAAGCAGTTGAAAGATACTGCCACTGCTATATTACGGTAGGGACAATTAGGGAAACAGTGTTGTGAGAAAATAATCTTTCTAAAAAGAAAAAAAAAACTATTTTTTAAAAGTTATGTTGTGTGGCCAAATAATTTACTGTTGTTAATAATACTATAGTTATAATTTTTTGTAAATAGTACTATATGTATATACATATATCTCAATTAATCAAATTAGAACAAATAGATCCATTGCACGGGTTGTACAATCAAACTGAACATAATCGATTAAACAATACTGTAACAGGAGAATAGAAAAAAGATAAGGTGTGCTAACATTATATGATAATTTGTTGTATTTTGGATATGCTGTATATAATGCTGAAGGAAATTATGTAAATAACAGGGTTTTACTTAGATAGATAGTACTCCACTAGAAAAGTGGAAATATTATGTGTCTGTTATTGTGTATGTTATTGTGGGAAAAGATACAGTGGGAGGATAATTAACATGAGAACAGTTATATGGAGTAAAATCTCTGTGCTGCCATTCAGGGATTGATAAATCCCTACCCAAGGCCACAGAAACAGGAGAAATATTTAAAATATGTTTAGACTGGTGGGCAGACGGAGCCGTTTGGCTGGAGTGTACCCCAGTGAGGGAATTGAGAACTGAGGAGGTAGAAGGGGAAGTTGAGCAGGGGCATTCAGGGGGAGGAGCCACACGAGTCACAGTCACTAACTGGGAACTAACAGGATTAAAGGTAAAGGCGTGGCTACCAAGAACAGAGTGGTCCCCTGAATTATAATAATAATAAATCAATTAAGAATAAATAAATAAATTATAAATTGATTGATTATAAATTGATTAATTATAAATTAAGAAACAAAATCAATTAAGAAACAAAACCAATTAAGAAAAAATATTATTTTTTGTTTTTATTGTTTATTATTTTATTTTATTTTTATTTTCTATTATAAAAAGAAAGAAAACATGGAGGCAAAGTTATTATAGTTGTAAGTTTTTCATTTAGTTTTTATTTTTTTATTAGTTTTTAATTTCACTTTCTAATTTAGAGGGACAGAAAGTGTAAATTATTAATATTGGTTTTGAATGTTTTAAATGACTCTATATGCAATCCAGATTTCAGATTGCAAATCAGGAAGAGGATCAGAAACTAAAACTAAAAAGAATTCATGATTCATTTTTATTTTTATTCCAGTTCATTTTGCACCACTACAGTTAGTTTTGTTTTAAAAGTCACTTTATTTTTATTTTTTATTTCAGTTAACTAAAATGTTTTTATTTTTATTTTTTATTTTTTATTTTTTATTTTTTTTGTTTCAGTTTTAGTTTCACTTTCAGTTAACTAGAATAAGCTTGCATGGGCTAAAGAAAAATAAAGATTTAAAAACGCGAAAGCGCGAGACTTTAAAGACACCTCTGTCCTGCATGAGTGAATTATTTCAAACTATGAGACTTGAAATATGACTATGAGAAGACTATGAAAAAATGGGAAAAGTGGACAAGAGGTGGTCCCTTGGTATGGCCTAAGGAAGGTATTTTTGGACTTCAATACCTGCAATCAGTGGAAGCAAATGGAGCTACAGGCCTGTATCCCCTATTGAACAGCACTGGGGAACAAGAAGATTTGAGCCAGGGGCCTGAGACTACTGTGAGGATGAGACCAGAGTTGGTGAAAGTGAAAGGGACCCTGGAAGTAGAAGGTAATTTGGAAACTGTTTTAATAAGATCAAAAGTTACAGCAACAGGCCCAGAGGAAGGAGAATCAGAGACAGCCCAGAGTGACCGCCGAGGAAACGAGGGAAATCCCGCAAATAGCACACCATTCCCATGCCTCCACACACCTCATGATGGGCCAGAGAATCAGGGAATGACAAGTTGCAAGAAAGAAACAGTCAAGTCGTTGGGGGCACGTGAATCTGAAAGGAGCAGCAAGCTAGGATGTGCCACCAGATATCAACAGGCAATGGAAGAAGCAGAGGGATGTGAGAAGTGAGAAGAAGGTGTGAGAATGTGAGATGTGAGAAGAAGAAATGAAGAAGAAATGTGAACAAAAGAAACGAAACCGAAAGGAGAAGCAAGAAGAGCTGGAGGAGACCCAAGGAGAGGAGAATATGACATCAAAGGAAAAGTGAAACTAAAGTCAACTGCCATTCCCAAAGATGAATCAAGCTCCTCTGATAGTGAAGAATCAGATGAAAGTGCAATAAGGAAGAAAAAGAAAGTGACGAAGGAAATGCTGAAAACAAACCCTAAAGGAGGTGAAGAAAGCAGAAAAAGCATTCCAGCGCGAAGGAGGGTACTCGCAGCAACGAGTTCAAGAATTGAAGCAAGTCTATGACATCAGTAGTGATATCCAGAACAGTGCCAGCAAAATCCTCAGGAGGAGCGGCAAAAGAAGGAGAGCACCTGCTCGATACAATCCAGGGGAAGAAGGAGACGAAGAGGATGAAGAAACCTTCCTGGCCCCATTGCAAGTCCTACCCCAACCAGGGAAACAACAGCCACTCACTAAGCACACCTCATGGTCAGAAATGACCTAGCGGACTTTGCGCCAAAGGGGGGAAGCACTCTCATCCAATACGTGGACGACCTTCTCCTATGCAGCCCAAGTATGACCGCATGCAAAGAGGACAGTAAGAAACTGTTACACGAACTGACACTAAAAGGCCACAAAGTATCCAAGTCAAAGTTAATTTTGTCAAGAACAAGTGCAAAACCCGGGTCATACTCTTTAAGGAAGGGAGCAAAAGTATTTTAGCAGAACGAATTGAAGCAATTACGAAGGTGCCCAGACCGAGAACGGTGAAAGAAATGCAGAGATTCTTAGGAATGACGGGGTACTGCAAAAAGAGGACTCCAGAGAAAGGGCTGGCAGCAGCCGCCTTTGCAGTAGAGAAGGCAAGCAACGCCAATAACGGCAGGGCATGAAGTTACCCTGTATGTGTCACATGCAGCAGAAACACTACTCAGTAGAGGGAAATCGTCCCTAACTTATCGGAGAGTATCAGGATACGAGATCCTACTCACACAGCCAGGATTGACCATTATCAGATGCAAAGCTGCGAACCCAGCGGAATTAATGATGACCCCAGAAGAAGGCCAACCACATGAATGTGAAAGAGTGGTGGAAGCAGAAGCAAGGGCAAGGGCAATGGCTCCGGACCACGTGTTTTTTGTGGACGGTTCATCATCCTTTGATCCCCACACAGGAAAAAGGAGAGCCGGATATGCTGTAGTACGACAAGAAGGGCCATGGACATATCAAACGATCGAAGAATCAGCTCTAAGCCCAGGGACAAGTGCCTAACAAGCAGAACTGGTAGCCCTAGCAAGAGTCTGTAGAAGGGGTACAGGACACACTGTTAATATCTACTGTGACTAAACAATTAGATAAGTCTACAGGAATATGGCGGCAATGTACAGGGAAAGCAGGGAAAGCAATTGCACCAAGCACAGTAATAGAGGTCATTTGCAGAGCTGCCCATGGTGTTGGCCACTCTGCAAGGGGGGATGATGAGAGAAATACAGAAACATTGGTTTATACTAGCATGATATCAAGATGCGCATGCGGATTCTAAAACTGTAGCTAAAGCCTTGGCAAGATAAATTTTCCCCAGATTCGGGGTCTGTCAGACCCTGAGCAGCGACAATGGTTCTAAAAACTAGTTTTAAATAAATTTTAAAAAAAAAATAATAATAATTTGACACTTTTTGACACCCCATGATCACACATATTACATACACTGACTACATGAAGAAAAGAACAACTCAAAGGGGACATAATAAAGCCCCAACTGACTAAAGGCCCTTAGGATAGATAAAACAGACACATAAATAGATTAAGGAAAAGGGCGAAGAAGGTAGGAGACGCCTGAGTGAAGTGCTAGTAACCTCTCCTCAGGCTTCTTAGAATATGGGCTCCTAAGAAGAGGAAGAAGACATTACAAGTATAATCCAATTCTTTTTATATAATCTTTGTATAATTATAGCGAATCAAAATTAGATGATCATTAAAAATCATTAAATACAGTAGCTTTTTGATTAACTTTTGATATTTTTTATTAAATTTTTTATATTTTTTATTAACTTTTTGATATTTACAGTTTGATAGATCATCTGTTGTTAATTAGAGGAAATATTAACTTAGGTAAATTATGCATGAAACTAATCAACTACAAATGTTTATTTTTATCGTACAGTACTAATGTCATAACATAACTCCACCACCAGGCGAAGTATCAACAAGAGAGTGTGAGACCGAAGGGTCTCAAAGGGGGGAATGTGGAAGTAAGCCGTAGGCCCAAGAAAGCCTCATATGCAAATATATAAATAATTAAATAATACAGTCAAGATCTAGTGGAAAAGTACTGAGATGGGGGGTTGTGAGAGGGTGCAGGATAGTTCTCTGTCAGCAAGGACGAGGGCATCTAGCACACCAGTCAAAACAGGAATGTTTTCCTCCTGTGTTCCATAACAAAGCAGGAGTTGTACTTATAGATCGTGCTGACCGAACAGGTGGGAAGAGAGTTCACAAACAATTTTATTTGATAGATCAAGAGTGCCCTCAAGCGCATAGGGTAAGAACAGGTCATATAACATATTAATGTTGTGCCTAATTTGTTATTGGATAAAATAAGATATTATGAAAAGGTGTTACCACATATCATTGGTGTATTAGCAACGTAAAGGAGGAGTTATGATATTGTAAAAACGAATGTTTGTTATTGTTCGGGGAATTCTGAATCCTCTGCGTAGGTTTGTGGTTTTCCCATGTTGAATCAACATTTGACCATTTAATAAAGATTATACTTCTGCTATTTCCTTCATCTTTATCTTGAGTATTCTTCCACTCGAAAAACCCATCTCAAATTGAACTTAACGAGGAGGGAGTCAAAGGACTTACTTCCACAATACTCGGAAAAAACAATTAAAACCTAATGCATGTGGCTGACTCTGTGATAATGTGTATTTATAATTGGTATACTTAAGTATAAGGAAAGTTTAAAGGCCATGATGGTAATAATTCTAGGCAAAGTAGATGGGCAATATTGCCTGCAAGAAGGATGGAGATAAGCAAATGGGACAAAAATCAGTGAGGAAAACATGGTGGGCTCTAATGTGGTGAAAAATACTGTTGGTCACATTTGTGGGCAAAATTGCCCATTTGCACTGCCTCAAGAAGTTGCCTGTGTATCATGACCTGGATCTTTACTGGAATTAAAGTAAGATCCTAGCCACAGATCCACAAAAAAAGATCCCTGTTGGAAACAAATAAAGGGATGAATTAATACTGACAAACCCATGTGCCTCATCTGGTCCCGTTAGCCATGGAAAAATTTATATAATCGAAAAATCTAAAGAATGCATAAACTATGACAGTTTTATGTTAATCTATGCCCAATACTGGTGTCTATCAAAGCATAGAATTGGAATAGAAGTGGTATAGGTGTTAAGATAGCCGCGTTGACCAAGTTAGACCGGTCGCACTTAAGGCACCACCTAAGCCTATTATTGAGCCAGGAAAAACCTTGGTATGATTTACAGTGTCAACAATACACAATGTTCACTGCACCACAGCCATAGTTTCTGAACACCTGAACCCAATGCAGGGCTGCTTCTAGGCATAGAGGACAAGGGAGGTCACCTATGGCACCATTCATCTGGGTGGCGGCAAACAAAGTGGGAAAAAACTAAATAAAAATCCACGCGTTGCACCCTTGATAGTCGGCGGCATGAGATGCGGTGGGTAAATCCCGCCTAGGGCAGCAGAAAGGTTAGAGCTATGCCTGATCCAATGTAAAAGCTAAATAGAAGCTAAATAAAATAGCCTATACTAATACTTCAGCGGAATAAAGGCAAAAGAAAACAGGTTAAATGTATATCATATCTTATTGACTGTTCCTACCTGATTCATTCAGCCATTTTCTTCACACGATTCTTATGATTTCTTATGATTCTATATATAGCAGATAAAATACATATACTGCAGGCTGAGTGAAGCAATTTAGTTTTCATTTTCTGAGTGGCATGATAGAAGCCAGGTCAAGGTCCAAGCTATGATAAAACAAAGGTACACTAAAAAAGTAGGGCAACATACAGCTCTCTAAGCTCAGTGAAATAAAATGTGTGTGCCTAAAAATTTTAAGCAGAAAGATAAAATAAATTTAAAACAATATTCTACAGCCTTAAAGCATGGGGGTCATCCCCCAAAAATGATTCACAAGTGTCTTCTCTAGCTTCAACCTTTTATGTACCAGAGGTGGCTGTAGTCCCTACCCAAGGCAAAACTACTTAAAAGGAGACACACACAAGTGACAAATATCTAAACAGGCAATGTTATAGGATCAAATAACCAATGGAAATTCAGTTATGAGCCAAAATTAGGGTTTACTCTCATTTCATTATAATGAATACTGGCAAAGCTGATAAAGCTGGACTGCATCATTAACTAAAGGAAGACAGATGGGCCCTGAGCTTATAAAAATTCAATTTGGAATGTATTTATTGTGCCTGTAAGTATCTGATACATATAATACAACATAATACATTTTAGATTTTGACTTAATTTAAAAACAAACAAAAATTAAGAGCAGACATGGAATTTAGCAATAGCAATTTATTCAAACACTCAATGGCACCCCATAAATATCTTCAAAAATGTGTGGTTTCAATTCTATCATTTGTAATTTAAATTTTTACAGATATCCTCTTGCTGATGTCCTCCATGAAGAATGTAGAGATAAGAGATAATATAAATAATTAATATGACTACATGAGGATGCTGTTAAACATTGCAATTACAACATTTTGTAAGTTGATTTATACATAAATCATAAAGACAGTGGGTTTTTCAAAATTAATGAATGCATGCTGAATACACATTGTCTCAAAAGGAATACTCAAACAAAAAATAAGTAATTTTCACATGTACAACTGAATAGGGTGAAGATGATTTTTCACTATAGTAATGAGGCCACACAGGACCTTGTCTCTGTTGTGAAATTTAGCACATATTATTTTATAATTTACATAATGGTACTGCTTAATACAAACAACATTAAATACAGTACATGAGTCTGAGAGTACAGTAATGCAGATAATTAAATATTTATGGTGTACTGGACAATCAAAATCAGCATGCCGTTTAATCCCTGCAATGTTACACAAAGAAGTAAAACAGTACTAGCATATATAATATTCATTGTTTCAAAGTCTTTCAGATGTAAGGAAAAACTACAGAGTAGAGTAACACTGACTTAGCCTCAGGTGCCCATTCTCATCCAAAGGTTACTTAAATCGAATTATTTTACCCATTTTGTCTGCCCATTTTAATTCTGAAACAAATATAATGAATTATCTGTATTGTTCATATCATATCAAAAATAAAATTTTTCATGGTAATAGCAATTAATTGCAGAAACTTTGACCTTAGATGAAAATAATGATAAAAAGGATAATGATAAAGCTGTGATCATGACTATACTACATGCATGCCTGCAAAATCAAATCCAAATAAATATTTCTGTTCGCAATATATAGAGAAGAACATGTTTGCATTGTAGGCATCCTCCTAGGAATTCACTATGGCGTACACTGTTGTGAAAATATTTCCATACACATTTTGAGACTGAGTGATAAATGGTCAGGGTTGTGGGGAGCTGGAGCCTATCCTAGCATGCATTGGGAAAGAGGCAGGAAAACACCCTGGTCAGGTCACCAATCCTTCGCAGGGCACACACCATTCAGTCACACACTCATACCTATGGGCAATTAGTCTAACCTGCATGTCTTTGGACTGTGGGAGGAAACCGGAGTACCCGGAGGAAACCCACACCGACGCAGGGAGAACATGCAAGCACAGAATGGGTCCTGTCCAGGATTCGAAACCAGGACCTTCTTGCTGTGAGGCGACAGTGCTATCCACTTCACCATCAGAAAAAAATCTATGGATAAATGGATACTAGATTTAGTGCAAGGGAGTCTTGTAGTTGCCAATATAACCCCACATGACTCAGAATGTGTACCCTGGAACAAATAATCTCCTTTTCAAACCGAATTGTTTAATGTTTTTTTCTTTACTTTTTTATTTACACTGAATGAATTTTATGTTTTTGCACTAAATGTTACTTTCCATGGTATTATACTCTATAAATAAAACTCAAAACACAGTTTTTAGGTAGTTCAACTTAGTCTGAATATCTCACATAGTGCAGGTGGCTCAATTTGCATGCCATCCAGTATACCCTTTTGCAAGAAGTAATATCATACTTCTTACATACTGTACATCTTTGTGAAGAAGAAAGATGTTGGAGGCCAAACTTCACAAATATGTATTATTAAATTATTCTAAAATCCTGGTTTCGCTAGAGGCTAAATCATTTTTCTTGCTCTTGCAATCGGACTTGGATAGTGAAACGGCAGATTAGACTGATTGAGACAACATAAATATAGACTAGAATCATTTCATATCTTTAAAAAACTACAAGTATGGCAACTATCTGCACTAAAATGTGCTATGGATAAAAAGCTATGGAAGAAATAAATACAAACACAGGATGAAGTGAAATGGCACACAGGCATCAATTTCTGGGATGTTTTTTGTGTGTTAGTTTCACAATTATGCTGAGGGAAATATATAATCACTTTAAAAGCCCAAGGAATCATCTGTGCATTTTTGTTTCCAACAACGACACTTGTAAAGCTGTTGTTGAACCTTATTTGAGTGGATTTCGGCAGTTAATTTACAGCAAGTTAGCCTCTGGGCAATTATATCCAATGGCAAGATGCTAATTGTTAGCACTGCTTCAAAACGGCGAGACCAGGACAGCTTAACATACTATTTTGGGGGGGTGAGTAAAACAATATACATTTTTTTTAAATGGGTGAACTATCCCTTTAAAGAGTTTTCCGTTTAAAAAAATGTGACATGGTATTTTGAAGGTAAAGAAAATACAGAAATAAGTATAATTCAAATTAAATAACTAATTGCTTAATGACATCTTATCTAATGTCAAAAACAATGGCAAATTTAAGGTCTATAATTGACATTGACTTTTCTTTTGTCACAATTGGGCTCACTTTTTTCTTCCCATTGAGAGCATTTGGTAAGACAAAGCATGTATGTCTTCACAGGGATGGAGAAATTGGTAGTTTGTATGGCTGGGACTAAGATTTTTCTGTCCTGGACTACTGAACTGTGACCAAAGCCCAGGGGACTGCCAGTAAATTATCTTGGCGCTGGAAACCACAGTTTACAAAAATAGCTAAGAATACAAGTCATTTCTGTTGGGTGACATTCAGTTGGTTCTCCCTTGATTTCTAAATGCCCATACCAGATTTGTGGAGTCACAAGGATTAGACCATGATGACTTGTAACTTGACTTGAGCGTGACCTAGTTGAATCAAGAGACTGGTTTTAAAAATTTTCAAAATAATAGGCAGCAAGTTTATATAGCAGAACTACCAACATGGCAGTGAAAAGGCCAAAATATCTGAGGATTTTTTAGAGTCAAAGTGTAGCTAATGGATTATCACCCATTTCCCTAGATAAAAGACTACTAAGGTCATTTTAATTAATTTTATTGATTAAAGACTTTATTGATTAGGTATGTTGCTATTGTACAAGCTGCTTTGGAGTTACCTGAAGGGTATTTTCCTGCTTTCAACCACAGACACCTGAATGCCCCGATACATGCCATTGTAAAGCCGGCAGGTCATTAGAAAGTTATCTATGCATCTAAAATACTTTGCATACAAAAGTATATTTGCATACTGTACAATTTGCGTATTGTACATTGCATACAAAAATGTCTGGGCCAAGTGAAATTATATTTTCAAAATATTCAGAAAGTAAACAATCCATTTAATCTGTCCTCATGTAACTTGGCAAATTATTTTTTATAATTTTTTTCCCTTCACCTTGGATTAATAGTTTTTTTTATTACAAATAGCAATGGCTTCACAATTTGCATAAAGCAATACCATTGTGACTTGAGGACTTGATACTTGAAATTGGGCATATTTGACCTGAGCACTGGGATTTGAGAATTGCCTGTCTTTACTTGGGACTTGAAAGTTATGACTTAAGTCTTCCTTCTGACTTGTAGAACTATGACTTGAGAACAGCTCTGGCCAATTTTTCAACAAGCAAAAGATGCATACATATAGTCCCTATGGCACAGTTATTTAGGTTCTTTATTTATTGTACAGTGTCTTCAATATTATTAATGGGGGTAGATGATTCTTTATGTGATAACAAAATATTAAAGTGAATTAGGCACTTTAATATATTATTAGTCTCAAGTCTCCCTGCAGTGTTGCTAGCAGTCTCAATTCAATTCCAGACTATGGCTGTCTCTGAACACGCATGGTTGAAATAAAGAATGGAACTGTCTGCTGCATAAAAAGTTGTGGAATTAAAACTTTTACAAACCTTAGAGAACTGACATGAGTTTTTAATACATCATTTCATACATCAATGAGGAATGAAAAGGATAAGCTAAACCCAGTTTAGTTGGTGTCATTTTCTTCTTAAAAGCACCTAGTGACAACTAGGAAATAGTTAACTTTAGTAAAATTTGCAGTTTTAGCATTTGTTCACATCATCATGTTCCACATATTGTGTAGTTTGGTGAAAATACTTTGAAATTTCTTTCCATGTGACTACCTGTCTAAATACTGTCAAATGTGATGATAGAAAAAAATTGTCATAAATTTATATGTAAAACAGAAATTGGTGCAAGCCACCACTTCCAGCCATTTCAACTAGACAGGCTGCAATTTGCTACAATAGTAATTATTGTTATCCTTATATTCCACTTGAGACATCAGACGAGTACAGGTGTGTGATTTAATCAATATATAACTCCCACTTGTCAGCCTCTATGCAGATGCACAATGATGCCTGAGTCAATAATGGTTATCAATGCAGAAAGTATATTGTGTACAACTTATAGGGGCCCTGTGAGACGGTCAATTTCTATATACATATCATCAATTTACAGGTTTAAAACAAGCCTTTTTCACTCATAGAGCAGCAGAGTACTGTGGTACTTGTGTTTTTTTGCCTTGTTGTATTAAAAACAGCACCTTGCAGTCACTGCTCTGGTGGCAGCAACTAGACGTCTTTCCTGTGGATACTCCCCCTCCTGTTAACATGTTATGATCCATATGTTGAATGTGCAAGTATACACACATACATACATACATACATACATACATACACACACACAGACACAATATTAATTTTCATTATGATCATTGATTAATAATATATTCCTTTTTTAGATAGCACATTTTCACTATGAACAAAATGTGGTTTGACAAATAACCATGAATATTGCCCTTATCGCATGAAAATATACACTTTATTATGACGTTTTCATTAAGAATTGAGTGGACAAAGGTGGAGAGCATACAGTATATCTTTGCATTCCTTCCCCTTTAACAGCCTTTGTATCATGAGTGCTTGCTTTTTCAAGTTCCAGGACAGGTTTTCGCTGTTGGCGAATCTTCAGGGTATAACCCTTTTTGCATCATGGACATGAATCACAGCTACTCCATGTGTCATAGAGGAACACCTGAACATTTATTAGAGCTGTTAGGTCAAGCACAAAGCAGTTGACAGATTAATACCAGCACCTGCACTAATTGTATCTCCTTCTTCTGCCTCCCACACCTCCTGTATCCAGTACTAATGATGCTAAAAATATGTAACAGCAGCCCAGGCCTTACAAGCAGACATCCCATAAGCTGGTACATGATACAAATTTGCTCAGATGTTTATCATAGTATATCACAACACCATTTAATTTTACAGCTAGTTTAATTTTATTGAAAATGAACCGTTTGGAGCCCATTAAGCACTAATGAGAATAAAGTGTTTATTTTGAAGGGATCACGTTTAAGAATTTACAGAGCTGCTTTCAGTATTAAACATGGCAATACCACCCAACATTTACTACAGATTCTACAGCACCTGTTGCTGAGATGGAACTCAATTTTCAGGCCTGTCTTGGTACAATTTTGCCTGAATGCTATGAATATTAATGTGACAGATGTCTTTGAATGTTTTTCTTTTCTGTTTCAAGTTAATCATCAAAACTGGGCTGCGCTGCACCAGCAGAGATGTATGTTAAGAGCGACCAAACATAATTAACTGCTCAACATGGTTTAATAACAGTGGCATTTGTTACACAGATTCTCCTGTTATGCATGTAGTGCATGATTTATGTAGTACAAACCTTTATTACCCAGTTCTCTGCAATATTTCGTTGGTGATGTTTTATTTCTGTAAACATAATGTATCGGTATATATCAAGAAGCCCAACCGCGATTCTACATGGGAATAACTTTCTGTATATTGCTTTAAATTATTTAATCATTTTGATTAAGTAATAAATGGGTAGGTAGAAGGTCACCTGAGTAGTCATGGCAAGTACCTCAGAGGAGAAATTGCCTTTCTTTGATTAATAAAAATTCTATAGAGGCACTCTACAGTATAAGGAGGGTCATTACAGAGTAATTAAAGCACAACTGAACTTCGGTAGAACTTTGGATTGTGTAGTTACCTAGCCATGATATGAGTCCAAATGGCGGCGAAATATGTTTGTTAGTTGTTCTGCACTCCCCTGGGGTGATAATCCAGAATAGTGTATTTGTCGCTCTCCATTCACTTCTATAAGACAGCTAAAACGGTCTCAAAATTACACTTCTAGCACGTGAACAAAGCGGATTCTGTCAATACAAACAATCAGTCCTCGTAAGTAAAAACACTTCTATATAGCAAAAAGTTGTTTGTGGAGGCTTAGGCTATGTGAATATTTCTGACCTGTTACGTGAAATTAAGTCTGAAGAAATGGACTAAACGAGCTGTCGTTTTGAGTAAAATATTAGGACTGTCACGTTTATTCATTGTTATTTTGCCATGCAATAAAGACAAATGAGCGTCGTCAATGAAGTGCGCAGAGCAAATTCTGTCAAATAACCAATGGTCGGCCTCAGCAAACACATGTTCTCATACTCAACCAATCAATTGCACACATCACGAATGGAGCGCCTCTTTTAAAAGCGAGACTCAGATCTCTCCCATCCTGCTTTGGCTGCACTGCTCGTTTCTGCTCTTGCTCTGCTGAGTCTGCTCAGTGTTCGGGTGTAGCTGTCCCAAAGGAGGACGCCGTTTTCGTGTTTTGTGGCATTGCTTGTCAAGGCAGAGCCTGGAGTTTTGTAGAAACTGAAAGCTAACATTAAGACAATTCCACAGTATTTTGCTAGCAGCAAGTATAGTCGATCTAAAAGAGCTGAACGTTGAACACATGCACGCATTGCACAGCTGCAATAAATATCCTAGCTAATAGCTAGGCTATAGGCTACGTCCGCCAGACAACGAAAAAGATGGCACCGGTCACCGTTGTGGCAACTCGAATAACGTTTTATCAATAGAATAGGCCTACTCATAACAATCCACACAATATGAATAGCAAAATTGGGCTCTTCAAAGCATTTCAAAGTAGCAGCGGTGGGCGCTATTAAATCTGAAGTAGGCCTATTAAATTAGTTGCCTTTACCTTCATTGTCGAAGTCATTAGCATTAATGCAGGTCGTTCCTTCTGAGACTGAAAGATCTCCGGTATCCTTCCGTGGTTGATTGTTCGCAATGCTTGGTAGAGTGAGCTGCGGGTTGTGTTTTTCTTTTCAGCTAGTCTTTTAGCTATTTTCATTTTCTGCAGCAGACAATTCGCTGGGCAGTGGATGTTGGCGTCGGCAACGTGATAAACATTTTTTAGTTTGTGCCCCCTAATGCGTGTATAGGAACTAGAAGCCTAAAACCGTAAGTCTTTAGTTATTGTGGCTATTGTGGCCATCGTGGCTAAGTTAGCTTCACTACACTTTCTGTTTGTCTAACCATAGAGCCAGGCTGCAGTCCAATCCGTTAAATGTTATGGCCTCCTGCACTTCCCCTTGCCACTTCCACTTGGGAGGATGTGACACAGCAGCAAAACAACACGAGTAGACACTCGAACCGACGGGGAGTAGCAAGGAAGGGAGCAGAATTATTTTTGAATTGGACCGCACTTGCACTCGGAAATTCGCCAGAGCCAGGGACGCCAGCAGACCATTGACAAATGAGTTTGTGCAAAACTTTCCAATAAATTGCATAAGACAGCAACCTCCAGCCATTCAGCTAACATCTCAATTTTTATTCTGGCAAAAGTGCAAACTAGAAAATGATTATCAATCAATTTATTGATAGACAGCATTTTAAAATAGGCTACCTCATGAGCAGGAATGGGGAATAATACTTGTATGGTACAAAATACCTCCGAATCAAATATATTTAAAAAAAACAATCAAAACGGTGGGTGCATAGCCTAGATTGCTTTGAAGGTAGCACAGAAGTATGAAACATAAAAGAGGCGATTTTATCAAACCACTAAATCAGTGTTATTTCCTAATTTATTCAACATTTCACTCCTGCGATAAAAAAACTTTTAAAATATCGCTTAATCGCTTATACTTGTGTACCACTTTCTCTATTTTTAAGATTTTTCCCGGGAGATATGTAGCCTAAAGGCATTAAATTTAAACTTCCGAAACAGGAAGCTTGTGGTTACAGTAAAGCATTCCGGGCAATTTCACTGCCCGAACTAGTCTGCAGTCTTGCGGAGTCGTTCTCTCGAACCAAATCGAGGGTCGAGGGACTAATTAGTGTTGTGTCGTTCGCGAACGATTCGTTCAAAAGAACGAATCTTTTGGGTGAACGAACTGAACTGAATCACTTACTGAAAAGATCCGTTCATTTCTCAGTTCAGTTCAGTTCACGAACGGATCTGATCAGCAGCGAGCGTGCACCGTGCAGGGAGGGGGAGGGACTGCCGCGAGCGAACGTGATTCGTCCCTTGCGAACCAGGGGCCGGTTGCACCAGCTATACGTAAGTTCAAACGTAGGCTAGTTATAACGTAAGTGTTTACTAAATTAAGGTTTACACATTACTAAATAAAAATGGGTTGCACCACACAAACTAGTTTGTACGTTGAGCTTAGTAGCTACTAAATATTTACACCTACCCCTAGGTATAAAAAAAATACACAAACTGTAACCGTCTGTTCATCTAATTGGCTACCTCCGCCGTTTCTTCAGCAAACACTGTAAAAATAGTTGACGCGTGGAAAACGTTCAGTTTCAAAACAAAGTTCTTTATAGTTCAAAAGAGAGGCAAACAGAACAGTCCCGTAACTTAGGCTAAGTTTCCATATATTTTCAAAGCACATAATGGCTGTAACATAAATAAATAGGCTAAACAAACAAATAAGGATATTTTGAATTTTATTCGTAAAAACATAAACATGCACACATTGTAATTCTGTTCAATGTTCTATTTTTTTTCCCATGGAATGCAAAATAAGTAGCCTGTTAAACTCAATGCAAGTTGATTTCCGTGTTTACATTGTAGCTTATTGATTGATTGGTTATGGATTTGTTATCGTCATGATAAAGCGACAATGTTTACCTTAGTATTGAACTAAGCATTACTTAGTTTTCACTAGCTAAGACATTACTTACGTATTGGTGGTGCAACCGAATTTAGTAAAGCGATAGTTTGAAACTAACTAGTAGCAACTAAGGACCTAGTAAATACTTTACACGCAAACTTAGTCACAAACTTACGTATGACCGGTGCAACCCAGCCCAGTTCTGCTGTGCTGAACGAATCATTCGCATTTGCTTCTTCCTATTCTATTTCGGACGTATTGTTCTAAGTATTGTATAGCCGAAATGAGTACCGTGTTTGCGTGTTGTATACTAGAAAGTTTTTTTTTCGTTTTTTTCTCTAATTTGTTTCCTAAATTGTTCGAAATAAAGTTTATATTAAAAAAAAAAATTATAAAAAAAATTTGCGGGCGGGCGCCGAGCGAGGCAGCGAGCGTGCAGAGTGGACTGATTCGTTCACTGCGTGACGTGACGTGATCCTGAGTGATAATCAGCGGCTCAAACTGCCAGAATCAGGCCCAGCAAGTTAAGACTTAAAAGTCATTGAAAACCAGCGTTCACCTCCAATATTGATATTCAACGAGGAAACTTTTAAAATATCAAGATTTGTAAACGGAGTTTGGCGCATTTGTCAAAGCGACAGCACTTCCGCATGAACTGTTCGGCCGTCAGTTCACTGAGTGAACGAACTGTGACGCAACGGTGCAAGTTCAGTGATCCGTTCACTGAAGCTACTAGACACAGTGAGTTAACGTGGCGTGATCCTGAGTGATAATCAGCGGCTCAAACTGCCAGAATCAGGCCCAGCAAGTTAAGACTTAAAAGTCATTGAAAACCAGCGTTCACCTCCAATATTGATATTCAACGAGGAAACTTTTAAAATATCAAGATTTGTAAACGGAGTTTGGCGCATTTGTCAAAGCGACAGCACTTCCGCATGAACTGTTCGGCCGTCAGTTCACTGAGTGAACGAACTGTGACGCAACGGTGCAAGTTCGTTCACTCAGTGAACTGACGGCCGAACAGTTCACTGAGTGAACGAACTGTGACGCAACGGTGCAAGTTCAGTGATCCGTTCACTGAAGCTACTAGACACAGTGAGTTAACGTGACGTGATCCTGAGTGATAATCAGCGGCTCAAACTGCCAGAATCAGGCCCAGCCAGTTAAGACTTAAAAGTCATTGAAAACCAGTGTTCACCTCCAATATTGATATTCAACGAGGAAACTTTTAAAATATCAAGATTTGTAAACGGAGTTTGGCGCATTTGTCAAAGCGACAGCACTTCCGCATGAACTGTTCGGCCGTCAGTTCACTGAGTGAACGAACTGTGACGCAACGGTGCAAGTTCGTTCACTCAGTGAACTGACGGGCCGAACAGTTCACTGAGTGAACGAACTGTGACGCAACGGTGCAAGTTCAGTGATCCGTTCACTGAAGCTACTAGACACAGTGAGTTAACGTGACGTGATCCTGAGTGATAATCAGCGGCTCAAACTGCCAGAATCAGGCCCAGCCAGTTAAGACTTAAAAGTCATTGAAAACCAGCGTTCACCTCCAATATTGATATTCAACGAGGAAACTTTTAAAATATCAAGATTTGTAAACGGAGTTTGGCGCATTTGTCAAAGCGACAGCACTTCCGCATGAACTGTTCGGCCGTCAGTTCACTGAGTGAGTCGGACTACGCAGTACGCAGTCGGAGCTCCGCCCAAGCACTGAACGATTCGGTGAACGAATCTTTTGAACGAATCTTTTTAATGAACTGATTCTAGTGATTCGTGTCACTGAAGTGAACTGTTTTGCCCATCACTAGGACTAATTTCACGTAGGCTACTTCACTTGCATTTATAACGGATTTGGACCGCACTCGCACTTGGTAACGCCCAACTTCCGATTTCTAAAGGGATTCCCCAAGTGGAAGTAGCGAGGGGAAGTGCAGGAGGGCAGAACATTTAACGGATTGGACCGCAGCCCCAGTGTTTGCAGCAGAAATTTTGGTTGCGGTGCCTTAATTGAGCGAATAAATGTTGCCTCTTCTGGAACGCACTGGTTGCAAGCGGGTGGCGACCGTGGCCCCTCGGAGAAAAGTTTTGTGAAAATTCACCACGTCCTCCTCCGCTTTCTAACAATCCTGTCTATTGTTAACTAGCTAACGTTAGCTACGTTCACTGCAGAGAGGAAGAGGCATCTAAAATCTCCCTCCAAACAGGTTAGATGTCAGCTAACGTTAATGCTAGCTCTCATCTCCTGCCCTTGATAAGGCTCGCCACACCCCATGCGGCGGGCGGAAAATAGAGCCCTGAGAGTCTGTGGACATTGTGGTTATTTCTGTAGGAAACCCTGAAAAGTGACAAACTGCTGTGTAGGTATGGGGTATGCCCTGCCATCCCAATTAAAGCGAGGCTTTTTTAATTACAAGTATTTATGCATGAAAATGAGTTCTGACCAAATTTTGTAAAACAAATGAAACTTATTAGGCTGTAATATTTTTTAAAAAAAACCCTCCTATATGAGTATTACTCCAAATAATTTAACTAGATTTACTGCAACATTCATAGTGAGTAGATGTACATTTCCAGTATAAGATATCTAAAAACAAAACTGTTTGTACTGTGCAACAAGCTAGACAGCAGAGAGCAAATAGAGAAATGAGATGCCTTAGATCTGGATGGACCCCCTGAGGCTACACTGATGTTACACACTAACACATATCATCTAATGATGATAGCATTTCAGGGACTCTTGATATTTTAGATGATTAGTCAAAAGTATTCCCTTGCTCCTTCTTATTATTTGTGAAGTGCAGGAAAATTACTAAACCCACCATGGCAGGATTTTACTTTGGTTTTGCAGTTGGATGATTGATGTTTGCCGTTGGTTGACTTTATTTAGAGCAGGAGGCAGCAGGAACGATTCAACGCATCAATTTAACGCGACATGGAACTTCACTGGCATACAATTTCCACATATATCTGCACAACAGATTGAACCCTATGGGAATAATTGTTCCAATTTTGTTATAATGTGGTTTATTTAGCTATTTTTGAATTTATTCTCTACATAATGTGTGCCTTTCATTGCATGGTCAAGATTTTAGCAAAAGTAGTAATAACCGAGGGATAAAATCTTTTTAAAAGTAGTTCCATGGAACGTGTTTAACTGTGCAGCTTGGACCAAATATTCATTACATATGTGAATGCAAAAACAAACTGACGACAAACGTTCTGTA
The DNA here is from genome assembly GCA_029718625.1 of Synaphobranchus kaupii. NCBI lineage: Eukaryota > Metazoa > Chordata > Actinopteri > Anguilliformes > Synaphobranchidae > Synaphobranchus > Synaphobranchus kaupii. Next base: position 98,385,001 of record CM056377.1, on the reverse strand, counting down.
TTTTCATCACAAATTTAAGGATTAAAATTTTTAAAGACCACTTCTGAATGTCACTAAGATTTTTCTCTCCAGTTGTCCCTGTATTTTAAAGGGAAAGAAACAAATGCATTGTGTAAAAGCACTTCTCCTGAACAAATTCCCAGTGTTTTCATACTACAATTTATTTTAAAATTTCAAATACAATACATTTTAATTGTACAGTATTCATCCCCATTTCAGCATTCTTGATTAGGGCCACAAAAAGCCATACGGCCGGTGTTTTTTGTATTTCAAAATAAAAACGTGACCAAATCTGTTTATGTTATCGTTGAAGTAAAAATAGATGAAAATGTATATTTCTAAATAAAAACAGTAACGAAATCTAATATTTATTAGACCTCAAAAGAGAGAGGTGACGCCAATTGACGAATATGCATTCTCGTCATTGATTGGATTAATCTGCCTGGACTTTCTGCCTACCTGCCTGTTATTCGCGCAAACTTCAAAAAAGCAAAGCAACTAACGTGAGGGTGAAAGGTAATACTAGCATAAGCCTACACTAGTATGTCAAAAGTTGGAAGGAAGAAAAGGATGGATATATGGACTCACTTCATATACGATGGGAAGGAACGGAAACCCGAATGTACTGCTGTTGTAGCAGGAGAAGAAATATGCGGTGATAAACCAGATGGCGAAAAACACCACAAATCTGAAGAGGCACCTAAAGTTACATCACGCAGATATTTATATTTATGCCAAGGTAATTCTTGGCATAAATTACCTTGGGGGGGGGGGCAATATCTATTTTTATTAGGCCTAACTCTGGGCGCGACATTGTCAGAATATCTGCCGGCCATGTAATATTTGTGTGTTTAATGTTTATATAATGACGCCGGCTTTAGACTGTACTGTAGCATAGCGCAAATGATTGGATTCATATCGGAATAAGGAATAAGGATCTATAAAGCCAACGTTTGGTTTTGTTAGATATTATCTGATATGACATGGTAAAGTTCCCTGATGTGGAGGTGAGTCTGCTTTTACCCTGATTCCCCAAGCCCATGGCCAGAGTTTAGGGCAGTGTTCTAAATCTTGTATTAGGCGTATTTTTTAAATTGTTTTGTGAAGTATTTTGTACGTCATTGTTTATTGTCTAGTCGACATCACTAACAATGTTCAATAGGCCTACATTTCAGTTTGCATTTTAACTTTTTTTTTTGCAAAGTATCCTACCTGCTGTTTCACTCAACACATTATAAATGGATTTCGAGATATGATAGTGATTATATATGGAAGACCAAATGTGACAGAGTTGAAACAATTTATATATTTCAAAACAACAATTAATTTAAAATTTCAGGGAAATATAGGGCCTACGATAATTGGGACGTGAACTACTACCACTAGGGGGCGACCGTGGATAGGGTAAGCGTAACTGACAAGGGGCTCTATTTTCAAACCGGCGCAAACCAGCGCAAGGGGACGGTATAGTCAAACGCAAGCTTGACAGCATCAACGTCTTAAAACTGGCGCTATGGCGTTTCTCAGCAATACCGCTAGGATCAACAAATTCTCAACATAACATCCTTTCGCTTGCGCTGCAGTGGGATGGGTGGCGCTGTCTGGGGCGTGTTCTAAAATACTTTCGGCGCAGTGACAATTTGAACCAACGAAAACCCATTGCGTTATGATCAGCTGGAACCACCTCTTAGCGGCAACGCAATAGACTCTGGCAATTTGGCAACTTATTAGTCATGTAGTTCTATGTAGTGTCTATAGGTGATGCCAACATTACACTTCCATTTAATGAACAAATAGCCTATAATTATTATTAATTAATTTTAATTTAAACTACTAGAATAAAACAGGACAGCTTACAAGAAACTTGCAATCATGTAGGCCAATAGCCTATAATATATAAATTACACATTGACACAGTTGAATCATAAGCCTTCCACTTGAATCATAATTATGCCTACATCACCTAATGTAGGCTAATTAACCAAACGATTAATTTAGTCTTCAATCAATCATCAGCAGGGTATATAAGTGACTATTTATGGAGGCAGGTCAGGTGTTAGTGGCCTAAGGATTAAATCCCGTGCCACTGACGATGGAGTACGTGATCGGTCGACGTTTGCGGCGACGACGACAATACACAAAAAGGATATACTTTCAGCGGGTGTCCTTCCTCAACTATACGGACAATGAATGCAGTAAAAAGTTACATCTTTCAAGAGAAGCAGTAGCCTACATCTGCCGCATTTTAGAGCCGCATCTTCAGAGTGACACCAGAGGAGGACATGCCCTACCCGTCCCAGTTAAAGTTACTGCCGCGCTTACTTTTTATGCAACTGGGTCATTCCAGCATACCGTCAGTTCCACCTCCGGAGTCTCCCAGACAGCTGTTAGTGCTGCCATTCAGGCTGTGACATCAGCCCTGGTCAACCAGGCCAACAGGTATATTACTTTACCTTCGTCACCAGAACGCCAGCGCGAGACAAAACTCGCATTTTTTCTCAAGTGTGGGTTCCCTGGGGTGCTTGGTGCTATCGACTGCACGCACATACAAATCCGCGCACCACCCGAGCATGCAATAGTTTTCGTCAATCGCAAAGGAACACATTCCAGGTGATGATTCCAGGTGAGATGCGATGCCGGCTGCAAAGTCACACATGTATTTGCCAATTACCCAGGTTCAGCCCACGACTCCTTCATTTTGGCAAACTCTCAAATTCCTGGAGCCTTCGAAGGGAACGTGGATGGGTGCTTATTGGGAGACAACGGGTACCCTTTGAAGCATTGGCTGATGACACCATACATCGCACCCAGCGCTAGAGCACAACACATTTTCAATCACCAACTAACAAAGGGTCACGTTGCCATTGAGAGAACATTTGGCCTACTCAAAATTAGATTTAGGTGTTTGGATAGGTCGGGTGGATCACTGCAGTATACCCCTGAGAGAGCAACTGCCTTCATGGTGGCCACCAATGTGAAATGCGCCTGCCGGAAGATGTACTTCAGCACCACAGACAGTGACAAAATGAGCTTGCCCCACCTGCACCAGTGGTCACAGTCCCCATCACAGCCAGAGCAAAGAGAAATCAACTGGCTGAGCGGTTTAATAGGGCTAGATATATGGTAAGTATCGGATCAGCTTTTAAAATGAACATTTCAATGCATGTTCCCACGTAGAATCATACGCACATCCAAGTTGAAGGTGCTGGGCTGAGATTAATCAAGTGTAATTTTAGAAAGAAAGCCCGCACACTTTAAATGCTCATACACTCCTTTATTCGTGATTGCACATGTTACAGACAACGTTTCGATCCGGTGAGGATCTTTGACGAAGATCCTCACCGGATCGAAACGTTGTCTGTAACGTGTGCAATCACGAATAAACGTGTATGAGCATTTAAGTGTGCAGGCTTTCTTTCTAAAATTCTATATGCATGTTAAATCAAGGATTGACAAAGCAGGCATAGTTAACTGAACTCAAAATTTATTGCAGGCTTTTTTTAACATGGCATTGAAGCATTTAAAAATACAGAACTTAACATTCGTTTTACTTTTGTAGCCAAAATCAAGCATTTAGAACAGAACGTTGTTCAAACTAACATTTTCCCCTGCCTCTCCCTCGGCCTCTCCCACCTCTTGTTCTAGCAACACGTCGCAGAGGATGGACAGCTGCTGGGGAATTCCTGGAAGGTAATAATGTTGGGACTGGAGAGGGATGGGGGTTGGAGGAAAGGGTTTGGGGGGGGGGTGGAGTGGCCAATCGCTCCACAGCTACGGCCAAACGAAGAAGAGTACTGCTCATATTTAATCGCCGATGCTCCATCCGGATGAGCCGGGTATTTACGGAACCAATGGCCACCCTTATCCCCCTTAATTCACGCTCCAGCATTGTGAACCCATTCCTCTGCTGGTCCAAGAAGGGCTGGTCGTCTCCACTTCTGCGCCGGCGTGGTTTGCCTGGGAGGAATGGACCTGGGCTGTGTTAATTGCGATGTTTCTGCCTCAGGTTCACTGGACACTGGATCCGGAGGGGCAGCAGAGCAGCTTGGACCAGGGACGGCAGAGCCATCTGCCAAACACATTTTTGTTTGTTAAAAGAATGAATAACTGTTGTATAAAAGTATCACATGTTGCATAATTAATGCCCATTTTTGTTTGAAAATAAATGGCATGGCTCAAAATGATATATATATAACAACTTGCATGTTATATATAACCTCCAGGCCTCCGAATCCATCCACGCTCAGTGGTGTCAATGTAGAGGAGGCCACTTCCTCTGCAGTAGTGAGGTCTTGGGTGGACTGTGGGCCTCCTCCAGTCGCCATCGCCTGCCTTTTGTTAACGGCCAGCTTCTCCTTACCCCTTCGTCGCAGGTCATTAAACCTTTTTCGGCATTGACAGGCCGTTCGAACAGGGCCTATATTGGCTGCATTTAATGCATTCGCCACCTCCTCCCACGCCTTCCGAACTTCTGGGAGACGAGGTGGTGTGGATTGTGATCCATAAATTGCTACAGTCCTAGCCTGTACTTCTGTTGTAAGTATTTCTGATTCCTGTGCGGAAAAGTGCTCTTGTCGTTGACGGTCCAGTGCGTTTGGGTTGCTCATTATGAAATTGCATGGAGCGATTGTGTTCCAACTTATTAGATAAGTTTCATATCAGTTGCAAATTCAAAGACAACATGGAAATTGATTAATGTGGATGCATTTCTCAAAAGTCATTGCTTTGGCAAGCGAAATACGGTCTACATAGACGCAATTTCACTGCATGTAATGTTTCACTTAAAATGTCAAAACATTTAGACTATTTGTTGCCACAAGAGGTTTGGGCGAACAAGGCACATGTTTCTATCCTAGACAGACATAGTTTTTACCCCAAAATACTGTTGCACGAATTGCTGCAGTGTGCATGTGACTTATAAAGTAACCTGTGTTATGCAGAAATTTACACCGCATTTAGGCTTTATAAGAAGCCAAATAATAAAAATAAAACCTAAATAAAAAATCTAGGTATTTTGTCTGCACAAACTGAGAATGTGAGTAGGCCTACATTATATAAGTGAATAAATTAACTTCATGTTTTGGCATAAATGCAATATCTCCATCAGGACACATCAGCAAATACTGTAGCTATGTAGGCTATAGACCTACTGTTGTGCAATGGGACGTTTAGTCGTAGCATATGAGTTGATAAGAAAAGCAGGATGAATGGATGAATCACTTTAAGGGTTGTTTCTCCTGACTCATTTTGAACTCATATGGAAAAATAAGCCAGGAGAAACAACCCTCCAAGTGATCCATCCATATCTACTGCATATCTGGCAGCAGAGTGATGGTTTGAGGCTCGTTTGTTACCTCAGACCCTTGATTACTTACAGCCACTCAGCCAACCATGTATTCCGTACTATTCCTGTGTAATTTACAGCTTAATCTAGTCCCACCCCCCAATACCCATAGAGATCCATTCAAATGCAGAGAGGTTATAGTATCGCTGAAAATAAAATATCAAGTCTTTTGATATCCTTTTATACCCAGTCATGATAGCATCACCTGTTTACCTGTGGAATGTTCCAAAAAGGTGTTTTTTTAACTTCCCAGTCTTTTTTTGGAACGTGTTGCAGAGGCATCAAATTCGGAAATAGCGTATATTTACAAAAATCAATAAAGTTGATAAGGTAAAACATTAAATATCTTTTCTTTGTACGGTTTTCATTTAAATACAATGCCCTCCACTATTATTGGCACCCCTGGTAAAGATGAGTAAAAAGGGTTATAAAAAATTCACTGATTGGTGAAGTAGCTTAATCTCACACTGAAAAAATTAGAAAAATCCAACCTTTAATTGAAGTAAATTTATTATGAGAAAAAAAATCAAGACATAATTATTTTTAACAAAACCATGTGTGCCACAATTATTGGCACCCCTGCATTTATATATAGAATAAAGTAATCATTTTAAATATTTGGTCGCATATCCTTTGCATGGCATGACTTCCTGATGTCTGTGATCCAACAACATCAAACGACTCTTGATTTCTTATTTTCTGGTACTCTTACAAGCGATACTATAACGTCTCTGCATTTGAATGGATCTCTATGGGAATTTGGGGGGTGGGACTAGATTTAGCTGTAAATTATGCTGGAATAATATGGAATACATGGTTGGTAAAATGGCTGTAAGTCATCAAGGGTCTGAAGTATCAAACAAGCCTCAAACCATCACTCTGCTGCCAGATATGCAGTAGATATGGATGGATCACTTTTAGGGTTGTTTCTCCTGACAAATTTTCCTATTGAACTCTATGGAAAAATAAGTCAGGAGAAGAAACCCTTCAAGTTATCCATCCATATCTACTGTATTCCTGTAGCACAGTGATAGGTTGAGGCTTGTTTGATACGTCAGACCCTTGATGACTTACAGCCATTTAGCCAACTATGTGTTTCCATACTGTTCCAGTGTAATTTACAGCTTAATATTGTCCCACCCCCCAATTCCCATAGAGATCCATTCAAATGCAGAGATGTTATAGTATCGCTTGTAAGAGTACCAGAAAATTAGAAATCAAGAGTCTTTTGATGTTGTTGGGTCACAGACATCAGGAAGACATCAGGAAGTAATATTTGGTCGCATATCCCATGCAAAGGATATGCGACCAAATATTAAAAATGACTACCTTTATTCTATATATAAATGCAGGGGTGTCAATGGTTTTGTTAAAAATAATTATTTCTCGATGAGGGATTTTTTTTTTCTCATAATAAATTTACTTCCATTAAAGGTTGTATTTTTCTCTTTTTTTCAGTGTGAGATTAAGCTATTTCACCAAATGAATTTTTTATAACCCGTTTTTACTCATCTCTACCAGGGGTGCCAATAATAGTGGAGGGCACTGTATATGTAAAAGAGAATTTACAAATCACTGCTTTCTGCTTTTATGTGCATTTTACATACTGTCCCAACTTTTTTGGAATTGGGGTTGTATACCATAGGCTATGCGAGTAATTGTGCTGATGTCAGTCAACAGCAACACTAACAGCATCAGTGTTTAGCCCAAATTTATAGGCTACAGCAGTAGAAGAATTGGATAAATCAAACTTAAATCTGAAACTCATCCAATGACACAATGTCTAAAAGGCTACTGCCTACATTCCCAGAAATGTTGAATAGTAGGATTGTTCCTGTCCAAAAGTGAAATAGTTCTGCCCCATGTTGGATTCCGACCGAGATCGCTGGGTAGCCTTTGCAGGAATTCCACTGGGCTACCTAGATATCATAAAGTTTAATGCTCGATCGGTTTTGCTTCATCATTCAAATCTTTAAATAGATTTTTAAAACCAGCGGACTGTAATTCGCATGAAACCAGCGGACTGTAATTAATCAATTAGAAGCTATGGTTTTTATTTTTAATGGGGTAAAATGACATAAATAAATATTAGGTAGGTAAATTTTACTTTAGCCATCTTTGTACCAGTAAAGAATGCCGGATCTGAGCCGGGAAAAATGAAAGAATGACCAATTTACACAGACGTTCTTTAACCGCCAATTACCCGGTATTTATGCTCTGTGTAAAGACGGCTTTTTACAAGCCAGTTATGAATCTCTTATTCATGGTGGCCCCCTAGTGGTAGTCGTAGACATCCCAATTACAGTATTCATTATTAACATGATTTTTTATGTAGCCTAGAAACGGTGGGTTTTATGCATTTTATTGTCTGGCTGTGCCAAGATGAAGGTTACAGAAGTTTTGGGGTTTAACCTGTAATTTATAATTTCAGAGAAATATGAATGAATGAATTTCTCAGAAATTATAAATTACAGGTTAAACCCCAAAAGTTCTGTAACCTTCATCTTGGCACAGCCACAGACAATAAAATACATAAACCCCACCGTTTCTAGGTTGCATGAAAAACCATGTTCCCATATTGGAACAATAATACCCAATATTATTGAAAAGTTTGCTATAAACAAACTTTCGGTTACAGTTCGGCAATGTCCAACGAAGTCGACATTTCCACAGCGACCACCTATCGCACGTGTGGTTGTAAAAACATACCTTTAAACGTAGGCCTATTTTTTTTACCCTACGTATAGGCTATAGCATATAGCCTACAAACATTAGGCTGTTTTCTTATGGGTATTATGCAGCCTAGGCTATATATAGGCTTATATGATGATTCTGACAAATATATTCTGTTGCAAATGTCTGAAAGTTAGGCTATAGGCCTCTTCTTCAATTCAAACTTTGAAACATGGATGTGCTGCAGTAAATCGTTTTTGAGATATGACACTTAGGCTAAATAAGACAAGTAGCCTAGAAAATTGGTGAAAATTGCTTCTGGTGGGCCAAAGTTAATGAGGTTAACTGATTTTGTAAGTCCTTCGCTTGAATTGAATGATTGTTGCCTCGTGGATAGCTGCAGACTCAAACTGCAAATGCAAGAGAGATGATAAATTAGCCTAATTCTTCAGAAATAGTAAAAAAAAAAAAAAAGCGCCAATCCAATTTAAAATTTTTCAATTTGAGATATGTGTATCAGGAAATCAATGAATAAACGTTACACAGACCGTCTAGCTGTCAACATATCCACGTTTCTATTTACTTTGTGTACAAACCTATTGATGAGGAGGTTCACACAGTGCGACACCTGCTGGTCATTTTCTGTAACTACTTTTGGCGTGCTTGCGGTCGGTTCTATGCCATTGATCTTTCTAATTATTGAGAACAGATTTTACTGTCCACAGTACATCCTGAGGAAAGTGCTTTCATTTTCAAAATTAGGGAGGTCGAACGTTCTGCCCGCAATGTAATCACAATGGGCATTCCACACACAAAACAAAAAACAAAATTGACGTCTGCATAGAGAGTAGACGAAGCTATTCATTTGTTTCAGAAGTGTACTTACACTTCAACAATGTTATTTTTTTACTTTAGAAGCCAGAAATTATTATGCTAATTTGACTCTGTTTACGAGCATTTGTGCCTATACTTAACGCTGTACCAAAATCAATGGGGTCATTATAAAACATCCAACCACATTGAAGTTGTTAATACACATTTTATTACAAGACAAACTCACTGTGAAATGTTTTAGGTGTTAATCGATCGGTATGTATCGATACTTTCGTCTATTTAGGTGTCCTGAAAACGTTACATGTGCTGCGTGTCCTGCGGGACTTACAGCCACTTCAGAAACAAAATGGCACCAAAAAAATAAGGCGCTCGCCACCTTATTCGAAATAACCCCAGAAGGGATTTTGTAATAGTGAAATGAAATGTTATTCAAATTGTGGCCAACCCCTGTCTTGACATCATGCCGATTGTTCAAATCCGATTGGTCCAAGATATGCTGGCAAAGAGGCGCTCTGAAATGTTTTCTGATGTGGCTAGGTCAACTCCAGATGAACAACAACATTTTTACATGCAGATCTTCATCAAAATCTCGTCTACAGTATGGTATAATTTTAGTATTGCGAATGGGTGTTTTTTTAAATTAACATGAAAAGGGAACATGCACCTTATATATTCCGAATCCAAAAACTGAGAATTCTGATAACCAGTGCCAGCTAAAGTCGCTAGCTGCTATGTTTTTCTCTGGACCATATCGCCGGTAAACTCCAGATGAACAACAACATTTTTACATGTAGATCTTCATCAAAATCTTGTCTACAGTATGGTATAAAGCATTTTAGTATTGCGAATGGGTGTTTTTTTTAATTAACATGAAAAGGGAACATGCACCTTATAGATTCCGAATCCAAAAACTGAGAATTCTGATAACCAGTGCCAGCTAAAGTCGCTAGCTGCTATGTTTTTCTCTGGGCCATATCGCCGGTAAACTCCAGATGAACAACGAGATTTTTACATGTAGATCTTCATCAAAATCTCGTCTACAGTATGGTATAAAGCATTTTAATATTGCGAATGGGTGTTTTTTATTATTAACGTGAAAAGGGAACATGCACCTTATAGATTCCGAATCCAAAAACTGAGAGAATGGAAGGTGGCGCTTTAAACACTTTGTTTATGACTTTTTAAATTCTGTTTGCTGTGTAATTGGTTCTACAAAAGAACATGCAACATACAGCTTCCAATCAAAGGCCCCCACCCCCTACCCTTTTCCCATAACTGTTGCTGTTAATATTTTAAAAAAATATTTCTGCTTGGGACCCAAGAAGAGAACAACACTGAAAACATGGTTGTCTGTAGACTAGATACGTTAAAATTACATTCAAAATTGTCTGCCTTGTGCAGATATAATTCTCTTTTGATAAGAAAGTAGGTGGCTCTGAAAAGAGCCTTTGGGGTGTGCAATAAGACCATCAGAGCTGTAAGGACAGGGCTGTTTCAATTTTGTCAAGAAATAACCTATTACCCTCTAAATTTAAATGTGTCCCGTCACTGTCTAAATGATTTAAGCCAATGTTAGGATGCATAATGCAACCCATACCCATGTCTAACAGAAAGCCAAACATGGCCCCGTTTAGCCGTCGTCTGGTCCTTTCAAGGCCATATCCGGTAGTGGCGGTCTGACCCCGCCAGTTCCAGCGAGGGAGGATGTCCGAAAACATCTATTTGTTTTTGGGAAATAGCAAATCGATTTCCCTGATGTCTGCCTTCATGCGCCGCATTAGGCTGATCCTTGTATTTCCGTACGTGCCAATGCTGTTCCCACCGAGGTGAATCACCATCCCATCTGGGTCGTCGCGGATGTCAGCTTGTTTCGAGCGGAGAAGAGGCATTAAGTGTTCCCAAACTTCTGCCCCCTCTGCCAGCCCAGGTGCTCTGGCAATCTAGCCCCAGGTTCTGGTCCAGTCCAAATGCTCCTATATGAGCCTGCAGCCTGGCGATAAGCGAGCTCCCGATGATCCAAACGCGTGGTAATGAGCAATCGGTCATGCTGTCAATAGAAATAAAAACTAACGTTTTGTGGTGCAAATACTGTAGCCATTTATAGCTTTATTATGCAATCGCTATTGGCTAAATTATCTCTATGCTAACCCACGATTGGATAGACTGTCCTCAAGTTGTGAATGGTCGAATGCGTTACCTGAACAAAGCCAATAGGGTTTAATAAACAAATTATGAAATAGCCGCGCAATGTCAAAATGGGTCAGACCCAGACGCATTAAGTAGGCTAATCAATGTTACTGTTGGAATTCTGAAGCCGCGGCACCCGCCAAGTTTGAAACTGAGACGTTTGGCAAGTATGGCGTTTTGGGAGTACATATTTAATTAAATACAACACGCCATAACAATATAAACAATTTCCAGCAGTGTTACACTTTCACTGACATTTGCTTGTAGTCAGTGCTCTGCAAATCATCGACACTGCAGGTTGTGTGTCTTCCTGAGAAAACTCATCGCTCTATACTGCTGCTCTAATCACTATTTTACCATTTTATTATTTTATCGTTTTATTGTTTTATTATTTTTAGCACGATTTTTGCATTTTATTATTTTATTTTTTAGCATTTCACTATTTTACCTACCTGCTGCTTTTTGCCGATCGCCCTGGTTTTAAAGCTTTTATCTGGTCGAAGCGGGAATCCCAGATCCCAGCTCAGGACGATGCCACCACTTACCTTGCCGCCTGGACGTATGAGCTGTATCCAACTCAGCCAAAAGATCGCCGAACTGGAAGGGAGAATATCAACTCTCTACCAGATAAAAGAGGATGAGCTGCTCATCGACTCCCTGGCCACAACTCTCCCCTGTGTCGCCATGGGTCTGGAACACACAGCACCTTGCCCGCTCCCAGAGGAAAGTTCCTGGGTCCGATGGGGCGCGAAGCCCAAATCCCAGGCCTCCTCAACTCCTCTTGGGCCCGGCCCCTGGATTACAGTCCGTGGGGGGAAACAAAACGGCTATTGCTCCTCCCGGCCTTGTCCTCCGCAAACCCTCCAGCTGAGCAACAGGTATCTCATCCTTGACGAGATAAACAGTTTCTCCTCTGTCGCCCGCTCCCCTCCATCTCCCTCTGCGTCTTTTCCACGGCCTGCGCCGCCGTTGGCTACTGCAGGACGTGCCGCACCGCCTGCTGACCACCTCTCCCGGCTGCCGGCTGGCTTCTCTCCGTCTCCTCCTCAGCGGGCGGACGTTCGGGTAGGCCCACTTGATGCAGCCCCCTCGCGGAGACCAGCACTCCCTTCCCTGTCGCCCAAAATACTTATCATTGGCGATTCCATCGTCAGGGACATTAGAAATAAAGCGGCAGTGACTTATTGCTTTCCGGGGGCCACAGTCTCCAATTTAATGGACAAAGTTCCAGGTATTCTGGCTCAGAATTTGGACATAAAGAAAGTTGTGATCCATGTCGGCACAAACGACATTTCTCGTCAGCAATCTGAGCTTTTGAAAGGAGATTTTATCCGTCTTTTTAACCTTTTAAGTGGCAATGGTAGAGACATTTTTATCTCCGGTCCTATTCCCACACTGGGCCGAGGAATAGGTCGTTTTACGAGACTTCTTAGCCTTCATGCATGGCTTCAGTCTCAGTGTAGCGCAAGCAACCTAGGTTTTATTGACAATTTTAATTTGTTTTGGGAACGTTCTTCGTTTTTTAAAAGAGACGGTCTGCACCCAAATCGACAGGGTGCTCGTAAGTTAACAGCCAACATTGTTTACCACGTGTTGAATGCGCCATATCTTCAGTGACTATCTACTTCCGTGCACTATAACCCCCTGCAACACTCCCCGGTTACTTCTTGTACTCAACAAATAGCTCTCTTTGGCTCCCCCCACAGGTTAGGAGGTACGTCTACATTTTGCATTGCACGTCTTCCTCGGCAGAAATTCAGACCCAACGGTGTTACCGCAAAAAATCTTGTACAAATAAATACTCAACCTTCCGTCATTTTGCCTACATCATCTACTAATAATAGTAGGCATACGTCTAATTCAGAGACACCGCGAGAATTTAAAACTCGTCAGGCGTTAGGATATTGCACTTAAATATTAGGAGCCTTATTCCAAAGCTGGATTTTGTGCATGTTATGATGAATGAAACTTCCCCTGACATTTTCATCCTTTCTGAAACCTGGCTCACAAGAAAAGTACCAAATTCAGACATTAACATTGATGGATATAATTTATTTAGATCAGATAGAAAATCTAAAGGAGGTGGGGTATTGATATTTGTAAAGGAATGTTTTGCTGTATGTGAACTCACTGCTGCCTCAGTGCCTAATAAGTATGAATATATTGTTCTGGACATCTGTATTGGGGGGATGCCCATTTTACTATTATTAGTATTTACCGCCCTCCCTCTGCAAGTAATGAGGCGTTAGAAGACATTGGCAAATTAATGTCATCTTACGCCTCATCCGAACTGATAGTCATGGGTGATTTGAATCTTGACTGGCTCTCTAAAAGTTCAAATAGGTTAAAAGAACTGTGCTTTGAGTTAAATCTTACTCAGTTAATCTTGAAACCCACGAGGCTAAATACAAAAAAACCTTCTAAGTCGACGTTGATTGATATTATACTGACAAATAGGTCATTTAAATACCTAGCCTGTGCGGTCTTTGCTCAGGACATCAGTGACCACTGCCCAATTGCTTGTATTTGAAATGCCAGAAAACAAAAATATAGTTCTAGTATTGTTACAAAACGAAATTTCAAACATTTTGTTGAACAGGGTTTTCTTCAGGATCTATATTTTTCTGATATAGAAAGAACTTGTTGCATCCCTGATCCTGATCTAGCTTTGGACCATTTCTGTAATGTATTTAATTCTATTGCTGATAAACATGCTCCTTATAAGAACTTCAGGATTAAAAACCGATGTAACCCATGGTTTTCCTCAGATATTTCTGCAGCTATTCATATCAGAGACAAAGCTTGGTCCAAAGCTAGAACGACTGGCACTCCAGCTGATTGGCTTAGCTTTAGGCAATTAAGGAACAAGAGCATTAGCATAATAAGAAAAGCAAAGTCCAATTATTACTTGACCTCTCTTTTAAACTGTAATGGAGATGCATATAGCTTTTGGAAAACTGTAAAATCTTTTAAAAATAATCCTACCACTACTCTTCCTTCTCGTATTTCTAGTGAAAATGATTTAGTTATAGATAAAACATATATGGCTGAAGTTTTTAATCATCATTTTATCTCCTCTGGCCATCTGTTTGATAGGCTGTCTGGCGAAATTGTTCCAGAAAGCTATACCCTTAGCCCAGTATTAGGAACTTTACGTAATTATTTTTGTCCGAGCAAATTCTCTTTTAGACCTCTAAGTTATAGTGAAGTTTACAAAGCACTGGCTAGCATAAATAAAAAGAAGTCAATGGGAGAGGACAATCTAGATCCTTGCCTTTTGTGTCTCAGTGCTCATATAATTGCCTCACCACTTGCTTACCTTTTTAATTTAACTTTTATTTCAGGTAGAATCCCAAACCTATGGAAGGCAGCTCAGGTTATTCCTCTATATAAAGGGGGTGATACCAGTGACTTAAATAACTATCGTCCAATTTCAAAACTTTCCTGTCTGGCCAAAGTCCTAGAATCATTAGCTAACTCTCACTTTTGGAGATTAATAACATTTTACAACCACAGCAATCGGGTTTTAGGCCAGGTCATAGCACATTAACAGCAGCAACTCTTGTGCGTAAATGATATTGTCAACTCAATGGATAACAAACTGCAGTGCGCTGCACTCTTTATTGACCTATCAAAGGCTTTTGACACTGTTAACCATCATATTTTATTGAATAAGTTATCCTCCATTGGATTGGATGAACTTTCTCTTAACTGGTTTTATCATATCTCTCTGGGAGAACTCAGTCTATTGTTGCGGATGGTTTTAAATCTAGCTCTCTTGCAATTAGTAAAGGTGTCCCACAAGGGTCTATTCTTGGTCCACTTCTATTCACACTTTATATAAATAACATGGTATTCCCAACACCACAATGTAATGTTCATTTTTATGCGGATGATACAATCTTGTATTCCACTGGCTCCATGCTTAACCAGGCTATTTCTAATTTATAGTCTGCCTTTGATTCTTTTCAGTTAGCTCTTATTAATCACAAGCTTGTTTTAAATTCTGATAAAACAAAATTTATTTTATTTTCAAGAAATCTAATGGGAAATGCATCTCATATTGGCATTCATACACTTCATGGTACTCAAATTGAAACTATAGAATCTTATACATATTTAGAAATTTGGCTTGATGGTAGATTTTCCTTTAAGACTCATGTAGAACATCTGTCTCAAAAGCTAAAAGGTAAAATTGGTTTATTGTACAGAAATAAAGCATGCTTTTCTTTTGCTAATAGGAAAACAATTGTACAATCAACTGTCTTATCTGTATTTGATTATGGAGACATTCTGTATATGCACGCTGCCCCTTCCACTTTAAAGCCCCTTGATGCAGTTTATCACAGTGCATTGCGTTTTATCACTGGGGATACATTTCTCACGCATCATTGTGTTTTGTATGGAAAAGTAGGATGGTCCTCTTTATCAAAGAGGAGGGAACTACATTCCATTGTATTTATTTATAAGGCTTTACTGAAGAAACTTCCCCTTTATCTCTCATCATTAATTACGTTTAAATCCAATAACTATGGTACCAGGTCTCAGGACTTCTTAGCCTTAGATACACCACATATAAATACTGAGCTTGGCAAAACAGGGTTTCAATATTATGCCTCTCATAATTGGAATGAATTGCAAAAAACTTTTAAACGAGAATCTCTTATTCCTTTAGAAAATTTTAAAGTTTTATACATGGATTTTCTTAATGTTGTATGTACTTGTTTCCTTTGATATATCCCTGTATGCTGTATGTTAACGTGGCTGAATTGTACTTGTTTTATACATGTTTTTATTTTTGTTTGCAGGTCTCTCTTGTAAAAGAGATCTTGATCTCAATGAGACTACCTGTAAAAAAATAAAGGATAATAAATAAATATGTGAGTAAATATGTAGAGTATATTAGTTTTCCTGTACGAATACCGCAAAATATCAGTTCTTGTTGTTGAAAAAATAAGGATAACGGTATCCTAAAAGCAGCACAGATGATGTGTTTCCGTCCAACGAGTGTGATTACACAGAAGTGAAACGGGATAATTAAAAAAATTATTTTAAAGCGAACAAATGTCCTTTTTCTGACAAGCTATCGATTTATATATTGTTATTTGATTATATTGTAGCATTTAGGACAATATACATGAAAAATAAGCTGGCAAAATATGTTTTCTGAAAAATCACGAAAACGAGTTTGACCTCCCTATCAAAATAGACATGATGCGTTATGGTCACTCAGCAGCACATGAACAGGCAAGACAATAAAACGCTGTTGCATTAGGCCTACTTTATAATCCATGCACCAACAGAACATTTGAAAATGAAAGACAGCGCATTCATTTCATATGAAAAACATTTTTATTGTCATTGTAGGTCATAAAACAAAATTATGTGCGGCACCTCTCAGTAAGAGTATAATAATAAATTATTAAAGGCTAGAGGGCATCGTAGCCGCCAATACAAGTATGGTCTGTGATCGTAACGTAGACTTGTCTGTCTTTGCTTATACATTCACAGGCTAGACGAAAACTGGCAATCAAACTAGTCTAGTGCAAGTACAGACCGACAGATATTCATAATACAATTCTGCCCTGTATGATTGTGACGGCATTGCCATGAGATAAGATAAGTGATGTGTGCACATCCAGGCCAGGCTGAGTGATGAAGTTTCTAGATCCACAAAATGTCTTAAGAGGTAACAAATGTCAACGAACAACACTAATGTCCCATTCTAGCACACTCAAGGCCCCGTACAAAATACCATAAATGAAGTGAATCCCCCACTCCCCAAGCGTCTCTGCTCACTTTCTACTGTACTTATACACTTCCGTAAATATACACGTACTTATACACATCCGTATACACGTAGGTGTACTTATACACGCGCGATTACACTGATTGGCTGCTCAGTTAGCAAAGTAATGTCAGCTATCACACCCCATAACAGACAGCTTACCGAGAGGCTGCATCTGCTCTGCTCCTCTGACCGTCTGAAGCCATATAGCGAAACTAACTAAAGCTGGGGACACATTACACGATTTGGCAATGATTTGCGATCGTGCAGAATCTGTGGTAGTCCAAGGAAATTAAAGTCGCAGCTGTAATCGTTGTGTGTGGGAGTGAAAGACTGTTGTCCGTCTCCTACGATCCCAGTCGGGAACACCACGATTTTATCAAACATCTTTTGTCAGAGCATAGAAACTGGTATGGACCCAAAAGCAGAACTCGGAGGCGAACTCAGGCAAAAAAGTCAGGTCAGGATACGGGGTTGGCAAGTAACAGGAGGGCAGGGCAGATGACGGGGCAGGAACAGGGAGGCAGGCAGGAGGGCTAGAAGGCAAACTGGGTGCAGAGAGGCGAATACAGGTGGGCAGGATCGGATAAGCAGGCTGGACGGGCGAAGCTGAGAACAAGACTGAGACAAGGTTAGAACAAACAAACAAACAGAGGCCAAAAACCGTGTATAACACACAGCAAACAGACGGTACGAACTGGCAAAGACACCAACAAAGAGGAAAACTTAAGTAGAGGGAAAACAGGTGAGAATGCGCTGGGGGTTAATAAAAAGGCGTGAGGAATATGTGCGAGAGCTGATGAGCTAATGAGTGAGTGCGGAATGCGAGCGGAGGAAGGCGAGTGATTGGCTGAATGGTAATGGTGAGAAAACGAGGAACTAAAGCGGGGAAACCACGCCCAGCCTGCACAACACAGAACAGGCAGACAGGGTGAACGGCAAAACGTGACATGGAACAAGAGGAATGGGAAAACACGAGAAACGAAAGGAAGGTGGACTGGAGGGAAACAGCGAATGTTTGATTTTATCGGGGTTAGGCTGTGCGTAATCTCGTGGTTTGCGCTGGCCAAAGACTGAAATCGCTACAGGAATTTTCCATAGCCAATGAAAAGTGAGTTTGTGACAGAGGAAGGAAGAGGTGGAAAAATACGGAAGTAAACATCAAATCCAACATGCCGGATGGCTGAGCCGAATAAGCATGTTTTTTGGAATTCTAAAAATGAGGAGTGACGTGTGGATTTGTGGCAGAAACATGCATGTGTTTGTCTGTACAATGTCAACTCTGCAAGTTACCACAACAATCCTTACAAAGTTGCAAGCTGTATGGGCTCCATGGTTGTTTTGGTTTCAAAATATCGGAAAAAAGACATTCTTGCGAGTGCAGGTCTACTACAAGAAATCACGTTCATGCGAGAGAACTGCATCCGTCTGCGTCTATTCTCTGTCTTTTAGATTTGTGGTCCTCAAAAACAGTCTCTTGCGACACAAGAGACTGAAAATCTGCTAAATTGTTAAATGTGTGCTACTCATTTTTTTCATTGTCGCTTACGATTGGAAAAGTCGTGCAATGTGGCCCCAGCTTAAGTAGACCATGGCCTTGACCTTGTTACTCTGCCTCAGACAGCAGCGATCCCACAATGCTACGCCGTGGCTGTAAAATCCCACTTCGATTTGAATTTACAGTGTAGTTACAATAGTATTACAGGACTGTCCATAAATGACTCGTTATGCATTGTCACTTACAGTAAAAATATCAATACAGTGCATTGTTGTGAAATTTATTGTAAAAATTACATCAATTGCTAACAGTCCTTCCTGGTGTTCGATTAATTCTTTAGTCTGTAATATCCCAGTCAGTGTAAGTCACAGAAAATCGTATGCTTGTTTGAACAAAAGCCTGATATTATCAAAAGCCCCCTGTTGCCCGACCGTTATTGGCCAATTTCTGGCGGAAGTGCTGCTTAACCATGAGACAATTGTGCTTTCTGTTTTCATTGGTCCTGGTGAGTTTCATGTGCTGTTAGGCTTTAAACTAATTAAAACCGTTATTTATTTAAATCTAGCCTATATAGAATTGTAAAATGTAAAGACTACTGAGATAAATCATTGTCTCTAAGTCACATACCCCAAACGTACGTTGTTACGACGTCGACCTTGGTCGTGATTGAATGCCCAACCCAATACCAACGTCTTCCGAACGTCGGTACCAGACACCGGTGCGTCGTTGGAATTTTGATGTCAGTTAGACGTTGGAATTAGTCATGTCATAATTATACCCAGAATGCAACGGCAAGAGGATGTCAGCAGTAGAATTTTGATATCGGGTAGACGTTGGATTTTGGTCACTGACATTGCAACTGAAATCCAATCATATACCAACGTCAAGTGACGTCGTTGGCCAGCTGGGAAATGACCACTGAATTTTGAAGGGTACATCTCGATGTGTAAAACAAATGGTAGGATTGCATATTTATTTCATATTTAGTAGCATATATTGCTAGTAGAACACATGGTAGAATGAGAGAATACTTTCACATGTTTATTTGCATTAGAGTGAGCAGGGCTTTTCACAGCTTTTCTGGCATACGATCAGGCTATTTATGGGTTTATCTTGTTGCTATAACGGAATTCAAATATAGCATTATATGATGAATAAATATATTTATGAATTCAAACATAGACGCTATTGTCCACTATGTCACGCATGAGTATGTATAGACTAGGTGGGGGGGGTGCTTGATAAATGTACTTGCTACGGGAAAATAGTGACATTTAGAAACTCCGTATTGGGCAGAAATCGTCACAAATCGTCTACCAATAAAGTTAAAACAGTTTGTGATTTCCACTAATAGTTTGGCTGCAGGAGCAAAGAATGTCTCAGTTGAGCAAAATGATGGCGCCGGTGCCATTATTACTAGGTAGAGTTGGAAGTTTACATACACTTAGGTTGAAGTCATTAAAACTAATTTTAACCACTCCACAGATTTTATGTTAGCAAACTATAGTGTTGGCAAGTCAGTTAGGACACCTACTTTGTGCATGACACAAGTATTTTTTCCAACAATTGTTTACAGACAGATTATTTCACTTTTAATTCACTATATCACAATTCCAGTGCGTCAGAAGTTTACATACACTAAGTTGACTGTGCCTTTAAACAGCTTGGAAAATTCCAGAAAATGATGTCATGGCTTTAGAAACTTCTGATAGGCTAATTGACATTATTTGAGTCAATTGGAGTGGAGGTGTACCTGTGGATGTATTTTAAGGCTTACCTTCAAACTCAGTGCCTCTTTGCTTGACATCATGGGGAAAATCAAAAGAAATCAGCCAAGACCTCAGAAAGAAAATTGTGGACCTCCACAAGTCTGGTTCATCCTTGGGAGCAATTTGCAAACGCTTGAAGGTACCACGTTCGTCTGTACAAACAATAATACGCAAGTATAAACACCATGGGACCACGCAGCAGTCATACCACTCAGGAAGGAGATGCGTTCTGTCTCCTAGAGATGAACGTGCTTTGGTGCAAAAAGTACAAATCAATCCCAGAACAACAGCAAAGTACCTTGTGAAGATGCTGGAGGGAACAGGTAAAAAAGTATCTATATCCACAGTAAAACTAGTCCTATATGGACATAACCTGAAAGGCTGCTCAGCAAGGAAGAAGCCACTACTCCAAAACCGCCATAAAAAAGCCAGACTACAGTTTGCAAAAGCTGAAATAAATCATTCTCTACTATTATTCTGACATTTCACATTCTTAAAATAAAGTTGTGATCCTAAATTATCTAAGACAGGGAATGTTTACTAGGATTAAATGTCAGGAATTGTGACAAACTAAGTTTAAATGGATTTGGCTAAGGTGTATGTAAACTTTCGACTTCAACTGTACATGGTTGAGATAACAGTCATATGTGATTTTACAAAAATAATTCCATATGGGTAGTTATTCCGACCCCTGCTAGTATCTGGGCATTTATGTAGGCGAACAGAAAAACTGCCAGTGTTAAATGTCCAGCATCCATGACGGTCATTCCACACACAGTTAGAAAACATTGCAAAGGTGCATTATTCCATCCTATCAAGTAAATGTAGAGAAACATTAGAACATTTTAACAGAAATATACATCTCTTGTGTTCATGGTTACTACCTTTGTCTGAGTCCTGCTCGTCTTTATTTCTGTTGCTTTGTCACAAGGGAATCTGCCCCATAACCCCCTCCTCTACCCTTCCCCTTTCACTTTGCCAACCACATTAGAACAGAGAACCACATTAGTTTAAGTCTTCCTTCCTCAGAGGGTTTGAGGCCTGTCAGCCTCAAGGTTCAGTTAATCACTCAATGTGCATGTAAGTCCAACAGCTCCTTACTTAGTACCAGGACTGCTTATAGACAAGTGAGACCCAATCTTTAAAAGAGAAGTTCATTATGATTTCAGGTATTTAAGGAAACAGTCTATTTCAAATGGAGATGTGTGCCAGAAGCTTATGCAGGCTGCATGTTGACAGTATCAATTTAGAGTGCAATAAATATTTTCAACATTTAGCCAGTATGTTGTATCCGCTGAAGTAAGGACTGTTTTGTAATAACAGGGGGTTTAGTGAGCATTCTCCTTTGGTAACTAAGAGTAACAAGGCTTGATAATGATAAAATATTGCACCAAATAGTATACATTTTCCTATTCTGCAGCCAGTTAACTGATTGATCAACCCTATGTAAATGGCTCCCCAATGCTGATTCTTTGTTTGTACTACAAAATCAATACTAATGCATTAAAATAACACCCAAAAGGTAAAGAAAAAAATGAATATGCCCCACAAAGGTGTTTTGTTTTTCTAGTTCCGGTTATTCCTTTCATAAGGCATTCCCAACATGACCTTTTTAAATTAAATAAGATGTTTACATATTTAAGTACGAACGATTCTTGTCTTTTATCCCCCCACAGGGAGAACTGTTCTCAAATGCAAGTTCCTGTTTCTAGTGTATATTATACTGTATTATTAGACTTGGTAGTTAAGCAATAAAAATGTCACATATCAGCAAGAATGAGCAGCAAGTGCATCATATTCCCAAACTTGTGACGGGTATCAGAATGCAAATAATGAGGAAGTGCCTGCAACTCAAGGAACATATATAAACTAGAAGTAACCACCTTGCGGTTATATGCCTCTGCCAATAAGTCAAGTTGCCCTGGCTTTTCACCCATTCATCGTAGGGTCATGCTACAGAAACCAAACATTGAACATTAGATGAATAAACTTTGTTTTATCATTGCAAGGACAGTCTTTATTTATTGAACATATATAATTAATGTGATTATTCGATCGTTTTCTCAGCTACAGTGGTAAGCAAAACATGATGTCATAGTGAAGTTGACCTTCGAACGTTTGGATATAAAATGTCATCCCTTCATCATTTTATCCTATTAGACATTTGTGTGAAATTTTGACATAATTAGTGTAGGAATTCTTGAGTTATGGCCAAAAACGTCTTTGTGAGGTCACAGTGACCTTGACCTTTGACCACCAAAATCTAATAATTTCATCCTTGAGTGCAAGTGGACGTTTAGGCCAAATGTGAAGAAATTCCCTCAAGGTGTTCCCGAGATATGGCGTTCACGAGAATGGGACGGACGGATGTACGGACGGACGGGCGGACAACCTGAAAACATAATGCCTCTGGCCACAGCTATCGCCGGCGCGGAGGCATAAAAAAGCCGGAGCAATACATGTGAAAACATAAATGAGAAGAAAAAATCCTGGAGAAAATGGCTATGGGAAAGTTCAGTGATATGGTTTCAATTTGTTTTAAAATGGTGGCACCCCTTCTAGCACAAAATGCCAGTCATTATGTAAGTATCTGTTCAATTTAAAAACAACTATTTAAAGAAAGGAGCCTCCATTGGTAACTAATATTCGGGGGTCACAAACTATTGTAATCAATATAACTATGAAGTACTGGATAATCAACTGAAGCAAGATCTAAATAGATGGAGACTGTTACCGCTATCAATATCAGGAAAAGTAGATATAATAAAGATGAATGTTTGGCCCATATTTTTATTTTTGTTCCAAAATTTACCTTAGACGTCCCCGAAGTGCTAGCCTGAGGCGGGAGTACCCTTACATTTGGGCACAACCTCTTTTCTCATCTGATGTTCAGTTGTTGCTTGTTATCTGTTGAGCACTTGAAAAGTCCTATATAAAGGGGGGTGAAAGAAGATGCCAGTAGGGTGCTCAATTTAAAAGTTTGACTAGGGACCGACGGGTTCGTCACTCTGCGGAGTGATTCAAACTGTGGAGGCTGTATGCTGCTCCCACCCATGGGCAAATGAAAAATCAAAATGTAGAAAGAGGCCAGTAGGGCGCTCAACTTAAAAGTTTGACTAGGGACTGACGGGTTCGTCACTCTGCGGAGTGATTCAAACTGTGGAGGCTGTATGCTGCTCCCACCCATGGGAAGATCTTTAAAGAATTGCTAGGCATTTTCCACAATTTTTTGTGGATGCCTTGCAGAGGAATGTTTCATAATTTTGGGGACTCTGGCAGAACTTCTAAATCACACAACAGTTTTCCCTGCTGCATTATGTTTTTAGCAGATGCATCTTTGTCAGTACAAACATGTGAAAACCAACAGAAAACAGCCACTGGAAAACTAATAAATATATATTTTTAATTATGCGGAAGGATACACTAAGTTTGTTTTGAAATTGCACAATTTTATAATAATAATAATAATACTATTTGCTCTACATTACACTATCAGACAGCTGAACAAGTTATGGAGTTACTGAATGCACAGTAAAATGGCTTTAGAAATGACAGTAAGTTACTCTGATTTGCAAACTGATTAGAATGTCATTTGACAAAGTGGTAATATGATGGTGCATGCTAGTTATATATTCTGAGATCAGTCCGTTACCAGAGCCACCAATGCCACCATCTGCAGTTTCAAATTTTATATCCATGACACAAAAAAAAACAGGCCATTTTAGATTCAAGAAAGATTTTCTCTAAAAAATATATTGAGCTGTGTTGAATCAGATATGTGTTATTGCTTCATCCCCTATGTGACTGTCAGATGTGTGCCCTTGATTTTCAATTAACCACAGCAGATGAAAGCTGTACAGCCAGCCCCCCATTTGCAGATAAAATGTATTATCACCCATAAAATGAAAAGCCATGAAGCTGCATGTAAAGAATGCTTTGGTTGCAGTTGTTTGGAATACTGCCTCTGGTTGTTTAATTTTTTCTATTACTTTAATTAATTAGTAGCTTAATCTGGAAACTTTAAACCTGGTAATTAAACATTAATATAAATATTCCTTGGAATCCAATGTTAGATATACGACTGCTTCTAACCCTCATGTTAATTAGCTGGTCATTTGATTCAAACCAGACTGCAACTGAGGTATGTGCATTTGGATGTTATTGACTTGAAAGCTAGGGCCCTATCTTACCCCCGGCGCTAAGCGGTGCTAACCCAAGTGTCTTTGCTATCTTACACCCGGCGCAGGGTTCATTATAACGCATAGCGCTCATGTCGTTTAAATACCATATATTCTTGCCCCCCGTTGCAAGTGAACTGGGCATGTTCACATGTTATTTTAACGGCGCATATAAGTGCGTCTACCAGCACTGGACTGGTAATCTGGCATACCGGGCATTTTCCTGGTGGGCTGACACACCTTGGGGCCGATATAATTAAATGGATCATTTTTAATAAAAAAATAAAAAAATAAAAAATTTTTTGGCCAACGACCGGCCCATAAACCAGGAACAGCGGCCCATTGGTTCATTTTCTATACTGACAATGGGCTGGCCCAATAACATCTCTTACTAGGCCCCACTCCTACCCCTCTGTCCTCTGTTTCTCGTGTCAGAAGATGCTGTGGCTCAGAGCCAAAAATCTGTGGATGGATGAGGGCGTTAAAATGGATCAACAAAAGCGCAAAAAGGGGGTGTGGAGAAGTTGGCGGATGTCGCCAAATGTGCAAAAATAACAGACATGTTTGCTGCCTGGGCTGCAGTAGCTTCAACATCTACAGTACCCGACATTGTGCCTCAACAGGTGGAACTTGAAGGAGGAGAGGTGGCTGGCCCTGGCCACTGCCAGGCAGAGGAGCAGGCGTGTGACAGGGGAACCGAGGAGGGACAGAGTGAGCAGTAGCAGGCGGAGAGTGTAGTTGAAGCGGTAAGCATGATAGCTTCATGATTAACGGACTCACAGGGAGGGAGCAGGGAGGTAGTGTGTGTGCGCCATGCGATGATGACGATTATGATGATTAATTCAATTAATGTCGATGATAATAAGATCAATCGTATCATAAAGTGAGACCATCACCTACTGCTGGTAGTCAGTCAATGTCAAATAGCGCAGCATACGCTATTTGGTATTGTTTTTGTAGCTAGCATAGTTCCCTAATGCAGGGTGACTTCGGCTGACTAGCTGCACCAGGACGGAGATAACACAGGATCGGGAGCAAAACTTCCCTAGCACAGGGCAAAACAAAGCAACCTCCAAAAACTGAGGCGATCTCGATAAACAGCGAGAATAACTAACAAAAGAACCTCACGCACTAAATAATTAGGTGTAACAAGACGTGGTGAAACATAACAAAACTCGATAAAACGAGTGAAGGAAAAGAATAGAAAATAAAACCTGTTATCCAGAGCTCTTGTTGCGAAAGAGCTGAACGCAAAAGATAACAGGTTACAAGAATAAAGGATAAAGAGAAAGACTGGAAATAAAAGAGAAAACCAATATAATCCTAATTCTCTAACTGGACTTGCTGCGTTTCTTATTCATACGAACCAGAAATGCAGCGACCGAATTTCCTATACCTTACCGACTTCGTTGTCAATATAGCAAAGACAATATTGAAGTGAGGAAATGCAGAAGTACCGAGGCATTTATAGCTGGCAGGAAACGCAACACAGGTGCAGGGAATAACAACTCGCGCACTGCAATAGACGGACATTTGAGTTCTGAAAATGCGCTTCAGATGTCATTACAATACAGCTCTGTTTATCTAGGAATACAGCCTGTAAGTAAATAGAATGGTTGTGACTGAAAAAAGTTTGACACCTTGTCCAGTGAATATTGCATTTATTGTTTTTCAATAGGCTACAGCGGATTCGCTGTTCCTAAGATTTTTTCGATAGCCTATGGTTAAAAAACGGAGATAAATGTCACCATGTTAACTGAATTGTAACCTTAGCTATTCTTCGTCCTTCATATTTTTAAAATTACAGTGACAAGGTTTCCATACTCTCAGCTCATTAAAGCCCCGCTGATGTCACCTGTTCTTCCACAACTGAACAAAAGATTTTTAAAGAGAACTAAGCGTCTAATTAGACACGAAAACAAATTTGCAGCACGTTATACAATTAATTCACAATTTTAATCTGCATGTGCGCTTTACAGGAGCAGGCTGTAAATCACACTTTTCACGATCTTCCTGGAAAAGTGGATTGTTTTAAAGCATTACGCTACCAGTAAAACAGGTGGTCACATTTCCATAAGCAGGACATTATAAAACAAGAGAAAATATGCGTGAACCTTTGGGTTGCCAACCTGACTGCTTTATTGTATTTAGTGTCATCATTAAGGCAAAATAACGTTATTTATGTTATTAATCAAAATTAGAATGCAGGTAGGCCTAATGAACTTCGGATGAAGCTTGAACATGAGTTCATTGCTTAATTGCATAATCAAACGAATTTCGTTAAACAAGCAGGCTAATTTGGCATTTTCTAAGGTGAGACGGAAGCCATTGGTGGCTTATTCCCAGCTGTTGCAGGTGCTTTTAACGACATTTAACCACATATATTTTGTAAAATAACAGCACTGTCAGGAATTACCGGGAACTCGTAATGGTTAGTCCAAATAATATTGATCATAGGCTACTATTGATCCATATAGCCTATTCTGCCCATTTGCACGTTTCCGTTTAGCCCATTTGCACTTTGCGCCATGCTTAGCGCTCAGAAAACACGCCGTCTAAATAGCAAAAGGGGACTTGGACACGCCCTGAATGCACTTAACGCCATGCGCTTAGACAAAGCGCTAAGATCGCCAAGATAGAGCCCCCAGAGTCTTAGGCTTAATGCTATGTGCCACCAGCCTAGCTGGGTCAGATGGAAAGTTGCCTGTCACCATTTTCATTTCACTTATGGTAAGTTTGAAATGATGCTTTGCTTGCAGGTGTTACTGTGAATTAGTCCCACTATCCTTATATGAAAAGCTCTGTTTACAGAACTTTGTTTTCTACAGTCACATTTCCCTCTGCATGTAACTTACAACAAAAATGCCATGTGAATCATGCCATGTGAATGCTAGCAGATGAATGACCTGGACGATTGCGTACTACTTCCCTTTTCTTAGCAATTGTATCAACCATTTAAAATGTTGAAATTTCACATTAGAAAGACAGATCAATGTTTATCTGAAATGAATTACCAATCAAGGCAGTGGATTAATCAGGGCCGCATTTCCCAATAACGATCAACCCTACCCTCCCCAAACCGGAAGTGAGCGAGCGTCTGCATCAAAAAATTTGTATCCCTACACGAGACACGTTCAAAATAGAACCAATCGTTAACATCGGGGGCGGGGGCATCAGGGGCAAAAGAACCAATCGTTAACATCGGGGGTGGGTCTTTTTACCCCCAGTCAATTGGCGAAGGTGGGACTTGCACAAGGAGGTCTGGAGTATGGAAAGCCAAACAGGTCAAAAACACGTGAAAATTACGTCTGGAATCCCGCGTTGTCTACGCATTGTCTACGCGTTGTTAACGTGTTGTCTATGTGTTGTCAACGTGTCGCTAACGTGTTGATTTTTCACACGTTGTCTACGTGTTGACAACACGTAGACAACGCGTAATTCCAGACGTCAATTTCACGTGTTTTTGACCTGTTTGGCCAGTTGACCAAATAGAAACAGGGCGAGCAGCAACGCAGGGTGAAGCATAACGTGACGCGACGCACACGGCTGGTGTAGGTTTCACAATTGATTATAATAGACGCGTTCATTATTTTGACGTGACGCAGACGCGCGCACGTGTCCGGTTTGTGGTCCCTCCCTAAACCTGAGGCGAGCGAGCGTCTGCATCAGTCTGGGTTGCGTCAAAAAATAGTATACCTACACTAGACACGTTCAGTAATCACGCAATGGATACAAAAGAACCAATCGTTAACATCCGGGGCGGGTCTTTTTTCCCCAGTCAATTGGCGAAGGTGGAACTTGCACAAGGAGGTCTGGAGCGCCGCGTCTCAAATAGAAACAGGGCGAGTAGCAACGCAGGGTGAAGCATAACGTGACGCGTCGCACATGGCTGGTGTAGGTTTCACAATTGATTATAATAGACGCGTTTTATTATTTTGACGTGACGCAGACACTCGCTTGCGTCTGGTTTGGGGAGGGTGTTTGGGTTAAGTGCGATTTCAACAAGCGATTCTATGATGGCTCTTTAATTTGTAACACGCGTTTCCCAAAACAGTTCTTAAACGTGTACGCGCATTCACCTCTTAGTGCTACTTAAAAAGAGGTATAAAATCCAGGTTCAGAAAGTAAAAAGTCCTCCCCAGTATTTAGTTCCAATCATCTGGATTTGCTAATTTGCACAATTCTTCAGCTAGGAGGTAGAACTAATTAGTTAAATCAGCTGGGTGAGTTAATGGGTGGAAGAAACACAAAGCATGACTTTTCCTTTCTGACACCTGGATTTTACATCCCTGTACTTCTGTCTGTGTTGCTGCTGATACGGGAGGAGGAGGGGCGATAGATTGGGAGACGCGAACCCCACTGTGTTGCCGGTTAGGCACGTCAAAGTCTTTTGAAATAAAATGTTTTTCCCACTGATTTTACTTACTTTCTCAAACTTATTTATAGGGCTATTTAAGGAATGGCTTTTATGGGTAATTTCCAAATATATAAAAATAAATAAATAAACGTAAATATTGTTGCATCTAACATCACTATAAAAAAAACTATCAGTGGTTATGGTAACCGTAAAATGAAATTAACACTAACACGAAAAATCTAATAGTATATAATAGTAATAGTAAAAGTATGTGATTTATAGGCTTCTAAAACGCACTTAACTGTTTACGACAGGTCTGGAGTAATCAATCATCTACGAGCGTTTCTAAGAGTGTCTGCTTTTGGGAAACGCACCCAAAGTTCACAAAGCTTCGTACGAAGGGTTTTACGACGTCTTAGCTTTACGATGCTTTTGGGAACGCACCCCAGACCGATTAATATGTTAATTAGTACAGCCCTAATTTTTATTTTGATAGATATACCCGAGCGAGGGGAAAAAATTGAAATTTGCAAAAACCACAAGAATGCTAACAATCTATGACGTGAAATAATAGTATCAACAAAATAAAGCCAACACCTTTGCCCACTGTTTCCATGATATAGCAGGGTGTCCTGTTTAATTGAATTTCACCCTGAAGTGCTGTATGAGGAACTCAGCACAGGGTAGAACTGTCTGGTGTCTACAGAGGACCTTGATAATTGCCTTGGTAACATTCTCAACCCTCTACTGTGCACTGTGACCCTAGAGAATGCACTCAAAATGAGCTACTGAGTCAGAAATTGAGGTTGGCAACCCTGGTGTATGTTTGGGCAATTTTTTCAAATGAGCATTGCATTTCCCAAAAGGATGTCATGACTTTTCCTATCATAAGCAATAGAAATCAAAGCAGACACAAAAATACTTTTGGCTTCAGAAAGATGATATGGTCTGGAACAAGCTGGAAGACTGGAAGCTGATGTCAGTTACTAAATAATGAAATAAAATATGTGGATGCTGTATTCTGTTAAAAGTGTGCACGCATGTGTGTGTGTGTGTGTGAGGAAACTGGAGTACCCGGAGGAAACGTGGATATAGGGAACTTGGTACCTTCTTGCTGTATGGCATATATACATACAGACAGTTGACAAATTAAAGGAAAAACCAACATAAAGTGTGTGAGTTAGGTGTTGGGTCACCACAAGCTGCCAGAACAGCTTCAATGTGCCTTGGCATAGATTCTCCATCTAGTCTAGCATAGATTCTATCAGTGGCACAGCCACGGGTAGGCCTGTGTATACCTAGGCCTATCCATATTGACCATAGGCCTACCCAATCAAATGGCAGAAAACATAGTTTTTACATTAGAATTTTTTAAGATAATGAATTTGATTTGTTTTACGTACGTATCATCATTGTATTGTGACCAATTAAAACTCTGGAACATAAAAAAAGTTACTGCACACGGTAAAAAAGGCTATATGCTGTCGTTTGTGGATACCGGCAAAATTGACCGATTCTGTAATTGCAATACAGCCTACTTTAGGTAAAACATCAAGCATCAAGAACAACAGCGATTTAAAGCAAATGTGGAATTGCATTCTGCACATGCAGATTGCAGAACAGAATACACGATTTCAAGAAGACACATATGGCCTTATGCCAGTGGCGGTTTCCTTTCTCAAAGATTCACAAACTTTTGGCGAAAAAGAACAGCTGAAGGCCCCCTGCAAGCCGTATGGTATATCAATGCCTAATGCTGAATTCACCGTTTTCATTGAGCAGTTGAACCGCAAAATTGAATCAGGAACCTGTTCTGTTCTTCCATAATAGATGTAACTTAGGCTACTGGACAGTTGCCCTCGAGACGTTTCCCCGAGTTTAAATTCACTATTAAGAGTCATTACCTCACTCCCAATGACATCATGCAGTGTGGAGAGACTGTTTTCTACCACAAACAGAATTAAAACCTGCCATACAAGACCGCTTCTAGACCTGTCCATCACCGTCGACGGAACCATGGTGACCACCTCCCGCTCTGCAAGGAACCTGGGGGTGGTCCTGGATGACCAGCTGGACTTCAAGGAACACATCAGGGCAACGGCACGGTCCTGCAGGTTCTTCCTGTACAACATCAGGAGGATTCGGCCGTACCTGACCACCTACTCCACCCAGCTTCTTGTCCAGACCATGATCACCTCACGTCTGGACTACTGCAA
Source organism: Synaphobranchus kaupii (assembly GCA_029718625.1). NCBI lineage: Eukaryota > Metazoa > Chordata > Actinopteri > Anguilliformes > Synaphobranchidae > Synaphobranchus > Synaphobranchus kaupii. The sequence continues at coordinate 98,354,157 of CM056377.1, read as the reverse complement.
CTCCCTTCTCGCAAGCCATTCTCCCCCTACAACTGGTCCAGAAAGCGGCTGCCTGGCTTGTGTTCAACCTCCCGAAGTTCTTACGGCTTGGTGGGGCATGCCCCATACCTATACAGCACCGAGAGTTCGGCACTTTTCAGGGTTTCCTACAGAAGTAACCACAATGACCATAGACTCTCAGCCCTTAAAAACATTAACTTCTGTATGTTCTGACCTCATGTAACCACACAGCATTCAGATACAACTTCACACATCCACACAATAAAGCCCCAAACTTGGGTTATTTTGACGTTTTTCTCCTTCCTCTTCCGCTTCTTCTTCTTCCCATTTTTCCTGCCAAACTGCCTGCCTCCGTCGCGATGTTATCCAATGGGGAGAATTATTATTTGAGGGCATGGTCCGTATACCTGCTCATCAAGCTTATCGTCCAATAAAAATGCTTAATACTAATGTTTTTTAATGTTAATATAGCTAATGGCTTCATGCTTTCCAAGAAGCTACTGTGGTCTAGTGGTTAGAACTGCAGTCTCTCACACAGTGGATTGTGGGTTCGAGCCCAGCAGGGCACATGCTTATTTTCCACAAAAACAATGTGCAGCTGTTAAGTACTTTTCATTTCTTAGACTGTTATTATTATTTTCACATTAACACATTAATTTTTATTGCAAAGGCAAAAGAGGTTTCCAATATTAACTGTTCAGTGTTTCACTTGTATTTCACTTGTACTATATCACACCCTCCCCAAACCGGACGCTGGCTCTTGTCTGGTTTGGGGAGGGTGTTACGCTCTGCTCTTGCGGTCATGACTGACTGACTGTGGAACCGAACCTCAACGTACCCTTACCTCGGCCAACATTTCTTTATTCATTAATTTCTTCACTTCAGCTCTGTTCACTTTATCCTTTTCACACATAACAGAATGTCACCATAAAATTGACTACTAGGAAAATTAAGAATTTACGATAATAGCCAACATTAAGAATTGATGATAGCCTCCTTTAAGCTGCAAGCCTTTAAGAGATCGGATTTATAAACCGCCGATTCCCCAAACATATCTGATTCATGGTTAGTCACTTTTAAAAAAAACAAAAAAAACAATAGCCTCCGAATGTGGCTCTAGTCTACGCTACTCTACAGATAATGTAGCTTACTGCAAACACTTTTAATTATAATAATAATAATAAGAAGAAGAATAATCTCTGGTATGTACTTTCTTAGTAGTATCTATTGTTTTCTTTCTGGCTAAGATTCCTGGGAAATATGCATTGTCCAATTAAGTCAGTCTGCTTATATTCAGGAAGCAGAGACAAGCTAGGCTACTACGAAGTGAATCAACATGCATTATAGCCTACATTCATTGCACTACAGAAAACTAAACTAAACCTAGCTGTCCGGTACCAAAACATTTCCCGCAGGTAACGTTCTACACTACCGGAAAAAAAACACTCTGCTGTGCTTATGAACTCACTACTAGCTCGCTCGCTAGCTCGTAGCCCACACATGGAAGGTTGGAGTTACGCATCCGGCAATCCAGTGTTGAATAGCCTAACTCTGCTGTGCTTATGAACTCGCTAGCTCGTAGCCCACACATGGAAGGTTGGAGTAACGCATCCGGCAATCCAGTGTTGAATAGCCTAACATTAAATGTATTTCATAGAATACTAATAGCCCTATTTTAAAACTGTATTTCCATATATTACTGGTGCAAACTATTTAGACTGTATGTCTTTCAGCTAGAATGTGTTTGCGTGTAGCCCATTGTGCATGCATGTCTCCGTATAGACTTGTTTCATTAATTTGCATGCTTCTTCATGATCCATAGCTCAGGTGGTGCTGTTCATTGTATTTCATTACACATTAAATACTGCTCATCTACAAACTCTTTTAATGTAATTGTGTGCTGTCTGTAATAGGATAACTGCTCTCATTCTTGTCAATAGAGGGCGTTATGGTTACGTGAATGTATGCATACATTTCTTTGGAATGCATGTCTCTCTCCGTGTTCATATTCATGCATTATTCATCATTAGTTAGCTATAAAAAATAAGTGATATCAGATCAAAAACGTCCAAAAAAAGTTTTTAAAAAAAGCCAAGTTACTCACGCATAGCATACATAGCGCTGTCTATAAGTTCTTAATTCCAACTTGCAAAAACTAGGCCTGCCTTTAAAAGTCTTGATATCAAAATGTGGCCAAGTTACAACTAACAATATTGCCTAGCACACAAAATAAACTAGCTCTATTCCAAAACAATGCTATCCAAACTTTCCTAAATTATTTAATGCAACTTGGCCCTGTGTTTCTTCATCTTACCATCTCAAGAGAATGTGGTCAATGAAACTGTATGTGCCACATCAAACTGCAAAATGAAAATAATTTATAGTGGAAATACTCTTATTCAGATGTGTTGCACTTAGAAATTAAACAGAAAAATTACTACACTATAGGGCATTTTGAACAATTGTCTGCATCCACTGCTTTGGGCCTATGAGAAGCACAGAATGAATAAAATGTATTATTATTATTATTATGTATTGATTTATTTATTTGGATTTCTATCAAAACCTGTGTGGTCCTACAGAGCATAGATATCCTTGTGTTCACAAAATTCTGTTTGCAAATATCATAAATACTATTATGTTAAAAAAATTGGTACTATTACTTATTTGCCACCATCTGACCCACAACCATGTCTGGATACGTTTGTAAAAATGCTATATGTACGCTATTTTCTAGGTAAAAATATTACTCATTTTTATCTGCATTTTTTTATTCATCACCCCTTTCTCTATTGTACATGATATAAATGTCTGTTTGTGAATTGTAAAGAATTCTGTAGCAGCAGTTAACATTTTAAAACCTGTACATTTTCTAAAGTAAACATGCCAACAAAGTACAACCATATCCTTTCTGGAGTGTAATTATTCATCAACTGTTAAAAACATTCATTGTTCAATGAGGCACAATCTCTTCATATGCTAAGATGAAGAAACACAGGGCCAAGTTGCATTAAATAATTTAGGAAAGTTTGGATAGCATTGCTTTGGAATAGAGCTAGTTCATTTAGTGTGAGCTACGATAGGCAATATTGTTAGTTGTAACTTGGCCACATTTTGATATCAAGACTTTTAAAGGCAGGACTAGTTTTTGCAAGTTGGAATTAAGAACTTATAGACAGTGCTATGTAGGCTATGTGTGAGTAACTTGGCTTTGTTTACGTTGTAGACGTTTTTGATCTGATGTCAAATATACACAAATACATAAGGCAGAGCAGTAAATCGTCAAGTGGTTTGTTACTCAGCTGCACTCTTTCAGTTGACTTTTCCTTTGCTACTTTTATTCCATTAGGGCTCAGAGCAAACAGGAAAGCCAAGTAGTGCTGCCATGCCTGCCAGTTGTCATGAAATTGGTAGCCTGAGAAAAGTGAATTTGTAATTCAAAGTAATGCAAACCTTTACTGCAATCTGGGTGTTGAGAGAATCAAACTCTTGGGATATTCAGTTGAAATTCCTTTATTTCAGGGCTGACAGAAAGACATAAAACTCTACAGATTGCAACTGACTAGAAGGGAGTGAAAGAAACATCTGAGATAATGGGCTTTGATACTGTGCCTGTCGGTCTTTTTTCAGCACCCATCCATCAATGTAAATGCAACAGACACAGTGGGTTAGAGCGAGGTTATTCTTTTCCTGTCACTGCAAACTAGATTTTCCAGACCTGACTGACCTATGGACAAAGCAATTTTCTGTTCATGCACTGCTGGTGCAGCTTCTTCAAAGGAGAAACACCTCATAATAAAAGTCTATGTGCACTTCTCATTAACTACTAAGAGCACCACATTCAAATTTTCTACAGTTGTGTTCGCTGTTAAACATTACTAAGAAATTTTAAAAAATCCACAGTCTTAGTAGGCTAATGTTTTGGAGAAAATAACAAAACGCACATATGACACTCCCAACAAGAGGTTATCAAAGATAATCTTTTACATCACAATGCAATACACTTTTGTTGAATTGGCTCAGTTTGGGATAAGATATCTTGACGGAAGTCATTAGCTGGAAAACAGGTTTCTAAGCATTTACGGACAACAATGGAGAAAGATCTGCTCTCGGGCCTGTTTTTGCATATATGTATAATTATGTTCCCAGGCTTTTTGCTTCAGGTCAAGTTTTATAAAGATCAATTGGAACAATTTCACTTTATGTATAGTTTTTCTGTTGTAAATATTACCTGTCAATTAATGAGTATACTTTAAAATCAGTCAACATTTATTCCTATGTTCCCTCGGTTTTCCTGTTGTTCTACATTTAAGTCTATTGTGGGCAATCAATATTATTTCCTGGAGTAGTTTTGCAAAACCATGTGCATGCTTAATTAACCATTACTATGTGCATTTTGAAAGTTTATATATTGATATAAATTTGTAATATATTTCACGCTATTCCATATTTTCACTTTCCAAATGTAGAGATGTAAAATTATGTTTATTTAGTATATTAAAACATTTTTAAACATATTTAAATATTATGCTTTTTCAGCTTATTGTTTGAAAAAGAAAGGAGGGTACAGAAAATTCAACACACAATAACACTTTTTAATGATTACAGAAAAAAAAATTCTTTCTGGCCTTATATTTTATAAAAAATACTAAAAACATACAGCAAGGAAATAAAATTAGGATCAATGAAGCTATTGGTGAATGCATAACATAAAAAACATATAAGCAACAATAAAGTACAGCTCAAGAACCCCCAGACACATATAAATAATACAATGAGTTAAGACTAAAAATAGCTTTTGTATGCAAATGTCCATATGTATTTTGGAGGATGAAAGCATTATGCCCCATTTTAGAATTAAATGCATGGAGGACTAGAGAGCTTTTGAGATCAAGTCTGTGAACATAGAGCTAACAATTGTGGTTGTACAAGAAACTGGAAGATATAATCAGTTGTTATGGAATGAAGACAAAAATATTCTGCATGCTAACTAAATATAGTGAAACCAAAACAATATCAGACAAAAGTCCTTGTGAATTGATTGCATATGTTAACTGTTCTTGCAATTAATGTACTATTGGATTTAGGAATACAAATGTATGGAAAGTATTTGCAATGTCATGACACATCTTTTCTGTTTTCTTTTTTTTACAATTTTTTCAGAACAATATAAAACAATATATTCATGGTTTTTTCCCTCTAGAACCAAGCAACTGTGATGTCGTAAGTCCCATATGAAAGTGTCTTCTTACAACTAGCTCATATCAAGGCCTTCCAGTTATAAATTATTGTTAATGTATGCTGAAACATTCCAAATACTCACACTGTTCTAAATAGTAATTGATCCATATGTTGTGTAATGATTAGGCTTTCTATGAAGGTTTGCCCACATTCTCTCATTAACTGCATAATTTGGTTGTTTCATACTCCATAGAGTTTGGTTGTTTGGCACTGTAAGCCTGTAAAGCCACAAGTATTCTTACAACTTCGCTGGTCGATAACTTCAACCGATGTCGAAGCAAACAGGAGAACAAGTCTAGGGGTTGGGGACCAGGTGGTGACAGCCTATTGACACGGTCACGGATCTCTACCAGCTGAAGAAGGGCAGAATCCTGTGATCCCTGAGTGTATGGGTAATCCAGCTGCAGAATCAGGTCCTGAATTGCTTCTGGGTCAAAGTGCATACTGTACCCAAATACCTGCATACTGTTAATTTTCATGTATCCCAGGTTTTGGGAAGGGTCCATGAACTCGAGTGGCTCTAAATAGACAGTGCTGTTTCCGTGGGCCGATGTGGTCTTTATGCGGCTCCTCAGATAGAAGTGCACTGTCTCAAAAAATGTTTTCCACTTGTTTCCCAAAGTCAGTGTCCAGTTGTAACAGTCAAGAGGTATATCTAACTTTGTCCTTTTCCAATCAGGGTAACTATTTTGATCAATGGGCATGATCCAGCTTTCAGAATGGCTGCCACCAAAAGGATTTATATAAAGAGACAACAGTGGTTCTAACGTACTGTTTTTGGTGAGGCATATCTGAAGGGATATTCCCAGGAGCATGTGTACATGGTTGGACTTGTACTTATTGCTTTTCAGTGTGAGCAACATTCTTTTTCGCCAAGATGGATCAAACCAATTGTTTAGCCTCATGTCGTTGCTGATGAAGATGGCGTGTACTGTGATGCGGCTATCACCTTTCTGGAGCAGGTATTTCATCTCCAGGTCTTGCAGATCTGCCTCAAAGCCAATGTAGTGATCTGTAGAATCAGGCACCTCGTACCTGCATATTCCTTGGCTGAGCATGTACCCTGGGTTACAGTTAGCACACCGTGTTATGTTCTCATGGGAACAAGAGGCACAGTATGGGCCCTCACCAACCGCACATGGGATGACTCCTTGACAGGATGGGTGTTCATAGGGACAAGAGCAGCTTCGCATCTCTTCTATATAGGTTCCAATGTGATTATTCTCACTGCAGTACATGATGGACAGGATATAATTCTGCCAGTAGCTGAATGACCTAATAATTATAAAAAAATGAGAAAGTTAGAGACATGTAAAAATAAACTGCTTTTTAATATCACCCCAATTACCTTATTTCACGTTTCTATATATAAAAACATTGCAATTGAAGTTCTAATCATTCTATCAAGAAATGGTTTCCATCACATTGTCGACCATGCAGCCATCTATAGCATTCCTCTGTGTGGATCATATGATCAGCAATAAAGCTGTTCTCCTGCCCTCCAACATAAAACAAACCAGGAGAACATGTAAATATTCATGGGGATGAGCTCCCTGAGAGATGGGAATAAAGCAGGTGGGAGGTAATGGATGAGATCTCTGCCGCCTGTCAGCAGTTTTCAACATCGAAAAATAGAGCTGAGGAATGTGCTTATTCCTTTTTTCTGCGTAACCTCATTTTTCCCCCCAGGAATTATGATTCAGAAACAATACACAATTTTATTTGATAACATGTTTACTTGTATCTGAATGCATGCCCTATGATTCCTTTCACTGTTATCAAGATAGGATAATGGGCAAAAATAAAAATGAATACAAAGTTTTTAAATAATAAATTCAAACAGTACAATATTAAACTTACAATAATTCAAAGTACAATAGTGCAAAACATTGCAGTCACAAAATGTATAGTGCCTACAAGTTATTTTTTCTTTGTAAATTTCTGACACCAGGATGAAATATTCATTTACGAAAGGAGTTTCTCTGAGATGTGTTATAAGGCTTCTTTATATAGGACAAAAAAGAGCCTCCAATCATATGTGATAAATGCTTTAAGCAGACAAATCATATATTGTCATTAGTAAATTGGGGAAAATGCAGCTTGTTAAACATGCATGAAATCATTGTGCACTGTAAAACATGGTACTTCTGTTTCAGTGACGCCTTGTCTGTTGGAAACTGAAAGGAGGTACTTACCTTAAAACCAATGATTCCTCTAACCTGTTTCCCTTTTTGGCTTCTTAATAATCATGACTGGGTATAAAAGGATATCAAAAGACTCTTGATGGTGACGTGGCGCTGTAATGGCGACATGTAGTCCAGCTGTCTCTCATGTTCGCGTTTGTTAATTTGAATGTATTTTGTTGTGTCAGGCTTTTGTCTTTTCCAAGCGCTGTGTGTCTATTGTGGTACGGGGAAGTGGGCTGGAGATTTTTCCAGGCACTCCTGCTGCTTGTTTTGATAATATTGACGAATTGTCGGGTCGGGATAATTTTGTTTGTGGTCGTCACCATGGAGACGAATTTGCAACAAATGCTCAGGAATGTCCGTTGAAGCTACAGCAAAAAAGTTCACCATCGCTCTTCACCGGAGTTTAAGATGTTGGGACTGATCCGGGAGTGCAGGCAATCTCCAAAAGGCAACCAGCGAAGGGAAGGAGAAGATAATGCGGGGGAGGAGCGAGGCGACGAGTGGGAAGGCTGATGCTGTTCGGTGTTCCGTTTCGACAGTGTACAGAGACCGCAACACTGCATGTATGGAGGAAAGTGGTGGAGGCTGAGTTTTTGTTGGACTGCTTAATGACACTGGACATCTCGGAACAGCGGGGGCTATTTTTAATCATGTTTCAGGCTGTATTCCACTTTAATTCAGTTAATTAGTTTGATTAATGCAATAATTCCATTGAATGTCTTTATTTGATATGTTTGTTTGTGTGGTGTGGGTCTCCCCCACTGTCTATGTCTTTTTTGTTGATGCTGGTGGCTACAACTGAAGTTCCCTAAAGGGAAAATAAAAGTTATTCTATTCCATTCGCTATTTTATTTTCAGCGATACTATAACCTCTCTGCATTTGAATGGATCTCTATGGGAATTGGGGAGTGGGACTAGATTAAGCTGTAAATTACCCGGGAATAGTATGGAATCCATGGTTAACTGAGTGGCTGTAAGTAATCAAGGGTCCGAGGTATCAAACGAGCTCAAACCATCACTCTGCTGCCAGATATGCAGTAGATATGGATGGATCACTTGGAGGGTTGTTTCTCCTGGCTTATTTTTCTATAGAGTTCAATAGGAAAATGAGTCAGGAGAAACAACCCTTAAAGTGATCCATCCATATCTACTGCATATCTGGCAGCAGTGATGGTTTGAGGCTCATTTGATACCTCAGAGTACCTGAAAATAAAATATCAAGAGTCTTTTGATATCCTTTTATACCCAGTCATGATAGCATCACCTGTCTACCTGTGGAATGGTGTTTTTTTGAGCTTCCCAGTCTTTTTTTTTGCCCCTGTCCCAACTTTTTTGCATCGAATTCAGAATTGGCATATATTCACAAAATAATCAATAATGTTGATAAGGTAAAACATTAAATATATTTTCTTTGTAATGTTTTAAATATATTTAATTGAAAAGAGAATTTACAAATCACTGCTTTCTGCTTTTATGTGCATTTTACATACTGTCGCAATTATTTGGAATTGGGGTTGTATTTGGATTACTTTTTAGAAGACTTTTTAGGCTATTGCAGTCAGTTAGTGTTTAACATGTTTGCAGCAATATTTTTTATCTGTCAAAATGATGGATGGCATTTGGATTTTTCTGTCAAAGCTTCTAAATATCAGTAAATGACAGGAAATTCTCGGTTTTAACGCAACCCCTGCCCGAGGCAGTCCCGGGTCGGCTCCGGATACAGCATGAGAAGGTGCTGGGTCACACCTTTGGCAAATCTCCTCAGCCGTGTATTTGGGCTCAAAACGGTATCCTTCCACCTCAGATTCAAGTAAATTTTCTCAGAAGGTATCGTCATCCAGTACATAGTCCACAAAATCATTGGAAGCCATTGTATTGGAATAATTGGGAACTCAGCTAAGAACTCTCACAAGCTAATACGGTTTACAGTTGTAATAGAAGATTCCCCGGTCTCTCTCTCGGTGTGAGTTTGGTGAACACCTCTTTCGCATAGCATGGGAGGTTGAGGGGAGGTTATCTCCAAATTCAACTTACACTGACACCACTGTAGTTTTTCGAAAATTAGGAAAGCTAATTTTCACCTTTACCTGCTGACATCTCTGTTCAGAGATGGTTTTGGCCAGCCACAAAGAGCAACTTAATTAGTTGCGCCTTGATCTGTTAAATAATGTAAATGTTGTTTTTTGCTGGGATTCCCCTTGAAATCCCATCTGTAAAATGATGTGAAGAAAATTAAGAGAAAGTCAATTAATTACTCAGATAATTTCCATCCAAACGAAATAAATTAAAATGTGTTTGGACCGATGATGAGCTTAAAAAGCCATATCTGATTTTTAAATATATCTCTATTCAACATTTAATATCTCTATTTAAGTCGAACAAGCCTCTGCTGTTGTTTTTAGGACACACTGTACTGGCAATACTAATAATAATAATAATAATAATAATAATAATAATAATAATAATAATACTAATAAGCTGTAGGATATTATTTTAAGTTTTACTGAAAATGTGATACGGAATTCCCAAAGGCATAAACTACTAAGCCCACTTGGGTATGGCTTGCACTGGCAAAAAGAGCAGACTTACTGTCAAACATATCTATTTTCAACCAATCACTAAAGGTGGAACAGTGGACAAAGATTTGTCAAGCCCTGCAGCTCCATGCTGATAAATGTCTGTGACCTGCATATCAGCTCAGAGGACCGTGTTACATTATGGACATTCTGCTCAAAAAGGCACAGGTTCACATTATACAGGACCGGGAAAGAGGCAGTTTTATCAGTCATGTTGACAATGTTGACAATGATAGGCTAGTGGCTGAAGTTACATAATCATTGCAAGGAGTAATAAAGCAATTTCACTAATTGCTCCTGCACGAGGAACCAGCACACTGAAATAACACAAATCGTTCAAAGCCTTGGTGTATTTCATTATTTCGGAACCTGACAGATAACCAATAATAAATATGTGGATATGTTCGAGTAGTCTTTGCACATCTCAGATCGGGAATATTTTGTCATGTTTCAAATAAATAAGACTCACAAACATATAGCACATTATGTCTAATCTCAAACAAAATTGCAGTTAAAACAAGCATTCATTGGAAAAAATGCTCTAAATGAGCTGCAGATCTGATATATGCGCTCTGAGTGGATGCAAATTATGGATGTTACAATCAATTTAGTCAATCATAAGAGCTGGCATATCATTATTTTGTTTTGCACTTTTATGCGAGGGTGCTTCCCGTTTGGATGCAAAAAATACCAGTAATGGACCAATATTAATGGATTTGTCATGAAGGCAGTGCATACTGCTAACAGAAGCTACCATCAACAGACAAAGTCAAGCATGAATTAATAAATGTTGATTCAATCTGTATTTAATAATAGCAAGAAAAAATATAGCAAGTTCCTTTACAACACAGTTGCTGTCTATTTAATATTGTTAGATGTGTCCACAGGAGCTTCAGATCTTATTCCCGGTTGTATCTGTACAAGGTGACATTAACATTTTATCCATTTTAGAATCCAGAACTCTCTTCTCTCAACAAGTGAATGATGTATTTGATGTTCTCTTTACATTTTCAGTCAAACATACAGGTACAGTATGTCTGTCGTCTTAACAGAAATATCACTATCTGAGATCAAAATATTAAACATTGTGTTATAAAAAATATATTCAGTAAGCTGATTGCAATCATTCCCTGCAATTTGGGGTACATTCCTATCGAAGCACTGAAAGGTAAGGTGAAAAAAAGAGATATACAAGTTAATATCTCGTACAAATGACGTACTCTCATTTATACGAGTAAGTCAATTGAATTGCAACTGTAGGAATTTATACTACATTATAGTAGAAGCTTCCAAGTGTGGCCTAGGCATTCATTATGTTGGGTGTACCAGCATAGCAGCTAGTTTTCCTCATACATTGTTATTCGGACTGTTGATATCACCACATTTTGATATCAATACTTTTAATGGCAAGCCTACATTTTGTTAGTTTTATTATAGACAGTTCTTTGTATGTGTGAATAAATTGGCATTTCTTTTTGTACTGTGTTCATGATGATAATGGATAAATTCATGAAGCATAATTAAATCTAGAGAGATACATACATGCGTGCAAACACACATGCATTTTGGCTCAAATGTCAGTCAATGATCTGTAGAGCTAGCTAACATTAGGTTACTTTTTTAAAACTGGCCATTTTCAAAGTAACGTACCTGCTGTAGCCTTGTTTAACATAACACTAGGGCCTCCATCTCACACCCAGCACTAAGTGGCGGTAACCCACACGCAAGTGTCATTGCTATTTTAAGTCATGTCACAGTCGTTTCAATGTTATTTTAACTGCACAATATGAAGATAGTAGCCTAATATGCATCTACATAGACATGTGGACAACACGCATACACCCTCTGTTATACGCACAGGGGCGCACACAAACGTGCAAAATTACATTGTGAAATGGGGATTAATATTTTTCCCCAAAATAATAATATTATATTAATATTTTTTTCCCTCTGGGAATAGATGCAGGGAAATGTGTGTAAAACTATGGGTTCCCAACCTGACAGCTTTAGTGTATTTAGCGTCATCATACTAAACAGAGAGGGACGTAGTCCCGGCATAAGCCAAAATAATAACCCAATAGATATGGACGAAGCTCGCAGGTTCGAGCAGAGGAAAGAAACAGAACAGAATAGCCTCTAGCTCAGAAACTATCAGAGCTAAAATAAAAGGCAAACAGAAACGAGGCGAAGCCGAGGTTACTGTCTAGTAGCAAGACAGAGAAACAAAAACCAAGGCAAGAAAATAAAGAGTAGAGAGAACAAAACCTTAAGAACAAAATACTCTAAACTCTACAGGCAAGTCCCGTGTGTTCTTTTGAAGCTCAAAAGTACAAGTGGTCGCCTGAATTTCCTATACCGCGATACCTGGCTAGAGTGGCAAAAATGACACACAAGCGCCGGAAGAAGGAAGCAGCGTGATTATAAAGCTAACAGGAAACTCGGAACAGGTGCGCCAGGTAATCACGTGGAAGCGGAAAAACACGGCGCAGCCGGCGGAAAAGAAAAACCGGAGCTCTTGCGACCCAGAGGAGCCACGTCCGCAGAGATGAAAGGAAGGCTGCCAAACTGTGACAGGACCCCCTCTAAGGGAGAACCCCAGGCGATCCCTCAGGGCCATCTCTGCAGAAGACCCTAATAAGTTCTGGGTCCAGGATGTTCCGAGAGTGGACCCAGCAGCGTTCCTCAGGGTCATAACCCTCCCAGTCAACAAGAAACTGGGCTCCCCTACCCACATGTCTCACGGCCAGAATGCGCCGAACCGTATACACCGGACCTCCCTCTACGAACCAGGGCGGAGGCGGTGGTTTGTCCGCTGGAGCCAGGGTGCTCACAAGCACAGGTTTCAACCTGGAGACATGGAACGTAGGGTGAATGCACATAGAGCGCGGAAGTTGCAAGCGCACCGTGACCGGGTTGATTCTGCGCGTGATCTTAATGGGACCCACAAAGCGTGGCACGAGATTACGGGACTCCACCCGTAATGGAAGATCCTGAGTGGAGAGCCAAACCCCGTTGACCAACCCAGTAAGAAGGAGCCAAACGACGGTGTTTGTCAGACAAAACTTTTTGTCTCGCTGTAGCGTGCAAAAGCGATGCACAAACGTGCTTCCAAACCACACGGCACCTCTGAACAAAAGAGCCTGCAGACGGGACCTCTACATTTGTTTCTAGCTCGGGGAACAAAGGAGGTTGGTACCCCAGCTGAGCCTCAAAAGGAGAGAGACCTGTGGACGCATTGTACAGTGTTGTGTGCATACTCCGCCCAGACGAGGTGGCGACTCCAAGAGGTAGGCTTGGAGGTGGCCAGACATCGGAGAGTGTTCTCCAACGTCTGGTTGGTACACTCCGTCTGGCCATTAGCTTATCCTCTGGTTTTCATCCAAAGACTAACGGTCGCCCCTAGCTGGGAGCAAAAGGAGCGCAAAAACTGAGCGGTGAATTGCAGATCCCGATCCGACACCACGTCCAGCGGTAGGCCATGCACCCTAAAGACATGGTCTACCACCAGCTCAGCGGGCTCAGGGGCTGAGGGTAGTTTAGGGAGAGCGATGAAGTGCACCGCCTTGGAGAACCTGTCCACAATAACAAGAATCACGTGTTGCCCTGGGACGCAGGCAAATCGGTGATAAAATCTAAAGCAATGTGGCTGGGAATGGGTAATGGGCGTAAAATACCCAAGGGTGGGAGTTGTGAGCTCTTGTTGTGGGCGCAGACCGAACAGGCCGAGACAAACTCCCGCACATCTCTCTCCATGCTGGGCCACCAAAAGCGCAGAGACAGGAAATCTTTGGTCCGATGGATGCCTGGATGGGCCGCCAGCTGGGACAAATGGCCCCATTGAAGCACCTGGGACCTCATCCGCAGGGGGACGAAGAGACCGTGGGGAGGACCCCCACCAGGGCCCGGATCCGTACGCAAAGCCCTCTGGACAGCCGCCTCGATCTATCACAGCAGCGGGCACAATGGTTTCCGGGGCCAGGTCCCTGTCAGCGCGGTCATAGATGCGAGAGAGTGCGTCCGGTTTAATATTCTTAGACCCAGGTCAATAGGTGAGTAAAAAATGTAACCGGGTAAAAAACAGTGCCTAACGGGCTTTCCGGGAGTTACGCCTCTTGGCTTGCTGAACATATTCTAAATTCTTATAGCCAGTCCACATGGTAAATGGGTGTTTGGCAACCTCTAGCTAATGATGCCACTCCTCTAATGCCAACTTAACTGCCAGAAGCTCCCGGTCCCCTACATCATAATTTTTCTCGGCAGGTGTTAAGGCACGAGAGAAAAATGCACAGGGGTGAATCTTGCGGTCCAGCGGAGAATGCTGAGATAAAATGGCCACTACCTCTAACTCTGAGGCATCCACCTCTACCACAAAGGGGAGGGAGGGATTGGGAGTAATGAGAATAGGTTCGGAGCTACACTTTCTTTTTAGCTCCGTAAAGGCCGCCTCAGCCCTCGAGTTACACCGAAATCACGAAGGTGACATTTCTTTTGTGAGAGCTGTAATGGGGGCAGCTACTGCGCTAAAATTCCGAATGAACCACCGGTAAAAATTTGCGAAGTCCAGAAAGCGCTGCACCTGTTTTACTGAAAGTGGAGTAGGCCAGTTCTTAACAGCGGAAACCTTCTCGGGATCCATCTGGACCCTCCCCTCGGCTACAATAAATCCCAGGAAAGAGACTGAGTTGGCCTTTACAAATACCTGGGCCTCCAAAAGGCTCTTTAAATCCTGTCTGACATGGCTGATATGCTCCAAAAGATTGGCAGAGAAAATCAAGATATCATCCAAATAAACAAATATGAATTTCTCTATCAACTCTCTGAGCACATCATTTACTAGCGCCTGAAAGACAGAGGGGGCGCTAGTGAGCCCAAACAGTATGACCCGGTACTCATAGTGTCCGTTATGAGTATTAAATGCCATCTTACACTCGTCCTGCTCACACATGCGCACCAAGTTGTAGGCATTCTGGAGGTCGAGTTTTGTAAAAACAGACGCCCCCTGGAGATGCTCAAATGCGGAGTTCATAAGCGGAAGAGGATAACGGTTCTTTATGGTGATGTCATTTAAAACATAATAATCGATACATGATCTCAGACTCTCATCCTTCTTTTTAACAAAAAAGAAACCGGCCCTGCTGGCGACGTAGAGGGTCTAATAAAGCCATTCGCTAGGGCCTCCTCGATGTAATCCCTCATAGCCGCACTCTCGGGGGCAGACAAGGAATAAAGGGAGCCCCTGGGAGGAACCGTGCCCGGGTACAAATCGATAGTGCAGTCATAGGATCTGTGGGGCTGTAATGTAGTGGCGCGCTGTTTACTAAAAACCTCGGCGAGATCCGTGTAGTCAACCGGTACATTAGAAGGCAAGGGAGATTTGAGCGCCCCTCCTACTCTAGTACTCTCCAAACCAGGAGGAGAGTTCCCATCAGATCTCCAAATCAGAAAGCTCCTCATCCCAAAGGGAGTTACCGTCAGTTAGAGAGTCCCAGGCTAAACTCTCCTCTCTATTCTCAGAGAGAGGAACGGAGCCGTCCTGATCAGAGAGCGAATCAACCTGCTCCAGGTCACTGTCGGAAGAGAGCTTGGACTGGTAACCACACCCACCCGAGGCGAAGGATACCACTGACTGACAATGAGACCTACTCTGGGGCCCGCATCGGAGGATGACAGCCCTGTCTCCACCCCAATCAATATGAGGGCTGTGCTGAACCAGCCAAGAGTGTCCTAGCACGAGGGGATAAGCCGGGGAGTTGACTAGAAAGAACTGAATACGTTCAAAATGGGACTTACGGGAAGCGCACATGTTTAAAAAAACCCGTAATCTCATTAATGGTCCCGGTACCCAACGGGCGGCCGTCGAGAACCGTCACCAACCAGGGCCGAGTGAGGCGGTATATGGGAATTCTTTGTTCCCTAGCCCATTTTGCATCTATAAAACGCTCGACTGCTCTGGAATCGATGAAAGCGTCGACATCAGTCGAACGCTTATTCCAGATCAGCCAAACCTGCAATAACGTCAGAGAGGGGGTAACATTATGTCTCGCTAAGGTCCCCGGTTCCCCTAGCGAGACCCCTCGTTTCCCCCCAACTTAGGGCAGTGATCCTTTAAATGCCCCATGCACTGGCAGTAACGACACCACCCCTCCTGCGGCTTAGGTTGTTTGGGCTCGCACAGAGAGGTGCCGTCCACCTGCATGGGTTCCTCCCTGTTAGAGGAGAATTGGGCAGAAGAGGGGGGGGGGGGGCAGATGGTATGCCAAAAAACGCAGTGAAAAGCCCTGCTCACTCAAATGCAAAATAAATGTGAAATTATTGTCTCATTGTACCACGTATTCTACAATGAATATCTGCTACTAAATATGAAATAAATATATAATCCTACCTTTGGTTTTACAGATAGAGATGTTCTTTTCAAATTTCAGTTGTCATTTATTGTCTAGTACAATCCCTTTGAGAAATATACAACACTTTATACCGCTATTACACTATCTGAAACGTGGACTACCATGCCCCACAAGCCTGTCTCATTCATTACAGTTCATTCTGGTTTAATTCTCGGCTGTTTTATCTAAGAGTACATTATAACCTTAGCAGTGGTATATGCAAGGTCTTATTTTGTGCTTTGAAAATATTATTGCAGGCCAGCATAACGGCAGTTTTCATTTTAACAGTCTGGTATTACGCAAGCTCTATAGAAAACGCATTAGGGAGGGGAGTATTCTCTTTCCCGATATGTAAGTATTTTTGCTTCTAAAATGCTGTTGGTCTCGCTGGCTGCATATGTACGTTCGTGTTTCCATTCAAGCGCTGTCTCTCCAATATGTTTGATAGGCCTTTTGTTATTTTCGCATCTTGAGTGCATTTCACATACTGTAGTGCAATCGTTAAATTTATTTTTGATGTAGGCTACCGATGTTCATTGAAGATAGAACATTTGGCAGCATTTTGCAGATGGTGGAATACTATTTTATTTTCATGTTATCGTACATAATATATGGCGTTGAAGGAGTGTGGGAAATTACCAAACTGAGACTTCTTTCCTGGTCGAGCAAACTGCAACGCAGCTGCGTTCTTTATTTATAAACCTCATTCAACCCAAAGAACACGTCATAGAAGTTACCGTCTATGACGTAGCCGCGTTGACAGTAGGAGGTGAATTATATATGTATGTCCCAGAGGTAGCCGCCACATCCGTCCCCCCAGAATTCATCAGAACTGGCAACGCCAGACGAGGGGGAGGCCGAACCGCCCAACCGAAACGAGTCCGCAAAGCCGGAGCGGGGGCCACAGGGGGACCACAAGAAGGTAGGGGGGGCGCCGCGATGGCGCAACAGACGGAGGGCGACCCCGCCGTGGGGGCTGAACTAACTTAATGGGCTGGTCCAGATCCAGATGGGCTGGTTTGAGGCGGTCCAGGGAAACGTAGTCTGGCTTACCACCGACGTCCACTAGGAAAGTCTTGTCCCCGGCCTCCAAGACGCGAAACAGGCCATCATAGGGAGGGTAAAGCGGCCCCCGATGCGCGTCGTGGCGGATGAAAACGTACTCCGCCGCCTTCAGGTCGGAAGGGACATGGGACTGTGGAAGACCGTGCTGTGATGTAGGCACTGGTGCAAACGCCCTGGCGCTGTCCAGGAGGGCGGTTCGCTGTTGTGATGCAGACCAAGGGCTTGTGGCATTAGGAATGAAATCCCCCAGCACCCGCAGAGGCTGACCATAAACCAGCTCAGCAGATGAGCACTGTAGGTCCTCCTTAGGGGCAGTCCTAAGCCCCAGCATGACCCAAGGAAGTCTGTCGACCCAACTGCCATCCTGGAGGCTGGCCCGGAGGGCGGCCTTCATTGAGCGGTGAAACTGCTCGCACAAGCCATTAGCCTGGGGGTGATAAGCGGTGGTACGGTGGAGCTTCACTCCCAGGCCCTGGGCAATCGCATTCCAAAGCTCTGACGTGAACTGGGGACCTCTGTCCGAGGAGACATCAGACGGTACGCCGAACCGGGCGACCCAAGTGGCGATGAATGCCCGAGCCACATCGGCAGACGTTGCCTCCGGCCACCGCGTGGTCCTGTCGATCATTGTGAGGAGGTAGGCGAAACCATGGGAGGGTGGCAGGGGCCCCACCAGGTCCACGTGCACGTGGTCAAAACGCCTCTCAGGAACCAAGAAAGGCGCCAACAGGGCCTTTACATGACGATGCACCTTAGAGCGTTGGCATACAATGCAGGTGTTGGCCCAGTTGCGGATGTCCTTCTTGAGGCCATGCCAAACGAACCTAGCCGGCACCATCTTCTGTGACGACTTCTTGCCCGGGTGGGAAAGACCATGAATGGCATCAAAAACCCGCCGTCTCCACACGCCAGGCACAACCGGCCGTGGTGAGGGCGATCATTGCCCCTGGTATAGGGTGTGCCAGCATGACTGCGTTGGCCAGAGCCCCTTTCATGGCAGAGAAAGCGCTGTCCATCTCCTTAGACCAATCGATGGCCTTCTTGGGGGGAATGCCCTTGAGGGCCTCGAAAAGGGGCTGCATGAGCTGGGCTGCATGGGGAATAAAATGATGGTAAAAGTTCACCATGCCCAGGAACTCCTGCAGGGCCTTCGCGGAGAGGGGGCGGGGAAAACTGTTCACAGCCTCCACCTTCGACGGCAGTGGCACCGCACCGTCCTTGGTAATGCGGTGCCCGAGGAAGTCAATGGCAGCCAGTCCGAACTGGCACTTGGCTGGATTAATAATAAGGTTGTGCTGGCTGAGCCGCTCAAAGAGGGTTCGAAGGTGAGACACGTGTTCCGCCATGGAGGCACTGGCGAGAATATCGTCCAGATAGACAAAAAGGAACGGTAGATCCCGCAGCACCGTGTCCATCAGGCGCTGGAAAGCCTGCGCTGCGTTTTTCAGGCCGAACGGCATCCGCAGAAATTCCCAAAGGCCAAATGGCGTGATCACTGCCGTCTTCTGGATGTCCTGCGGCTGTACAGGAATGTGGTGGTATCCGCGCACAAGGTCCACCTTGGAGAAGACGACTTTTCCGGCCAGGCGGGCGGAAAATTCCTGGATGTGAGGAATCGGGTATCGGTCGGGGATCATGGCATCATTAAGGCGCCTATAATCCCCACAGGGGCGCCACCCGCCCCCGGCCTTCGGCACGATGTGGAGGGGTGAGGACCAGGGGCTGTTTGACCGGCGAATAATGCCGAGGCGCTCCATGGTGCGGAACTCCGCCTGGGCAACAGCGAGTTTCCCGGGATCGAGGCGTCGAGCGCGGGCATGGACAGGCGGGCCGGTAGTCGGGATGTGGAGTTCTACCCCGTGCTTAGTGGGGGCAGAAGAAAAGGTGGGCTCAGTAAGGCTTGGGAACTCGGTGAGGAGACGGGAAAACACGTCAGCAGATGAGAGTGCGGTAGAGAGCTTTGGCGTGCCAGAACAGCTAAGTGAGCACGGGAGCGAGGTAAATGTCTCAGCGTTGACGAGCCGCCGGTTCTTAACGTCCACCAACAGGCTGTTAGTGCAGAGAAAATCCGCGCCGAGGAAGGGGGTGGACACCTTAGCTGTGACAAAATACCAAACGAATCGTTGTCCCCCAAAACACAGCGCCAAGCTCCGCTTCCCAAAAGTGTGGATGGAACTGCCGTTGGCGGCTTGAAGGGCGGGCCATGTCCATCACTCTGTATGTCCAAGGGGGCTGCGGTCAGGACGCTCACTTGCGCACCAGTGTCACAGAGGAAACGCCGCCCAGAATCAGTGTCAGTAATAAATAACAAGCTCCCCGTATGGCCGACGCTCATGGCAGCTAGTGAGCGCCGGCCCTGGCGTTTCCCAACGACTTAAAGGTGCAAGGGGGGTGGCCCTTGGTAGCCTTGGAGCCAAAACGCGCGTGGTAAAAGCACAGACCTCGCTGTTGGGTTGTAGCTGTAGTGCCGGTAATGGCCACTGCGTCCACCGGCAGTGTGGAGCCATTGTGGGCGGGACCCAGGGAGGCCCCGCAGCTCTGCCGGCCGGCGGATAAAAACTTGTCAGCTTCCCTAGCCAAAGCCCGGAAATCCTTAAGGGGCGTGTTAGCCAGGGCAGATCGCACTGCTGTAGGAAGCTGTTGCATGAACAGCTCCGTGAACAGGAAACACGGCTTATGATTTCCCAGGAGAGTCAACATATAATCCATCAACTCCGATGGCTTGGAATCACCCAGGCCAGGCAGAGAGAGCAGCTGACGAGCGCACTCGGATTCAGTAAAACCGAACGTGTCCAGGAGGTAAGACTTCAACGTTGCATATTTATCTTCCTCTGGTGGGTCTTCGAGAAGGCTCACGACTCTAGCCGTGGTGGAACTGCTGAGAGCAGAAACAACATAATAATATTTTGTATTATCATGGGTGATTCTCCGGAGTGCAAACTGTGCCTCCATTTGAGCGAACCAAGCCGCAGATTGCTGTTCCCAAAACTCCGGTAATTTAAGGGAAACTGCATTCGCCGCTTCCATGATGCGTGAGTTCAAAAGTAATTCTTGGAACCGTCCAAAGGCGGATCGGGGTCACCAATGAAGGAGTGCGGGAAATTACCAAACTGAGACTTCTTTCCTGGTCGAGCAAACTGCAACGCAGCTGCGTTCTTTATTTATAAACCTCATTCAACCCAAAGAACACGTCACAGAAGTTACCGTCTATGACGTAGCCGCGTTGACAGTAGGAGGTGAATTATATATGTCCCAGAGGTAGCCGCCACAGCGTATATACTTCCCAGGTCACGAGGAACGTTTGGGATCTTTAAAGAATGTTCCCTATACAGCCCTGTAATTCATTGCAGACATTCTGGGGTGTATAGGGGAATGTTACTCCAAGATCAAGAAAGAACATTCCAGGAACATCCCATAAATGTCACAGACGTTGCAATGCGTTCCCTGGATGTCAAAATGTTGAGTTCCCTTCAAGTCCTCAGAACATTCCTAAAACTTGATTGCGGAACTTCCCCTTCACATTCCACGAACATTACAGGAACATTCTATGTAACATCAGTGGAATATTCTAGGAATGTTAGTCGAAATGTTCCCTTTGGGTTTCTCTAATGCTTGCATTTAACGTTCCCTTACTGTGAGACCGGAGTACATTGCTAACATTCCCCATATATTCTCGCCACGCCATTACAAAACGTTATTTTGGGAACATTCTGGGGTGTATATGTAGGGGAATGTTACTCCAAGATAACAAAAGAACATTCCAGGAACATCCCATAAATGTCACAAACATTGCAATGCGTTCCCTGGATGCCATAATGTTGTGTTCCTCTCAAGTCCTCAGAACATTCCTTCAACTTGTTTGTGGAACTTCTCCTTCACATTACAGGAACATTCTCTGTAACATTAAGGGAATGTTCTCATAATGTTAGTAGAAACATTCCCTTTGGGTTTATCTAACGCTTGGATTTAACGTTCCCTTACTGTGAGACCGGAGTACATTGCTAACATTCCCCATACATTCTTGCCACATCATTACAAAACGTTACTTTGGGAATATTCTGCGGTGTATAGGGGAATGTTACTCCACGATAACAAAATAACATTCCAGGAACATCCCGTAAATGTGACAAACGTTGCAATGTGTTACTTGGATGTCATAATGTTGAGTTCCTCTTAAGTCCTCAGAACATTCCTACAACTTGATTGTGTAACTATTATTAGATCTTAGGCCTGTTCTTCTGCTGCCGAGTAGATGGTGATATGTCGTCCCATTTAAATATATTTTTGTGGCATTTTGGCTTTATTGGACAGTAATCAATGAGAGACTAGAAAATCAGAGGGAAAGAGAGAATGGTCTTTGAGGTTTATCTTGAGCCGGATTTGAACCCATGTTGTGGAAAACAGGAATCACTGATGACATGCGATTTACCTGATTGAGCTACTAGAGCACCTTGTCCTTCCCAGCGAGCAATTTTCAGGCTAAAAGCCCTAAAATAAACGTCTATTGCAGTCAGTGAAAAGACCTCTTAAAATGGTTCAAAAGTTTAAAAAAATTCTACATCTATTTGTCGACCTCTTTCACAAGTTCTTGTTTAGACCACGTTTCAACCAAATCTTTTCATGTAAAGAAACACCACAGCAAGCAGGAATTGATCTCACAATCCTCAAATCTGAAGACAAGTGCTTTTCCACTGAGCCATCGAGGCCACATGTTTACCTGTGTGTTTTAGTGTTGATGAATGATATCACAAACGAGCATGGACAGGCAAGTTGTTGACTCTCATGTACAAGTCTACACACATGCGCATAGCAGAAATTCGTGCAACATTATTTTTGTCTGCCTAGGATAGAAAATTGTGCCATGTTGTTTGCCCAAGCTTCTTGTCGCAACAAATTGGCGAAATGTTTTGAGTTAAGTGATGAAGCGGTGAAATTGCATCTACATGTCGGCCGGATTTTGCTTGCCAAAGCAATGACATTTTGAGAAATGCATCCACATTAATCCATATTGTTTGTCTTTGAATTTGCAAAATGTGCCCATTTATATTGTAGATTTTAGCCAGTCTAAAAATGGCCAAATGAGAGCTTGGATGGTATTCCATATATCACCAACATTTTTACGTTTATATAGGTTTGTGCTCAGTGGGTATATGCAGATGACACCACCATTGTAGTTCCACCGACTTTTCAACACAAAAATGCTCACTGGGTAACAGAAAAAAACAATGGTTATTTAGACTTCAAATGCCTATTTTGTAATCATATAACCTCAAAATCACGCTTGGATTTTTTTCTCGGAAGATCAGGCTAAACAAGCTGTTATTGGCGTGTCAAAATAAGTATTCATTATTTGACGTCTCTTTTATTTATTTCAATGGGTAGCCTATTTATTTCCACTCGCATTTATTTCAAGGCGTAGACCTATACATTTCAAGTCGGCATGAAAGGGCTATGTTCAGCTATGATTATTGGTTGCTCAGTCCTTAAATATAAAAAACTAAATACCGCTCACTTATGCGTAGTTTTATATATGCAAGAGTAAGAATGAGAATATATGTATGTGAGAGAGAATATATGTATGTAAGAGTGAGAATATATGTATGTGAGAGTGAGAATATATGTAAGAGTGAGAATGAGAATATATGTACGTGAGAGTGAGAATATATGTATGTGAGATAATATATGTAAGAGTGAGAATATATGTATGTGAGAGTGAGAATATATATGTATGTAAGAGTGAGAATATATGTATGTGAGAGTGAGAATATATGTATGTAAGAGTGAGAATATATGTATGTAAGAGTGAGAATATATGTATGTAAGAGTAGAATGTATGTATGTGAGAGAAAGTATATATATATATATGGAAGGCACTTACATGAAACGGAAGGCACTTACATGAAACAGAAGGAAAAGTTATTCTACCACCCCTCATACAGTGTCTGCCCTTCCGTCCACTCAACACCTGGATGCAGAATCTTCAGATGGACGGGTGGCCTATCTGAACTCCTTTGCTCCAATAGATCTCACTGAATTTAATACTATAGTAAATTCTTCAAAATCTTCTACCTGTCTTCTAGACCCTATCCCAACGAAGCTACTGAAGGAGCTACTGCCAGTGATTGGAACACCACTGTTGCATATTGTCAATGCTTCTTTAGCCTCTGGACATATGCCCCCGACTCTCAAACTTGCAGTCATCAAACCCCTTCTTAAGAAGCCAAACTTGGATATGAACGACTTGTCTAACTATAGGCCTATCTCGAACCTTCCATTCCTCTCTAAAATAATAGAAAAGGTCATTTCAAAACAACTTTGGTCATTTTTGCACCCTAATCAAATATTGGAAGTTTTTCAATCTGGTTTTCGACCCTTTCATAGCACTGAAACAGCCCTAGTCAAAGTATTCAACAACCTACTCCTTGCTTCTGACAGTGGCTACATCTCTGTACTCATGCTTCTAGATTTAAGTGCAGCATTTGACACAGTTGATCACCTCATCCTTCTGGATAGGCTTGAAAATATTGTTGGCCTCCGTGGACTGGCTCTTTCCTGGTTTAGATCATACTTATCAGACCGATATCAATTTGTGCATTTTAACAATGATTCCTCCTATAAGTCTAGGGTTAGATATGGAGTATCACAAGGATCTGTCCTTGGGATCTGTTCTCTCTATACATTAATTAATAGAATTAGAATATCTCTAAAAATACTGTCCCTACATGATGCTGAAAAGCTAGTCCATGCTTTTGTTACTTCTAGATTAGATTACTGTAATGATTTTTTGTCTGGATGTGCAAATTCCTCTCTGAAAGGGCTTCAGCTAATTCAAAATACAGCAGCTCGTATTCTCACGAGAACTAGGAGATTTGAACACATCAGCCCAGTGTTAGCTTCACTTCACTGGTTGCCAGTCAAATTTCGAATAGACTATAAGATTCTGTTACTTACCTTTAAAGCCTTACATGGGCTTGCCCCCTTATATTTAAGTGATTGACTTTTCCCTTATAATCCCTCACGAACGCTCCGTTCACAGGGCACAGGCCTCCTTGTTATTCCTAGAATAGCTAAAAGTACCATAGGTGGTAGAGCCTTTTCCTATCGTGCTCCTCTCCTATGGAACAAATTGCCTGCTCATGTTCGGGGTGCAGACACTATCAGTTTATTTAAAGCTAGGCTTAAAACCCATCTTTTTAGTCTGTCCTATAGTTGAGGGGCAGGAGTGGGTGGCTGGCATAAGCTATAGAGTCTCTGGTGGACTGAGCGGTCAGTGCTGTCACTGGATCATTATTGGTAATGCTGTGTTAAGCTGGACCGGTCATGGTCTGGTGGTGACTGTCTCAAGCCTGCCCTCATGGCTGTATTGGCCCCTGCCTCTGTTTAGCCCTTAGCTATGCTGCCATAGCCTTATTCTGCCGGGGTTTCCTTATCGCACGCAGGCACCTCTGTCTCTCCTGCTCTGCTTGTTCTGCTACCATCTGAACCCCCTAACAATGTTTTTTTTTCTTTTTTCCTCTTCCCTGCTCTGGACACCTGCCCAGAGCTCTAGCCCAAGTTTCCAGAGTTTCCCGAGCCCTCCCCCCGCCCCCCTCCTGGCCCGGAGCTCCAGCCGAAGACCAGCTAGGCGCCCCCGACCTGCCACTGCTGATCTCTACATGACGGAGTCATCAGAGTAGAATACCTCCCTATGAAATAATCAACCCATAGGCCAGTGGAGGATGGGCATCCCCCCAATAGCCGGGTTCCTCTCGAGATTTCTTCCCATCGGGGAGTTTTTTCTCGCCACTGTATGAGGGTTTTCTCTCCCTATTAGAGAGTTTTTACCTCTGCTATCTGGGGGCTTAGAGCTGGCATTTCCCATTTACCCTTTCCTCCCCTTTCTGTTCTGTAAAGCGTCTTTGTGACAGTCATCTGTGAAAAGTGCTATATAAATAAAATTGAATTGAATTGAATACAGGGAACGTCCCTAGCGCGTGATTTCGTTAGCTGGGTTGTCACTTAGGGCATGGAAAATGCTCATTCCAATTTACTGTGCACTGATATGTGGTAGATTAATGTAAATTTTTTCCTTGGAAATTTTTATGAATTAAACATTTTTAAAAAATTTAAAAAACTACAGAAAAATGCAATCCCAGGGCAAACGTATACATACTGTAGAGTACAGGGAAAAGTGATGTTTTATTGAGGTACAAGAGATGGTGTTATCCAATGGGGAGAATTAGTCTTTGAGGGTATGATAATTTTTGATGATGAATTCAGCACGAAGAAGAGGAAGGAGAAAAAACTGCAAAATAACCCGAGTTTGGGGCTTTATTTTGTTGATGTGTGAGGTTGTACCTGAATTCTGTGTGGTTACTTGAGGCAAGAATGTGCAGAGGTTAATGTTTTTAAGGGCTGAGAGTCTATGGTCATTGTGGTTATTTCTGTAGGAAACCCTGAAAAGTGGCAATCTCTCGGTGCTGTATAGGTATGGGGCATACCCCGCCAAGCCGTAAGGCATACCTGCCATCCCAATAACACTCCTCACTTTTCTAGTTTGCTATACTGTTAAATGCTTTTCCATGAACAATAGCGATACCACTGTTTAATTTGTCCAACTTCACACTTAGAAAAAGCACGTCACACTTGCTTTTCCATATTTTTCCGTTGGTTACGGTGGCTCTCTCATAATTCTTTTTTTCAAAAAAAATAGAACTATTTTATACAAAGCTCGAAAGCCACGCTACTGGGACAGCACACTAATGTTTTAGGCATGTAGGAGAGAGGGTATTCGATACAAGGATATCCCTCTTTGGGTTAACAGAGACAGAATGACTTGTCATTCAATACTAGAATGGCTTGACAAAAAAAGGTGACATTGGACATGCATTGTAATTTGTTTTCTGCTTTAATTATATGGAGACAAGTATTTAGACCTACCTTCTCCAATATCCTGTCATGGTTTCTCTGCCTGCTCTTCGCTCTGTGGCCAATCCGCCTTGGAGCGCTGATGTCGTGCTCATGTCGCGCTCACTCTTTTGTTTTTTCTGTATCCATCCCGGATTTTTGTTCATTCTTCCACTCAGTGTTAGCACCTGCGTCGCCTTTCCGCCAGCTATTTAAACCTTGCGTCTTCCGGTATCGGCGCTTCCATATTGTTTTTCGTTTGACAAGGAAAGCCGGTACAGTACAGGACTGACAGTTCGAGTAGACCGTTTTGTTCAACTACTTTTGTAGTAGCAACGCGGGAATGCACTCGGTGTCTTAGAGTTTAGCTTAGCACCTTTCATCCTTTGTTTTTTATTTCTCTGTCTCTCTCCTCAGTTTGTCTTCGCCGCTTATTTTTACCCTCTCGTTACAAGCTCTCAGTCAGAGAGCGAGAGGTTCTTTTTTGTTTGTTCTGTTTTTGTTTAATACGCTCCAGCCTGCAAGCCGTTTCGCCTGTCCCAGGTTGCTATTGTTTGTTTCTTTTTAACCCCCTCTCTTATTAGAGCGTGAGGTTTCTCTCTCTCTCGTATCTACGAGTTCCTCGCTCGCCGTATTACGGGTTGTTTTTCTTTCTCCTTTGTTCCAGTCTCCCTACATCTAGTCCCACCCCCAAATTCCCATAGAGATCCATTCAAATGCAGAGATTATAGTATCGCTTCTAAGAGTACCTGGAAATAAGATATCAGGAGTCTTTTTATATCCTTTTATACAGTCATGATGGCATGACCTTTTTACCTGTGGAATACCTGTTTACTACAGAAGTTGTTTGAGAGAATGTGCAAAGCCGTTATCAAGGCAAAGGGTGGCTACTTTGAAGAATCTAAAATATAAGACTTTTTTTTATTTGTTTAACCCTTTTTTGGTTTTTGCATAATTTAATTTGTGTTATCTCATAGTTTTGATGTCTTTACTATTACAAAATGTGGAAAACAGTAAAAATAACAGAAAAAAACCTTTGACTGGTACTGTAGATGTTCATACCTCTTAGTTTGTTTCTGCTTGCCATAACAGCCGCCTTGTCCTTCCATCTTAAAAACTTGACGATGATCGGTCTGTGTCTGTCTCCTGCTGTTGTAGGATCACCCGTCCAGTGGGCTCGCTCCACCTCGATCTGTTCCTCATCCATTTCTAACTTTTCAGCTAAAATCCGGCGGACCTTGTTCTCAGTTTCCTCCCAGCTCTCATGTTGAGACTCCGGAATGCTGTCAATAATAATGTTCCTTTTTGATTGCCCCTCGAGATTTTTACCATCCAGTGATAGTGCAGATTCACACACCATGTTCATGTCTCTCCATGCATCTCTAAACTTTGTTGCAATCTCGTTGCTGGTCTTTTTCTGATCATCCACCTGAGTTTGTGTGTAGTCCAGGCTCCGTTTACATTCCGTGACGTTTTTTTACGAGGTCGTTGACTCGCTTGTTTGTTGTCTCCATAAATAGTTGTGGAAACATTTAGAAGTTTTTTTCCTGGAGATCATGTCTTTAAAGAGAACTTTCTGCTGTTCTAACATTTCTGTCAGGACATTGACAGTAACGTATTTCTCATCAGCCGCAGACTCTTTCGGGGGCTTTTTCGGAGGCATTTCTCAAAGTTTGTAACGTAAATCGTCGAGGACTGGATTCTTGTAAACTTTGACCACTCCTTTCTTCTTCCTCTTAGGTCGGAAGCATACCGCAAGTGAAGCGCACATGGAAACGTGACTGCTTCACTTCGGTGTATATTGTAACCTACCAGAAACATACCAGCCGAGCTCATTGTGAAGCGCCATTTCCGCGTGCGCTTTGCTTGCAATACTTTCGGCATCAGACTTTTTTGTGTAAGCTACATCTGTGTAAGCTACATTAATAACTTATGTTAGTTTTATGTCTGTGATTTAAAACCTTCTATGGCAGGTTTGACAAGTGTGCTATAGCTTCTTGTTTTTTGTTGTTGTTTTGTACCTGAAAATTATGATATTATGTAAGTAATGTAGCCAATCTTGTTCTGAAAAAATGACGTATCTAAATCCGTATCTGAGAAGCACGGACGCGACTGGCGTGCGCTTCCGGTATGTTCTTAATGCCGCGAGCATTCGCTTCTGGCATGCGTGATTCTGCGAGACGCTGCTGGTGTGTTTCTGGCGTTACTCTTACTGCATGGCTATAGCTCGTCTCTGAAGCTCCACCTCCGAGCTGCACGCATTCTGAACTCCTGTCCATCTTCCTGGCTGGGTAAGGGGTGAGACTAGGCCGATAGTATCCCTCTGTCTCTCCAATTATGTGACAACGAATGGTCACTATAGCTCTCAGTGAGCGTGTTTGAGAAAAGCCACTACAACTGCATCCAAACAACTGGGATCAGTTTATTTACCAGCTACATTGGGCTACCGTCATACGATGTAGCCGTAAAGTGACAGCCAGAGAAGTGTGTGTAGCCTGCGTTACCACACACCACAAAGAGTTCAAGAAACCACTTGCAGAAAAGGACAGAAGAACTCTTTGGCTCCAACACTAAAGGAACTGGACCAGCAAGAAGCTGGACCCGCAAGGAAACAAAGCAAAGGACAGCCCGACCCTAAAGCCAGAACTTTTCCCTTTGACGTCAAGAAGCCAAGGACTTGCCTGTATACTCCAGTACTGTAAGACTGACACGAACATCCTGGCAATAGTTTAGCAAAACCTTTGTTTAATGTTTATTGTCAATGTAATTACATGTTTGGCTGTTCATTGTGTGCATTTAGAGTAGAAATTAACATATTGCTTGCAGGCTATCGACAGCCAATTAGTTATACTCTGTACTAAAGTTACATACTCCTACTTACAACTAACACTAATTTACAATCCGCCTCCCTTTTAAATTGAGATATGTGCATGTGATCACCCTTATGATCTACTGTCAATGGTGGAAAGGGAATTGACAATATTAAAGAAATGGTTTGATAGAAATAAGCTCTCTCTAAATGAAAACAAAACTAAATTTATGGTTTTTGGTAGTGTTGTGGCTGACTGTGAAATTAAATTGAATTTAAATGGAAGAGAAATTGAAAGAGTCTATGAAACTAAGTTCTTGGGTGTGATTATAGATCACAAACTTTCCTGGAAGCCACATATAGAATGCATTAGACGTAAATTAGCCAAATCTGTTGGAATTCTGTATAAAATAAGAGATTTGTTGAATGAGAAATGTTTGTATATATTGTATTTTTCACTTGTTGTGCCACACATGACATACTGTGTCAAGGTCTGGGGAAATGTTTATAAAACAAATATAGATCCGATTATTAAATTACAGAAAAGAGCTATTAGAATAATAAATAAAGCTGGTTATCTTGAAACAACAAATCCACTATTCATTAAGTCTTGCACCTTAAAATTTGTAGATATGGTGTATAGTAAAACCTTAGAAATTTTCTTTCGTGTAAGGAGTAAAAGCCTGCCTGTTTGTATTCTAAATATGTTTATGTTAAGGGAAGCAAATTATAATTTAAGAGGTTTATATGTCTTTAAAGCAGGTAAAGCGAGAATTAATGTTAAAGCCAGATGAGTCTCAGTTCTAGGAGTTAAACTATGGAATAACCTTTGTGATGACCTGAAATTGTGTAGCTCTCTATTGAAATTTAGAAAAGCCCTAAAAAGCAAAATAATGCTACGTTATAATTTAACCTAAATGCCTTGTTTATCTCCTTTTTCTTTTTGTTGCAGATATTCTTGGTGTTTTATTTTCTTGTATTGCAAAGGATAGGCTAAAATAAGCCTTTGGCTTCCGCCTATTCCTTTTTCGGACATAGAATTGTTTATTTTTCATTGTTGTGAAATGTTGTCTGTTTTTGTTGTTCTTGTTTGTGCTGTTTTTGTTTCTGTTTTTCTTAGCTGTACTTTCACACAATTTGAAACAGCTTGTTAAGAATGTCCGAAATAAACCAAATCATTAATTCATTAATTAATTAATTCATTCATTCATTCAAAATACTAATACCTAACCCATTAGATATAAGATGCCGTGCCTGTAAATGGACAGGGGGCTTGAATTTAGCTAGATGTAGCTAATTTCTGTAGCTTCAACGCACGCCATATTTCAGGCCACGTTAGCTTCATGCTAAAACCGGATTCATAATTCCCTCGAAACATATGTCTTATGGCGTGTCCTGGCGTGAACCCACACGCACATGCAGAAACAGAACTGTGAATTCTAATACGTCACATTCATTTTTTCCATATCATTCACTGATTTTAGGATGTTAAGTTTTCGATGTGTTGGTTGTTTAATAAATTGTATTTTGTTAAACCTAGTCGTCGGTCTGATTGTTGTTTGGAAAAATATTTGAGCCTCTCCTCTTAATGAATGTATGCCTTCAGATTAAGTTATTGGTTATTATTATTTTAATTTGATTTGAATAAAATATACCAAAATTAAATTCTTAAGGTAAAAACAAAAGTAGTACAGTAGAAAAGTATTTATACTTGTGTACTTGGGTACCACATCCAACCTTACACTAATGCATGGAGCCCTGAATCTTTCATAAAAGCATAAAAGGAATTTTCTGCTTTTCAGCTGTGACATGATACAAAGTACCTCCATCCAAAGACATTCTATTACTGTAAACTATACTTTTGTTTTTATCTTCTGACAAAGTGCTTGCACCCTGTAGATGATAGGTTGTATTTTATTTTTTATCTTGTGAAGTCCTTGCACTCTGTGTCCTTTAGAGGAAAACTGAATGTTCCTTGGTATAAAGGTATTAGAAACATTCATGTCTATGCTTAATAAATAAATGAATAAATAATTGTTGTAATAATTTTTATAAGAGATGCTGTTACAATCTTTCTAATAGAAATAAACGTTTTTGTTTTTTGTTGGTTTTGAGTGTAGACGTTTCTGGTTGCTTCCCAGTATTTTACTCAAGGTCTATCACATACCATTTTCATTAACGATCTGTGGGAAGGCTCCCCTTACCTGTAGGAATGTGTGACTAACTAGCTTAGGTAGACAGTATAATCAAAGCATTAACACTACACTATGAAACCTTACTCTGTACAGAATGTGCTTCACATACAGAGTCCTTTTCCTTAGCCAAATAAACTTTAATAACTAGTTGTGAGCAATACAATCTGATCCATGTTTATGGGCACTTTTCACTACAAGCAATTTGATCACTGTTGAGATACACAGTAGTGATCAAACCTCCGGAGGCAGCAAGACTGCACAAGGAATTTTTAGATCTGATAATATGGGGGGAAAAGTCACCTAAGAACACAGCTAGAATGAAAAAGTATTGCAAATTTTTACCACTCTGAAGTGAGGTTGAGGTGACTATAAAGGTGTTTACAATCTTTTACAACCTTTCTTCTTTACCACCCTCCCACACCACAACTGTTCAGCATATGTTGTAAATGGGTTAAAAAAAAGAAAAAGAAAAAAAGCAGGAAAATATTTTGAGGATGTGTTTGTGTTCCAACAAATTTATCAGAGCATAATGTTTACATAACAAAATGTTCAGGCCTGGCAGGAGGGAGACGAGCACCAGTGCAAGTGCAAATTAAGGCCGCGATCACACCGGATCCGCTTTAACAGCTGGGGGCGCCTTTTTCGAATTGTTTTCAATGAGTTCGAAGCGTTTTCCACGCTGTTTTTGCGCCCCGGGCGCCTCGCGTTTATCCGCTCCAGGCGCCTCGCTGTTTTTCGAAAAATGCTCGGTGCGCACAGGGTTGAAAATATCTCAACTTGAAGCGCTCTGAGGAAAAATGCGCGCCACGTCACTGTCATTCTTTTCTCCTGTCCAATCGCACGAAAGTAGAGGCGGACCTTGATTCTCCCTGTCGGTTCCGTGTAAACGAAGACGATTGAGGAAAAAATAGCCTACCAGGAGTCAGCCTACCAGGAGTTATATGATTTCAATAATCGTGAATACCATGATAAAAATAAGCGATCCAAGGCACTCCGCTTATTCGCGGCTTTTTAAAGACAAATAACGAAGCAAACTTTCGGGTAAATTTAGTTCGCTAACACCGTTAACAACGTCAGCTAAGTGATTGACAGGAACGGAGTTCGGTTGCCTAGCAACAGCAAAAAAGACGCCTCCAACTGCTTTTTCAGAGTAGGCTTTCGTAAAATCAAGACAGGTAGTGCTCCTCGCGTTTTCAAGCCTACAAAGCGCGTCCGGTGTGATCGCGGCCTAAGGCAAATTATGCATATATAGAGTATGTGTTATTTTAATAAGCTAACACATACTGTAGAATATGAAAATAGTTCCAAAAATCCCAAAAGCCCAGTGTTTTATTAACTCTGGGATGCAATCATTGTGTCTCTCTATATTTGGAGTGTTTCACCAACAACTCAATTTCATTCTCCCAATGCATTTCATAACATGTGCATGGAGCTTGCGAGAGAACTCAATTTCACTGTCCGGCATTTCTCTGTTTGAATTACAATAACTGGGCACACACATATCTTTCTAAAATTTCACACAGAGAATCACATCACTGTCATGGGTTGGCAGTCTTATCTGCTTGATGTGGTCGTTTTTTCTTGGAGCGTCTTTAGGGCGTCTTTTCTGTTGTTTTCAGTTGTCTGTTTCGGGTTTTCGCTCTGTCCCGGCACTTAGTGATTGCACCTGTTCTCTTCTTCCGCTGGCTATTTAAACTCTGCGTCTTCCTGTCTCCACGCTTCTGTGTTGTCTGTCATTTCGACACTGAGCCGGTACGGTATAGGATCAAGTGCTGACGGAGACCACTTTGCCCCATCACTTTGCGTTGGAATAACTTCTGAGGAGGCTATCCTGACCCTGCAAATTCAACAAGGCCAGTTGATGGAACAATTGCAGAGCCAGGGAGACTGCCTGAAATAATTAACAGAAAGTCTTTATAAACTATCCATGGCAGTTAATCCTCCACCAGTAACACAAGCGCACACAACCCCCGTACTATTAAGAAGCCTAAACTCCAGTTACCACCACGGTATGGTGGGGAGCCGCGTAAATGCCGCCCCTTTCTGACGCAATGTATAAATTATTTTCAAGCACAACCCTCCCGTTTTACCACATCATAATCCCGTGTAGCTTTTATTTTGTCCCTCCTGTATGATCAAGCTCTCGCTTGGGCTGACCCGTTAATTCGGGCCAACGCTCCCTGCATTCGTGATTCTGTTCAACTGATGCAGGAGATGCAGCTAATCTTCGATCACGATGTTTCAGGCGAGGAAGCAGCCAGGAGATTGACCAGCTTGCGCCAGGGAACTGACACCGTAGCGGCTTTTTCTATTGCATTTCGAGCATTAGCTGGGGAAACGGCTAGGGAGTTAAAAATTCCCACACACCGACTTACTGGCACTCGTCAGATTACTACTCTCGATGGTTGGCCTTTGAGCTCAGGAATTATTGAGCAGATAACTAGTTCGGTGGAGATGTGCATTTCTCTTCAAGGCCACTCGGAGAGAATAACATTTTTTCTCATCGACTCTCCTTCGTACCCACTAGTGCTGGGACACTCATGGCTAGGGTTACATGACCCACATGTCAGTTGGGGTAGGGATAGGAACCCTATTCATCAGTGGGGCGCTCAGTGCCAATTGCATTGCCGCTCAGCCACCTTCTCTGCTTCGGGCCACGCCCCTAGCCTCCCCGAACTCAGCTCAGACAGTGATTCTGAGGAGGCAGAGTCACTCTATGACTTAGATACCCCCTCCTCCCTCGCTGGCAGTCAAGAAGAGAGTCTATCCTGGGATTCCTATGAGGAGGGGGGTTCCATGGAGGAGGAAGATTCCTTCATTGAGTGGGACAGGTCGTCTGATACCTCTTCCGGTGCCCCAGAGGTGGTAGGATCGCTCGAGTTTACTCTACCGGCAGGTGTTCCAGTGGAGTACTCAGACCTTGCTGAGGTTTTCAGTAAACAACGCACTACCAAATTGCCACCCCATAGACAATATGACTGTGCCATTGAGCTGTACCCGGGTACTGTTCCTCCCAGGGGTTCACTGTACTCATTATCTTTCCCTGAGAGTGCTGCTATGAAGCAGTATATCAAGGAATCTTTGGCTAATGGTTTTATCGCGCCGTCCACATCACCAGCTGGCGAGGGTTTTTTCTTAGTCAAGAAAAAGGACGGGGGGCTGAGACCTTGTATAGACTATCAGGGTCTCAATATATAGGTACCCTCTTCCACTCATGAACTCCGCATTTGAGCTCTTACAGGGGGCGTCGGTCTTTTCCAAACTCGACCTTCACAACGCCTACAATCTGGTGCGCATGCGTAAGGGCGATGAGTGGAAAACAGTGTTTAACAGGCACCACGGACACTACGAGTACCGGGTGATGCCATTTGGTCTCACAAGCACCCCCTCTGTCTTCCAGGCGCTAGTGAACGATGTGTTGAGAGAAATGCTGGAGAAATTTGTTTTTGTCTATTTAGACAACATTTTAATTTTTTCTCCAGATCTCTCATCGCACGTCGTTCATGTTAGGCAGGTTCTTAAGGAGCTGCTTAAGGCCCAACTATTTGTTAAGGCCGAGAAATGCGCCTTTCACACCAACTCCGTCTCCTTTCTAGGATTTATTGTGGCAGACGGCAAAGTGCTAATGGACCCAGAAAATATTTTGGCGGTTAAGAATTAGCCTACGCCCAATTCCGTGAAGAAGGTACAACGCTTCTTGGGTTTCCCAATTTTTATCGGAGGTTCATTCGAAATTTTAGCATGGTTGCCACTCCCATCACCACCCTCACTAAAAAGACATCTTCTGTCCACTTCCAGTGGAATCCTAGGGCTGAGGCAGCATTCACTGAGTTAAAGAGGAGGTTGTTAAACCTGATGCGTTATCACGCATTTTCGACTGGTCCGACAAGGAGTCACGCCCCGAGTCTGTGGTTCCCAGCTCTCAAATTGTGGCCCCAGTTAGGTGGGCTATTGAGACGGCCGTGCAGAAGGCTATACGTTCTGATCCCGGCCCAGGTGGGGGCCCGCCCCATTGCCTGTTTGTACCTTCTCGGTTGCGGTCGCGGGTTCTCCAGTGGGGTCACGCCTCTCAATTGGTGGCTTATCCGGGCGTTCACCAGACAAAATATTTTATTTCTCACCTGTTTTGGTGGCCTAAACTCGAGATCAATGTGCGGGAATTTCTTGCCGCATGTTCTACGTGCGCCCGTAACAAGGGCTCGTGGCTTTCCCCCTCGGGTCTCTTACGTCCACTTCCCATTCCCAGTCGTCTGTGGAGTCACATCACCCTCAATTTCGTAACTGGTCTGCCACCATCCCATGGGAACACCGTTATCTTGGTGGTGGTTGATCGGTTCTCGAGGGCGGCTCACTTTGTCGCCCTGCCCAAACTGCCGTCCACACCTAAGACGGCTCAGTTAATGGTAGACCACGTCTTCAGGGTGCACGGTCTTCCCCTGGATGTGGTGTCGGATCGTGGTCCGCAATTCACTGCTAAATTCTGGCACTCCTTTTGTACTCTGTTGGGGGCATCTGTCAGTCTTTCGTCCGGGTTTCATCCCGAAACCAACGGACAGAAGGAGCGCACCAATCAGAGTATGGAGAGCACCCTTCAGTGCCTGGCCGCAGCCAATCCTGCGACCTGGAGTCGAATATGCTCATAACACCTTGCGTAACGCTTCCACTGGTCTCTCTCCTTTTGAGGCTCAGTTGGGTTAGTTGGGTTAGGTTCCCTCCGCCGCTTCCTTCGTTCGCAGGTGTGGAGCAGTTTGGAGGCGTGTGCGTGCCTCTCTGTTGCGGGATTCGGCTAAGCAGAAGGTGGTGGCCAACAGGCGTTGTCGTCCTGCTCCCTCCTGGTGGGGCAACGAGTGTGGCTTTCCACACGGGACCTTCCCTTGCGAGTTGAATCTCGTAAACTCGTGCCTCGGTTCGTGGGTCCTTTTAAAATAATTTGAAAACTCAACCCGGTTACTGTGCATCTCCAGTTGCCTTCCTCCATGCGCATCCATCCCACCTTCCACGTCTCCCGCCTGAAACCTGTGCTCGTTAGCGCCCTCGCTCCAGCTGATAAACCGCCGCCTCCCTGCCGGTTCGTGGATGGAGGTACGGTGTATACCGTTCGGCGTATTTTGGCTGAGAGACGTGTGGGCAGAGGTTATCAGTTTTTAGTGTACTGGGAGGGTTATGGGCCTGAGGAGAGTTTCTGGGTCTCCTCCAGGAACATCTTGGATCCTACTCTAATTAGAAAGTTCCGTAGAAACAATTCACTCTTTTTTTCCAGTCTCCTTCCTAATTTCTCTCTGTGTGAGAGAGAAATTAGGGCTCCGTTCTAGAAAAAGTCTGTCATTATACCCATCCCCAAAACTAACTATCCATCTCAGCCTAATGACTACAGCCCTCACACACCCTCCCAATGAAATGTTCTGAGAAAATTATTAAACGCTGCATTATCAACGACATCCAGTATGTTCTAGACCCCCTGCTGTAATGGTTTCCAGCAGCCTCCGGTTGTTTCTGCGGTCATTCTTTCTTTTGGCAACGTCGGGGAAATCTATCGGATTTTCTGTCTTCCATTCCGGTGCTTTGCTGTTGCTTGGCAGTGATTTCTCTCACCTGTTTTTCCTGTCAGCTATATAAGCTCAGGGTTTCCGCTTTCCTGTGCTTCAATATTGTCTTTGCTATTTGACATCGAGGTCGGTGGGGTATAGGATTGCGGTCTCTACATTTCTGGTTGTTACAAATAAGAAACGTAGGTAGTCCGGTAGAAGAGTTAGGGTAGAGATTTATTTAGTCTTTTTGTTTCCTTTTCTCTCATTGTCCCTTTGTACTCCTCTGCCTTTTGTTCAGCTCTTTCGCACCTAGAGCTGTAGGTAAGGGTTCTGTTTCTATTTCGTTGCTTTCGCCCTTTTTGCACGGGCTTTCTTTTGTTTTTCTCTGACCTCCAGTTGTACGCTTCTTGGTTGAGAGCGTGAGGTTCTTTTGTTGTTTGATTACTCGCGATTGCTGAGTTTGCCCTCTTTTGGGGTTGTTTTTGTGTTGGCTTACGCCGGGAGGTTTTCATTCCCATTGTTTTCATTTATATTCCCTTCTACTGCGGAGCTGCCCACTTTGTGGTGTATTTCTTACGATATACACTATTAGATCCCTTGGTTGTGGTGCTTGGTTCTCCGAACCTTACACTCCCCCTTTACACATGCAGTTTGCATATAGAACCAGAAGGGTTTTTTTTGTATTGTACTGTATGTATTGTGTCATTGTTTGTATTATTGACTTTATTTGGCTGCAAAAACAATTTCCCCATGAGGGATAATAAAGTTTTCTACTACTATTGCTTTCACCTCCATTGTTCACAAACATTATCTTTTACCCTTTACCAAACGGGCTAGCAAGCAACATGAACATGATTGTTATTCAACACCAATAGCTAATGTAGAGTCTCATCTGATAAGCTAATGTTACTTGTGATATGTATGGATGACATCATTAGTTGGCCTATATTGGAAGTAATATTAGGATACGTTTGGGTATTTGGGTAGTTCCACCCAGTTAGCGAGCTGCCTTGTGTTTGTTACATGAATGTTAAGCAAGCCAATGCGTTGCTTTCACTCCGGCACAGTAGCTAGAGGCTCGGCAAACTACATTCTGTTTTGGTAGATTATTATCAGGGCTTGACATTAACGGGATAGTTCACTCATTTTGAAGAATTGTCTAAGTTAAGATGCGACAAGTCTAAGACAATTGATTCGCTTAATAACCAAAACCAATAGCCTAAGTAAATTATTAGGCTACCAATTTATTTTGAGATAGCATTATTGTTATGTGCATCATCTCATCTTTGTCGTTGTCATTAATCATTATAGGTTACATATTGGTCTTGATTATTCAGCGAATTTCTGATTATAGGCTACTCAAGCCAAATAAACAGAAACAAGTCTAATGCCGTAGCCTATACCCCGCTTTTTCCAGCGCACCAGCTATCAATACATATAATAAGTCAGTGATACACATCTTATGACACAAAGAAAAATACTAGCACAGAAAAACATTCATTGATATTTGTTATTCAGTTAATTGCTTGCTTGATAATTAAGAACTATAAATGGAAACGGGGCAGGTTGACATTAATATCCGTATAAAAGTAAGGTTACAGAAGGCCTATTTTATAGCCGACGGTACGCTACTGGATCATAATGTAGTTGACATGGTTCCTTACCAGGGTATTCAATAAGACAGAAGATGATGTCAGGGAATGATACCGGAGGCAACTGAGTTGTGTCCACTTACCGCAGAAGGACAGCACTCGAGTAGCCTACTGTTTGGTTTATGTTGCCAAAATATATTTAGGAAACAATGTGTAAATGTAATTTTCTGACATTATAATAAAATAACGATTAGTTAGCTTGATCTACGATGTGTCCCTACTCAGAACAGTGACAGACGCGGCATTATTTTCCCCTTCACTGGCCCGCCCCTTAACTATGGCAGAACACTGACTTATTGAGAAAGCCATCTCCGGGGCAAGACCTCCAGCGCCCGGCATGCCCGGATTGACCTAGTCTTGTTTGAATTCCAGGTTCCCCTAGCAAACTGTAGGCTGTGGGCAAGACTGCTGGTTAAATATAGGCGAACTGCATAAAGTACTTGGCAGATGGCTAACATCATTGGAATAAGTTAACTCCCACAAAGAGATATTGTTTGTTTTGGGGAGCTGTTTAGTTATTTATTTTTATCTATTTAAAATTTCAGTTCAGTTTAAAAGAAAGACTGCTGGCAGCTCCATGCACTTTATTTTTTAAATTTGTTGAAAATGTTTTGTTTTCTAGTATTCAATTATACATATGTTTAAAGGAATTTAAAGGGAGTTTTGTGTTGGAGTTTGTGTTACTGTAAATTTTGACACAAAAATTTTCATATTCACTGCAAATATATATTGGCTCCAAATATCTGTTATCAGTCGCCTTCACTACTAATAATCGGTATCGGCCATGGAAAAAGTCAACCACTAATTTGGGTCACAAGTGTTTTACTTGAAAGTATGCTGCTTTGAGAGAACAGGGATGGTTGAGTTACTTTGCATTGTCACATTGTGGGCTGACACAAAATCTATAGTTTCAGAAATAGCGGTACACTCCTCAAAATTTCTGGCTCGACAAATAATATGATTTGAACAGGAGCATCTTAACATAGTTAAATATATGTCATCTCTGCCTCGCTCCCTTGGGGAAAGAGTAAGTGGGTGGGGCGAATCAGATGTACTCAAATACGTTTTCACGTAACGGTATTTTAATTATAGTAGTAGTAAATTTTTTTGCTGGTTTTCCATTTAAAGCACTTTTCTATTTTTCCAAAAATAGCTGTGTGATAGTCATAGGATTTAATTTTAAGTTGTAATGTTGTACAACTTAAATGTAACCTTTCCAACCTTCCCCTACTAGAGAAAAAAACATTTGGACTATTAACAGTTTTGATATCTGTTATTTCCTCAATTTTCCCATCCATACCACATATTACACATCCAATCTATCATCAGGTATACTAAATAGTATAAAGGTAATATAACATACTATATTATGCACCTAAAGAATATCAAACACAGAAATAAATATGATACTTATGAAAGGCTGAAATGATTTTATATGAAAATGTGTTTTCACATGCAAGCAAAGCTTCCCCAGAAACTATATTCTGTAAAATTATGACATTGTAAAAACTGTGTATACTTGATCATAATGAATTAAAACACCTTTAAATTTTAATTGAATGCAGTTATGGACACTCAAGCTAACCACCTAACTACACAGAACTGAACTAACACTTAAAACGCTTTCTGCAAATAAAAAGATGAATCATGAAGTTTGATTAAAAAAAACTAAGCCCAGTATTATCATATCAATTTAAATGCAGCAGTCAATTACTTTGCAAAACATTAAAACAATATCTCATACCTCTCTCTCAGCACAATTATTTTTGGCTGATTGTGGCATCTCTTGCTGAGAGTGAAAAGCTTGTTAACGATTCTCCGGGCTTTGCTAAGAAGTAGACCTGTGCTCATCTCCAGCTGTCTGTACCGCTGATGGACACCAGGATCCATCTTCCAGAAGTACTGAATGGCAGATGAGTTCAAAGCATAGAATGTTGGCAATCGTCTTACGAAGATTTGGAACTCATCTAGGAAAAAAGATGTAAAAAGTATAAAGAATTATCATGGTTATTTATATTTGCAAGGTTTTTGTCTTTTTCATTCATTGGTAAGTCAAATCCCATGTTGCTATAGAAAAGAACTTGGGATTTGCACAACAAAAAGTCACCATTAAGCAGAAAGGAGTGACACTTCCCAATTATAAAAACTGAAAATACACCTCTCTATAACTGTGTGTTGGTCTATCGAAAATAAGCTACTTCCAAAGGAGCAGCATAATGAAAATAAAACAATGGTAATTTCTTGGACACAGTAAGATGTGTTTTAATGCATTTCTTGACACATTGGCAGATGCATTTAATAATTGACAGTATTAGAAGCGGGTCACACTGAGCTTGGTTGTCAGAAGCTGCCTACATGTCAGCAGACTGCTGCTAACCTTTCACTATCTCCTTATTGACACAGAGGGCTCTATCTTGACGATCTTGGCACATCATCTAAAACGCTAGGCGCAAGTGCATTTACGGCATGTCCAAGTCCACTTTTGCTAGTTATACGAGCGATAAGTAAGTTGCAAGGTACTAATGGGCTGAACCTAGCCTCTTAATTAATTATAGGTGTGTCTTGGGCATAGGATGCAATCAACCAATCAAAATGTCATGTCCCATTCCCTTTTAAAGGCTGCTTTTCCACCTTGGCGGATTGCTAATATGATGGTGAAACAGACATGCTCCTGTGTGTGTAGTGCGAGCAAAGAATAAGCTATATGGATCAATAGTATGATCAATATTATTTGGACTAACCATTATGTGTGACGGGGTGAGGTAAGGTTCTGAAAACCAAATGCGACAGATAGGGAATCTAAAAGCGTACCTCGAGAGATACGCCACAAAGCGGAGAAGCGGCAACAGGAAAAGGAGAACAAAGGAATGGGAGAAAAAAACTTCCCAACCTAAGTCAAAACAAATCTACCTCAAAAGGAGGCGAGCTCGAAGAAGCGAGTATAACAAACAAAAGTACCTCACGCTCTAAGAAAAAGAGCGTAGACGAGAGGTAGAGAAAATAAAAGAAAACCAGAGCAACACGGGTGTAGACTTAAACAGAAAAACAGACTGTTACCTAAGCTCTGTAGCCAAAGAGCTGAAAACAAAAAAGGTAACAGAACGAGAGAATAAAGGACAAAGAAAAGGGATAGGAGCTTTAAAGAAAATAAACAATCCTATCCTAACTCTTTAACCGGACTTGCTGCGTTTCTTATTTGTACAAACCAGAAAGGCAGTGACCGTGTTCCTATACCTTACTAACTTCGATGTCAAATAGCAAGGACAATATCAAAGTGCAGGAAAGCGGAAGTCCTGCGCTATTTATAGCCGACAGGAAACCGAACACAGGTGTGGGAAATAATGACTGGGCGAGATCCAAACACCGGGAGGGAGACGGAAAAAATCAGATGGAGCGTCAGACGTCGCCAAATCGAATAACAACCGCAGAAACAACAGAGGCTGCCAATAACCATGACACTATGACGCATTTTGATATACACAATAATAATCTTTAACATTAGGGTTTAACACCAGCATGGGTTCCCGGTAATTCCCGACAGTACTGTTGTTTTAGAAAATATATGCAGTTAAATTTAGTTAAAAGCACCTGCAACAGCTGAGAATAAGCTACCAATGGCTTCCATCTCACCATAGAAAACGCCAAATTAGCCTGCTTGTTTAACAAATTTTGTTTGATTACGCAATGAAGCATTGTCAAACATCAATTCCATGAGGCTGTTCTCATGGAATTCTCAAAGTTCAAGCTTCATCCGAAGTTCATTACCTGCATTCTAATATTGATTAATAACATAAATAGTCTACCATTATTTTGCCTTAGCCTAATGATGGCACTAAATACAATAAAGCTGCCAGGTTGGCAACCCATAGGTTCACGTATATTTTCCCTTGTTTTATAATGTCCTGCTTATATAAATGTGACCAAAACTTTAACTCTATTTACTTTGGCCCTCCAGAGGCAATTTCCACCTGGTTTCTACCAGTTCTATTTAAATGTCAATATCTCCAAAATTCTCCCTGCACATCCATGGTTTAAAGTTCGAATTGCAGAAGCTGTATCATTCAGAAATGTTCAACAGAACACATTGATTTCAGAATAGTCACATACAGTATATACAGTTGAAGTCAGAAGTTTACATACACTTAGGTTGAAGTCATTAAAACTTCAACCTAAGTGTAAAAAAATTTAACCACTTCACAGATTTCATGTTAGCAAACTATAGTGTTGGCAAGTCAGTTAGGACATTTACTTTGTGCATGACACAAGTCATTTTTCCAACAATTGTTTACAGACAGATTATTTCACTTTTAATTCACTATATCACAATTCCAGTGGGTCAGAAGTTTACACTACGTTGACTGCGCCTTTAAATTTTTAATATTTGGTCACATATCCTTTGCATGGCATGACTTCCTGATGTCTGTGACCCAACAACATCAAAATACTCGAGATATCTTATTTTCTGGTACTCTTACAAGCAATATTATAATGTCTCTGCATTTGCATTTTATGAATTTTACAGTCTGTGGCTCTGGCGAGAGGACGGTCGTTAGTGCTTTGGGCTATTAATAGCACCCTCCTATTTTATTGCACTGCAGTGTAACTGGAGAAGCTGAGGTTTTCACAAGAGGCTACCCTTTTAAACAATACTGCGTAAAAAGTTAAAACAAGTCCACTTTCCTGGGAAGACTGTGACAAGTGCGATTTACAGCAGGTGAAACAGACCTGCTCCTGCATGAAGTGCA
This sequence comes from Synaphobranchus kaupii, assembly GCA_029718625.1. Taxonomy (NCBI): domain Eukaryota; kingdom Metazoa; phylum Chordata; class Actinopteri; order Anguilliformes; family Synaphobranchidae; genus Synaphobranchus; species Synaphobranchus kaupii. Next base: position 98,310,888 of record CM056377.1, on the reverse strand, counting down.
CATGCAGAGAATGGCATTAAACTAAAATCGTTTTGTTCAGTTATGGTATAACAGGTAAAAACATTTAATAAGATGAGTATGAAAACCTGGTGACCGTAATTAAAAAAATGTGAAAGACGAAGAATAATCCCGTTAATGCGGCATTCCCCTTCACTGAGGGACAGGCATGCGGTCTGTGACCTATGGACCCTTTTATTATTATGCATTTTTTGATGTAGCCTACTCAATAATATTTCACGTTGTAATCTTGATATTTATAGTCATTGATATGTGCGCGCCCCTGTGTGTAACAGAGGGTTTAAGTGCATTGTTCACACGCCTATGTAGACGTACTTATATGCGCTGTTAAAATAATATGTAAACAACTACAACATGACTTTAGACCAGGTTTGTGGTGGTTTTAGCGCAAGCGCTTTCTGCTGGCTGAAGATAGCAATACGCCAAAGATTGTCCTGGCCACACCTCATCTTAAGACCAACCCACCCAGTTCACTTGCTAAGAGCGCACGATAACTTGGTATTTAAACGCTGTGAGTGCTGGGTGCTATAATGATCCCTGCGCTGGGTGTAAGATAGCAAAGGCACTGGTGTTTGGGTTAGCGCCACTTAGTGCCGGTTGTAAGATAGGGCCCAGAGTCTTCAGGCAAGAACCAGCCCTATCCTGCTTTGAACTGCCAGTTTACTCTGTGTATTCTAGTGCATTTATTGGTTAATAACTTTCAGTTTCTCAGTAATCAAATGTCAGAGCCCCCCCCCCCCCCCCCAAAAAAAAATGCAGGGTACACAGGCATGACAACACAAATACCCACAAAAGCAACTAATTGGTTGCACAGAGCGTTACAAACTGGCAAGTTCATAGATAGACACTAGGGCTGTCACTTTTTTTGTCCGATAATCTAATCTAATTTGTTCAAAATTGAAAATTTAGAATAAAAAAATGAAAGGTGCACTATGCTGAATTTTTAGCCTTGCTGTACTCCTGTGTTTACAATCAAAGAAGTCTCTTCCTCCATCCTAAACTCTCACCTCCATTGCGGGAAAGAAACACACTTGAGCACAGCAAGCAAAATGTCAAGCGAAGGGGTGAGGCGATCACAGATATATTAAAAATACCCTTTTTAGCAATATACATTGTTCTGTATGGATGGTAAGAGCAATTAGGCAGTGCTATAATGAGCAAACAAAATTCAGATACAACTTCACTTGTCCACACAGTAAAGCCCCAAACCTTTTGTATTAAATGCTATTTTTCTCCTTCATCTTTTTCCTGCCGATTTTGTCATCACAAATCCTCCCTGCCCTCAAAGAATAATTCTCCCCATTGGATAACAACCAACAAACTAGCATAAATACAATAAACAATGGCCAGTATGGTGACATTTCAAAACAGGACACACAATGGTTCTAGCTGTGCAAAAAGTGTAGCTATATGCGCTAAACTAAAAATGATGTTCAACTAGCAGCATTAAGGGACAGCATCACGTTTATGCAGTATGTTTAAATTTAATTAATTAACATTTTGTCTCTTTATTGTTTTACTTTGTTTTTTGCTCTCACAAGATAGGCCTATATATGCAAGGCATACAGTTAGATTATAACGAAAGCATTACAAGATAGGTTCAGTATCAGTGATTTCTGGGACTGCTAACTGAGCCACATGGAAGGGAAATCGGCCGTTACCGATCTCGGCCAACCGATCAGGGGTGGCTTTCCGAAAGCATGTCGTAGCGAAAAGTATGTTGTGAAACGTGTCGTGAAGATATACTTGCCATTCACGACACTTTCCCGAAAGTGCTTGTAACTCAAAGAGATCGTGAAATGTGTTGCGAGTACAAGACAACATTGGTCGAGTCGTGAAATCTCAAATGTGTCTTGAGATGCGGGACTACCTGCAAGTCCCACCTCTGCAGACAGAGGCCGCTAATCTACACGATAGATACAACAACAACTTAGTCTAGAGCAGGTGTAATCAATTATCCCATCATAGGGTTTAGAAGGACTTATTGTGACCTGTACATGTACAGACAATAAATGGATCCTATCAGTTTGCCAAAAGCATTATATAGTTAAGATAATATTAGACTATTTTGTTTTTCTTTCGTTGCTTGTGTAACGACCGAGCTTCTGGTGGGGCTCAAACCACTGAACTTCAGGGGGAGAGGCCACGGCGCTAACCAATACGCCAAACATTAATTTACTGTCAGCAGAGGAGTTAGGCTGCCTGACTAGCCTATTATTTACTTATTATATTTATTTTTCTTCTCTTTGTCTCTGTCTTTTTTTCAGTTAGGTTTGATCAGATTTAAAATGAAAAGCAAAGAAAAAAATATTCAAACATGATCATAACTCTACAATGCTTTCTGTGGTGTGAATCGGCATTTCTGTTACTCAAAGTTTGTCGTGAAAGTGTGTCTTGAAAGATTCAGTCCACGATATACTTTGGGAAAATTGGGTCGTGAAAATTTCAAGACATGTCTTCAAAACGATTGTGAAGTGTGTTGTCAGTTCTGAAGACACATCGGAATCAGGAGGCACCCCAACACTACAGTATATAGCCTCGCTAGACCAACAGAACACCTATGAAGAAACACTAGGCCTTTTAGTTGGCAATTAAACCAAAATCTCTCACTGCCCCCACAGTCAATGCAGCTTTGAACCGGGCCTGAAAGTGCCCTTTTTATTTTGAGCATATTCCCCCAAAACGTCAGTGCACGGCCCTGGCTACGAAGTATGTAGCTTCAAAGTTGAGGGAGGAGATGTTTTATTTTTATACAGAAAAAATATTTAACCAAGTAAGACAAAGCAAACAAATAGAAACCCTTATAGGAAACTAGTCTCATTCATTCAGTCATAGCAATTAAACAGAACATGTTATAGTTTATGAAACTTCAGCACTCATGTTCCAATACCTGAAAATGATTAGCTAATTTTCAAACCTCTTCTCTTGCAAATCTCTCCTGTTACATACATGCATCAGTAATACACAACAGTATATTGCATTTTGTTACTGGGGAAAAAACAGGCCCTCTGTATAAACAACTGTATAGAGGTATTTTTGAAAACACTGGCTTGATACATACCTGAGTCTTCAAATTCCTTGTTAGCCTGTGTCCAGGCTTCTCTAATATTTATTAAATTGTCCTCCATGGCAAGGACATCCACCTTGGGGCAATTACAATGTGGAAATCTCATGCTGCACTGGCACCAGCAGTCATTGTCCTTGCACACAAACTCGCCCTCAGAGTTACAGCCAATGTAGCTGAGGGCAGCATCCACAAAACGATGCTTCAAGTAGTCTGGTAAAATAACCTGTAATCCTGGGAAAATGTGAGCAGGATTACTATCACATTAGTAATTTGATAAGAAAATAGATGGAAATGTACAATAAAATGTACAGTTCTTTTCTAACTTGATTGTGGCTGGAAAAATAGGTGCACAAAACATTATTAAAAGACCTTTAAGGCACATGGTTTTTGATGTATAATTAGTAAGAGTAACAGTATATTACAAACCCCAATTCCAAGTTGGGATCTTTTACATTCAGTGCCCTCCACTATTATTGGCACCCCTGGTAAAGATGAGTAAAAAGGGTGATAAACATTTTTTTTACCGTTTGGTGAATTAGCTTAATCTCACACTGAAAAAATCCTACTTTTAATTGAAGTAAATTTATTATGAGAAAAAAAATCCCTCATCAAGAAATAATTATTTTTTAACAAAAACATGTGTACCACAATTATTGGCACCCCTGCATTTACAGTTGTGTTCAAATAAATAGCAGTGTGTAAAAGTGAATAAAGTGCAAATATTTTTGAATAGCTTTTAGTTCCATATTTAAAATGTAGTGGAAACATTACACAATTCCAAATCAAGGCATTAACAAATTTTATCAAGTCTGCGCTATTCTTTTACAGGAAGCAAAGAAAAGGAATATTAATCTGTTCAAAAAAATAGCAGTGTCTACATTTTTCTCTTCAAACTCAAACACTTACTGTATAAACTGAAGAAATTTTTCAAGATTTAACTTCACTTTAAATTACTGAACTAATATTTAGTTGCATAACCATTGTTTTTGATAACTGCTGCGCATCTGCGTTGCATCGAGTCAACCAACTTCTGGCACCAGAAACAGGTATTTCAGCCCAGGATGAACGAACTACATTCCACAGTTCCTGTTAATTTTTGGGTTTTGCTTCAGAAACTGCATTTTTAATGTCACCCCACAAGTTTTCAATGGGGTTGAGGTCGGGGGATTGAGCTGGCCACTCCATTACCTCAATCCTTTTTGTCTGGAACCAAGATGTTGCTCGCTTACTTGTGTGTTTGGGGTCATTGTCTTGTTGAAACACCCATTTCAGGGGCATTTCCTCTTCGGCATACGGCAACATAATCTCTTCAAGTATTTTGATGTATTCAAACTGATCCATGATCCCTGGTATACGATAAATAGGCCCAACACCGTAGTATGAAAAACATCCCCATACCATGATTTTTGCGCCACCATGCTTCACTGTCTTCACAGTGTACTGTGGCTTGAATTCAATACCCGGGGGTCGTCTGACGTACTGTTGACGACCACTAGACCCGAAAATAACAATTTTACTCTCATCAGTCCACAGAATGTTACGCCATTTCTCTTTGGGCCAATCGATGTGTTCCTTGGCAAATTTTAACCGATTCTGCACATGCCCTTTTTTCAACAATGGTGCTTTATGGGGGCTTCTTGCTGATAGCTTAGCTTCGATCAAACGTCTTCTGACTGTAACAGCACTTACACGTCATTTTAGATCATCTTTGATCTTTCTGGAGGTGATGATTGGCTGAATCCTTGCCATTCTGACTATTCTTCGATCCGTTTTAACAGTAGTTGCTCGTTTTCTTCCACGTGTTTCGGGTTTTTGTTGCCATTTTAAAGCATTTGAGATCATTTTAGCTGAGCATCCTATAATTTGCTGCACTTCTTTATACGTTTTATACGTTGTTCCTCCGAACAATGTTTGGAACGGTCCATTTTACTTAGCAATTCAGAAGGAAATATATTTTATAACAATGTGTGAAACATTTGCTTCCCTTCTTCCTTAATAAAGGACAATAAATGACACCTGTTTTTTCACAGAATGAATGAATTCTCTAATTAAACTCCACACTGCTATTATTTTGAACACGCCCCTTTCAATGAATGAGTCAATTACTCAGAACAAGCAGCGTGCATGTCATGACAGTTGGGTCTGTTGTTTTTCTATTACACTACTACATCTACAAGTAAATTATTTGCCATGCAGAAATATCACTACTACTAATAACAGTGGTTCATCAGGTTACTGATGTTGTACTGATTTTTTTTTTAACACAACTGTATATATAGAATATCATCATTTTTAATATTTTGTTATCTTACAAGCGATACTATAACGTCTCTGCATTTGAATGGATCTCTATGGGAATTGGGGGGTGGGACTAGATTTAGCTGTAAATTACACTGGAACAGTATGGAAACACATGGTTGGCTAAATGGCTCTAAGTCATAAAGGGTCTGACGTATCAAACAAGCCTTAAACCATCACTCTGCTGCCAGAAATACAGTAGATATGGATGGATAATTTGAAGGGTTTCTTCTCCTTTCTATTTTTCCATAGAGTTCAACAGGAAAATTTGTCAGGAGAAACAATCCTTAAAGTGATTCATCCATATCTACTGCATATCTGGCAGCAGAGTGATGTTTTGAGGCTCATTTGATACCTCAGACCCTTGATGATTTACAACCATTTTACCAACCATGTATTCCATACTGTTCCAGCCTAATCCACAGCTAAATCTAGTCCCACCCTCCAATCCCCATAGAGATCCATTCAAATGCAGAGACGTTATAGTATCGCTTGTAAGAGTACCAGAAAATAAGATATCAAGAGTCTTTTGATGTTGTTGGGTCACAGACATCAGGAAGTCATGGCATGCAAAGGATATGCGACCAAATATATATAAATGCAGGGGTGCCAATAATTGTGGCACACATGGTTTTGTTATTGTTATTGTGATGAGGGTTTTTTTTCTCATAATAAATTTACTTCAATTATAGGTGGGATTTTTCTCATTTTTTCAGTGTGAGATTAAGCTAATTCACCAAACGGTGAATTTTTTATAACCCTTTTTACTCATCTTTACCCGGGGTGCCAATAATAGTGGAGGGCACTGTATATTTAATTGAAAGAAAAGATATTTAATGTTTTACCTTATCAACTTCATTGCTTTTTCTAAATATACTCTAATTCCGAATTTGATGCCTACAACACATTCCTAAAAAGTTGGGACAGGGGCAGACTGGGAAGTTAAAAAAACACCTGTTTGGAACATTCCACAGGTAAACAAGTGATTCTATATCTACTGCATATCTGGCCAGCGGAGTGATGGTTTTGAGGCTCGTTTGGCTCATCCCAACTTTTTTGGAACGTGTTGCAGGCATTAAATTCAGAATTAGCATATATTTACAAAAATCAATGAAGTTGATAAATTAAAACATTAAATATCTTTTCTTTGTACTGTATTTCTTTGTTTCTTTTTCAATTAAATATATGTAAAAGAGAATTTAAAATCACTGCTTTTATGTGCATTTTACATACTTTTTTGGAATTGGGGTTTGTACTTAAATAATACGTTCTTAGTAAATATATGACTTACCTTGTAAATAAATCTTGTTTTCAGGACTCTGAACCAGAACAGAACTGACAGAATCAAGGTTGTCATAGTTACTGCATCCAAGAGGACCTGTCCTTGTTTCGGTTACCTGTTGGGAATGCAGAGAACAAATGGAAATTTTCTGTGAATGGGACTTAAGTCATTGGGATGGCAGTTATGCAATCCGCCAAGTTATTGCTAGGTGGGGCATGCCCCATACCTAAACAGCACTGAGAGTTTGGCACTTTTTAGTTTCCTACAGATATAACCACAATGACCACAGGCTCTCAGCCCTTAAGAACATGAACTTATGTATCATCTGACCTGTAAATACACAGAATTCAGGTACAACGTCACGCACATTTGGTAGCATTGCTTTGGAATAGAGCTTGTTTCATTTGTGTGAGCTAAGATAGCCAGTATTGTTTGTTGTAACATTTTGATATCAATACTTTTAATGGCAGGCCTAGGCTTTGCTAGTTTTATTGTAGACAGTGCTTTGTAATCGTGAGTAACTTGACACTTTTGTCCGTTGAAAACGCTTTTTGTTGAGATTAAATATGCTGCGACATGAAATAAGATTAACAATGCACTTTCCCATGTTATTTGATACTCAAAAATACTTTTCCTATTTATTTGGATGTTTAAGGTCTTCCAAAGCAGCAAACAATTAGAAGTGAAAATGGCTCAGAAAGATAAATGGTTATATAGTCTGGTTATGGCTCCTTTTTCATAAATATATAAATATAATCCCGACAGCAATATTTTATTGAATCTTCTGGTGTGGCATTGTGTGATAGTGTATTTGAGGCTGTGAAATGTCATTACCAGTGCAACATATCTTTACAGTAGACAAATATGCTGCTGAGCAGTCCAGTTTTGTAAATGGTTTGAAATGAAATTATGTCAGATATTACAAGACGGAGATCTAAGGTCAAATATTGTGTTCAAGTCTACCATGTTACAATGCTGTTCATGCATATTATGAACTGGCAGGGTTTTACAAAGTCTATTTAGATTGCCTATGTACAATTAGCCAAAGAAAATGTATTGAGAATTTCTGTGATGCAAGACCATTGCCACTGAAGCCTTCAAAGACAGAAGTGCATATGAAGCCTCACTGCTGTTTCATCCACTCCATGCTGACACACCAAGCAGAAACAGTATCTTGATACTCCTTTCAGCTTTGCATTACAGTATTCACAATCACAGCTCAATCACCCTTGACAAAAGTCTGATTTAGAGCTGCTGTAAATCAAAGTTCCTCTGGCACATCGGAAGACAGACTGGCAGCCTCCAGGCAAAAATATCTCTTGCCTTGTCACTTACAAATTATTCTCTGCTTTACTCTGGCTTCTTTTGCAATTTTCCCAATGGGCCGATGCAAGTTACCACATCACTGCTGTAGATTAATGACGACCTGCGATTTTTCAGCAGAAAAAGGATCAGGTTGTCCTCTATGCACAAAAAAAGTTACCTTTCTTTGACATAATCTTAAAGGTCACTACAACAGAATGAGTTGCACAAAAAGGCCTAGATCTAACAAAAGCTGTCCCTCATTGGACTGCAAAGGCATCATAGGGTCTGCAAAAAAATCCAACAATGTGGGAGAAGTCATTCAAACATTAAAAAGAACATGCAGATAAATATCTTCAATACAGCCAATTTTAAAAAAAATTATATTCTTATATTGTCCTATTTTAGAAAATCCCCCATTAAAATAAAGTTAAACTATTCAGAAAACCTACGCATAAATTTGCATCCTTCAATTGATGATGCACACTATGAATTACAGTCCAAGAGGCCTCAACAGGGAACATCAGATTACTTTACAACACTGACAGATGTCTAGCTTAGAGGGAAAAATTACCAAATGCAAATATTAAGACAAGGGGTTTTTGGATAGCAATGAGACCATCTGCAACAACAGCCCAGTTAATCATATGCAGTCCAATGAAATTAGATGTCTAATAAATGCGAGGCTGGTTGTAGTTTTCTATATGTATCCTAAGAAAAACCTATTTGGCATTACTTTGGGAACACAGCCTACTGTGGGACAGAGTACAATTTTACTGGTGAAGTTTTAATCCTTTAAGTTTTAAGTTTTAAACCTTTAATTCTATAAAATAATTACATTGTGTCATGGTTTTGCGGGTTGCCGTTTCTTCTCTGTGGAGGCTCCTCTCACAGCCTCTGGACAGCACGCTTGCCGTGTTTTTCCGCCACCTGGCACTTATTAATCTCACCTGTTTCAGGTGTTAAGCGCTGCGCTTTCCGGTTCTGGTGCTTTTGTGTCAATCTTTGCCACGCTAAAGCCTGGTTACTCGGTATAGGAACTCATGGCATGCAAAGGATATGCGACCAGTAAATATGATACTTTAAAAATATTTTAAAGCAAAGGGTATGAATACTTATGTAAATGAGAAATTTCAGTTTTTGATTTTTAATAAATTTGCAAAAATTTCTAAAAACATTTTTTCACTTTGTCATTATGGGTTATTGATTGTAGATTGATGGGCAAAAATGGCATAATAAATAAATAAATAACAGGAAACAACTATTACGCCTCGGTGAGCGAATGTACATTCTACGTCGTTTGCATAAAACTAGAAATGCTGTTACGCCCGGCTGTTCATTTTATTGTTCAAAGCATCCAATAAGTCATTGCAAACACCATTACTAAGGTTATAATGTCCTATATTGGATAAAAGAAACCAGAATGAATTGGAATGAATGAGACAGGTTTGCAGAGCGTGGGGGGTATTACGCATCAACGGTTCCGATGTGCAATAGCGTTATAAAGTGTTGTGTAGATTGTCCCAGACAATAAATGACCCCAGAAATTTGAAAGAGACATCTCTATGCATAAAGCCAATGGTAGAATTGAATATTTCTTTCATATTTACTAGCAGATATTGGTAGTAGAATGACATGTTATAATTACACAATAATTTCACGTTTATTTTGCATTTGAGTGAGCAAGGCTTTTCACGGCTGTTTTGGCATACGATTGGGCTATTGTTGGGTTTATCCTGTTGCTATGATGAATATGAATTTTTGGTGTTGAAAAAAATATTTTTCTGAACTCACACATAGACAGTATTGTCCACTGTGTCGGACATGGGTAGGTAGAGTTGCAGGCAAGACTGTGGGGGGTTGCTTGTTAAATGGACTTGCTACGTGACAAAAGTGATACTTAGAAACTCCGTATTTGGAGTTGTCACGAATAGTGTACTAATAAAGCTAAAACACAGGGTTTGTTGTTTGCACTCATAGTTTCGTTGCAGGAGAAATGAATATCTGAGTTGAACAAAATCTTGGCACCGGCGCCATGGCCACTAGAGGATCTGCGCGAGATACCCAAAGAGATACCCAAGTCTTAATGATTATCCAGTGAATTGCAATTCAAATATAAATAATTTCTCACAATTCAGATGTTCACCTTATAGAAATGTTCACTTTATAGAAACTACCATATATATATATATATATATATATATATGTTTTTTTTGAGAATTTTATAATGGGTGCTTAGAATGTAGCATAAAAAGAGCAATACATGTGCTTATCTGCTGAAATGTGACAATGTGTTTCTTTTTTGGCAAAAACAAGACATTCTTAAACCAGTAGCAGACTAAAATAAGAATTTACTACATCCTGCACAAGCTCAGATGAAGCCTTTAAATTAAACCATGTCACACTCTTCAAAAGGGACTTTCAGCCTCTAACTTTGGGTGAGGAATTCACTTAGACTCAAACAGTCTCTTTCTCTTCTCTCACTTTCTCAGCTTCATTTACTAATCCTCTGTCAGCAGCAATGAGAAAACCAAGGCAAACACTCCACCCCTCACTGCTTACTCTCGAAAAGCTTCACTGATTACCTAGACAGACGTTAGGAGCTACCGGTGGCAACGTGCCCACTTTTATACTTCACTTTCAGCGATAGTGTGATATTGATGATGAGGCGTTATAAGCAATGAATCTCATGCCCTTTTTAAGTTTTTCAAAAAATGGGGATATCAAGAATATATGTATGGTACATTGCTAAATAATAAAAGACAAAAATCTGTCTGAAATGAATAATTGATATACAGTAACAGTCAAAAGTTTGGACACAGTTGATTGAATGTATCTTTCTCCATTATTTTAGAGACATTTTCATCTAAAGGCTTATGCTGAGTTATCTAGAATTGAAGGCACACTTAACCAGCATGCCTACCACAGTTATTCTCCAGTGACACGCCATCCCATCTGGCTTGTACTTTAGTTGGGCCCTAATTTGATTTCAACAGGACAATGACCCAAAACATACCTCCAGGCTGTGTAAGAGCTATTGGACAAAGAAGGAGCGTGATGGAGTGCTGCATCAGATGAAAATCTAACACCCAACCTAAACCCAATAGAGATGGTTTGGGATGAGTTGGACCGGAGAGTGAAGGAAAAGCTGCAAAATTAATTTGTTTCTGACACATTACTCATATTTGAAATTTCTGTCCAATGGGATTAGCTCTTTTAGGAATTATTTAACTGGAACAAGTCATGTATCACACCCGTTCATAATTGTAATTGTAATGACACATTTCCACACTTCCATTTATTTTTAAATAAATACATTATTCTCGAGGACCAGTTCTCCTAGCATCACAACATATGTTTTCTAAATCAAGGTCCATTTTTTTGCCACATTAATCTTCATCAGCATGAGGCTAAAATATACGTATATATATTTTTTTTTTACATTTGTCATTTGAACTCAAAATGAATGCCCCATAGAGGACTTTCTCTCTATTTATCTGTCTATTTATGAGTGCCTGAGCAGAATTTTGCTGAGGCAGATTATCATGGTGTCCTACAGCAAATGAGGTATCTACTGAACATTCCAGAAGGATGAATGGTAGCAGTCCAAAGCGGATAAATTGCAATTGCCATCACATATTGTCACTTTTTCAAGCGAGCTTCAGTTACATCAGTTACATTACCCATGTAGCCCTTTATTCAAGTTATGTTCATTTACAGAATGTTATAGCAAAGATATGTATAATGAGCTGGGGAGTGAGCACGCACGCACGCACGCACACACACACACACACGTGGACCAATGCACACTCACACACAAACATGCACACTCAGAAACCATGCAGAGCAGAATTAGGTGTACCTTAATGGCAGTGGAGGCTATCTGGAGGTGGTGCAGCTTGCGGAGCGTGCTCTCTCTGTCAGTGAAGTAGGAGGCCGCCAGCTGGTGGAGCACCTCCAGGGTCACCCCGGTGCTGTTTGAGTCACCAACATCAACTCTCCTACTCAACTTCCTCTTATCCACAAAGATAGTCAAGGATTCCTCACCTGCACAATCAAATCCACATTAGACCCTGCAACATTACCACTGTTTACTATTACCACTTAGATAGAAAGACGGATGTTTTGTAGATAAGTTCTATTTTAAACCAGGAAGAATAATAATATTTGAAATGCAAAAATGCATATTTTTGTGTTTTAGAAATACTGTTTATCCTGGGCAGTCTGTCTTTCGTAATAGAATATTTATATACAACCTTTGAGCTGAGTATTATTAGATAATATTTTTTTTACCTCCCAGTGTAGCAGACAGCAGAAGGTGCGTGCCATATTTTCTGATGATGTTCTCTGTGATCATTCTGAGGGTAGGCCTCCTGCCCAAGAGTCTGATGTTCTGCATGAATTCCGGATCAAGAGGCAGGGCAAAGCCATTGTTGTCCTGCCTCTCTAGCACCAGACTGTTGACCTTCCAACGACCAAACTCTCTACAAAATCATACAAACAACTTCAGTAAGGATCACGTGTGAAACTCAGTTGGAACACATATTGACAACAAAGTAAATTAGTTTGTCAGTTTTAAAATGATTAGCCAAAGTCAAACATTTGGCAAACAATTCATTTCTGTATTTGCATTCAGTCTATGGGAAATATTTTGCACGTCGGATAGGTGCAGTCAATTGAATTTTATGACCAGAGGCGCGGAGTGCACAACTCACAGTGGGCTGTGCATGGTGAAAATGGGTTGGGTCAGGCTGAATATTTATCAGTGGGTGTGTTTCAGCTGGATTCAACCATAGGCAATCAAATGACCTCTTTTCAGTCTCTTTAAGAGCTGTGCGCATTGCGACCCTTTCCCACTACCACTGCAGTGGAAGATGATATATCTATTTTGCATTGATATCACAAACAATGTATACAATCAATGTAATAATGCATTTGTTTCACAAGGGAATCACAAATTAAGTAGGTCTATACTTCATTCGTGTTATAGTCCTATTGTTTTTTATATAGGATATTTAAGTGCAGTGTTTGCATCAGATTGCATAAGTCAATAAATTCTACAAGTTGTCACTAAACTGTTAGGCTCTATAGAAAAATGTGTGCATTTGTGTGCTAGCCTAGGATATTATAATAAAACAAAGTCCACCATATACTGAAATAGCCCCATGCAGAAACTAGCATATTTGTATTTTTAAACCAGCTAAACAACCTTTAACAAATTATTCCACCTTGCCACATTATGCATTGATATTGATAGGTTCCCAGGTTTTTAGTATTACTACCAAGATATTGTATTGTGTTTACTGTAACTGACAAAATTTTTTTGTATATTGCATGTTTCTGTATGTCCCCACCTTGGCCCTAGCCAGCTCCAACAATCAGCTAAACATTTGCATTTCTATAGTGTCTGTAGCATACCTCTGCTAATGGCACATTTCTGTATGGGTGAGCTGAAACCAGTTGTCTCCAGCCATCCACTTGTATTCACTGTCTCAACCTTTTGAAATGTAATTCCATGTACTGTATTTAAACTACAGACACACACACTTCAGTTTTCAGTGATATTCTCAGCACAGATGGCCTGTATGTTTGTCTCTCTCTTGTGCTGTAAGGGGGCATGACGAGACCAAAGATCGAGAAATGCGTACCCCCGACAGGGACAAAATCCCCACCCAGGATTACCTCAAAAAATAAAAAAGGCAAAATAATAAAGTAGTAGGTCGAAGGGAAACCAAACAAGTGATCAACTGGCCCACTCGGCGCCTACGTACCTACAAGGGTAGCTGAAAACAAAAAACACCAAGGGACACTCACTATAAACCAATACACAACCTTAACAGTTAGCCACAAAAACCAATCTCAGTAAAAACCCTTGGAAAGCTGCTGGCCCCTGTAATGGCTTCTGTATTCTGTAAGGGGCGTGACGTGTGAGGTTCGAAGAGACCACACGCAGCGAAGGGATTTGAAAAAGCTCTAGGAGCCACTGAAACGGAGAGACCCCGCATTTGAGGGAATTTAAACGACAACTCAAATAACCTAGTTCCCACTCTTGACTGGAGAGAAATAATAAGGGAACTAGGAAAAAGGGGATGTAACAGAAATCGATCCGTATAACCGGGCGAACGTCACACGAGAGCAAAGAATCTCGAGCTCAGTAAACACAATGAGCTAACAACGAGATGCTAATGTGAAATGAGAGAAGGAGCTGCCTCGGAGGTAACACCAACAAAGGAACATAAATTAAAGCTAAGCAAAAGGAGAAAGCGACAAGCGAAAAATAACTCCCTAGCTCTAAACGGAGCGTACTGCTTGCTGCAGGAATAGAAGGGAAGCAGTCTCCGTGTCCTAACCTCTACCAGCAGTGTGCCAAACGCAAGACATGCGAAAAGTAATGGCCCTACATCTCAATAAGGGGGAAGGCACGAGAAGGCGAAAGAAACAGAGATCTAACGTTCCATGGCTACTTTCATAGGCTCGCAGTCACACGCAAACATGCCAACGAAATCGCCCGGTCTCCCTGTAAGGAGACAGGTACCGAAAGGCGAATAGAACAGCTGTTCTGGATATTTGCGGGCTCAATGACTAACGCAAGCCTTGTAAAAAATACACGCCCTGCCTCTCAGTATGATAAACGCCCTGCCTCTCAGTAAGAAATATGACTATATAAATATAACCACAAACAAACAAAGACTCCTCTCGCTTTCAAGGAAGAAAGCAGACAGGGAGAGAGAGGATCGAGAGACAGAAAAGGCAACAGGTCTAGGCAAAGAAAGAAAAGGAAAAACCAGGAAGCGGCGACAGAAAAGAGCCAAGGGAGAAGAGTCCTAATAGCTACATGCACAAAGGAAAGTCCCGCATTACTCCAATAAAACCCATTGGAGAAAAGAGGTCTCCTACAGAGCCTAGACCTAACCATTACCTGTGCTAAGCAAACAAAGGCAAAGATAATACCAAACACAAAACAATACATAAGCCCCGAACGAATGAAACGGGAGCTTAAGTAGCTCAGAGCTAACCACGCACAAGTGTGGATGCTGAGAGAAGCTCCGCAAAAAAGACAGGGCGGAGCAAACATCCACTAAAAGGGCAGCGCCCTTGCGTGGCTACCAAGGGAAACGACCGCAAGGAAAGAAATCGTCAAAAACCATGACATGCGCACTGTAATATATCTCAATTATCTTAAGAGAAGTTGTCAGTGTTCTTCATCATCCGCCATTTGATTCCACAGGAAGGGTAACACAATCCTAACAATATTATGCTCAAACATTTCCGCTAATCAAGCATTCAGTCATGCATTTGGACAACTGCACACTGTAAAAAAAATAGGCTACCATAAAAAAACTGCAGCAATCTTGTAGTTAAAAACCATTTAATGAAGAGAGGAAACTGTACAAAGTGATGTTGTGGGACTGTTTTTCCTCCAAAGGCCCTGGGAAACTTGTTAGGGTACATAACATCATGAACTCCATGAAATACCAATTTTAAATCTGAATCTGGCTGCCTCTGCCAGGAAACTAAAACTGGGTCGTCGTTGGATAGATAGAACGTTCCTCTGATGTTTCATGAAATGCTCCTAGAATGTTCCCCTGATGTTATAGAAAATGTTCGTAGAACACAAGAGGAAGGTTACCAGAATGTTACGCTCATTTTACATAGAATATTGCCCTGATGTTTTATGGAATGCCCAGAGAATGTTCCCCTCATATTATATAGAATGCCCTTAGAACACCAGAGGAAGGTTCCCAGAACGTTACCTCATGTTGCATAGAATGTTCCCCTGATGTTACATGGAATGCTCCTAGAATGCTCCCTTGATGTTATATAAACTGTTCGTAGAGCGCAAGAGGAAGGTTCCCAGAACAATACCCTCATGATGTTACATAGAACGTTGCCCTGAGGTTTTATGGAATGCTCCTAGAATGTTCCTCTGATGTTATATAAGCTGTTCATTGAGCGCAAGAAGAAGGTTCCCAGAACGATACCCTTACGTTACATCGAACATTGGCCTGATGTTTTATGGAATGCCCAGAGAATCTTCCCCTCTGATTTTATATGGAATGCTCCTAGAATGTTCCCCTGATGTTATATAAACTGTTCGTGGAGCGCAAGAGGAAGGTTCCCAGAACGATTCATGTTACATAGAATGTGCCTAGAATCTAAGAGGAATGCTCCTAGAACGTTTCTGGAATGTTAAAGGGACGTTCCTCAGAAACGTTGTGTGAAAGGTCTTAGAACCTGAAAAAAACACAACACTGCATCAACCAGGGAACGTTTAGCGCAACCTTAATAACATACAGGGAACGTCCCTAGCACATGATTTTATTAGCTGTGTTGTTTGCATGCTCACGTTTGTCCTACTTTGTCTTGCCACAGTTGTTGAAGGTCTGAGCAATGTCCTTATTTCAGATTCAGCATTTGAATGCAATGATGGTGTAGGTGGTGAGGCAGTGACCAAAAAAGGTTTACAGCCTCGGCTGTTTTCTAGGAGCATTACATGAAACATCAGAGGAATGTTCTATGTAACATTAGGGTATCTTTCTGGGAACCTTCCTCGCCGTTGTCCGCCACGGTAGCAGGAAATCAGCAAACATTTTTTAAATTTTTTATTAGCATTCATACATTACAGAAAAACATAAACTAAACAAAAGTGCAGGGGTGTCAATTATCAAAATAAAGTCCAAGTTGCAAACCAGAAAAATGTTGTTATGCTATCCCATTCTGTATATGATTCTGCCTTCCGCCTTCCGGTGAAAGTGAAATGCCTTCCGTTTATAGTGAAACGCCTTCCGGTTATACTGAGAATTACTCTTACATACATACAGTCAAGCCGGAAAGTCTCCCCACCCCTTTCACCTTCTCCACGTTTTATTACGTTACAGACATATTCTACAATAGAATGAGTTAATTTTTTGTCTCAAAATTCTACACAAAATAGCCCATAATGACAAAGTGAAAACAGGTTTTTAGACATTTGTGCTAATTTATAAAAAATCAAAATGTAAAATATCATATGTACACAAGTGTGCACACCCATTGATATGACACCCAAAAGTGAGCTGAGGTGCATTTTGTTTCCACTGATACTGCTTGAGATGTTTCTACAACTTAATTGGAGTCCACCTGTGATAAATTCAATTGATTGGACATGATTGTGGATTGCCAACACCTGCCTATATAAGGTCCCACAGTTGACAGTGCATGTCAGAGCAAACTCCAAGCCATGGGGTCAAAGGAATTATCTGCAGACCTCAGAAACAGGATTGTGTCAAGGCATAGATCTGGAGAAGGGTACGGAAAAATCTCTGCAGCTTTACAGGTCCCAAAGAGCACAGTGGCCACTATCATTCGTAAATGGAAGAAGTTTGGAACCACCAAGAATCTTCCTAGACCTGGCCGCCCGGCCAAACTGAGCAATCGGGGAAGACGGGTCTTGGCCAGGGAGGTGAGCAGGAACCCAAGGGTCACTCTGACAGAGCTCCAGCGTATCCTTGTGGAGATGGGAGAACCTTTCAGAAGATCAACCATCCAGGCAGCACTCCACCAATCAGGCCTTTATGGTAGTGGCCAGACGGAAGCCCCTCCTTAGTAAAAGGCACATCACAGCCCGTTTGGAGTTTGCCAAAAAGGCACCTAGAGGACTCTCAAACCATGAGAATCAAGATTCTCTGGTCTGATGAAACCAAAATGGAACTTTTTGGCCTGAATACCAAGCATCACATCTGGAGGAAACCAGGCACCGCTCATCACCTGGCTAATACCATCCCTACAGTGAAGCATGGCGGTGGCAGCATCATGATGTGGGGATGTTTTTCAGCAGCGGGAACGGGGCGACTAGTCCTGATAGAGGGAAAGATGAATGCAGCTAAATACACCAAGATCCTTGAAGAAAACCTGCTCCAGAGCGCTCTGGACCTCAGACTGGGGCGAAGGTTTACCTTCCAACATGACAACGACCCAAAGCACACAGCCAAGAGAACAAAGGAGTGGCTTCGGAGAAAGTCTATGCATGTCCTTGAGTGGCCCAGCCAGAGCCCAGACCTGAATCCAATTGAACATCTGTGGAAAGAGCTGAAAATGGCTGTGTACCGACGCTCCCCATCCAACCTGACGGAGCTTGCAAGGATATGCCAAGAGGAATGGGCAAAAATATCCAGAAACAAGTGTGCCAAGCTCGTAGCTTCTTTCCCAGGATGCCTTGAAGCTGTAATCGCTGCCAAAGGTGCAGCAACCGAGTATTAGGCTAAGGGTGTGTACAGATATGTAACCCCTAAATAACCTATTTTTGTCAGTAAAATAAAATTGCATATTTTCTAAAAACCTGTTTTCACTTCGTCATTATTGGCTATTGTGTGTAGATGTTTGAGGCAAAAAATGAACTCAATCTATTGTAGTATAAATCTGTAACATAATAAAACGTGGAGAAGGTGAAAGGGGTGGGGAGACTTTCCGGCTTGACTGTATGTGAAACACTTGCGCATACATACAGTGCCCTGCACAATTATTGGCACCCCTGGTATATAGATTAGTAAAAAGGGTTATAGAAGATTCACCGTTTGGTGAATTAGCTTAATCTCACATTGAAAAAATGAGAAAAATCCAACCTTTAATTGAAGTTAATTTATTGCGAGGAAAAAAAATCCCTCATCAAGAATAATTATTTTTAACAAAACCATGTGGGCCACGATTATTGGCACCTCTGCATTTAATACTTTGTACAACCTCCCTTTGCCAATAAAACAGCACTGAGTCTTCTCCCATAACATCTAATAAGTTTGGAGAATACAGAGCAAGGAATCTGAGACCATTCCTATTTACAGAATCTCTCCAGATCATCCAGAGGCCTAGGTCCTAAGTCCTCTTGTGCGCTCTCCTCTTCAGCTCAGCCCACAAGTTTTCAATGGGGTTTAGGTTAGGGGACTGAGATGACCATGGCAGAAGCTTGATTCTGTGTTCAGTTAACCAATTTTGTGTTGATTTGGACGTATGTTTTGGATCATTGTCCTGCTGGAAGATCCAACGACGACCCAGTTTTACTTTCCTGGCAGAGTTAACCATATTTAGATTTAAAATTTCCTGGTATTTCATGGAGTTCATGATGCCATGTAACCCTTCCCAGGGCCTTTGGAGGAAGAACAGTCCCACAACATCACGGAACCTCCACCATACTTAACAGTGGGGATCAGGTTATTTTCGGTATAGCCATCTTGAGTGTTGGTTGCCGAAAAGCTCAATTTTCATTTCATCTGACCACAGAACAAGGTTCCAGTAGCGTTTAGCAAACTCCATATAAGGGGGTCGGGTTCGGAGGACCAGACGCAACCGAAGGAATCTAAAAGCTACTCCCGTAGGAATAACCACTAAGGCAGAAAGTTTCTGCGAAACAAAAAGAAAAAACCTCTAGCTCTAGATCTATTGTTCAAGTAATAACTGTAATCTTTCCTGTTTGTTATCAGAGTACTAACTGTCCATTTATCTCTTTCTATCTCTCTTTTACATGTTTGTTAAACGCAATGTCAGTAAGTATACTAATTAATAAGCATAATAGCTCTGTCCACAACTTATTACTTTAATATGATTGCTCATAAACCTGCACCGCTTACTTCACCACCTGGGTGTGATTTTTCTCATTACAGATGGGTGTAAAAAACAAATAACTGAATACAGAATCCCGGGACCACAATGCAGTATAATAACAACCATAAACAATTAAAAATCAGCCTAAGACCATGCAAATAAATGGAAAGTATTGTTATGTTCGGGCGGGGGAGAAGGACCCAAACGCAGGCAGGAGTGTGAAAGACCGAAGTTTAATAAAAGGCCAAGGCAGCAATCCGTGGTACAGACAGGCAGGGTCGAAAAACTGGGGAGACAGGCAACGATACAAAGCACAGTCCAAAGAGTGGTCAAGGAACAGGCAGGGGTCAAAACCGGGCAGGCACAGCAAAAGCAAAAAAACAGGATCCAAAAGCAGGGTCGCGAGAACACAGGCAGGGGTCAAAACCCGGGAGGCAGAGGAGGAACAAAAAGACAAAACGAAGATCAGACAACAAAACTAAAATAACAGGGGAAGGACGAGGGATAACAAAAAACTCGGAAACAAATAACTAAGAAACTCGGAATAGACTCGGAAACAATACAGAAGCAAAAAATCTTGTGTAAGGAACTCGCGAAGACAGACTGAAATAACAGGATTTAAATACACAAGGAGAAGGTGACACAAAAGGAATCAGGTGTGAAGGGGAGGGGAAATGGGAGAGTACACAGGTGAGAACAATGAGGGTTAACAAGGACCAATAATACAATGATGGGGGAAACGTAAGACACGGACTGGAATACACATAGACACAATGATAACAAACGCCTGGGGTTAGCAGGTAAACAAGTGCACAGCTCAGAGGGGAGGCACACGAAAGTGGACACACGTGCAGAGAATGCAAAATCACAGATAGATACAGGGATATACAGGGATAGGATAACGAGGAGGGAAATGACAGCTGCAGGTAGAAACTCAAGATGAATTAGTAATTAGTAATGTTAGTAGCGAACTCTAAAACCCTAATGTTAGTAGGTTAGCTGGTTAGTATTATATACACGTTAGTTTGTTAGCAGGTTAGTATTAAATCTAATCTAACAGTTAGTATGATTAGTACATTAGTATTAAATACAAATATTAATAAAGCCAGAAGGAAGAAAACAAGATACGAAATACAGAGGAAACCCGAATGTTCCCAAAATAACCCAAATAGTGTAATGACAAAGACAGGGAGTGGAATCTGAGGAACATGGAACGCAGACTGACAATCGCGAGGGAAATGAAGGAAAAACAAAAGGAAGAAATCAGGAAACATAACAAATAAAGCAGACAGAATTACAGGATCCTAACAAGTATGCATTTTTCCTGCTTGGAGGATTTAAATTAAAGTCAAATTGGAGAGCATATGATCCACGAAAATGGCTGATTGGCTTTTGAATAGGTTATGATCATACATGCATTGCTTGGGAAAGCCCCAAAATTAGCAAGGCAGAATCGCAGTCTAATCTGACCAAAAAATTTGCAAACAGGTCCACCAAGATTCAATTCAATTCAATTTTATTTATATAGCGCTTTTTACAGAGAACTGTCACAAAGATGCTGCACAGAGAAACAGAAGGAAAATTGAGCAAAAAAAACCCAGGCCTTAACCCCCAACCAGCAAAACAAGGTAAAAACTCCCCAGTGTGAAGAAAAACACTCAAGATTGTACTGTGCTTCTGCGATCTGCACTGACATACGCAACACAGCAGCTCTCCTCCTACTTCGGCGCATGGTGAGACAAACAGGTTCAGCTATGTGAAAATCCATGACAAAATTGCCACTTCGCCAGTGCGACAGCTCGTCACATGCCATGCGCCGGCCGAAAAATAGAGCCCATTGTGTACAGAAAATTATTTTCAAACAGTTAAAACACAAGGATCCCCCTGACACAACCTAAATCAAAACACATTCATTCAAATTAGACTTTCTGGTCATTAAAGGAGATGGAGAAATTAATGAATTAATGAAAGTGCTACTGACATCCAGTTAGACAGTAATTGTTATAACACAATATAACAAGATAGTTTTATATTGTTTCTTCAAGGCTCATTTCATGAGATTGAGTTTTTAGTCATGTCAACTATCCTTTTTTTTTCTAACTATCCTTTTTAGTGAGCTGCATTTCATATGTAAAACTACACCTTACTGTGTCATTATAATGCATAAAACATGCCATGACTCCTATCATTTAATATTAAAGGTGCACTTTGCAGGATTTTTAGCTTGCCGTGGTCCTGTGTTTACAATCAAAAAAGTCTCCCCCTCTGTCCTCAACCCCACCTACTTAAGGTAGGCCTACCTTCAAATTCAAATTCAAAAAAACTTTATTTATCCCCGAGGGGCAATTCCTGAGGCAGGCATAGTGTAAAAGGACAAAACAGACAGAACATATGAAAACAGTACATGACAAACATACAGTGGCCACATAACAATTGACAGTACAGTACATGACAGTGACAGTACATAACAACAGAAAGTGACCACACAGTCATGACAGTTCAGCCAGTGTCTGAGTAAATAGTCCAGCAATAATAAATATGTTAAGAGTCTTTAAAGTGCTTGTGCAAGGGAGTGAGTGAATGGGCGGCCCAGGTTAGACCCAGGAGAGAGAAGAGGAGGGGGCATGGGGGAGACTGGAGTTCAGCAGGCGAACAGCCTCATGCATGAAGGTTGCCTTCTTCCTGTTTGTCCTAGCTGTGGGGCAGCGCAGATGCCTGCCAGAAGGCAACCATTCGAATGCCCTGTGAAGGACATGAGTAGGGTCCTGTAGGATCGTGTGCGCTTTCCGAAGTGTTTGCTGGTCGTGAAATGAGGTCAGAGACCAGAGGGGGTGGCCTATGATTTTAGAGCAGGTGTTCACTGTACTCTGAAGGCGCTTCTTGTTTTGGAGTGTGAGAGAATGGAACCAGCAAATGAATGAGAAGGTTATTATACTTTCAATGAAGGAGTTGTAGAATGTGGTGAGGATGTTCCTGCTCACCCCAAAGGAGTGGAGCTTCCTCAGGAAGTATTGACGCTGCTGGCACGGTGTTGGCTTTGAATCGAAGTTTGTCATCAAAGACAGTGCCCACACTGTTAAAAATGATTTGTTGACTCAACTTGACTAAGTCAAGTCATCTTGTTGCTTTGACTGAGTTAAGTTGAGTCAACAGACTACTTGTTGTATCAACTCATTTATTGAAGCGCAATAACTAATAACTTGACACTATATGATGACTCAACTTGACTCAACTTAACTCAGTCAAAGCAACAAGATGACTTGACTTAGTCAAGTTGAGTCAACAAATCATTTTTAACAGTGCAAGTATTTGTACTGATGTACAGCATCCACTGGTTCCCCATGAATTCTGGCTGCTGTCCTCCCCGCCTGGTGTCTGGAAAAGTCCACAAACATCTCCTTGGTCTTGGTGACATTCAGTTCCAGGCAGGAGCTGTCACACCACTCCACAAACTCTGTAAGGGCGGGCCCGTGATCTAGGATTGGGCCTGAGAGCAGGGAGAGCAGCACGGTATCGTCCGCGAACTTGACCAGATGGCGATTGGGATGGAGACTTCTGCAGTCATCTGTATACATGATGAACAGCAGGGGTGAGAGGAGACCGCCCTGAGGGGAACCAGTGGATGTGTGCCGCAGGCCAGAGTGCCTGTTGTTGACCAGCACCTTCTGTGTTCTTAGGGTGAGGAAGTCCATAATCCACAGAATGAGCTGGTGATCCAGGTGAAAGCTGTTTCTGAGTTTGTCAGCCAGGATGTGGGGCTCCAGGGTGTTGAAAGCAGACGAGAAGTCCGCGAACAGGAGCCGAGCTGATGTTTTTGGACCCTCTAGGTGTTTGTGGATGGTGTCCAGTATAAACAGCTTGGCATCGTCTACCCCTCTTTCGGTGCAATATGCAAACTGGCGAGGGTCCATCTGTGCGGCTGTGGTGTTGGTGATGTGGCTCTTCACAATTCTCTCGAAAGCCTTCATAACGAGAGAGGTGAGAGCTATGGGTCTGAGATCATTCAAGACCTTGGGGCTGCTCTTCTTGGGAATAGGAATAACTGTAGAGTGTTTCCAAGCCTGTGGTACTGTGCCATTAGCTAGAGCAGGGGTTCTCAATCCTGGTCCTGGGGGACCCCTGTGTATGCTGGCTTTCGTTGCAACCGCAGTTGCAATCCCAGAATTTTAACAAGCTGTTAATTTTTCTTAATTAGGTGCTTGTCATGTTTGGAGGAATTATTCACCCTCTTAAGCCACATTATATCAGAAATAGCTATGGATGCCATGTAGAATAAACACCCCATGTTCACATTGTGCTATATTATTTAAAAAAGATAAGAAAATTATTTAACAGATCCATTTAAAGACTGATTTGAATCAATAGGCTCCTAATTGGTGAAAGTGTGGACACATGGCCACTAAAATTAACCATTTCGTAGATAATGAAGAATTCAAACACAAAGCAAATGATAACGAGCCAAACCTGCATTGTCTTAAGCTTAAAGAAAAAATTGAGTTAAACACATGTGTTCAACAACCTAATTAGGAGCCTATTGATTCACTTCACTCTTTCATTTGAGTGAAAATACATTATTTTGTAACCTTTTCTTATGTAATTGTTGCAATATAGCACAATAAGCACAATGTGAACATGGGGAGTTTGTTCTACATGGCATGCATAGCTATTTCTGACATAATGTGTCTTAAGTGGGCGAATAATTCCTCCAAACATGAAAAGCACCTAATTAATAAAAATTAACAGCTTGTTAAAATTCTGGGATTGCAACTGCGGTTGCAACGAAAACCAGCATACACAGGGGTCCCCCAGGACCAGGATTGAGAACCCCTGAGCTAGAGAACTCTTGAACAGCTGCTGAAATACAGCTCCTAGCTGCTCAGTACAGAGTTTCAGGGTGTGGCCACAGATTTCATCTGAGCCGGGGGCTTTTTTGGCCTGTGTTCTTTTCAGGCATCTCACCACAGTGTCAATGTCGATGGTAATAATGGGGTCACCGGGGGTCAGGCTGCTGATGGTATCTGCCATTTCTGAGTGGTTGTCTTTCTCAAACCTCGTGTAGAAGGAGTTTCGATCATTGGGGAGGGATTTGTCACTACTCCCAGCAACACAGACAGGTTTAGAGTCTCTGACAGAGTTGACTGCTGCCATGGTCTTAATCCCCTGCCAGGCCGTCTGGAGGTTACCCAGTTTAAATGTTTGTTCAACCTTGTTCTTGTAGGCTAATTTAGCTTTTTTATGGCCTGCTTCACCTCCTTGTTCACCTGTTTTTTCTCCTGCACAGATCCAGTGAAAAACACTCTTTTCTTTTTGTTGAGAATAGATTTGAGGTCTTTTGTAACCCATGGTTTATTGTTAGGGAAGATGGTGATTGTTTTGGAGGGGATTATATTGTCTACACAGAAGGAGATGTAGGAAGAGGCAGTGCTGACTTGTTCATTTAGAGTGTAAGCTGGTTTTAAAAATACATCCCATGTTGTACACTCAAAACACCCTTAGCATGTCAATGCTTTGCTCCGTCCACTGTTTGACAGACTTGACCACCTTCTCTGTTCTCTGTACAACTGGTCTCTATTCTGATGCAAGGAGAATGGAATTATGGTCAGCAGTTCCAAGGGGAGGGAGGGGGCAGAGATTTGTAGGCACCTGGGACTGAACCATAGCATTTGTCAAGAACCTTGTTAAAACGTGTGGCACATATGATGTATTGCTGGAATCTTTTCAGTGATTTTTCCATAAAGCAGTGGTTAAAATCTCCCAAAATAAATTTGGGGGAATCAGGTGAAATTAATTCCAGTCTATTTACAGTGTTCATTATATGTTCAGAGGCAGTGTTCGCGTTGGCTTTAGGATGAATGTAGACGAGTATAAAAAATAGCTGGGGAAATTCTCTTGTTAAATAAAAAGGACGTAGTGACACAGTCAAGAGCTCATCACTAATACGATTGTCCAGCCAGTTCCTGGATGGAGGCATTCCTATATTCATGCAGGTAGTTTACATTGGCTTGAAGTTCGTCTACCTTATTTCGTAAGGAGCGCACATTGCTGAGGATAACAAAGGGTAATAGTCTATGTTTATGTTTGTTTCCCCGTTTGAGTTTAATTCTGAGACCGGCTTTCTTACCCCGTTTCCTGGTGCATTTCCTCCGTTGCGTGTTGCCTTGCTCGCTGTTTGGATTTTGGGAGAGTAATTCCGCCGGGATGTTCCATTTATTATCGGTAGCGGCAGCTTGCTGGCCCCCGCAAATGCAACAGGAATTCCCTCGAGTAGCCAGGCTGTTGGCCGCCACCATCTAGCTACCTAACGTAGCTAGCTGGATAGCTAGAGGCAATGTTACTTATAGGTCCAACAGAAAGCATGCCAACTCTATCGCTTTTCATCTCCTCACCATTAAGGAAAATCAAATCCTAGGTTGACTGCTTCCTGCGCCGGTTTGTTGTTTGACTATGCTGTACTTGCGCTTCTTCACTTCCGCCATTGCAGTAGTTAGCTAGCTACAAACATTCCACTGAAACCTGATCCCACCCCACAGGCTCTGTAGCCACACCCACCCCTCCCCACACAGAAAAGAACATCACCCCCAGAAACATCCCAAACACATCTTAGAATAATAAATACAGGCAGAGGATTAGGAAAATTTGCACAAAGACAGACATTTTCCAGTGCATCATAGATATGACTGTGTCATGGTTTGGCAGCCTTCTCTTCATCTCTGTGGACGCTTCCTCTCGGAGCTGCGAGAGGGCGCTCCTACTGTACTTTTCCGCCGGCCGTGCCGTGTTTTTCCGCTTCCCGGCACTTATCTGGCGCACCTGTTTCTGGTTTCCTGCTGGCTATATAAGCACTGTGCTTCCTTCTTCCAGTACTTTTGTGTCTTCATTGCCACAGCACAAAGCCGGTAACGAGGTATAGGTTACAGATGACCACTTGTCCTTTTTATCCCAAAAAGAACACGTGGGACTTGTCTGTTAGAGTGTTTGGTTTAGAAATAATTTCTCTTCACTTTATTTCCTGCACTGGTTTTTCTTTCCTGTCTCTCTTCTAGACAGAACCTCAGTTTTTCCCGTTTCCTTTTGCCTCTTTAATTGTATTAGTCCTCTGATTGTTTTCAGAGCTAGAGGCAATCTTTCTGTTTTGTTTTTCTCTCTGCTTGAATCTGCAAGCATTTGCCCATTCTCCTAGGTCATTATTATTTTGCCTTATGCCGGGATTGTTTTCCCTGTCTGTTTTATTTCTCTGCTCGAGTCTACAAGCTTCGCCCTATTTTTTGGGTCGTTATTATTTTTGTCTTTAAGCCGGGAGGTTTTTTTCTTGTTTCTTTTACATTCTCCTTCATTCTAGTGGCTATTCAAATTTCGTGAATAGCTTTCTGATTACCCCTCAGTTGGGTCTGGTCCTCCGAACCCGACCCCCCTTACAGACTGAGCATTGTTATTTGTCGTCGTATTTTATTTGCTTTGGGTGCACTGTGGAGTGTTTAAGTGCGTTTGGTAGTGGATGCTACCGGTTGCCATAGAGTTGCGCTAGCATTAGCAACGTGTGTATGTCCAAAAGAAGGGACAGCATGGAATTAGCTGAAAATGGTTTCCATCAATCAACTACATTATGGGTAAGTCGTAATTGAGACATTATGTGCAAAATTCCGAACTATCCATTTAACCTGCTGACTCCGAATGGTTACCATCACTTATGTAAACCACATCCGGTGGGAACGGGTGGTGGTCTTGCTGTTGTGTACCATAGTAACCTGAAAATCAACGATATTGTTATCCATGATGTCATATCTTTTGAATATCTGGTTTTTAAAATTGTTGACTCTGTTACTCTCCTAGTTGTACTCATCTACCGCCCCCCTAAGCCATCCCCAAATTTCCTATCTGAACTAAATGAGCTACTCACTTTTGCCTGCTCTTTGTGTATCTGTAATTTTCCTTGGTGATTTTAATATTCATGTGGATTCTCACTGTCATCTCACCACTGAATCTTTATCTATACTCGATTGCTTCAATTGTACACAACATGTAAAATGTAACATGTTCCCCACCCACACTCATGGCCACTCACTAGACCTAATCTGCTCCACAGGCCTCGACATTTTCTCTGTTTCTGGTACAGATATTGGCATCTCTCACCCTAAGCTTATCAAATTCACCCCCAACTTCCACACTCTAGCCCTAGGCGTGCTATATCATTCCGTAACATTAAGACCCTCTATCATTCTCTAACTCACTATGTGCATCCGCCCTTATGGACATCACTACATTCTCCTGTCCTGATCAAATAATCTCTCACTACAACAACATCATCTCAAATACTCTTGATGATTTTGCCCCTTTGAAAACAAGATTAGTCCCATCCACACACTCCTCCATGGAACACCCCAGAGCTCAGGGCTATGAAAACCACTGGCCGACGCCTTGAGCATCTACTCGAAATAACTGGCCTCACAGTACATTCTGTTGCTTATGCTGATCACCTCCTTAAATATAGGGATGCTCTCAACACTACATGCATGCAGTTTTTCTCCAACATCATAAATGAGGGTAGTAGTAACCCCAAAACTCTTTTTACAACTATAAATAACCTCCTCCAACCACCTACCACAGCTGCCCCCAGCTCTATTTAACAGTGCAATGCTTTCCTCCATTTCTTCCAAGAACAAATAAACAACATTTACCAACATATCTCCTCTACCAACCCATCTGACACTCCACATGAAACTCCTCATACAGGCTCGGATCTCACCCTCACTAATTTCATACCCACTGACCCCGCCTACATCACAGAAATTATCAGAAAATCTAGTTCCTCCACCTGTATGCTTGACCCTGCCCCTAATCCTTTACTTAAAGCATGCCTTCCCAATATCTCTGTCCCTATCTCTCATTTTTTTAACATGTCACTCGCTTCTGGTCTTGTCCCCTCATCCTCGAAATCTGCTGCAGTTACACCCATACTCAAGAAACCTGGTCTAGATGCTTCCTCATTTAACAATTACAGACCCATCTCCAACCTCCCATACCTCGCCAAAATCCTGCATCTCAATTACAGACCCATATGTCCACTAATAAGCTTTTTGAGCCATTCCAGTCTGGTTTCTGTCCATTCCACAGCACAGAGACAGCACTCATCAGAGTTTTAAATTACCTCCTCCTCTGCGCTGACACTGGCTCATTAAACATCCGCCTTCTCCTTGACCTTAGTGCAGCATTTGACACCATTAGCCACAACATTCTTCTCTCACATTTACAGTCCACCATTGGTCTTGCTGGTACAGCTCTTGCCTGGTTCAAATCATTCTTTTCATACAGACAGCACTTTATTACATTAGGAAAGCATAAATCCTCCTCAGCCCCCCTCACACAAGGTGTTCCCCAAGGATCTGTTCTTGACCCCCTTCTATTCATTATCTACATACTTTCCCTAGGTCTAATCATTCACCGCCATGGTCTCAAATACCACTGTTATGCCAATGATACCCAGATTTATGTCAGCACAAAAAACATCACAACCTTACCACCCCCCTCACTCATAGCCTGCACTTGTGACATAAAAGTCTGGATGGCCACCAACTTTCTCAAACTGAACTCAGAAAAAACTGAAATAATTCTAACAGGACCTAAAACCTTAGATCACCAACCTCTCTATTAACATAGATGGGCTGTTAGTCAAACCCTCATCTACTATCCGCAACCTTGGTGTCATATTTGATTCATCACTTAGTTTCCAACTCCACATAAACACTCACTAAGAATGCGTTCTTCCATCTCCGTAACATTGCACGACTCCGCCCATCTCTCACCCTAAATGACGCTGAAACCCTAGTCCATGCATTCAGTCTTGATTACTGCAATGCCCTTTTCTGTGGTATCCCTGGCAAAACACTCCAAAAACTGCAATATATCCAAAACTCAGCTGCCAGAGTACTCACATACACCAAAAAATCTGCTCACATTACCCCCATCCTCTGTCAGCTGCACTGGCTACCCATTTGCTCACGCCTACACTACAAAATCCTTCTCATCACTTGCAAAGCACTTAATGGTCTGGCTCCTTCCTACCTCACCGAATACACTCCTCCCAAATCCTCTGGCACTGAACTCATTCCCAAAACCAGACTGTCCTCTATGGGGGGCAGGTCGTTCTGTGCCATGGCCCCCAAGCTCTGGAACACACTACCTCAACATCTCCGCATCTGCACCAATATATCTACATTCAAAACCCACTTAAAAACCCACCTCTTTACCCAACACTATTTTCCTCACTCTACAGCCTAGGCAGGGCCGGATCTACCATATGGGCAATAGGGCACGTTCCCAGGGGCACCACGCCCTAGCGACGTTTTTTTTCTTCCTTCCCTAACACAAAGCACTGGCTAGCTGAACCACCAATCAGAGCGTTCCTGTGCATAGCAATGGTTGCTAACCACCATGGACTCCGTAAACATTGACGTCACGTGGCGCTGTAATGGCGACATTTAGTCCAGCTGTTTCTCTTGTTCTGTTAATTTGAATGTATTTTGTTGTGTCGGGCTTTTGTCTTTTGTTTTTTTCATGCGCTGTGTGTCTGTTGTGGGACGGGGAAGCGGGCTGGAGATTGTTCAGGGCACTCACGCTGCTTGTTTTGATAATATTAACAAATTGTATATTCGGGATAATTTTGTTTGTGGTCGTCACCATGGAGACGCATTCACAACATATGCTCGGGAATGTCCGTTGGATCTGCAGCTACAAAGTTTACCATCGTTCTTCACCGGAATTGAAGATGTCGGGACTCGGGACTGATCTAGGACTGCAGGCAATCTTCAAAAGGCCACCAGAGAAAAGAAAGGAGAAGATAATGCGGGGGAGGAGTGAGTCGACGACTGGGAAGGCTGACGCAGTTCGATGCTCCGTTTTCGACAGTGTACAGAAACCACAACACTGCGTGTATGGAGTCGTGGAGGCGGAGTTTGTGTTGGACTGCTTGATAACACTGGACATCTCGGCACAGCAGGGGCTATTTTTAATCATGGCGTTTGGCTGTAGGCTATTACACTTCAATTCACTTAATTAGTTTGATTATTGCAATGATGATATTGAATGTCTTTGTTTGATATGTTTGTGTGTTGTGGGCCTGCCCCCCACTGTCTATGTCTTTTTTGTTGTTGCTGGGGCTACAACTGAAGTTTCCTTGCGGGAAAATAAAAGTTATTCTATTCTATTCTAAAGCTTCCATTTAGAAATCATTACTTTCTAATTTCTATGAGGATTGTAGCCTAACTAAAACGAAGTTGTAGCGCTGTAGGCTATATTGGGGAGCAAAGGATTAGCAAATCAATTGTCCATGTCACATAGGTTAGGTAAAGAATAAATATAAAAATGATGTTCAATTAAATTGTTTTGTATAGTTACCCAGCTGTGCACGATAGGCTACGAACAGTTCTGCCATGGCAGTGCTGCTCACTTCCACTGACAACAGGTTAGCTAAGTTTCTCTTGTTTACGCTGAGAGCGATAGCTGACATTATGCACTTTAGCTGAGATTTTCCTTATTCGGCTATAGACTACATTATATCATAGCCATTGTAGCTAGTTAGCGTTAATAAAGACGTTTTTTCCAGTTACATGTACATTTTAACTTCAAGTAGCCTACGGATTGTGTCCAGATTCAGATCTGTAAAAACCGCTTCAAATACAAGATTTTTGAGACAATGAATGAAAACTATGGAGCAGAAAAATGAAAACGGTGCAACATTAGAGAAAAGTAACGTTAAACTCTGACTAACGTTAAACTCTTTCCTCTATGGAAAAATAAGTCAGGAGAAGAAACCATTCAAGTTATCCATCCATATCTACTGTATTTCTGGCAGCAAAGTGATGGTTTAAGGCTTGTTTGATATATCAGACCCTTGATGACTTAGAGCGATTTAGCCAACCATGTGTTCCATACTGTTCCAGTGTAATCCACAGCTAAATCTAGTCCCACCTCCCAGTTCCCATAGAGATCCATTCAAATGCAGAGACATTTAGTATCGCTTGTAAGAGTACCAGAAAATAAGATATCAAGAGTCTTTTGATGTTATTGGGTCACAGACATCAGGAAGTCATGGCATGCAAAGATATGCGTCCTAATATTAAAAATGATTACTTTATTCAATATATAAATGCAGGGGTACCAATAATTGTGGCCACCGTGGTTTTGTTAAAAATAATTATTTCTTGATGAGGGATTTCTTTTTCTCATAATAAATGAACGTCAATTAAAGGTTGGATTTTTCTCATTTGTGAGATTAAGCTAATTCACCAAACGGTGAATTTTTTATAACCCTTTTTACTCATCTTTACCAGGGGTACCAACTAATTTGAGCATGTCTGTATGCTTAGTTTAGCTTCCTTTAGGCTACTTAGGAAAATAAAGCTGTTTTTTGAACCATGAACTGACCATGAACTGTATGAAATGTACGAGCCTACACTGTAACGTAGCCTACCCGAGATTCACTTGATTAGCACGGGGGTAATCTGTGTTCAATTTCATAAAGTAGGCTATACAAATGCAGTTTCATAGCTGTAACTGACGGGTCCTCGCAATGGCCCGGGTTTGGAAGGAAATTGGCTTTCCAAAGCGAAAGCTTGATGAAATTAGTAAAAGTAACTAAGAATAGCAGAATTTGGGTGGGGCTAGACAAATAGGCAATATTTTATTACCAATCAGCTTTCTTCACTCCCCATATGTGTCAATATGTTGTAGTGCCCTGCACTCTGTTCACATTTAGGCTATATATCATCCTGCTTGATAGTTACAATGTGATTTCTATATTTTCAACAGTAGTTAACAGATGGATTCACCAGTTATTGCTATAATTTATTGGATTGAGTATTGGATACAATATAAATTTTATTGATGTCTCTTTCTTGTTAGGCACTGTGTTCAGATTTTGTACAGAAAAAGAATTGTCCCTAGGCCTTACTTTGTTTATTTTTCCGGTAATAACATTTAGATTTTTTTTGTGTAGGGTATGTTGAAATCAACAGCAAGATTGTGATTCAAAAATCACAAGTAACATAGAGTAAGTACCATTGGTTAAAGCACAACTGAACTTTGGGTTGTGTAGTTACCTGGCCATGATATGAGTCCAAATAGTGGCGAAATATGTTCGTTAGTTGCTCTGTACTCCCCTGGGGTGATAATCCAGAATAGGGTATTTGTCGCTCTCCATTCACTTCTATGAGGCAGCTAAAACGGTCTCAAAATGACACTTCTAGCACGTATATGACCAGGAAAGAAGCGGATTCTGTCAATACAAAAAATAACCAGTCCTCGTATAGGGTTGTCACGATATCCAATAATATCGGATATGGCGATATTTGAAAATATCGCAGAGATGACTGCCTGTAGCCACGATATTTAAAAAAAATTATACATTTAAAAAAAAAGTATTATTGCTATTCTAAGGACAAAACATGCAGACATACTTTTAAATAATAATATTGGTCAGAAATAATACATGAGTTTATATTTCAAAATTTGTATAACTCAAAATATTTGCATTACTGCATGTGCCATGACCTGCCCGAAAAATCTGAGTGTTGCGTCCTTTCCCACTCCATTTTCTATTTTAGTTCTGATGCCTCGCAACAAATTCTGTATGTTTAGTTTTTTTTAAATATTTGGTTGTTATTATTTGCTCTGTATTTATTATTTTGTTACCATTAGCCTATTTGTATACAGGTACTAATTAATTATCTGATGCGCACTGTTAACAGCAGGGTGAGGATAGTTATTACATCGATTTTCCAATTTCCAGTGGAAGGTTAGTGTAAGGTAGGATGTAGGATGAAATTACAACGTTTGATCACTTTCATCCTTGCAGAGTGCAATAGATGTAACAGCCACGGTGTCAATGTATTATCCTATCTCGTGACTGATCGTCTTAGTTAAGAGAAAGATAGTTAAGAGAAAGCGAGAGAAGATGGCTAATCTTGTTTCAAAGAAAAACACCACTTCGCCAATCTGGGAATTTTTCCGCTACAAACCCAATGATAACGGAGAACCGGCGAATGTCAACGAGGTAACATGCCGATGGGAATACAACAAACATTTCCCTAAAACCTTTTCACTAACTACACAGTCATTATGAGTGCATTATAACATTATGACTATGAGAGCCTACAGGAGATGGCAATAAATAATTTGTCATATGGGTCAATGACAAATAAGGTTTTCAAAATGAAAAAAATAAATAAATACTGACCAAAATTGATTTTAAATACATTCTTAATTCAACAAGAATGTATCCTGTATATTTCTATTTGTTTCATAGCTTTTAAGGTGATATAAATACATTTTTAAACAAGATTTTTTTTACCACCCAGAAATGTCAGGTGGCACGACCATAAACAATGGTGTTCAAATAAATAGCAGTGCGTTAAAAAAAGCGAATAAAGTGCAAATATTTAATAGCTTTTAGTTCCATATTTCAAATGTAGTGGAAACATTACACATTCAATTCCAAATCAAAGCATTAACAAATTTTATCAAGTCTGCGTTATTCTTTTACAGGAAGCAAAGAAAAGGAATATTAATCTGTTCAAAAAAATAGCAGTGTTGACATTTTTCTTTTCAAACTCAAACACTTACTGTATAAACTGAAGAAATTTTTCAAGATTTAACTTCACTTTAAATTACTGAACTAATATTTAGTTGCATAACCATCTGCGTTGCATTGAGTCAACCAACTTCTGGCACCAGAAACAGGTATTTCAGCCCAGGATGAACAAACTACATTCCACAGTTCCTGTGAATTTTTGGGTTTTGCTTCAGAAACTGCATTTTTAATGTCACCCCACAAGTTTTCAATGGGGTTGAGGTCGGGGGATTGAGCTGCCTACTCCATTACCTCAATCCTTTTTGTCTGGAACCAAGATGTTGCTCGCTTACTCATGTGTTTGGGGCTTAAAAACTGAAATATCAAGTCTCAAGGAACACATTTCAATAATGAGGACTACATTTCATTCAGGTCAGCATTCAAAACAATACTGCACATTCAACATTTAAAACAATACTGCCACAATGGTAATGTCAACAAGACAACATTTGATTAATGCTTTAAATATAAAACTGAAACATGAAGTCTCAAGGAACACATTTCAATAATGAAATGCAACTGGATAATTTTTTTAACCATCTCTATGCCGTGCTGTTTTTTCTTGCTTGATAATGGCATCTACAAAAATGAATGAAAAAATAATAACTTAAAAAGTACAATATGCAACTTTGAGTATCAATTTTGGGTATATAGTCCTATATTCTTGAAGAGTAGGACTTTTTCACCTTTAAACAACTTAATATCATACAGAAAGATGTATATATTTAAGAAAATGTATTTAACACATTAATTAACATCACTTTTTTCAATTGGTTTAACTGTAATTCTAGTCGCGCCACCTGACTTTTCAAACTCAATTCAAATCTAACAGGAATTAACTTGGACACCTATATACATTTTTGTCCTTGAACTCAAGGTTATACATATATTTTTTTCAATCAAATACACATTTTCTGAATAAAAACAAATTTTCATAGTTTTCCAGGGGTCATACCACCTGACATGGTAAGTTGAACCAACCTCACCATTACTCAAAAACATCAAATTATGTAATATTTCTGGGAGAGTTATTAACCTTGTTACTGCATGACAGGGGTCCTGTGGGGTCTTCTGTGTGATGTCACACCCTGTTGCATCCTTTTCTTACAGGCGCAGTACATAAAATTATTATTATTAAAATTATGACATTTGGAGAAGTCAATTTCTCGGACAAAGGTTTTTTAAGTAATAGAATAGTTTTGAAATAGGACTGTTAAACTACTTTCCGTCATTTATAAGCAATCTAACATAAAATCATGCCAAACTATTTGATTAGGAATTTTATTGAGAAAATTATCCTTTTTATTTCAGTTTTGTTCTCTGCATGTATGTTCGGACAGTCGCACCACCTGACATTTTGGGACTTTAGAACACCAAAACTCAAAAAATAAATTGAATTTCAATAAAATGAGAAGGGTTTCTCATAAAGGAGATATTGTAGTGCAATTTGATATATAACATTATTGTTTTTAGGAAAGTAATGAATTCGGACACAAAAAAATCACGTCATGTTATTGACCCATATGCAGACATAGCAGCAAACCTTGCATTGCAAGATTGTTTTATGAACATTGTTCAAAACGTAATAAATTGACGGCTGCTCATCGTCATCATGTTTGTCATCACATTCATTTTGGAGCGATATATGAAGTGTCTAGATACTAAGTTACGAGGAAAAAACAGTTTTGTGAGATGAGTGACAGTAAGCTACGGAATGTTGCAGTTGGCATTCATTTATACACGGATCCAAAACGAATACCCATTTGATTCTTGTTTTTCCATTTCTGTTTTTAAAATGAATATAGCATAACCATTGGTTTCTTGTTTTTTAATTTCTGTTTCTGAAACGGGAAATGATTGGCCAAAAATACACGGATCCAGAAGCAACGCTAAGGCTACTTCAATTAGAACTCAATGCTGCCACACTTGGTAATTACTTCTGTTCACGTTGTCATTAATCCACTATAATTATATATGAACGATAATATTGAAGATCATATTTCTTAAAGGCATATCGACGATATGAAAATGGGACATTGTGACAACCCTATCCTCGTACGTATTTTTTTTTGTGTAATTAAAATTATTTATAAAGTACTATTTTCTTCAATGTTGTTAGCAAGCTAACAGAAAAGACTACCAAAATGTCGGCAGGTCGGACCATCGATAGATACTAGTACTAGGAACGTTTGCTTCTGTGGAAATTTGGACCAATGAGTGGTTTCTGATGCATCGGCACATTAACGCTGTTTCTGGCACAAGAACGTACCTACCGGATCTACGTTCCAAATAAAATAAGAAAAAGCAAGAAAAGGGCGATTGAATTAAAAGATAAAATATGTACGAGGACTGGTTATTGTTTGTATTGACAGAATCCACTTCTTTCGCGGTCGTATACGTGCTAGAAGTGTCATTTTGCAACCGTTTTAGCTGCCCCATAGAAATGAATGGAGAGCGACAAATACCCTATTATGGATTATCACCCCAGGGGAGCACAGAGCTACTAACGAACATATTTCGCCACTATTTGGACTCATATCATGGCCAGGTAACTACACAACCCAAAGTTCTACCAAAGTTCAGTTGTGCTTTAAACAGTTTCTAGTTTCTTATGAGGCCTACACACTCTTTTTTTATCTGATAGTATGCTCATTTACTTCATCCTCACATTTAGTTCACATTTTGCATTTAATACTGGCTTGTCTAAGTGTATGGTATACTTTAGTACATTGTGTTAGATTCAGTTTACCCTACCACAGTTTGCCGATTCTGTTGGGCACACATGTATGTTGTGGGGGGGGGGGGGGGGGGGGGGCATTTTGGGGTGCTGATGCCCAGGAGCACTATAGAGTCTTAATCCGGCCCTGACCCTAGGTTTCTCTTACTTCTCTCCTCTCCTTAGTCTGCTTGTTCCTTTAATTTCTTATTTTTATTCATTTATTTTATTGTATTTTTTATTATCAAATTGATTTTACATTTTTGTCTTTGTATTCCTGTTGTTCTTTGCTAGATCTTGTTGTTTTTATTCTTTTGCTCTGTAAGTGTCCTTGGGTTTGAGAAAGGCGCTATATAAATAAAATGTATTAATAGAAATTAGACATTACACAACAAACAATAGACATTGTTAGCAATGGCATGTATTAGTATGAGCATGTTGAACTGAAATAGGCTATATGAACTGAAAGCTGAATGGAACTGGATGAATACAAGTTCTATTAAAAACCATGAACGAGTAGAAAAACGCACAAGCTTTACCCATCCAATAATACCTACTGACTTTAAAACTGTTTTTTAGGGGAATACCATTAATTGTATGAAATCTTCCAAAATGGATGAAGAGGTGGTTGCTAAGGTCTTTCTAGGTGGTTGCTATGGTCTTACTTGTTGGTTGGTAGGGTCCCTGTTAGTTAATAGGGTGTTACTAGCGGATTGCTCGGTGGTTGCTAGGTTCTTACAAGGTGGTTGCTAAGGTCTTTCTAGGTGGTTGCTATGATCTTACTTGTTGGTTGCTAGGGTCCCTGTTGGTTGCTAGGGTCTTACCAGGCGATTGCTAAGGTTTTAATATGTGGTACAATGAAAGCATATCATTCTGCTAGAGTAGGCCATAGGCCTCAGAAGTCGTGTCGTCATTTCCTCCAGATTAGTATGAGCATGTTGAACTGAAATAGGCTATATGAACTGAAAGCTGAATGGAACTGGATGAATACAAGTTCTATTAAAAACCATGAAAGA
The DNA here is from genome assembly GCA_029718625.1 of Synaphobranchus kaupii. NCBI lineage: Eukaryota > Metazoa > Chordata > Actinopteri > Anguilliformes > Synaphobranchidae > Synaphobranchus > Synaphobranchus kaupii. Next base: position 98,272,992 of record CM056377.1, on the reverse strand, counting down.
GTAGAAAACCCACAAGCTTTACCCATCCAATAATTCCTATTGACTTTTAAAGAGTTTAAATTTTAACTGGAATATACCATTAATTGTATGAAATCTTTCATTACAGTGTATCTAATCAATCTATTGCACTGTAGCCTATTCCAGTTACTATGTACCGAATGTGATCTCATATCCTGTTTTTGATCAATTTACTACTTTTACTTCAATAGAGACTGTTGACTAAAACACTTTTTTGTATTTGAAATAAAAGTGCAATTATTCAGCATATTTCCTGTCATTACTAATGTTGTCAGGTGGCACAACTGATAATCATCAGGTGGTGCGACCAGTTAAAATATTCATTTAGATTTAAACCAATAAATAATAGGTTAAAGTGAACAAATGGTTGATAACTATGATGTGAATAGCTATTGTATTGAATGCATTCATTTGTATATTTGTATAATTATTTTTCTGTCTTTAAATGTAAAATCAGATACTAAAGATACTAAATACCTGGCCACTGGAATGCAACAATCTTAAATTATTGTAAATACAAAACACAACCACAAAATAATAATGTGTTAGGCACTGTAGACACTCTAAGGGATACTTGCCAAAGATTTCACTTAGAATAAATACTAGGAATATATATATTTTTATAAATATTTGGTTGTGCCACCTGACATTTTTTGGGTGGTGAAGTTAAAAATACAGTCTTTGAAATGTTATTTAACAAATGAGACACATTGTTCTAGACTCAAAAATATGCATCCATTTTGAAAATTTTTGAAAAATACCTTTTTAGAAGCTTTATTTGTCATTGACCCATAAACACTTTGTCATATGTTTACTTTCTTTGATAAATAAATATTTTGTAATCAAAATGTGCCAATAAAGCCAAAATCTGTTATTTTTGGACCACTGAATAACACATAACCTACATCCACTGTACTATTGGTACAGCTACCAACAACAGTAATTTTGTTGTGGTCCTACATAAACTCCTACAGCAACCTAACCATACTATTAAACACAAGTCCCCAGCCTTTTGCTGTCAATCAAATAATTCCAATCAAAACACACCTGAAATAATTGGAGACTCAGCTAATTATGGCCTGTTACATTACAGCTCATCTACATAGAGAGACAATTACAAGTACTTCAGCCACAGAGGTGTGGAAAGAGAAATCTTAACCATGATTGGCATTGTGTCTCACTGGAGGGGCTTGATGGACATTTATGCCATCTAGCCTGATAGGTTAGCAGAGAGTAAACTATCCATGGCCTCTTGACATGAGGAGCATTGGGTGAAGAACTACCTGCCATACTTCCTGCTGAGACCTGGGGGAATGCAGAATCAGAGAGGAGCATATGCAGAAGAAGATAAATCCTCTACTCTCAGCAGAACTGATGTACTCTTTCCCAGTGTCACAAATTGTACACTTAAATATAGTTAACTAAGCAATTTCACATTTTTATAAGAGAAAAAGCTTCAGAATCTCTAAATCTTCAGAATGTGATGCCTGCAGGACCTACAAAAAACACATTTGTGTTGAGCGACAAAGCCACCAGCTCAACTGACATCATGCAACTGCAACATGCAGGCAAACAACAGACCCTGAAATAGACAGAGGGAAGCCAGTGTCTATCATTGTATTTGTTAAAATAGCCACTGACCATCACAACACTGCTTGGTCACCAAATTGGCTGCTGAAAACAATTCTGTCAATGAGTCTCCTTGAAGGAGAGGGTCCTCACAAAAAGATTATATAATTCCCTCTTTCAAACTACTTTTTAAATTGTTCCAATGTTTGCACAGTGAAAATCCAGTTGGCTGCTCTCTGCATATCTAGTTCATACTCCTTATTTGCATTGAAACTAAGTGAATTGAGTAATGCTCTTTGTCACAAGAGGTATAGTGAATATCCCAAGTTTCTATTATGTTCCAATGTTCACTTTCTAGGTTTAATTAAATGATGTAGACTATACAATTTACTTCATTTTACAACCCATATATTGCTATCCTCTTGACATAATACAGACCTTGCAGTTCATTGCTTTAATTGAATTTGTCATGACAAATTACATATTCCTACCTAGAACCATTTATTTTGAAAGATATAAGGGTTATTTTGATGAAGCTATACCACAAAGTTTATAAAAAACTGATTGTATACATGATTTATTGCACATGTGTTATTACAGGAAAATGACTGATACTGTATGCACATGATTGTGTTTGCTAAAACATTCTCAGACTAGCACATTATCTTGGGTGTATTAGAATATCTAAATATCTGCACAGTCACAAAATACTAAATTATGTAAGGAAATTATGCATGCATCCTATTACATTAAGACCGATCTTTCATTCAAATTTAATACAAAAGGGGTTTTTCTTATTTGTTAATATTTTCTTGAAATAGTAACAGAAACTAATATTAATGGCTGCATGGATAATGGGGAGGCATATGTATCCAAGGACATTTGGATAAACAACATGACCAACATTTGTGCATAATTGTAATGTAGCACATACATTGTGGCATTAATATTCTAAATATTCCTGATGACTAGCTAACTTGTTTCCAAGAACGCTTGAATACTTTGCAGTCCACAGATGGATCTCATCTGCAGTGAACACATCTTGTCTGAAATGAGCCAATGTGTAGACCTGTGCCAGATTGTGTGCTGAACAAACTTACCTCAAAGCAAAAAGCATATAATCTGGCTGTGCAATTACAAATTGAAATAATGTATTTTGTTTTCTTGAATATGTCAGTTATTTTAGTACAATATTTTAATGACTACATTTTCTTACCATCTTTCTTACTATTTTTTTATTATTTATTTTTATTTTTTTAAGTATAATATTTAATGAATACATTTTCTTACAATCATTTTAACCATGTAGTTTTGTTTTATAAAAATCACTCACTTTACACTTCATTGAGCTATTGGCCTGAAATACTCCTTCCTACATTCTTATATTCCCTCTGCCCCACTCTATATATCTATCAAAACACATTTTAAATGGGTTTCTTTCATATTATTTGTTCATAATTTACAAATATGTTTATAATATTTTAAATGTTTGAATTATTTGAAATCAATACTTTAAAGAACATATCTATGCTTAAATGTGTGAATGTTTTGTATTTAAAATTTTTAGCTGGTTCCATTCTATGATTGAAAACAAATAATTAGAAAATAAGTAAAATCATTGTATACTTCCAGGAAATCTTGCCAAACCTGTTTTAGCAGTGTTCACGGCTGATATGGCTTTTGGAATGTATCTTATATGGCATTAATTGTGGTGAGAAACTGAAATATATAAATGGTCCAATTCAACTGTCTGTCATTCCATGTACACAGGCAAATATCTAAATGTATTTCTAAATGAATCATTGGAATAAAATATTTTAATAATGTAATTTTAATAACTTAAATGAATACTTGAATTACGGTTGACTGATCTGTGTTTCATTTTGGTTTGCAATTTGATTGTAAATTTAAATTTAATTTACACTGTATTATATACAGTTATGGTTTTAGACAATGTCAAAGACATCCTTCTGAGTAAAGTGAACTGTTTGCATGCATGTTATTCAGTGATTAAAGATGTCTTCTCAAAAGATTCTCTATTATTTTATCATAAAAATAAAAACCTTCTTTACATAAAAAGCTGTTTTTATTTTGCTACTAAGTCAAATTAGTTGTTTTAAATATACATTTTTACAACTATGTTTATATACAGTACAAACTGTGTATTCTTCAATCAATTCAATTCAAATAACTTTATTTATCCTTTAGGAACTTCATTTGTGTAAAAGTGTCAGTGCATATACAACATGTAGCCGGAGACGACAAACACAGAATAGACAACAAGTACAGCTGAAAACAATTAACAACAGTATAAGATAGTTAAGCATGCTAACAAATGCTAGCAGTTGAGTATTATGTCACACCAAATTTAACACACTTCTGTGATGACACTTAAACTGCATCATTAATTCAGATATTTTTGCCAGAGGGAATATTTTGGTTGCAATAGTACAATTTTGGAATCAAAGAACCTTCAATGGAAACATTCATAGAACTATTTTTATATTTTAATATACTTACTTTATAAGTATATGTACATTAAATATACTTAATATTTAATATAGCAGTTGCTTTAACTAGTACAACAATATTGTACTGCAAAACAGTGATTATGTATAACTAATGCCCTGTGAATTATCCATCTAACTGAAGATTTACAGCTTATCCAAAACACCCAATTTCAAAGCCCTTATTTGCATCTCTACGAATCGCAAGGAATATGCTGACAACTACACAGCTCCAAAGACACTCATCTGCAGAGATAACAGAGTTTTTTCAGACGAGACACTGTAAGGGGGGAGTGTAAGGTTCGGAGAACCAAGCGCCACAAGCAAGGGATCTGAAAGTGTATATCGTGAGAAATACACCACTAAGCGGACAGCTCCGCAGTAGAGGGAGAAATGAAACAAAAACAATGGGAATCAAAACCTCCAGGCGTAAGCCAACACAAAACAACCCCAAAAGAAGGCAAACTCGGCGATCGCGAGTAATCAAACAAAGGAACCTCACGCTCTCACACAAGAGGCGTATAACTGGAGGTCAGAGAAAAACAAAAGAAAGCCCGTGTAACAAGGGCGAAAGAAACGGAATAGAAATAGAACCTGTTACCTACAGCTCTAGGAGTGAAGGAGCTGAACAAAAGGTAACAGGTAGAGGAATATAAAAGGATAAAGAGAGAAAAGGAAACAAAAAGACTAAATAAATCTTTACCCTAACTCTTAACCGGGACTACCTACGTTTCTTAAGTGTAACAACCAGAAACCTAGAGACCGCTATCCTTTACCTTACCGACTCCGATAGTCAAATAGCAAAGACAATATCGAAGCGTCGGAAATGCGGAAGTCATGGGCTATTTATAACCGGCAGGAAATCCAAAACAGGTGAAAGGAATAATTGCCGGGCGAGATTCAAACACCGAAACGGAGGCGGCAAAATCCGATAAGATTGCCCCGATGTCGTCAAAAGAAAGAACGACCGCAGAAACAAGAGCAGGCTGCCAGAAACCATGACAAGACGCATAGCTAAGCTTGGACAAAAAAGTGACCAGATATTCTCTGTCATGTCACAACTTAACATACTTGTCAACAAACATAAGCTTGCTGTTTTATGAGGGCCTTTTTGTGGAGCTAGAGATCTACAGTATTGTTTTATGTCTTGGAGCTAGAGACATACAGTATATTGTCCTTGGGCATAACATATTGTTGTGTTTTAGAAAGGAAAATAGGCCTACTCTTTCATTTATATTAATACTTTTTTCTGCAAACATCAGGACTCCAGGGGAAAATACATTGATCACTATTAGTCATTTTAGAAACACAACAACACTGCCATATCTGGTCCATCACTGTTGTGAGATCATGAGATGTTATTAGTAATGTTATACTGTAGCCTACTTATAAGTGTTACAAGACCTGCTGGCTTATTGTAGTTCTTTTATATCAGGGACATATATTTTCAAACTGAACAAGAGCACAAGAGCAGCGATTTCATTTTACCAAACTAAATGGCTACAATAATTATTCATTTTTAAAAGCACTGTATTATATTAAGATAATGATATATAAAACGGATATTAAATATATATTTTCCCTTTTTGCATTGGTTTACAAGATTTTTTGTTAAAATTCAACAGCAAAAATCAATGAGTAAATCATTCATCAAATGAATATAAAGCTCACCTCAATGTATACATGCTTAAGAGTTAGTTGCCAGATGGTGTCACAATATCTCATTTCTATTATTTCCAACCAGCACAGTCACTAATTTAATGTGTAATGGGTTGCATTACAGAGGCTTTTGAAAGGTTTTTCACAGGCGACGGAAAGCAGATTCCACCCCAGAAGTCACCAGCAGGGGGGGATCAGGCATTTTGTAACAACAATACTCTTCTTGACTTGTTTTTGCTCCTGACAAGGTCAGTGGTGCATTTGAAAATATTTGAGCATGAAGACCCCTGAATAACCCAATTGCTATATTTCCCATCTGTGTCTAGCAATCCTGTTGAGTCTTTCTACCAAAAAGCCAGTCTCAATTTGGGTGGCATTCACTTGCTGGTCTTTGGTTTCTGGTCAAAACAGAAGAAATCTGATTACATCAACGTTGCTTGAATGAATGTAACGTATTATAAATCCCAATCATATCCAAGTATTTTAGTTTTGTAGTTATTTGTTAAATCAACAGACTTCAAACCAGCAGAATTGACCACTTTATACTGGTGTCTAATTTTACTTTTGTAATCTCCACATTACAAGAACGCAGTCGATAGTTTTATATTGGATAGTAACTGGCTCCAAAAGCATACTCAGTCATTTATAATGAGCTGCGTCATCAGATTTGTATCATGCGACCTCGATGTGTTAACCATATCGAGATTATAAATACCGAGGCGAGCCAGGGTGGGGAGGTGAACTGTTTGTCACTTAGCAATCTCACCTGTAAATCTTATACTTGGTGGTGAAGCCCTGTTGGTAGCGCTCCCCGAACTCTGTGAATTCCTGGGAGCGATGAAAAGGTCCTTTATCCGAAAGGAGCCAACCGAATGGTCCAGCGGCATCACTGGAACTCGATGCGTTGGCTAGAACCCAGCAGTGAAGGCTTAATGTTATCCACTCCCATAGAAACATTAGACACGCCAGTCTAAAAGCAATACACCGACAGCTCATGCTTCACCACGAGACTCTTCATTCTTTCAAAACTTCCCACGTGTCCTGGAACGACAAGAAATTAGAGCTGTCATTAAATTGGAATTTAGAGTGAATTTTAGGAGCGAGGATAATTCGGCTTTTAACGAGCTCCTTGTCCTTATGACTGATAAGGTATACTTAAATAATGTAGTTCGATTTTCCAGAAACGGGATAAGAGAAAAATTATCTTTCTCAAACACAGGAACACTTGCTTTATTTTATATGATTATTTAAGTCACTTGCTATTCAATTTCATATCTTCATAAACACCGTCATAATAATAATAATTTCACATCACTATAAGGTTGTCGGCTATATCTGAAAATATATTTTAAAACAAAAACGATTATTTAAATTACCTGTTTTGGAAGACGCGCGGTTTCCAGCAGATAGCTGGAGTTCTTTTTTTTTTTCTTTCTTTTTTTTTAAATCACTGTAAATGAACGTTTACGTGACTTGTTACAATCAATTGCATGCCTTAGTGGGGATCCATGTGAAAAAGGACTAAATGAACGACAATTCTGTTTTCTGTAGTGAGAAAATGTACAGAAACAGAGACTTGCATCCATATGAATAAGCCTCTTCAATAGGCTTTATTTCCGAGTGGTGCCAGTAAATTCCAAAGGCGCAGAAAATAGCATCCGCGCACAGAGTGTAGACAGTTAATCATTTCTTTCGAGAAACAACCACTGATTCTTCAAGATGATCAATTTTACTTCTGGATGAAGTAAGTTCTTGACAAGATTCCTCAAAAGCGCAGCCGAGAATGGAAGAATTTAATTTAGTTGCATGTCCAGTCCTACGTTTTCCTTCAGTGGGTGCTCACAAATCAATTGTCAATCAACGTTATTTTTGTTCGAATCTGCCTTTACACTTAACTGTACTTTGAATGGCAACTCATATTACATTCCGTGCGATTGCATGTATCAACACTGCTCCCTGACTTGCTCTTTTGCACTGACAAATGTCCAATTTGTTCTTGAGCCATACCCACTTTTCTCCCTATTGGCTGTATGAATGAAAGAGGGTGGAGTTTTGTGTCTTAAACAAAAAAGACTTCCATACGCAGGTGCTTCCAATTGTGTTAAAACTAGGAATGCTCGACTGTTGCGTTTATACTACGTTCATGTAGTTATATTGCTGTAACGTTCATATTGTTTCCGTGGAAAACATGCAACTGAGAATAAATGATACAGTAATGTAAATGTGAAATGACTGGTGAAAAGAGCCTAGATAAGACTAGAGTAACACAGCACAGTTGCTATATTTATAATTGGTCAAATGTTTAAACATGGCAAACACCAATAGTGTTATTTTATTGTTTAATTAAGACTGTATCACTGAGTCATACCATAGCAAGCATACTACACATTATGTCAATCAATTTGACTGAATAACTAGATTTACTGAATGCTAGATCTATGAATTTGATTGATTTCATTGCTATTAATCAACCTTGGCAGATGATAACATTCTTTCATGTGTTCCTATCACAAAATGTGCAGTAAGAAATATAATTCTACAACTATTTAAAGAACAGAAACCACAGGACCAAACAGACTGTCTGCAATCATTGGACATGTGGTGGCTCCATGCTACCATCTACTAATGTTCCCTATATTGTCATTTATTGTAAATAATTGGGAAATTATACATTTGGGATATTTATCAAAGCAACAGTTATTTGTGTAACAGTTATAATATCTTTTTGTGTGAACCTTTCTATCATCTCTTTTCCCAGTGTAACTGACCAATGAATCAATTACCATGTTTTCCACAATGAGGCTGTCAGAATATTGATTCAGAATTTTGAAAGCAGATAACAATTCTCTGTGTAATGAGGAGCAGAAATGATTGAGAATCAATTGTAAAAACATTTTGACTGACGAGCAGTAAGAAGAGCAGGTATAAACTGTAAATTCCTTACAGAAACTCCAAGAAGGTATCAATTCAAGGTGTTCACACACGCACCAGCACCACACACACACACACACACACAAACAAACTGACACACACACACGTGCACACACACACACACACACACACACACACAAGAAATAATAAGCAAAACATATTCAAGCAATAATTTCATAGCATGAGTAGTAAACACATTTGTGCACATGAAACTGGGTGCATTGGGGAATTGACTAGATATTTATTTGTAAATTATTTACTTGGCAGCACTGCATGTAGAGATGACTGTTAAACGTAAGTAGGGAATGATGAGACTCAGGAGGGAGCATTTACTGATTCAGAGACAGAAAGTCATTATGACAGGTAAATATTCACACAAGCTGTAGACTTCTCAATAGTGCCACTGAAGTGATGTCTTTGTGAAGAGTAATCTGGGGAGGAACAAAAGATAATATTTTAATTAGCCTGACACTTGACAGTTTTGTCTGTACTTAGCATGTAAGATCTTCATTTATTTATTTAGTCCTCTATTTATTATGAGCAGTATTAGATAGTATCTAAAATATATGTCTTCTTTTTATTCTTTTCTCAGCAATGTTTAGCAATGTTTCTTTGAACCACAAGAGCTTATAACTGCTAGATGCAGCTGCCTGCACAATACTGCTTCAGACGTATCAAATGCTTGTGATTATACAGCCATTTTAATATGCTAAAGCATGCGACACGTGCAGTCGTAAATTAGCAACAACACTGTACTTTTTAAAAATGTTTATTCTGATTATATAATCACATTATTTCTTAAGCAACAAAGCGAAACAGAATGCAACATCATCATCTGGGTTTCCAGGCTGTTAATTATTATTGGCTGCTGAGAGTTTCAAGCTTTGCTGTGCATGTCACAGAAAATGTTATCTCTGCCTCAGAAAAGCATCACCTAAGCAGAAATTCAGCCAAATTTGTGACATGCCTTTTAGCAACTCTTGACTTATGAGCCCAGCACTAATACGCAACCTTCCCATAGAAAAAAAAAGAAAATCCCCATTTTCTCAAACAAGCCTGTGACGTTTCAGCAATTGTTCAACAATAAAAGTGTTCATCAAAAGAATGCAAAGACATTACATACCATTGTAACCATATTTATTGTATCTGCCTATTTACAGATGTAGTCTGAGGGTTTGGTTGTATGTATCCTTTTACTCAGGCACAGGAATTTAAAATGCCCCAAAGATTTATTACAAAATGTATTGTTTTCTAACCTAAATAAAGCCTAATTTGATGTTTTTTCATTGTAAGTGCTCTAATGCTGTTAGAATTGTAATGGGAAGGGTCAGGCAACTGTCCCTCAGAGCTCCAGAATTCAGCTTCTTTTCAAGGTCTTTCTGAATGATTATTTAATGGTTAACTTGTGCACAAGGCCCCTTGGATTAACTGAGCATAGCCACTAATTCAATTACTGTACAAATGCAATTAATGGTTCAGAACGAACAAAAACTACAAGCATATGTTGCACTCAATCTACTACACCTACAACTAGGAAAACAGAGAGTGCCAATAATAGCCATTTTTCCAGCATGTTAATGAACAGAAAAAGGGCCAGATGAGTTTTAGAGGATATTTTGAGGCAGCAATGGAGCAATGCTTTAGAGGTTTATGAGGAACCTGCACTGATGTATAAAATGCAATGGAAAAGGACACAAACCGTGTGTGTTTGTGTGTGTGTGCACTAACCCCCAACTCATTTGGATATTTTGGATATTGGATATGGATATGTTTTATTTACAAGTTATATTAATGCTAGCCTAATGACATTCTGTGTGTATGGGCTTCTTGCACTTCCACTTCCAAATACAATGGTGAGACATTTAGCAGAAAAGATGAATAGCAATATACCCACCCAACTATGTACAGTCCCCCCTAAAAATGAATAACATACATTGACATAGATGTACAGTCACACCTTCTCCACATTTTATTACGTTATAGACATATTCTACAGTAGATTGAGTTCATTTTTTGCCTCAAAATTCTACACAAAATAGCCCATAATGACGAAGTGAAAACAGGTTTTTAGACATTTGTGCTAATTTATTAAAAATCTAAATGTAAAATATCATATGTACACAAGTGTGCACACCCTTTGATATGACACCCAAAAGTGAGCTGAGGTGCATTTTGTTTTCACTAGCCTCTTTCACACATGCAATACGGAACATTACCGGAAAAGTTGATCCAGCAATATTCCGGAATGTTCCATATTAACCCCTTTCACACATGCAGCCTTATCCGTAAATTTTCCGGAACATTGCCAGATAGGGGTCATGTGTGAATAAGAGCCGAAGTCGAAATTCCGGAATATCCGCGCCGGCAATTTGCCGGCAAAAGACCTAGTGAGGTTTCCGTAATTGGTAGCGTTCATACAACCAACGCTCTACCCTATGTTGCTAGGATACGTTTGTTTACTTACTACTGAAAAAATGGCAGGTGATGAAGTGACAGAGTGTGCAGTTGTACTACAGTTACTCTTGTTTCATTCGAGACGAATGTGGGTACGGGAGTGACCCCCAGTCAAAGTCTTCTGGTCTAGTGTCATGAATAATTTTGACGACGGGCAGTGGGTTTGTGATGGGTTCACTCACGTCGCCGTGTTTAGGTCAGAATGTTGTGCGTGATTGATCCGGTAATCTTCTGGCTTTGTTCACACATCACATCGATACGGAACTTTTACAGAAATCTCACTAGGTCTTTTGCCGGCAAATTGCCGGCGCGGATATTCCGGAATTTCGACTTCGGCTCCTATTCACACATGACCCCTATCTGGCAATGTTCCGGAAAATTTACGGATAAGGCTGCATGTGTGAAAGGGGTTACTGATACTGCTTGAGATGTTTCTACAACTTAATTGGAGTCCACCTGTGATAAATTCAATTGATTGGACATGATTGGGGATTGCCAACACCTGCCTATATAAGGTCCCACAGTTGACAGTGCATGTCAGAGCAAACTCCAAGCCATGGGGTCAAAGGAATTATCTGCAGACCTCAGAAACAGGATTGTGTCAAGGCATAGATCTGGAGAAGGGTACGGAAAAATCTCTGCAGCTTTACAGGTCCCAAAGAGCACAGTGGCCACCATCATTCGTAAATGGAAGAAGTTTGGAACCACCAAGAATCTTCCTAGACCTGGCCGCCCGGCCAAACTGAGCAATCGGGGAAGACGGGCCTTAGCCAGGGAGGTGAGCAGGAACCTGAGGGTCACTCTGACAGAGCTCCAGCATATCCTTGTGGAGATGGGAGAACCTTTCAGAAGATCAACCATCCAGGTAGCACTCCACCAATCAGGCCTTTATGGTAGAGTGGCCAGACAGAAGCCCCTCCTTAGTAAAAGGCACATCACAGCCCGCTTGGAGTTTGCCAAAAGGCACCTAGAGGACTCTCAAACCATGAGAATCAAGATTCTCTGGTCTTATGAAACCAAAATTGAACTTTGTGGCCTGAATACCAAGCGTCACGTCTGGAGGAAACCAGGCACCGCTCATCACCTGGCTAATACCATCCCTACAGTGAAGCATGGCAGCATCATGATTTGGGGATGTTTTTCAGCAGCGGGAACGGGGCGACTAGTCCTGATAGAGGGAAAGATGAATGCAGCTAAGCACACCGAGATCCTTGAAGAAAACCTGCTCCAGAGCGCTCTGGACCTCAGACTGGGGCGAAGGTTTACCTTCCAACATGACAACGACCCGAAGCACACAGCCAAGAGAACAAAGGAGTGGCTTCGGAGAAAGTCTGTGCATGTCCTTGAGTGGCCCAGCCAGAGCCCAGACCTGAATCCAATTGAACATCTGTGGAAAGAGCTGAAAATGGCTGTGTACCGACGCTCCCAATCCAACCTGACGGAGCTTGCAAGGATATGCCAAGAGGAATGGGCAAAAATGTCCAGAAACAAGTGTGCCAAGCTCGTAGCTTCTTTCCCAAGACGTCTTGAAGCTGTAATCGCTGCCAAAGGTGCAGCAACCAAGTATTAGGCTAAGGGGGTGTGTACAGATATGTAACCCCTAAATAACCTATTTTTGTCAGTAAAATAAAATTGCATATTTTCTAAAAACCTGTTTTCACTTTGTCATTATTGGCTATTGTGTGTAGATGTTTGAGGCAAAAAATGAACTCAATCTATTGTAGTATAAGTTTGTAACGTAATAAAACGTGGAGAAGGTGAAAGGGGTGTGCAGACTTTCCGGCTTGACTGTAGGTCACTGGAGCAACCAATGAATTCTCCTCCATATGAGAATGTTCTCCAAGTCCATATTTATCATGCCATTACAGAGATTATTGGTTTCTAATTGGTGAACCCAAGGAGAACATAAAAGTGTTTTTTTCTTTAACAGCACAGTGGATTGACATTAATTTGTATATATCAAACGTCTTATTCTTCAGCTTATGAACTGGGTCTCACTGCCTGGAAAATGTTCTCTTATAACCGGCATGCAGAAACTTAATTGTTTAAAAAAAACATTTTCAATGAAAATGTAACAGAAGACAGCATTCCTCATTGGTGGAGGAGGTGGAACGGGAGGTTTGCAGCATTAATGTGTGGCTGAAAAATCTGGAGGAGTTACGTGATACTATTGAGTCAACATGGACCAAAGGAGTTTTCACAGCACCTTGTTCAATCCATTTTCTCAATTTTACATTATATGAGGCTGAAAGATTCAGGCAGCTTCAAAGATTACATCTAAATTCTTAAGTTCAGCTGGGTTTGTGGAGTTCCTAGTTTATTAAGCATTCTCTGAGCCTTATGTCCAATGATCTAGATGCAAGGAGCTTATTCTTATCTGATTCCTTTTAAGATAAAAGCTAAAATTTCAAATTGGATGTCTATTCTGAGACATCTAAAATGTAATATCTCAGACATTTTTCTAGAAGCTGATGGAGCTTTCATCATCAGGCACCAAAGAAATGTGCAGTTGTGTGTCATCAGCAGAGCTGGGTAAAATTAACACAATTTTTACTAATGATTTTCCCAATGTGAATTATATATAAGAATAAGAGCAATAGTCCTGTAGTAATACTGTAGATCCCTGTGGAATCCCACAATTAATATCAGCTTTTTTTCAGAAAAAGAACAAAAATTATATCTTATAAATATGGTAAATCTGTGTGTTTGTGGCAGCTAATTTGAGTCTTTCTGGGCATTTTAGCCATGTATTCTCTGGTGTTTCCTTCCTGGGTAAGATTTGTGCAAAGTAAGAGAGAGCATTTTACAGCCAACAAAAAAAACACCAAGGTGGCAGCACACATTTTCCTCAGATGGACTACTTAGATGGCGATCTGTTGGAGTATTAAATGGGATTCCAGGAACCGTAGCTAGGGGGTTAGATTATTGTTACACAGAAATATAGCAAAGTAAATAAATGTAGTCCTTCCCATTTTCTTTTTGATATAAAATTAAACACTAGCGATACAAAAGTAAACAATATAAATATATGCAGTGGTTCAGATCAAACCTTCCATTTAGATCATATCAGTGGTTAAACATTGTGGATAGTTACTTGTTTGTTTACCTCACGTTTCGTCACTTCCAAACAGGGAGACATACAGGCCTTTTTACATGACAGCAGATTTTTTAAAAAGTCCTAAATTTACATTGTATTTTTAAATCATGATGTTGACATTAAATTACCACAGTTGTTTCCTAAATAATTTTACAATATGGTGTTTAAACCCCTTTGCGCAGATGCCTAGTGGCCATGGCACCGGCGGCAAGATTTTGCTCAACTGAGACGTTTGTTGCTCTGGAGCCAAACTATGAGTTGGAACAAGAAACTCCATGTTGTATCTGTATTAGTATACGAATCGTGACAACTCTGCTGAATACTGAGTTTCTACGTGTCACTATTCTCCCGTAGCAAGTCAGATTAACAAACAACCCCCACCCAGTCTTGCCTGCAACTATACCTACGTATGCGTGACATAGTGGACAATAGCGTCTATGTGTGAGATCAGAAATATATTTCTTCATCATCTAAAATGAGTATTCCGTCATAGCAACAAGATAAACCCAACAATAGCCCGATCGTATGCCAAAAAAGCAGTGAAAAGCCCTGGTAACTCAAATGCAAAATAAACGTGAAATTCTTGTGTAATTATATCACATGATTCGACTATCAATATCTGCTACTAAATATGAAATACATATACAATCCTACCATTAGTTTTACACATAGAGTTGTTCCTTTCAAAATTCAGTGGTCATTTATTCTCTTGGACAATTTCTTTGAGAAATACACAACAGGTTAGAATGTTATTACACAACATGGAGCGTCTGCGTCTACTATACTTGCAGCTCTGAAGTATTTAATGTCATTCCGGCTTTATTCACAACTGTTTTATCCGATGGATGATGGTATATCCTTCTCAACGGTGTGTGAAATTTGTTATTGGGTGCTTTGAACAGTAAATTACAGCCCAGCGAAACATAATTTAAAATTTTATCAATGTATGACGCAAACAGCTACAGAAAACGCATTCGCTGACGCATTCTTCCTCGATTTGAAAGTAGTACTGGTTGTAAATATGCATTTCTTCTCGCTGGCTACATATGTACGTTAGTTTTTCCACTCGATCACCGTCTTGTCCAGTAGGCCAAGTTAGATATGATTAACTTCGCATTTTGAGTGCATTTGACACACTGTAGTGCAACGCTCATTGATGTTTTATGTTTTTTTCCCATTTTTGTAGCCAATTGTACCCTAACTAATTCAATTTCCCGTGTAGCAACCACTTTGAGAATTCGCCGCTAGACCCCGTCAGCTGGTAGTAGGAAAGAGGTCACCACGCCCTCTTCAGGCCGTGACTCCTCAAGCTCCTGACCGTGATTCCAGCTCGCCCGAGGTCATTTATATGCGACGATTTTCACCCACGAGCCAATTGCCGCTCCCTCAGGGCACCGGCCATGCTCGGATCTGGCAGGACCGGGGATCCAACCCCCGATCCTCGGGGTGCACACAAAGTCTGCGCCTTAGATCGCTGCACCAACCGCAGCGCTAGTCATATTTTATGTTTGATGTACCGATTTTTATTGAGGCTAGAACATTTGGCAGCATTTTCCTGTTGGAGGAATATTTTTTAATTGTAATGTTATCGTACATAATATAGGCTATAGGTTTAACTTCCTGTGCTATACTTGTCACTTAGGGCATGGAAAATACCTATTCCAATTTACTGTGCACTGATATATAGATGAATGTAAAATTTTCCTTGGAGTCATTATGAATGGGAACATAGAGTACAGGGGAAACTGATGTTTTATTGATTATTTTATTTATTTATTGGTCTCAGCACTGAGTGGCCCACGTATCACTAGCATCATGTTAACATTAATCGGATATGTTTGCACCTAGTTGGACATGGTTCAAGTCTTGAAACAGATCTATAACCTGTGTCTAGAACCTGTTCATTTTTAGTGATCTCAGTCAACATTAAATGTGTTTCTCCAGCAAGATTACTTTATGGTGTAGGTCCTGATTATTCCTACTTTCTTCTCTCAAATCCCACAATAAAGTCACAAATGTTCACAACTAAAAACATCCCATAGCGTCTTCACAGCATTACCTTTTCCCCCTTCTATATCCACATTAGTGATTGACTGTTTTACTGATTCCGTAACTACTAAACAAGCAGATGGAGTACAGTGACGAGACCTCCCAACCCATCCTAAAAGACCGGGGCAGCAGGAGGGTGAAGATCCTCCTGATGCACCAGACAGGCAATCTGATCTCAAAGCAAGCATGCAGTGAACTTGCAGATTCCAAAAGACCTTGTGAACTGCAGAGGGTGGCTGTGCTTAGGGGAACAACCTCAGAGGAAGTGGAAATACAGTAGGATGAATTTCTCAGATAAGCAAGTCAGGTTTCCCATGATTGATTCATTAATGTTATGGCTTTGCTCTCACTCTCAAAAAACTACAACCATGTAGTTAAATAATAAACAAATAATTAAAGAAACAAATAATTAAAGAAACAAATAAATAAAAACTGAACAAATATATAACTACATTCTTTATTTAATACTCATTTTAACTTATTCTCACTTTTGTCTGATAGTATGTTGAGTGGGCAGTTTGAGGCCTTGCAGTCTTTTGCAGAAAGTATTATCAGTCATCTAATGCCATCTTTCTCTAACTTTGAAGCCCTGTTGCAGTTCCAGTAATTGGGATGCCAAGTATTGCTTCAGTTCTTGTGGGATTCAGTCTGTGTCTGTGAAGATGACATCTTCAAAGGAAGGGCCAACTCTGTTTGCAGATCTCAATGAGGCTATTGTGAGAACATTCAGAGTTCACCCAAACTGCTTAGTGGAAGGTCACCTGAAGGCAACAGACCACAGTCATCAACACTGGCTTTCTTCAAGCACCTTATGGGAGCATTTTGAGCAGGTAATGGTTTTTTACTGGAAGCAATTTGATCCTGTTTCAATGAATAAAAAAACAATGAATACAAGGCATGAGCAAAGACAGATATATTCAGATTAGGATGGGAGCCATACATAGCAAATCCAGAAAGGTTGCAGGACAGAGAGAGTTAGAGACAAGTGATGGGTGGAGAGGTACACAATAGTGGGTTAATTGGGAGGCCACAGGCTAGACGGAATGGGAAGAAAGAATATAGTTTCCTGAGAGGTAGAAGATCTTGGGAGTGGGGCTTATTCAGTTGCTTGAGGTACATTTCGTACTGCACAACAATTATAGAATTTTTATATTTTATAAAGGGCAAGAGAGCTTGCAAATATGCAGTAAATTAAATATTATATTGTACTAGTGCTGTGCCTGCGTTGAGCAATAGTTGTTCTTGTTCTTCTTGGGTTTAATGGTGGTCGGGCAGTTTCGGATGCGGCTTTCATGAGAGATAGTACAATCTCAAGTAGTTCCGCTGTGCGCTGTGACATTAGTTCCGGATTCCACATTCATAATAGTGGACGGCAAATGGCGTAAAGGATACAAAGCCACTTGTAGATGACTGCCGATTTTTTGACACTGCACATCCTAAAGTCCTGAGCAATACACCTAGCGAATTTCAACTTCATACAGTGCCCAGTTGTCAAGCAAATCGAAATACAGACACAGACAACAGATACACAGACACGATTCCTGCCTTTATAGTTAGATGTATGAATATATGGGTGTACTAATGTGGCATTAAATGGCATTTACTTACGTAATTGAGCAAATTTTCATTTTCAGTCGCACTTCTCTGGCTTTTCCATAGTCATATGATTTTCTTTACTAGCTTTAAGCAGCTGGAGATTTGGGTTTTATTTTTATATTTTAAAGTAGAGTTGGGATAAGGATATGTCATTGAGAGAGAAGTGATACAGCTGTGGTTCTATCCCAAAGTATAACAAATGGGGCCCTATCTTGGTGACAATACAGGTGCAAATGTGCCTGCGCGCAAGTCTAATTGCTAGTAAATTGAATATTGTTCACCTACACAAGGTTTGGTAATTTCCTGGTCTGCTGTTATTAATCCATAACAACACCAATTCTTTAGGACGAACAAAAGCCACGTTTATTCATGGAAAAAATAGGCTAAAACATTATAGTTTTGCAGGTAAGCATACTATTACTGACATTTTTGTTTTGGCTAAACGTGACATATTGCATAGGCTACATACGGCAAAATTAATATATTTTTTTAAATAAATGAAAAGGAACAGCAAGATTGGATGTAGGCTACCTGCCTGCGGAAAACATTTTACAATTCGACCACTATTAGCTAACGCAAAATATATCACACTAGTAGCAATACAGTGCTTTGAGTGTTTATCAACCCTGTATATAACTAACGTAGGCTATATAACTATATACTTACCTCGTTAACATTACGGCTCGTCATCTGCACCACGGCGTGAATAACAGCGTTGCTGCACTTGCCGCCGCTAGCTGAAGTCTAGCAGCTCTGTGATTGGCTAAATGCAAGTTCGACAGTTCCGAAAGCTTCTACTTTTCCTGGGAAGCCCGGATGCTTCACCTTTAGCCTAGTTAACATAAAATCTGAATTTTTAAAACCTGAATTTCAGAAATTTGAATCCGAGAGATTTGTATTTATGGATCTGAATTTTGAAAATCTGAATTTCAATCTACGTTTAAATGCAAATTTATGAAATACACCACAAAAAAATTCAAGTTTATGAAATGTCACACGTATATATAATTTAAATATACTAAATTCAAATTCAAATACTTTTGTCAGTTATTGAGCTCCATAGTAACAGCTGTTGACATGGGTTGTTTGAGAAAAAAAAACACAAAACCCGGGTCATTTGTGACCCACATATGCATCGAAGGGTTAAGCCAGTGATAAAACAAATGATGTCAAGATATTGAAGTTTGGCCATTGCACAGGATTACCAGTCTAATTGCCCGCTTACAGTCTGTAGGCGTATTTCAAAAGCCCAGTGTGGCTCTTTGCCAATAACCCTCCCAAAACAATACTTGTATGACATCCTGACAACATGTCCTGCCACTGATGAACTACACATTCTTTATTTTATTCATTACTTTACTTAGATCCATTTCTTTTAAGTCAATGGAGCAGTTTCTGTTTTCTGGCGTTGCCTCTTGGGGCCACGAGAGGGCGCTCCCGGCTTTAGTTGTCGTTCTCGGGACTAATTAATTATTTCCTTCAGGTGAGCTCTGCACTACTCAAGCTCCGTTCGCTCGTTGGTCGGGGCTTTTGTGTCATTCTTGCCACGCTAAACCAGGTAACGCGGTATAGGAATTTCAGGCGACCACTTGTACTTTTGAGCTTCAAAAGAACACGCGGAACTTGCCTGTAAAGTATTTAGTTCTTAGGTTTCTGTTCTCTTTACTCCTTATTTCCTACCTTGGTTTTCTTTTTCCTGTCTCGCTTCTAGCCCTTTGACACGTAGGCTACGGTCACATCAGTGTTACAGCGCTAGAGTGGTCCCTGAAGCGTACGGTAACACCGGTGTGATTAGAACGTCTATTTACGAATGACGCAACAATAAGCCTGTGGGTTAACCCTCGTTCTTTCTAGGACTAAACACACTATGTTCCACAAAAACATTGTACCAAATAAACATCTTTACAACATTTACATTTATTTGTTTATGCAGACATTCACACTTTCTCAGAAGTAATGTAAGCTGCAAATACCCCCTAGCCTATAAAGTTCATTTAGCTACAGTTTGCTAACATTAGTGCTAACCAAGCTGTCAAAATGAGCTGACTACGGGCTGACAGAAAATATATTATAAACAATCTTATAGCGATTACAATTCACAATGTTTTACATCACGGGTAATCTCATCCGTGATCAAAATAATTGCCAAAATACTCGAAAAACGCATTTTCGAAAATAATCCGGCAGTTTTTTTTTTTGTTTTGCGGTGCTTCCATCTTGTTCTTCCGCATTCAAAATGCTCCACTTGCTCCCAACTTTAACCCTATCAATTCTCAACCAAATTAACCTGGAAGACTGCCCATAATAAGTGGGTTATCTTGTCATGTTATCATCTTTGGTTGGACCAGAGATGACGTTGTATGGCTGCACCCGTGTTATTAGCTTTATCAGAGATAAATGGCATCTCATAGCATATTGTGAGCAGTAACGTACAAAAAGGTACTTAAGGTACTTCAAAAAGGTACTTAACCAACATCATGGGTGTCCATTGCAATGTTTGCTAGAATCGGAATACACCATTTGTAAGAAGTATTTGAAAACATGCGAGAAATTTTCACCACACGAACAATTAGCTGACAGATATTTTTATTGATACAAATGAAAGACAGTGCAGTTAGCTCAGATGATGACTGTCCCTTGGCGCCTCACACATAGCTACTGAGCGTCATCTAGTGTTGTTTATACATATATATATATATATATATATATATATATATAGTGTAGGCTATGTATATGTATGTGTGTGTGTTTATATTAGCTAACTCTCAACCGTGTGAAGGCTAGCGCTGTGATATAGTCGAATTCTAGAACAGCTGGTGCGCACCAAGGGGCCAAGACTGGGCTTTCGTTTTGAAGCTCACTTCCTGGTTGGGCTGGGAGCGGCAATAGAGCTCCGTAGTCCTGCCCACTTTGGTGACAAACTTCTGGTGTCACTTTTCGGAAAAAATATAATGGGAGTCAATGGACTGAAAAAGTTTTTTTTCTATATTCAGGCAGCTAGACGTTCAAAACACCCAAGAGAGGGGTTGTCATATTTTCAAATAATTTATAAAATTGGTAATTTGAAATTATGTCCAACAAATAAACAACAAGAGCGTTTTCAAAAAAACAACCAAAACTACTACTACATCCGGTCTACTCACTTGCTCACACTGCTGAAGTGATAACCATAAAGCTGACACTTTCGACATGGCCAGACTGATAGTGATTCTCGCCCTTGGTGATACTGTTAGTTTCACTCCCATAATAAGACAAAGTGATAGCCATTTTCGCTAGCAGATTGACCGGTAGCTACTTCTTTGCCCGGTAGCTTCCATAATAAGTTAGAAGAGCAGACCGAGTGTTAGCCATTTTCGCTAGCGGAGCGGCCGCCCGGTAGCGACTTCGTTAGCTATGTACGAGATTCTGGGTAGTGTAGTTATGTTTCTCAAACTCCGTTAACTATACGATTAAAATTTGATTTAAACGCAGTGATGAGTATGTAATGGACTATGTATCACATATATGTAAAAAATTTGGTCCATACAATGTCATATATCATCATAAGGGTGAGGGGTTGTTCCCGAAGTGGTGAAAAGTAATGGCTTCCGGCAGTCTTCCGGGACCAGCCAGGGATAGGAGGGGGTGGGACTACGGAGCTCTATTGTGCCGTTGCTCATTAGCGCCACTGCGATTGGCTCCAGTATAGGTCTTTCACCAATGGCAGCAATGTGGTCAAAATACTCAGTCAATACATTTTTCCCACAAAAAAATGTAATTGCAATAGGTGCCTTTCCTTCATCTAATGCCTCTGCATGTGCTGATTTTTTTTAAATATTGTGTCGTTTGGACAGCGTATTCACATTTGTTCAGGACCAATCAGAGGGACAGGTTGAGTCCTCTTCAGCTCCACGGAGCAGGCGCAGTTTGTACAAACGGGCGGCGAAAAAGACATCCGCGCTTCAATTCAGTTTTTACGAGGCCATGGAAAGGCAATGGGTGACGTCACAGTGGCTTTGTCCAGATTTTTATACAGTCTATGGTGCGCACAGATTTAAAAAAACTCACGCTTTGGGGCCGTTGGAAATATTTTGGAACTTACGTGCGAAAGGGCTAGACAGTAACCTCGGTTTTGCCTCGTTTCCGATTGCCTTTTATTTTTAGCTCTTTGACAGTTATTGAGCTAGAGGCAGTTCTGTTCTTTTCTTTTCTATGCTTGAGTCTACGAGCTTTGCCCTGTTATTTGGGGTTGTTTTTGGTTTGGCTTATGTCGGGATTCTTTTCCCTTATTTATTACTCTGCTCGAAACCTACGAGTTCTCGTCCACTTATCGGGTTGTTATATTTTGGCTGTACACCGGGAGTTATATTCCCTTTCTGTTTATTTCTCTCTGCTCCGTTCACGAACTCCCTTTACCTTCTTTAGTGGTTGTTTCTCACGCTTTGTGGGACAACTTTAAGATCCCCTGTCAGTCGCGTCTGGTTCTCCAAACCCAACCCCTTACACTTCTGTTGTTGATGTGGGAATCCCATGACACCTGACATCACACAAACTTCTTCCATGTAATTTTCTAATGTGAATGTATAGTAGATGGTTTCTCTGATAATAGCTGCTTTAAAAATGATGACAATAATACACATGGTACGAATGAGGCATTTTAGAAATGTTCTTGGCCCCAGTTTTTTATTTTTAATCCCAGTTCGGACTGCATTTGTATTTGCAACTCCCTCTGTAAATTCAGTGGAATGCAGACAAGCACACATTCACCTCTCAACCATGTATTACTGTCAGCCTTCACTTCTTTACACTCCATGGTCCACCAGTTGGGCTTGGGCTGTCATTGCATCATATTTACATGAAGCTTGTGCAGGCAGCCTGCAGATGTCCTTTTGAACAGAGGGGGTTGTTGGCATATGATGAGATGCAGACTTCCCACTGACTAAACCATGCCTCCCCGGGCAGAGTTATGGCAAATTATGTGGCACCCTCTGGAGTGCCAGCCTGAGCCAGTACTGGCACAGCCTGGATACAGTACCAGACTGTGGGACCCATCCACATACAGGAACATTGTCAAACAGTATCTTGGCCTAAAAAAGTTTTTCAGTCTCTCATTCTGTAAAAAAAATAAATAATGAAATTAAAAATATACTTCTGCTGGTAATTTCACAGTAGATGTTATCCTTTCTGAAATGTCAGTATTATTTTTAGTTTAGTAGTTAACAGCCTGATTTTACTTCAAACAAGAAGAAACTTTAATCTGTTGAAGCTTTGACAGAGCACACAGTGTGACCACAGTGCGTCTGGTCATTTAAAAAAAATTGCACTGGCTTTTCTCTTTGCAGTAATAGCTTTTTCCCCATCTGTACATGGTGCAAACACCCTGCAGCTGTTTTATATCAGCTTGTAGGATAACTACAGTATGTTCATTACAGTTCTGGTTGAATGAATGAATGAATGAATGAACAGTGCCCTCCTGTTGAGACATACACTGCCCGGCCAAGAAAAAAGTCGCACACTGTAATATTTTGTTGGACCGCCTTTAGCTTTGATTATGGCGTGCATTCGTCGTGGCATTGTTTCGACAACCTTATGCAACGTCACAACATTTATTTCCGTCCAGACTTGCATTAATTTTTGGCCGAGATCTTGTATTGACGACGGGAGAGTCGAACCACTCCGTGAAGTCTTCTCCAGCACATCCCAAAGACTTTCAATGGGGTTAAGGTCAGGACTCTGGTGGCCAATTCATGTGTGAAAATGATTCCTCATGCTCCCTGAACCACTCTTTCACAATTTGAGCCCGATGAATCTTGGCATTGTCGTCCTGGAATATGCCCATTGATGGGATAACCTGGTCATTCAGTACATTCAGGTACTCAGCTGACTTCATTTTATTGCTGCATAACGTTGCTGAGCCTAGACCTGACCAATTGAAGCAACCCCAGATCATAACACTGCCTCCAGAGGCTTGTACAGTGGGCACTATGCATGACTGGTGCAACTGCGACTTTTTTTTTGGCCGGGCAGTGTATTTAGCTGGAATTACATTCACTTGCTTGGCATGATTGTACTTTGTACTGTCAAACAAATCTCCAGAATAAAAACTGAAATATTAAGTATGACTAATCATTGGAGTTATTGCATAGTTATTATGGAGCTATTGTATACTTGATTAGGATACTTCATGAACACTACAAATATTACTCTGACAATTTCTAGAATATCTCTTTTCTTTTAAAAACAGCTACATAATAACTGTGGAACTGAATGTGAAAAAGAGGTGGGTTAGGTCAAATATCCTTACTGAAACAGGGAAAGTTCCTCATCAGCAAAACTACTGAACTGTTTATCTTTCTGCCATCTTGACAGGTTTAAAGCTGGCTTCCACCTAGGGATGGGACGGTTACCGATTTTACTATACATCTCAGTAAAATACACTGATGGTAATGACACTGCTGCAAATTTTTAGTACTGCTAATACTGTGACACCCTGAAAAAAAGTCTAAATATAATCCAACATGAACGAAAGTAGTCGTAGTCGTAGTAGTAGGAGTAGTAGTAGAATTTATTAGTGCTTTTTTTATTGTATTTATTTTATTTATTTATTTATTTCTCCTGATTATCCTTATTTTTTCTTTTTGTCTACCTTAGACTTCTGCTTTTGAGACAAGCGGTAAATTTAGATATAAGGAAAGGTTATGAATTATGGAATACAGTAGGTAGAAATAGGATTAAATGTACTTTTGATTTAAACATGTATTGTAAATATGTTAACTTAATTACTCTCATATTGACTGAATGTTATTATGATCACTGGGTGTTATAGTTATTATAGTATCACTGGGTGACACACCTACTCACATTATCTATGTATGTTAAAAAAAATGTTTGTTATCACCACATAGGCTGTATAACATGAGTAAGATGTATGAAATGATATGACAATAATAAAAAAAAAGTAAAAATAAAAAAAATAATTTATTAGTGCTTCGCAGTCACAGACTGAAATCACACTAATTTACATACATCATTACATCATATACATAGACTATTTCACAAATAAAATATTCAACAAATATAATAAAAACAAATAATAAGCTCATCAACAATATACAAAAAAAAGTACAACACTCAGGATACAACTTATATGAATTGCAGAAAGGTATGAGCAGTAAGCTAAGGGGTGTGTTTATTGATGAGTCTTGCAAGATAACTGGCGCGGTTCTGGTAGCGGCCTGTTCTAGTTTGTGGTGTATTAAGTTTGTGACCATTACGGGTAGTACAGCCAGATATTTGCTCTTGAGTCGACTTTGCAGGAGTCTGAAAACTGGGACTCCTGCTAAGAGCAAGCAAATCTCAAGCAGATCTGTTCCTGCCTCATGATGCGCTTAAGGAGATATAGCTTCCTACTGGCATGCGCTGTCATGGTGTTAACCTGGTCACTCCACCTGAGATCATGCTGGAGTCCCAGTACTTTGATTTTAGGCAACACTGAAAGGGGGGTGTTATTAACTCCTTTGCGTAGATTTTGCTCAACTGAGACATTCGTTGCTACTGCAGTCAAACTATTAGTGGAAATCACAAACCCTGTGTTTTAACTTTATTGGTAGACGATTCGTGACGATTTCTGCTGAATACGGAGTTTCTAAGTGTCATTATTTCCCCGTAGCAAGTCCATTTAACAAGCAACCCCCCACCTAGTCTATACCTACCCATACGTGACATAGTAGACAATAGCATCTATGTTTGAGTTCATAAATATATTTATTCATTATATAAAATTAGAATAACGTCATAGCAATGAGATAAACCCAACAATAGCCTGATCGTATGCTAGAAAAGCCGTGAAAAGCCCTGCTCACTCAAATGCAAAATAAACTGTGAAAATACTGTCTCATTCTACCATGTATTCTACTAGCAATATATGCTACTAAATATAAGTAGTAGCATATATTGTATTACGCAAGCTCTACAGAATACGCATTACGGAGGGGAGTTTCCCTTTTCCGATATGTAGCCTAAGTAGGCTATATTTGCGTCTAAAATACCATCGGTCTCGCTGGCTACATATGTACGTTCGTGTTTCCACTCGAGCACTGTCTTTCCAATATGTTTGCTAGCCCTATTGTTATTTTCGCATTTTGAGTGCATTTCACATAATGTAGTGCAATCGTTAAATGTATTTTTGATGTAGGCTACAGATGTTAATTGAAGATAGAACATTTGGCAGCAATTTGCAGACGGTGGAATTCTATTTTATGTTCATGTTATCTTACATAATATAGGCTATGGCGTATAGCCTATACTTGTCTCTTAGGGCACGACAAATGCTCATTCCAATTTACTGTGCACTGATATGTGGTAGATTAAGGTAAAAAATTCCCTTGGAGTCATTATGAATAGGAAAATAAAAATAAAAAAAATACAGAAAAATGCAATCCCAGGACAAAAGTATACATACTGTAGAGTACAGGGACAAGTGATGTTTTATTGAGGTACAAGAGTGAATGATTAGGCAACATATTTAGGTGTATGTAACACTGTGATATCAATGTTTTTTATCTTAAGCCATCAGAAGGAGCAAATGTATAGGCCTATGCTTTATAATACTGTAAGACTGAAAATTATTGATCCTTTGGGTTGTCAGTCATAAACCCTGGGTTACTGAGCTGGTAGCGACTTCCTTGAGGGTGCAATAAAACAATTCACCAGGTGGCCTAAGAATCTACTGTTCTCCCCACCACTTTGTATCTTTGCCTCTTCACATGGGACTTCCAACTCCACTGCCCTACAGCCACAAAGTTGTAAACGACAGCTGGAATGACATTAGAGGTCCTAATGACACGGGCAACCGAGGCCTGTTCTCAGGCCGTAAAAGGCCGTAAAATCGTCACAAAAATATTCTGGATTGAAACAATGCTGTATGTATAGGGCATCTTATGTATGTACATGTGAATAACTGGATAATATGATAAATGTGGTGGATTGGGATTAATACCAATTGAAATGTGGGGTATGTAAAAGTATAAGAGGGGGGAAAAATACATGGGAAGGAATAAAGACTGTTTTTGGAAGGGGGATTGTAGGTTATCAGGGATGCGCTTGTCCACATAAGTATCTGGATCACAGAGTGGCCATCACCTGGACCTCACCTGGTATCTAGATAAATGACAGGTAAAATCATAAGATCACGCGCCGTCGTACAAAGTATCTTATTGCTATCACTAGATCGGGGGGGAGTAGATTGCAGTTTCTCTTCCTGGAGGAGAAGGGGGGTCTCTTGGTGGTTAGACAGCCCTCTTCCTGGCCAGACCTTATTTGGACAAACAAAGGGAATTGTGGAATGTGGAAAGCCTGCCCAGGATTGCATTTAAGGGAAGTCGAAAGGGACATTCAGGGTGTATCTGCTTAACAGATCTCCTGGTGCTGTAGTGGCACCATAGTTCTTTCACTATGGGTGTATCTGCTTAACAGATCTCCTGGTGCTGTACTGGCACTATAGTACCCGTATAGGAGTATCTGCCTAACAGTTCTCCTGTTACCATAGTCACACTGTACGGAATCATTTGGTTATACTTTTTTTGGTGAACCTGTTCATGTTTCTTTGTCTTAGCAGCATGTTATCCTGTGTTTAGCTATAGGTATTGAATGTGTTCATATTTGCTCTCACAGTCTTAACCAGTGATTATTGTCATTAATAAATTCTTCTTATTTTTAACTTGCGTGGTCTCCATGACTCTAATCCATTTTATACCCTTTTCAGCCTAAATTACGACTGAATACTCAGGGGGACAATTCTGGCCAAGAACCAACTGATCAGTGGCCTGGTACAGCAAAAGTATTTAGTGGAGTTCCCAAGTTGGGAAAGGCAGCCAAGTTCTGCCAGTAAAACAGGATTAGTGGTGCATGGTTCTGGTGATTTGATGTGAAGAGAACCCATGGACGTTCTACGTTGGTTCTTGTCAAATTCGCCTTAAGGAGCCCTCTGAATACACGCTGACCTGGGCTCACAACTATCTATGTAAAATATAATGCATGCATTGTGTTGGCTAGACCCCCAACCTCTGTGTTCTCCAACGAACTGAGATTCAGCAATAGTGCTAATCCCGGGAGCATATATTGAGTAATGGTGGTACCCAAGGAAGAGTCGTGTGTAACCACTCCGAGCTCCACGCATGATTAAAACCAAATTCTAAATTCTAATTGGAGTCAGATAAACGGTGCTATTACTTTTCCCACAGCAACAGTGGAAAACATCACGCTTAAACCTTCGCTCCGAGCTATTCCCTCATTGGTCTAGCTGCGCGAGACTTACAATTTGGTGACCTCGACGTGATCCCTCTGGCAGGGGGGTGTCTGCTATTTCTTGACCCGGTAATTTCTCCTTCACCCTTGTCTATTAAAAAATTTCCTTACAGTTTTTCAAATTTCCGTAGGCGGCAGGATACCCCTAACAGGGAGTTTCTGGTCGGCTTAACTCCTGGTTCTTGATCCTTGGTGTGGTGAGTAACACAATTCTTTTATGTATTAGCATATACTAGGGAGAGTTTTTGTTGTTTCACCACATATAGACACTGTTTAAGGGATCGACATATCCCGGACAGGCCCTGGGACCATAGAAACCGGGCGTATTCCAGATTACTGCCCTTCAGGGTATTAATGAACAATGGAAGGCAGGGAAAGATGGGAGAAGTGCAAAGTTTTTTAAACCTGTGTAATAGTGAAGTTGCAGTCCTCACTGTTGTATATGTAATGTTGACACTGTCATTTTAAGAGGCAGAAGCTATATGCTATTAGGTCATTCTGACTGCAATAATTATAAAACCCTAGAATGGGTAAATGAATGGTGAGCAGTACATGGCTCAACTTAAACATTTTACTTTCTTTTACACATACTCAAACCTTTGAGATATTGCATAGAAGATATGTTGATGCAAGGTACTGTTCTGTTGTTCCACAATACTGTGGGACACGCAGAGAATCTTGTTCAGACACAGAGAGAAGGAAATGAGACACTGGTGAAAACCCAGTGAGATTTAGAGGATAATTGTATGTAGGTAAGTGTGAGAAAGTGTTGAAGGTAATAGTAGGTACAGAATGCAGAAAGTAAGTGACAGGATATAAAAATGATTACATGTCATATCAACTGTTGCCAGGAAGATCAGAGAGTAAAAATAAATCACATGACAATGGCACATTAGGCACTGCTCTAAAATCCAGCAGGCCATGCTTTCAGAGGAAAGCATATCTTTAAAGAACTGCATGACATCTTTGCAGAAAGTAACAAATGGCTCATAGGCTATTTTCATGTAAAAACAGAAGTCTTCTTCTGTAGTTACTTTTTTGCACCATGTTGGTGTTTTCCTTTGCTTGTAATTTGTGTCTTAGCTATACATCTGTGAAACCAGAAGGTTAAAGCGCGTAGTATACATACTCGCTATAAATCTATATAAATCATGCCTGGGCATGTCATGCAGGAAATGTTAGGATTCACCAATATACCTACTTGTGTGCCAATTAAGTTAACTGAGGTATGATTATTAAATCTAATGGATGTATTTTTGTGTAAATTTCCCCTAGCACAAAAACCTGTGCTAGAATGTCTGTCTGACGTCAATAAACCAGTCAATGCCATAAAATGAACCAAAAGCCAGCAGAGCTTTCACTCGCCTTAATTATGGCCAGCATCGTCTGTTCCTGCAGGGCAAAGTGTTTGTGATTACTAAGGAAGTCTTTCTAGCAGGACTCCGAAATGTTTTTACAGTTTGGGAGAATAGTTCTTCATCAATTAAATAAATAAATAAATAGAAGAAGCAATTTCTTCTTTAAGTTTACTCCATATTTGCCCCTTTCATTTAAAAGCTGAAATTGGGTCATTTTCTAGCAGAGACTGGCTTATTGGTCTCTTTGTCCATTTGTCTCCTTACTTTCTCTCCCTCTTTTTGTGTTCTCTCCCCTTCTTTCTCCTTGCTCTCTCTCTATCTTTCTCTATCTGTCTTGTTGAATATTTTTGTTTCTTAAAGAGAAGTGAACCTACATTCTTCAGAGTGTATGATTTTTGTTTTCAATCATCAATAACTGGCTATAATCACTTACCCATTACAGGACCTGAACTATGCAGACAATAACCCTGCATAGGTTTCTCTCCTTTTTCAGAGCCAGAAATAAGCTTTGTTCTGGGTAAGATGGGTGAAAATACTTGAAGGGGCCGTAAAACATGCACACCTCGTTTAGGAAACCTTAACCATAAACAGGCCCCCTGGTGTAGCACCAGAGCAAAGTTTACAACACATTTATTAGTGTAAAAGGATCCACCCATCCAAACCTTAGATTCGCTTAGCACAATGATGACAGCCACATAGAACTGCACATAAATCTGCACTCAACATCACTATATCAACACACATCCCAAAACCACATAACTGCAGCACATATAGGACACAATGTAAATTCAAACATACAGTCAAGCCGGAAAGTCTGCACACCCCTTTCACCTTCTCCACGTTTTATTACGTTAAAGATTTATACTACAATAGATTGCGTTCATTTTTTGCCTCAAACATCTACACACAATAGCCAATAACGACGAAGTGAAAACAGGTTTTTAGAAAATATGCAATTTTATTTTACTGACAAAAATAGGTTATTTAGGGGTTACATATCTGTACACACCCTTAGCCTAATACTTAGTTGCTGCACTTTGGCAGCGATTACAGCTTCAAGGCGTCTTGGGAAAGAAGCTAGGAGCTTGGCACACTTGTTTCTGGACATTTTTGCTCATTCCTCTTGGCATATCCTTGCAAGCTCCATCAGGTTGGATGGGGAGCGTCGGTACATAGCCATTTTCAGCTATTTCCTCAGATGTTCAATTGGATTCAGGTCTGGGCTCTGGCTGGGCCACTCAAGGACATGCACAGACTTTCTCCGAAGCCACTCCTTTGTTCTCTTGGCTGTGTGCTTCGGGTCGTTGCCATGTTGGAAGGTAAACCTTCGCCCCAGTCTGAGGTCCAGAGGGCTCTGGAGCAGGTTTTCTTCAAGGATCTCAGTGTACTTAGCTGCATTCATCTTTCCCTCTATCAGGACTAGTCGCCCCGTTCCTGCTGCTGAAAAACATCCCCACATCATGATGCTGCCACCGCCATGCTTCACTGTAGGGATGGTATTAGCCAGGTGATGAGCGGTGTCTGGTTTCCTCCAGACGTGACGCTTGGTATTCAGGCCAAAAAGTTAAATTTTTGTTTCATCAGACCAGAGAATCTTGATTCTCATGGTTTGAGAGTCCTCTAGGTGCCTTTTGGCAAACTCCAAGCGGGCTGTGATGTGCCTTTTACTAAGGAGGGGCTTCCGTCTCGCCACTCTACCATAAAGGCCTGATTGGTGGAGTGCTGCCTGGATGGTTGATCTTCTGAAAGGTTCTCCCATCTCCACAAGGATACGCTGGAGCTCTGTCAGAGTGACCCTCGGGTTCCTGCTCACCTCCCTGGCCAAGGCCCGTCTTCCCCGATTGCTCAGTTTGGCCGGTCGGCCAGGTCTAGGAAGATTCTTGGTGGTTCCAAACTTATTCCATTTACGAATTATGGTGGCCACTGTGCTCTTTGGGACCTATGCCTTGACACAATCCTGTTTCTGAGGTCTGCAGATAATTCCTTTGACCCCATGGCTTGGAGATTGCTCTGACATGCACTGTCAACTGTGGGACCTTATATAGGCAGGTGTTGGCAATCCTCAATCATGTCCAATCAATTGAATTTATCACAGGTGGACTCCAATTAAGTTGTAGAAACATCTCAAGCAGTATCAGTGGAAACAAAATGCACCTCAGCTCACTTTTGGGTGTCATATCAAAGGGTGTGCACACTTGTGTACATATGATATTTTACATTTAGATTTTTAATAAATTAGCACAAATGTCTAAAAACCTGTTTTCACTTTGTCATTATGGGCTATTTTGTGTAGAATTGAGAGACAAAAAATGAACTCAGTCTATTGTAGAATATGTCTGTAACGTAATAAAACGTGGAGAAGGTGAAAGGGTGTGCAGACTTTCGGGCTTGGACTGTATGTGTTTCTTGGTGCAAAAACATGAATTCCCACTTGGAAATTATGCAAAAGTGAGTTTTATGAGCCAAAACTGTTGATTTGTAGTTAAATATATCATAATTTCTTTTATTTACAGCATTGCACAATTTATCCATTTGGATAGATTTGGAGACACTAATGGACAACAGAGTACACTGCTATATTTTGCATCATAGACCTTTAGTAGTTCTGCATATCATCCTCAGATTTTGCAAAACTTGTGGACATGGGGTTTATGATCCAGGAAATGTATATATATTACCGATTTCACTTATGTAGCTCTCAGCAAAATTAAAAAAAATTTTTTTTCAAAAGTTTCTTTACATTTGTGGCCCTTTATTTTGACTTACATTATGAAAATAAACAAATCTAAGTTTGTATTGTAAATGGTACACCTGTCTTGTTTCATTTAAGCCATCAAGTTTATGTGATGCTCACACCTGGAGTTATAAAGCCTTAAACAGAGCACCCCCTAAATAGGTGAAATTTGCCATCTGCGCCAAGGGGTTAATGAAGAGAGGAGGTGGTGGTGGTGGTTTTTTGCTAAAAGAAATGTGCATGGCCATGCATTTCTTGCTGTTAAGGAGCATACTATTATTACTAGACAAAGTGTTTAACTCATTGAGCCAATGCTGCATAGTTAAGGGCTGCTGCCATAGTCTGGACTCCAAAAAACTGACGTCATACTTCCAGTATTGGAGGCCTCATTGGCTGCATCGTCAATCAGGCAGAGAAAGAAGATGGGTCCGAAGAGAGTTCCGGCCTAACTCCCATAGTCAATAACATATTGATCAGAGTGTTATGGTCAACCCGGTCGAAAGCCTCTACCAATGAACAGACAGAGCCAGGTTTGTCTGTGTTTTTAAACAGACTGTCAACCAGGCTAACAAGGGCATGGGTAGTTGACCTGCCCCTCAGACTACCAAATTGTCTGGGGTCAAATGTAATGTCCTTGAGAATCCACTGGAGGGCAAAGTTTTCAGCAATCTTTGCAAACTGAGGTCAAGGAGATGGGTTTTAACTGATATACATATGCGGGGCTTGTTTTAGGAATGGGAATGACCACTGACTAGGGAGGCACCCTTCCTTAAAGGAGGCATTTAAGACATGACAAAGGGGGGGTACTGATCTCACATGCAAATTCCTTTAACAGTTTCTGTGGGATTAGATCTGGGCCAGGTGCTTTAGTGACTTTAACAGTCTGAAGGGTTTTGAAAACCTCCCAAAGAGAAATGGAGGGTAACTGATAAGGGGAGGGGAGGAACAATGGAAGCTGAATGGTATTAAGTGGGGGCAGCGCACATGAGATCTCAGCAAACCTTTTGTTTATAATATTAGCAATTGTCTGATTATCCTCAGTTTCAGACCCAGGTACACTAATCACTCGCTCAGTTCTCTTCACGTTAGCCATTGCCATCACCTCTTGGTGCCAACATTTCGGGTTGGCAGACTTCAATCGAGTGATATTTTCAGAGAAGTAGGCCTTCCTAGCAGAAAGAAGGGCCCTTTGGGTTTTGTTTCTATAGTGTTTCCATAATTTAATATTTTTGCTGAAGAAAGCCTTCTGTCGCAGTACAATCAGGTCTACTGCAGTGTCTACTGCACTACTGAGTGTCTGGTAGAAAGCCCATGCTTTGGTGGTAGCGTCTTTGGCCTCATACACTTCAGACCAAGAATGGGACGTAATACAGTTACCAAAATTGGACATGTCACATTCGGACATGTCATGTCCATTACCTTTACATTACATTACAGGCATTTAGCAGACGCTCTTATCCAGAGAAACTTACACAACTTTTTTTTTTTTTTTACATATTATCCATTTATCCATTTTGAAGCGATTCAGATTAAGTACCTTGCTCAAAGGTACAACAGCAGTGTCCTACCTGGGAATCAAACCTGCAACCTTTCAGTTACAAGGCCAGTTCCTTAACCATTATACTACACTGCTGCCACATGTCATGTCCAAAATTGCAGAAGGCAGTAAGGCCGGGACACCTGGCTGAACTATTTCCCCCAACAAAGACAATCAGGTCCCACGTATTTAATGTTTTGGATACAAAAAGAATGCAGAGGGGAAATCAAAAGAAGCTTACCCTGTCTGCAGAGCATGCCACAAAAAGTTTGCCATGAAAGGAGCAACACATCCAACTTGACCGATCTCTGTTTTCATCATGTGGGGATTTGGCAATGGGGGAAAATATCATAGCTTTTTTGTCCAGCCTTGCATGTCCATAATGTCAATGTAAAACCAAAGTTTTAATAATGCCTGACATTTATATAGCGCCTTTAGCACTCAAAGCACTTTACAATGATGAGGGGGAAACTCACCTCAACCACCACCAATGTGTAGCACCCACCTGGGTGATGCGACGGCAGCCATTTTTGCGCCAGAATGCTCACCGCACATCAACTGAGGTGGAGAGGGAGAGAACCATTTTTAGGCAATTAAACCAGGGGATGATTAGATTGGGAGTTTAGCCAGGACACCGGAGAAACCCCTACTCTTTGCAATAAGTGTCATGGGATCTTTAATGACCACAGTGGTAATCAGGACCTCAGTTTAACGTCTCATCCGAAAGACGGAATCTCCTACAGCACAGTGTCCCCATCACTGCACTGGGGCACTGGGGTTTATTTGACCAGAGGGAAGATTTACCCCTACTGGCCCACCAACACCACTTCCAGCAGCAGCTTAGTTTTCCCAGGTCTCCCATCCAAGTACTAACCTAAGCCCACACTTACCTAGCTTCCGCAGGAGCAGATTGCATGGTGGTATGGCTGCTGGCAATGAAGTGTAAGCTCTGTGTATAAACACTCTGGCGAGTATTGTGGAATTATGCATTTCTCACTCATGGGTGGTGCACGCCTCCTACAGATGTCAGATTTTTTATCATCCACGACCACGGTTAATTTTTTTTTCAGTCTATGGTCGAATTGGTTGTAAAAGTGTTTGTAATGTTCAACAAGAAACACACAATTATTTTACATCTACACAAGACTAATGTTATGGGAAAAAAATAAGTCTAGCATGTTTTAGTACTTTAAAAAAAGATTTTCAGCATATTTAAACTATACCAAGATACCGTAAATCAAGATACTTTTGGCCAGGATAAGTGTGGCGTGAAACTTTCATACCATCCCTTCCCTACTGGGAAAATATCCATTCAACAGCTCCCTGCAGCTATTCAGTGCATCATTCTTCTTGCTATTCAGTGCATCATTCTTCTCGCAAATTTCACCTATTTAGAGGTGCTCTGTTTAAGGCTTTATAACTCCAGGTGTCAGCATCACATAAACTTGGTGAATGAAACAAGACAGGTGTACCATTTACAATACAAACTTAAGTTTTATGAAAATAAACAAATCCAAGTCAAAATAAAGTGCCACAAATGCAAAGAAACTTTTAAAAACTTTTAAGCTAAAAAAGTGAAATCGGTAATATATATACATTTCCTGGATCATAAACTCCATGTCCACAAGTTTTGCTAAATCTGAGGATGATATGCACAACTACTAAAGGTCTATGGTGCAAAATATAGGCTGTGTACCCTGTTGTCCATTAGTGTCTCCAAATCTATCCAAATGGCTAAATTGTACACTGTTCTAAATAAAAACAATTATGCTATATTACTACAAATCAACAGTTTTGGCTCATAAAATTCACTTTTGCATAGTTTTCAAGTGGGAATTACTATATTTTCATTGGTATAGGGGGGGTAGATATCTT
The DNA here is from genome assembly GCA_029718625.1 of Synaphobranchus kaupii. NCBI lineage: Eukaryota > Metazoa > Chordata > Actinopteri > Anguilliformes > Synaphobranchidae > Synaphobranchus > Synaphobranchus kaupii. The sequence continues at coordinate 98,237,324 of CM056377.1, read as the reverse complement.
TGAGTCCAAAACCCCTATGCAAAACATGTCATAAAATGAATTAAATTAGTTTTGTCCATTATAAAGCATATACATTTGCTCCTTCTGATGGCTTAAGATAAAAACATTGATATCACAGTGTTACATACACCTAAATATGTTGCCTAATCATTCACTCTTGTACCTCAATAAAACATCACTTCTCCCTGTGCTCTACAGTATGTATACTTTTGTCCTGGGATTGCATTTTTCTGTAGTTTTTTTATTTTTTAATGTACCTAGTCATAATGACTCAAATTTTACCTTTATCTACCACATATCAGCGCACAGTAAATTGGAATGAGCATTTGTCATGCCCTAAGAGACAAGTATATACGCCATAGCCTATATTATGTATGATAACATGAACATAAAATAGTATTCCACCATCTGCAAAATGCTGCCAAATGATCTATCTTCAATGAACATCGGTAGCCTACATCAAAAATGCATTTAACGATTGCACTACAGTACGTTAAATGCACTCAAAATGCGAAAATAACAATAGGGCTATCAAACATATTGGAAAGACAGTGCTCGAGTGGAAACACAATGTACATATGTAGCCAGCGAGACCAACGGCATTTCAGACGCAAAAATACTTACATATCGGCAAAGGGAAACTCCCCTCCCTAATGCGTATTCTATAGAGCTTGCGTAATACCAGACCGTTAAAACGAAAACTGCCGTTACGCTGGGCTGTAGTAAATTGTTCAAAGCACCCAAAAATACGTGGCATATACCATTGCTAAGGTTATAATGTACTCTACTGGATAAAAAAGCCAACAATTAAACCAGAATGAACTGTAATGAATGAGACAGGCTTACAGGGCATGGGGGTAGCCTATTACGCGTCGACGTTTCAGATAGTGTAATAGCGGTATAAAATGTTGTATATTTCTCAAACCGATTGTACCAGACAATAAATGACCACTGGATTTTGAAAGGAACATCTCGATGTGTAAAAGCAATGGTAGGATTGTATATTTATTTCATATTTAGTAGCATATATTGCTAGTAGAATACATGGTAGAATGAGACAGTACTTTCACAGTTTATTTTGCATTTGAGTGAGCAGGGCTTTTCAGGCATACGATCAGGCTATTGTTGGGTTTATCTCGTTGCTATGACATTATTCTAATTTTATATAATGAATAAATATATTTACAAACTCAAACATAGACACTATTGTCCACTATGTCACGCATGGGTAGGTATAGACTAGGTGGGGGGTTTCTTGTTAATTGGACTTGCTACAGGGAAATAGTGACACTTAGAAACTTCGTATTCAGCAGAAATCATCACGAACCGTCTACCAATAAAGTTAAAACACAGAGTTTGTGATTTCCACTAATAGTTTGACTGCAGTAGCAACGAATGTCTCAGTTGAGCAAAAAGATCCCGCCGGCGGGACCTTCTACGCAAAAGAGTTAATGTTGCAAGAAAAACGACTGGTAGCTAGCTAGCTAACAAGCAAAGCTAACCTTGCAATCAATAAAGCTTGCAATCAGGTGCTAGCTAGTTGTTCTAATGAAAAACGTTTCAGCGAAAATGAATCATGCATTCTTTATTTCCAACTTGGCAGTAGAGTTCTCAACAGGCCTGAAAATTCAAACCCGAACCGAACCAACCCTGCTCGCCCGAGATCATCACATACAATACTGAGCCCAAGACCAACCAAACCCGGAAAAAAAAAAACACAAGTTGGTTATTGCCAGAAAAAGCTGCGTAATTTACGTAGGTGGCGGCTTAAATTACATAGCGCAACATAGGGTGAGAGAGAGCAAGAGAGAGGGAGAGAAGGAGCGAGCAAGCAGGAACGCCCCAAACTAGCTGTGTTTTTAGCCTACTGTTTTTGAGTTTTTAACAGATTTACTAATTGAGAGCAGCAGAGTAAACCAATTTTGCCGAAAGCAAGCAATTAGATTTGTCGGCTACTAATGTTTTTTCGTTAGAACAGGATTCAACTTTTTTATTGTTGTGTAGTTTGCATGTTCTTGCTTCATTATTATTGCCCTATTATCATTTATCACACAGCAGACGATACTTCAACTTCAACTCGAACGCCTACATTCGCCGTATAGTTACAGCAAATGGGAGATGTTGGATGAATAAAATAAATAGCTACATTTTAACAAGTAGAGAAAGTCTTGACAATTGATTGACTCCAAAATTACCAATCAGCACCACATGTAAAAATGCAAATTAGCCTACTGTAAATACACACACAGAGACATTTTTTTCTTTTCTTTTTTTTTTTGCGCAGCCCGAGGACCTACCCGACCCGACCAATTAGCATAAATTGTTGGCTCGAACCCGGTCCTACCCGACGGGCTTGGGCTGAAACTGAGAACTCTACTTGGCAGGTTAAAATTAGCTTTTGGATGGGGGAGGGCGGCAACTGCATGTTGCTTATAAAATCCTTTTTGCTAGCTACATGTTATGAAATATTCTCTTTTCCTTCCATATTCAATTAATAACACTAGTTTTGGGGTAGTGGATAAATAACATAATTAAAATATATCAACTAATAACGTTATTTGGCTTAAAACAAACAAAAAAAGGATCGGATCGTGTGGCCCCCCCTAGCAGTCGTGGCCCTAAACAACCGCATAGAGTGTTTATGCCAGCAGCCAGCCCTGATAGCTAAACCTGAATAAGACTCAATGATAAAGTATGGGAAGCCCATGGAAAAAAGTCCCTGTCTGAGGCGACTTGGATTTTTATAAGTCATGGCAATGGTGGTGAGCTTTCAATCTATCGCGGCTGAACTCTATAATGCTAGGAATTTAGGGTGCACCATCATAGCTAATGGGACATAAATGAATGACATGGTAGCTAGTTGTCCCATATAGTATTCCATGGGCTGGCATATGTTTATATAGTAGATAGTTGTAATAATTCATATGACCCTGTAAATTGTGTGCATGTTCTCATACATTGTTAGTCTTACTGGTTGGTAATAAATGACCTTTTATGACCAGAATGGGGCTGTGGTGGACATTTTTGGCACTGGAAACTAAACTGAGACAAATAAATTGATTATCTAATTGCCTCCTCGGGTACTAATGTTCATTAAATGGACAATAAAGCTGTGTTCAAGTTTGGGGAGGTTTTTGGACACCTATATTAATTCCCCTATAATCTTTTGCAAAATTTGGAAATTCTCTAATGATATGGATGCAAACATATTTCCAATGCTCATAGTTTACATATGAATTATGAAAATAAATTAATTTAAGGCATGATCACAAAAGGTACAAGTGCTCTATTTAATATAAGTGCTACAGCCCCCTGTTCAGATGAAAGGGTTTCCAGTTTATAAGATACATACTGATAGTTCTGATTTGTCAGGTTAGTTCGAGTTCTCTGTTGTAGTACATAAATTATAATATTTTAGAATCTATTAAAACTTTAATCTTTGCTGTGGCAAAAGTTAGTCTTACCCAGTATTCTTTATAAGTTAATTTCTTAAGACCATGTCTTAAGAGAACATACAGCTGAATCAGTAAACTAATTCATTAACCTTCGAAAAGCATTCTTATTATAACAACCAATATATTACTCTACCAAAGTCATTGTTTTGGAATTTGCATAAAGAGTCAATGGGTTTCTGAAAAGCAACTTGCTGCTTTGAGAAGTAGGCAACAGATCTCGGCTCAAAGCTTGTCCACATACAAATCTTATGCACAAAAGGGCCAAACAGTGCAGCCAGTGTTCCCTTTAGTTCTGAAGATTTAAAGGTTTTGAAACCTGGAAACAGTAAATGAACATGAGCTCAAGATCCCTCAGTTGACACTGCCATGGACGTCCAAAAAAAAAAAAAAACCGGTGAACTTAGGCAAGGAATGCTGAAAGTGCTCAAGACTCTTCAGGCCCATAATACTGCATGTAGGACAACTTTCTGCAAGCTTACACTCTTGGTAAATATTTTTCAAATTTATTCAGCATTACAGGTAACAAAAATATTGTGAAGATAATGAGTAATAACTTTTTATCCATCCAAGGACATTGAGGGAAACCTTCAATAACTAAAATGTCAATCAGTCCCTAAAAGAAAACAAATGTACGGATGTACCAATACCATTTTTTCAGAACGAGTGCAAGTAGGCCTACAGAGTACTCAGGTTTGGGTACTTGCCAATACTGAGTACCGATACAAGTACTTTAATAGTATTGCATTTTCCTGGTACCATAAAGGTAAGAGTGCTGGTTTTGAAGTGTTTATTATTTTCCGTAGATTTTTGTGTTCACTCCTTTATCAAAAATATTACAAAAAAAAAAACATTACATGGAACTGTCAATCAGTTCCAATAAAACAAAACATAGACTTGTAACCAAGTTTCCGTCAAACAGTCTATGAAGCTGTGACCAAGTTTCTGATTAAACAAATTATGAAACTGTAAATCTTCAATACAATAGCCTAGGCCTATAGTCAACTTTGTATTTAATTTGTTTTCCCATGCATGATTTCTTCCATCAAAAATGTATTAGCTAAGAAAGCCACATACACACACGCACGCACGCATGTACGCACGCACACGCACACGCACACACACCAGGTTTCCCCTAGGATTGTTTCCAGCAGCAATAGCTTTGCGAACATGAGTCCCAAGCTCCCTTTAACACAGACACACTTAATCAATGAAGTACGATTACTCAATGAACATTTTGTTGGACAGGATTTTTACGGGGGGAGACCAAGACCATTGATTATTGCTGCTTTAAGGTGTCATGGGGGTGAAGTGGAGGTCATCTTTATCAATAAATCAATTGGTTAATTTTTTGTGTGTGTGAGCCCTATTAAATACTGTGGTTAATCTGGGCTCCCAGCAGAAGATAGTCTAATGATAATTGGAATTTGACATTGGTTTTGTACAGAAAATATATTGTATTCAATATTCTGCTTCCGTATTTGCATGCAGAGGGAGGGAGCAAAAAAAGAAGCTAAATGAGGTTACAAACATGTGAAAAGCTTAGGTAGTTGGCTGTAATCTGGATTTTTATTGTCTGCCTGAATAGTAATGTTCCTGGACCTCTGTCTTTGTTGTCTGCTCTGATCTACAATGCAGCTGATACTGAAAAAAATTGTGCTGTAATCATCCCCTGGAATTCCATCTTGGCCACTGCAGGAGGATAACGCCAGAGGCATTCAGCACAAACTGTGACTGGGCTGCTATTTGCCATGACATTTGTTGTGAAAATGATGGGAGCATTATGTACAGGCATTCAGACAGGGTGCCTGAACTAATCACATTGAATTGTTTTATTTTTTCTGTTTTTAGACTGAATTGAGGGCTGATGGTGGTAATGGTTTTGCAGTTATCTGTTTTGAACAGTGCATTCTCAATTCATTTCTAAGAAGCACACAGCAACATTCTTTTTTAATTACGTATTCACATAACTGTATCCAAGTTATTCTGCAGTTTATTTGGTTTTATCAACCAGTGTTCCTACAGGCAAAGAAATTTAAACATAACAGATTGGCAGATGAACTTGTGTTGTGATTACTTAAACTGCATTACTGCATTACTCTGACAGTGTACTTTTAACTCGAACAGAGTATAAATGGTCCCTATCTGATCCATTTCTACTCTAACAATGGGTACTTTGCCTCACTTAACAATGAGTTTATGAGAATCATGCTGTGTAGTCATCACTGTGAGATATGCCTCTCCTTCTACTGACACTATATTATTCATACCTTAAAATCCTGGGTTATTCTAGTCTTATAAGAATGGCTTCCTGTTTTTTTGACCAATCAGGACTGAAAATGAGTCAAATTAAACCCTTTGAGGTAAAATTCATTTCTCCAGCAACCAAACTATAAGTGGAAACAACAAACTCTGTGTTTTAGCTCTATTAGTACATGGTTTGTGACAACTCTGCCGAATACAGAGTTTTGACGTGTCACTATTGTACCATAGCAAGTCCATTTAACAAGCAACCCCCGACCCAATCTCACCTGAAACTATACCTACCCATGCACGACACAGGAGCGTCTATGTGTGAGTTCATAAATATATTTTTTCATCACCAAAGATTTGTACTCCATCATAGCAACAAGATAAACCCAACAATACCCCGATCGCATGCGAAAAAAGCTGTGAAAAGCCCTGCTCACTCAAATGCGAAATAAACGTGAAATTCTTGTGTAATTATACAACGTCATTCTACTATCAATATCTGTTACTAAATATGAAATAAATATCCAATCTTACCATTGGTTTTACGCATAGAGATGTCCCTTTCAAAATTCAGTGGTCATTTATTGTCTGGGACAATCCATTTGAGAAATATACAACACTTTATAATGCTATTACACTATCTGAAACGTTGACGGTAATACCCCCCACGCTCTGCAAACCTGTCTCATTCATTACAGTTCATTCTGGTCTTTTATCCAATATAGTACATTATAACCTTAGCAATGGTGTTTGCAGTGTCTTATTGGATGCTTTGAATAATAAATTACAGCCGGGTGTAACAGCATTTCTAGTTTTATTTAGTTTTACACAAACAACTTAGAATGTAATGTACATTCGCTCGCCGAGGCTTAATGGTTCTCTCCTAGGAGAGAAAGTTTTGGTAGGGTTAGTTGGTCCTGCTCTCATGGAGAGAAGCACAGCTGGTAGCTGGGTCACCCAATCCTTCCCTGCAGCAGAGAACAATTGTTTAGTTAGTTTGTTTTTCAGTGTTCGGTTAGCCCTCATGACCATCCCGCTGCCCTCTGGGTGATACACACAGTGGAACCTTTGTTTGATCCCCAACGCTTTGCACACTGTCGTCATCACTTTCCCTGTGAAATGTTTACCTTAATCACTGTCAAGGAAACATGGCATGCCAAACCTGGGAAATATTTCACTTACTAAAGCTTTAGCCATCTCTGTAGCTGTTATCTCATCCTGTTTCAGCTTCTTTTTTTCCTTTTGTTTAAAAAATTCCTCTGCCCTCCTATTCCCTTCTGTGTGAGGCTCTGTCCTTTTGCTGTGTGCCCTTACGTACCTACTACCAGTTTTGGTGCCTGTATAGCTTTATGTACTGTATTTTCTCCACTACTCACCTATTTTGAATTTAGGATCCCGTGCTTATCATTATTTGCCAACATACTTACATAATTGTGTACTACCCCAAATGTGTAGTGTGAATCAGTGCAAATGTTGACATCATAGCCTGCTTGCTTCACATGCCTCTGCTACTTCATATATGTAATTCACTAAAATGCCAGGATGAAATATGGCAGCCACAACAAGTGGGATTTGGTTCCAATTTAAGAAAGGGAAGGGAGTAATTATATTCACTCACTCCCTTGTTTATTCTCCCTTCCACCAATGGTATAAAATGCAAGCTTCCAGCAAGAAGGGAATCCCACAATACAATGCCCCACACGGAAAAAGTGGGTGGTCAAAAGTGTTGCACTTCTTATATGTTGTGAGGGCAGTTCAGTTCCATTTTTGTTTGTTTCTTGTCTATCCTCCCTTGCAGAGCACCTTTTAAGTTTGCTTGCTGCACATAGCGAATTACGTCACAAAATAGCTCACTCAAGGGAAGACAGCAATGGAAGAGAATGTGTTAAGTTGGATCCAAATGCAGCCCTGGGCTACATTCCAGTATCTCTGTGGACAGTGATCTGCGCCTGCGCAGTGAAGTATGATGGGGAAAAACACACATGAATTCTGATATGACCGTTCTCACAGCGGTCGCATGGCCAGTGATCGGATATGTATCGGATTTAGGACCACATATGAAAGTGGCCCAGGTCTGATTGGAAAAAATCTAATGTTTGTGTCCACGCTGCTCTGAAAAAATCTGATCTGTGTCACATGAGAAAAAAAACCCACATTTGCTTGTAATGTCAACATAGCCTCTCCTCCGAGATTACTTCGCTCTCAAAGTGCTGGCTATTTGAAAATTCCTATTATATCTTAAATTACAATGGGTGGCAGAGCTTTCTCTTACAGAGCTCCTTTCTTATGGAATAATCTTCCCATGTATGTACGCGCTTCAGACACACTTTCTGTCTTTAAGTGTAGGCTAAAAACGTACCTCAAAACGTATCCAATCCTATAGTTAAGGATGTCGGGGGGGGGCCAACCTTCTCTTTTCCTTTCTCACCCTGAGTTTGCAGACTGTTTCAGACCTGTCCCTCCTTTGGTTTATCCTCCCAACGTCACGCAACCGGAGTCCCAGATGCACCACCCTGCCCCTTTGAATTGATTATTGAATTGACTATTACCATTCAGTCCACCTTTAGTTTAAACCGGGCCGGCCAGCGAAGGATGGGCACCCCCTCTCTAGCCAGGTTCCTTCCGAGATTTCTTCCCACTGGGGAGTTTTTTCTCGCCACTGTTCAGTGTTTTTCCTCCCCTACCAGGGAGTTTTTTACCTCGTTTTGCTGGTTGGGGGCTAAGGCCTGGTTTTTTGGTAAATTTTCCTTCGGTTTCCCTGTGCAGCGTCTTTGACAGTTTCTGTAAAAAGCGCTATACAAATAAAATTTAATTGAATTGAATTAAATCACCAACCTTACCTGTTCATGCATTTGCTGTTGTGCTGCTGCTGCCCTGCTATGCTGCTCTGTTGTGGTACGCTGCCAACATGCTTGGCTTTCCCTGAATACTGCCACATGTATGCCTTTCAGGAAGGTTTTTGCGCTCCCACCACCACCCCAGCATCCACCTGTGGGTTCTGCTTCTCATATGATCCCCATGGATGGGTCAGGGGTTTATCTTGGCTGGCTTATATAAAAAAATGTTATGCAAACAAGGAGTGATAAGAGGCAGAGCCTGACACCAAATAATTGCATGCACTTTAAATCTCAATAAAATATTGCTGAATTCAATCATGAGTCTAAAATAAAAGCGCAGTCAACCAAGCTCAAATGTCCAAGCACAAACAAAAGAACAAAACAGGAAATTGACTTTGTTCAACGGCCAACACTGTCCAACTCCAGAATTACCAAACCACCATCCTTTAATTCTCTAGATCAAACGTTCACCTTCAAAAGACCTCAGCTATGTTATTTCACTAATGTAGTATATAATAGGCCATGTTTGTGTTGTGTTCCTACCCAGCTCTGAACACACTTTTAATAAAAAAAGGTTTGATGATTGCTGTTGGCCACCCTCTGAATGCATGTATTGTCTATTAAACTATTTTATCTCTCAGTTTCTCCAGGAGAAAAGTGAAAGTACAAACCCCATATGTAAAATGCACATAAAAGCAGAAAGCAGTGATTTGTAAATGATATTTTACATATATTTAACCTTATCAACTTTAGATTTTTGTAAATATACGCTCATTCTGAATTTGATGTCTGCAACACGTTCCAAAAAAGTTGGGACAGGGGCAAAAAAAAAAGATTGGGAAGTAAGTGGATCTCTATGGGAATTGGGGGGTGGGACTAGATTAAGCTGTACATTACACGGGAATAGTATGGAACCCATGGTTGGCTAAATGGCTGTAAGTCATCAAGGGTCTGAGGTATCAAACAAGCCTAAACCATCCCTCTGCTCCCAGATATGCAGTAGATATGGATGGAATACTTGAAGGGTTGTTTCGCCTGACTTCTTTTTCCATAGAGTTCAATAGGAAAATGAGCCAGGAGAAACCACCCTTAAAGTGATCCATCCATATCTACTGCATATCTGGCAGCAGAGTGATGGTTTGAGGCTTGTTTGATCTCTCAGACTCTTCATGACTTACAGCCATTTAACCAACCATGTATTCCATACTGTTCCAGCATAATGTAAAGCTAAATCTAGTCCTGTCATGGTTTTGCAGGTTGCCGTTCCTTCTCTTTGGAGGTTTCTTTTGCAGCTTCGGGACAGCGTCCTGTCCGTGTTTTTCCGCCGACCGCCACTTATTGTTCTCATCTGTTTCAGGTGTTCTGCTGACTATATAACCTGTTTCAGGTGTTCTGCACCTTCCGGTCTCTGTGCTTTCGTGTCATTATTGCCACTTCACAAAGCCAGGTAAAGGTATAGGACTTGGGAGACCTGCGTTCCTTGTTGTTTCAAATAAGCAAAGCAGTAAAACTCCCGTTTATAATTGAGTTAGGTTTTGAACGATGCGGATAGGTTGTTGGAGGAGATGGCGTTGGTCTTCGACCACAACATTTCTGGTCAGGAGGCAGCCATGAGACTAACCCGTCTCCGCCAGAGCAACGATACGGTAGCAGGCTTCTCTATCGCGTTTTGAGCACTGGCAGGCGAGACAGGGTGGTCTGAGGGTCCACTGATTTATCAACGCGCTCTCGGATCCTATTAAAGACGCCTTGGTAGTGCTCGAACCACCTGCTACGTTCGATGCCCTGGTTACCACAGCCATCCGCATCAATAACCGTGCCAGGGAGCGAGAGAGAGAGAAAAGCGAGGAGAAGGAGGAGAGACCGCAGGCTCCATTAATATGCGTGCCTTTCATTAATATGCGCGGTCATTCAGAACAAATTCAGTTCTTTTTGGTCAATTCCCCGGCTTATCCCCTTGTTTTGGGGCATTCTTGGCTGGTCCGGCACAGCCCGCATATCTATTGGAGTGGAGACAAGGCTGTCATCCTCCAATGGGGCTCCCAATGCAGGTCTCACTGCCGACTGACGGTATCCCTCGCATCTGGTGGGCGTGGGTACGGCTCAGAGCTTAGCTCTGTCGGTGACCTTGAGGAGCTAGATTCCCTGCCTGATCAGGATAGCTCTGCTCTTCTCTCTGAGGAGGGAGAGGAGAGCTTAGCCTGTGATCCCCTGGCCGACAGGAACTCTCCCTGGGACGGGGGCTCTCCAGAGGAGTTCTCTGATTCTGAGATCGCGTGGTCCCCCTTACCTGATTCACCTTCTGATTTGGAAAGCATTAAAGTGGCAGGGGCGCTCTATTTTCCTTTGCCTGCTAATGTACCTGTTGAGTACACTGCTCTCGCTGATGTATTCAGCAAGCAACGAGGTACCACGTTGCCACCACATCGACCCTGATTGCGCCATAGATTTATACCCGGGCACTGTCCCTCTGAGGGGGTCCCTATACTCCTTATCGGTTCCTGAGAACGCCGCTATGAAGGAGTATATTGAGGAGGCTCTAACCTCCACTTCTCCGGCAGGTGCTGGCTTCTTTTTCATAAAAAAGAAAGATGGGGGTTTGAGGCTGTGCATCGACTATCAAGGGCTGAATGAGATCACCATTAACAACCGGTATCCACTACCCCTCATGAATTCCGCTTTTGAGCACCTTCAGGGGGCATCAATATTTACAAAACTCGACCTTCAGAACGCTTATAACTCGGTGCACATGCGTGAGGGCGATGAGTGGAAAACAGCCTTTAATACTCATAGCGGTCACTACGAGTACCGGGTGATGCCATTCGGGCTCACTAGCACCCCCTCTGTCTTTCAGGCGCTAGTGAACGATGTACTCCGGGAAATGTTGGAGAGATTTATGTTTGTCTACCTAGACGATATTTTAATTATCTCTCCTAACCTTTAGACACACATTGGCCATGTCAGGCAGGTTTTGTAAGCCCTTCTTAAAGCATGGTTATTTGTCAAGGCGGAGAAGTGTTCTTTCCATTCTGACACTGTTTCCTTCCTGGGGTTCATCATAAAGGTCCGAATGGATCCCGAGAAGGTTTCGGGAGTTATGACCAGGCCCACTCCATTATCGCTAAAACAAGTTCAATGTTTTCTGGGGTTCGCAAATTTTTATCGGCGGTTTATCTGCAATTTTAGCACAGTAGCTGCACCTATCACTGCCCTGACTAAGAAGACATCACCTTCACGTTTTCAGTGGAACCCTAATGCTGAGGCAGCTTTTGCAGAGCTTAAAAGAAGGTTCAGTTCCGAGCCTATCCTTATTACTCCCAATCCCTCCCTCCCCTTTGTCGTAGAGGTGGATGCCTCGGAGTTGGGGGTAGGAGCCATTTTGTCCCAGCACTCACCGCTGGACCGGAAGATGAACCTGTGCGCATATTTCTTGACACCTGCCGAGAGAAATTATGATGTAGGGGATCGGGAGTTGTTGGTGGTGAAATTGGCTTTGGAGGAGTGGCGCCATTGGCTGGAAGGGGCTGAGCATCCCTTCATGGTGTGGACTGACTATAAAAATGTGGATTATGTCCAACAAGCCAAGAGGCGTAATTCTCGGCAGGCCAGTTGGGCGTTGTTCTTTGCCCAGTTTAACTTTCCGCTTGCATACCGACCCGGGTCTAACAATGTTAAGCCAGATGCGCTTTCACACATCTGTGACCGTTCGGACAGGGACCCGGTTTCCGGAACCCATTGTGTCCGCTGCGCAGATTTTGGCCCCGGTCATGTGGGACATTGAGGTGGCCGTTCAGAAGGCGCTGGGTCTGGATCTGGTGGGGGTCCCCCTCACTACCTTTTTGTTCCGCCTAGGATAAGGTCTCAGGTGATCCAATGGGGCCATTCCTCCCAGCTGGCGGCTCATCCGGGCGTCCATCAGACTAGGGATATCCTGTCCAGGTGTTTTTGGTGGCCCAACATGGAGAGGGATGTGCAGGAGTTTGTTTCTGCCTGTTCAGTCTGCGCCTGCAACAAGGGTTCACAACTCCCACCCTCAGGTCTTTTATGCTCCTTACCCATCCCCAGGCCCTTACCCATTTACGCCCCTTACCCATCCCCACGTTGCACTAGATTTTATCACCAATTTGCCTGTGTCCCAGGGCAACACGGTGATTCTGGTGGTCGTGGACAGGTTCTCCAATGCGGCACACTTCATCGCCCTACAAAAACTGCCATCAGCACCGGAGACCGCTCAGCTGGTTGTAGACCACATTTCTAGGGTGCATGGCCTCCCCCAGGACATGGTGTCGGATCACGGCCCCCAATTAGCTTTTGGCGTCCTTTAGTTTGTCCTCTGGCTTTCACCCAGAAACTAATGGACAGACTGAGCACAAAAACCAAATGTTGGAGAACACTCTTCGGTGTCTGGCCGCCTCCAATCCCACTTCTTGGAGTCGTCACCTCGCCTGGGTGGAATATGAGCATAACACGCTGCGCAATGCTTCCACGGGCCTCTCCCCTTTCAAGGCTCATTTGGGGTATCAGCCCTCTCTGTTTCCTGAGCTGGAGAGCGATGTGGAGGTACCGTCTGAAGGCTCTTTGGACCGGGGGTGCTGATCCGTTTGGAGGCGTTTTCGTGCGTCGCTTCTGCACGCCACAGCTAGACAAAAGGTTTTGGCCGACAGACGCTGCCGTCCAGCTCCTTCCTACCGGATTGTGCAGTGGGTTTGGCTTTCCACGCAGGACCTTCCATTGCAGGTGGAGTCTCGTAAACTTCATGGGCCCCTTTAAAATCGGCCAGAAAATTAACCCGGTCACGGTGTGTTTGCAGCTCCTGCGCTCCAGGCGCATTCACCCTACGTTTCACGTCTCCTGGTTGAAACCAGTGCTTGTGAACGAGTCGCTCTTATGTGGCTTCACGCCGGGAGTTTTTATTCCCGTTTGTTTATTTTCTCTGCTCCGTTCGCAGACATTCCTTCCCTATTTACTACTGGTGCCTACATCTTGTGGGTCACTTTCTGATCCCCTCACTGTCGTAACTGTTCCTTTGAACCGACACCTTACAAGTCCCACAGAGATCCATTCAAATGCAGAGAGGTTATGAAAAGAGTACCTGAAAATAAGATATTAATAGTCTTTTGATATCCTTTTATACTCAGTCATGATAGCATCACCTGTTTACCTGTGGAATGTTCCAAACAGGTGTTTTTTGAACTTCCAAGTCTTTTTTTCCCCGGTCCCAACTTTTTTGTTGCAGGCATCAAATTTGTATTTAACGTATATTTACAAAAATCAATAAAGTTGATAAGGTAAAACAAATATCTTTTCTTTGTACTGTTTTCAATTATATATGTAAAAGAGAATTTACAAATCACTGCTTTCTGCTTTTATGTGCATTTTACATACTGTCCCAACTTTTTTGGAATTAGGGTTTGTACAATCTAACATTCAAAATAACATGCCTTAAGATGTAGTTATGTGGGGGTTGTTACCATTGTGTGCATTTACCATTTTATTGTTCAATGCAAAGATAACATGCAATTGAACTGGCTTGTAAGCATGCATGCAATGCCTTTTTTATAAGGTGGATGTTTAATCCATCCATCCATTATCTAACCCACTTATTCCTGGTCAGGGTTGGGGGGAGGGGTGCTATCCCAGCATGCATTGGGCGAGAGGCAGGAATACACCCTGGACAGGTCGCCAATCCATCGCAGGGCACACACACCATTCACTCACACACTCATACCTAGAGGCTCCAATTAGACCTGGATGTCTTTGGACTGTAGGAGGAAACCCAAATGGATACAGGGAGAACATAAACTCAGAAAGGCCCTTGGTCAGGATTCAAACCCCTGTGGGTGTTTAAAATACATTAGAATTGATTATGATACAAAATACCCATGAAGTAAATCCAAATAGCCAAAATTAAGGGTTGCTTATTGTGAAAATAGCCACAGTAAGGGTTCAGAATAGCGGATAAGAGGTAATAGCTCACTGGGGACTATCATTCTCTGAAAGGAGGGGGGTCTCTGTGAATTGACTGACTCTGGAGTCAGTGCTGGACCAACGTGAAAACGGAAGTGATGTTTTTAAACAGACCACTCAATTTAGAAGAGGAAAGGGATAAGTGGTATAATGGTTACAATAGTAGAACAGAAACCCCTACCATAAAGTGGGTTTAAAATGATCCATTTCATACTCACATATAATTTTCATCATACCTCATATGCATGAAATACATTAATCTTATCTTATAATTCACTCGTAAATATTGCAGCTTTTGACTCTCCACGCAAAGGACTGTTGACAAATGTATAAACTTTGGAATTTATTTTCATAAGCAGCCAAGAAAAGGACATATGTTTCTGATTGTAGTAAAAAAAAAAAAAGGTAATACACCTAAAATATTTCAGTATTCACAAGTGCATATCTGAAGGATGGAGCCTTTTTTGACATCAAAATGATATCAATGGCTTTTGAAAATTCACAATCTATATTGAGTACAATGGATGCTCATACGCCTCAGTGCTGCTCAGCACTTGTATGCCTGTGCTTTCAGATGCAGTAATCAAGGACAGAACCTATGCATCACTGTTCTGAGTTTGCCAGCATTGAGCTTATTTGGATGACAGGACTAGTGCACAGTATGTATCTTGGATTCTTATGCTATCCATGTTTAAAACCATGTAGCTTATATACAGTATATACATATATTAATTACAGGATGCCACAGTAGTAAACAATGAGTCAAGTAGTTATAGCACTTGGCTTTGTAATCACTCAGAATTGGTATACATGCACTCAGGGATATTCCTTAATATCAAGAACCATCTTTGAGATGATTTACCTGCAAGGGAAGTGAACAATTTAATAGTAGCTTTTATCGACTGAACTAAATTGCTTATTGTGCAAGAAGAAATGTAACTGGAGTAAACTCAATTAAAAGAATGCGCAGTTAAAGGTCTTTTTTTTCTTCTTTGTTATTGCCTTTATTACTCCTCATCCGAGAGTACCTCTGCGGCTGTTATTACTGATAATAATTCAGTCAGGAGAAGCAGTACAGTCTGGGTTTTATTAAAGCACAGGCAGCATTACAACACTACTCTTTTTTTTGGCTGCGTCTTGGAGCCTTCTTTGCCCTTTCAGTGCTCATACATACACAGTTGATTTTTATGGGTATTCACCTCGGACTGCCTAACCTGTGAGGCCGCATTCCCAAAGAGCAGACAAGAGACATGTCCATGTTGAATACAGATGTTATGTCTCAAGCTCCGAGTCTGAAGTTTTGCAGTTGAGAGTACAGTAGTAGTAGAAGTGTGTTCACTGTGACTGGAATTTATTCATTTATTTTTGAATTTAGAAATAAAAAAAAGGCTTTTGAGTGCTGTGTTTTTTCTTAACTTGGTGTGCTAAAACCTTTCAAATATCATAAAGATGCTCAATAACACCACTACCACCATCAACAACAACAGCAAAAAAATAGTCTTCCTATAGAGATTTTCAAGGATATCAAAACATAACTGTTACGACCCAAAACCCACCCGCGTTACAATAACCAAATGGTTACAAAGGGTCTAACCAAAAATGTATGCCTTGCACAAATAAGCCTGTAAAAAAAACAATAAAAAAACACACTGACAAGAACCAAAACGGTTTTTATTTTAAATAAGAAGAATCTCAGCAGCAGCTGTAACACCAGAGGAAGCTCATAAGCTAACTCACCTGATCTATTACTCTTTAAAAGGAAATCTAGCTCACCCGGAAAGTAAAAGGTGCACGAGAGCAAAACAAAAGTGTTCAGCAGGCTTGCTATGCTTCTCTATCTGTTCCTTTCTATTAAAAGGCAACATTATAAAAATAAGGTGAGAGCTTCCTCCCAAAATGGCCGATGTAGGCTTCCTCCCAAAATGTAGGCCTTTTCACGCAGTACAAAATAAGTGGCCGCAAATAGAACTAATGCCACAATAACAACTTAAAAATGCGCTTCAGCATAACAGCAAGGCTGGCAACATGCATGGAGCAAACCAAAGAAAAGGATGAAACACTCCCCAACGAGAGAAATGCCACTAGTATATGTGACGCGGTATGTCAAAAGCAGGCGGAATTGGGCAGAGCTACGAACAGAGGAAACGCTGCAAAATGCCTTGGGGGTGAATTTTAGCGTTTTTGAGATTTTTGAACATTTATGATGCTACAAATATTAAAAATGTTCTGTAAAAGTTTCAAACTGAAATTTCATCGACAAAGTATTTTTTTAAGCACTTTTAGAGAGGCATGTCATTTCACAAAATGATGCCTTGTTCGAGATTTTGCTTGGAAATGACGCCAAATTTAGCGTAACTTCTAGCTCACTTGCTAACGTAAAATCGCATGATGATATTTTTCCAACATATTGGTTATTCAAACGGTATCTTTCTTGATGAAATAAACTATTAATTGATTATTAAAACAACAATAATCGTGAGCTTGTTTATGGATTACAACAGCTGCCCGATAATGGGCGCCCTTTCTTTGGCAGTCTCGTCTCATCTTAAAGACGTTAAAACGAAAAAAAAAACACGTTATTGGCTTAAAAGTTAACATCGTTTTTGTAAAGAAATAAATCCAATGCGATTGAGCCTATCTCTTTTAAGCCAATAAACGATAGTTGTCTCCCCTTTTTTGACATTACTGTCTCATCTAAAAGACGTTAAAACAAAAAACTACCGGTCACGTCTACATGTTTAATATTGGCTTAAAACTTAGTTTATCGTTTTGTGAAGAAATAAACCCAATATCGACATCTTTCGGACTGTCAGGTAAACTATCCAGTTAGCCAGCTATTTTGCCAACATATTGGTTATTCAAACGGTATCTTTCTTGATGAAATAAACTATTAATTGATTATTAAAACAACAATAATCGTGAGCTTGTTTATGCACTACAAGAGCCGCCCGATAAAGGGCGCCCCTTTTTTGACAGTACTTTCTAATCTAAAAGACGTTAAAACAAAAAAACTACCGGTCACATCTACATGGTTATTGGCTTAAAAGTTAGCTTATCGTTTTGTGAACCTAATAAATATAATATGTTCAATGGTATGTGCCAGAATAATATCAGTATCGTATGTTGATCACAAAAATGTCTGGTTTCCGCCGGATAACAGGGTTCGGTACGCTAACAACTGTTAACCAACTTGTTTTGTTTAAACTCAAACTTTAAAGGGCTATTTCTCAGTTTCGATGTTTCAGACGGTCCAATTTAAAATCTTAATAACTTCGCTTTGGAATATCCGATTTGAAAAAAGAAAGCGGAGTTGTAAAGTGCAAGGTCTATGTTTTACTAATATACCAATAACTCAAAATTGACCTCTTGCCCAATTCCGCCTGGTTTTGACATACCGCATCACATATATGCTCCCCTGGTAATCAGGCACAGGTGTCTTCAATTGCCAATCACTACCCAGGTGAGCCAAATGAAACGAGTTAGACATGTTAAAGGGCCACACTCGCAAAGCAGCATAGGAACGTAACATAATATTATAACATGTTGCAGCAACATATATGAATGGTCCACTCTGAAACAAGACATAATAGCATACACATTTCCATTACTCTTTGTTCTGTTGCTCCTTGAATATTTAAAAATAATATGAATGCAATTGAGCTTATTTTATTTTATTTCAAATTAATCAAGTATTTAACAGTAAAAAAAACAAAAAAAGATTACCACCCACAAGGAGGCAGCAGATAATAAATGATGTAGCATGATTTGGCAATTTTCAAAAGATAAAGGCCACAAGCATTGTGTGAGCAAGATTTGAGACACCAGAAAAGCTTCAGGCATCTGCAGATCTCAATTTTAAAAATCAGCACTTTACCTGTAAGGAAAACTGAAACAGATTAATTTAGGTGAATGTTTTTTGTAGAATATTTCCATCATATTATAGCAGGGGCATCCTGACTTATAACCCTGCAGTTTAAGAAAATAATTGTATGAATATTAATAAGGGGGCTAATCAAAATGTCAGGTGTTATAAAAACCATGATCCATCTGACGGTTCAGCAAGAGAATAGTGTTAATGAACTGTGATGGAACAGCAAGCACTTAAATTTCTGTAAATGCATTAATGCCTCCAGTATTTTGAAACATTTAATGGGCCTTTGGAACAAACAAAAAAAAGCGACAGATATAGAGAGCATTGCTACCCCGGGATATAAAGCATATTTTTTTATTAGACATTATACTATTGCACTGCTGGTTCAGTTCACTAGGAAAGCAACGTCAAACAATTTTGATGGTAATATAAATAATTTATTTTCAGTGCTTTACAGTTTGGTTGACTGGGCCATAATCAATGAACAGCCCAGATCTTGGTCAACACAGGAAGATGTATCAACAGTGGCACTAAACTGTTTTATGCCGATTGACATGGAGAAGCTGTCTAAACTGATTATGTCCTCATAACCGTCTACCTATCTACTCGATCCAATCCCTACAAAATTGGTTTTCGTACCAGAGTCACTAAAAATGGCGGTTATTAAGCCATTACTGAAGAAACCAAACCTTGAACCTGACAAACTGGAAAACTATAGACCCATTTCAAATCTCACATTTTCATCAAAAATATTAAGAGAAAGCTGTTGCGAAGCAACTTGCTGCATACCTTAGCTCAAACCATATCCATGAAATATTCCAGTCAGGATTTAGACCCTACCATAGCACTGAAATGGCAGTTGTTAAAGTTATTAACAATTTACTATTATCAGCCGACCGAAACTCTGTTCTTGTACTCCTTGACCTAAGTGCAGCTTTTGATACAATAGATCATGAGATTCTACTGAACAGTCTACTGGATTTAATGGTCAAGCACTTGCATGGTTAAGATCATACTTATACAATGGGAAAAAGTTTGTTAAATGAAATGAAGTATCCGGTTACTCAGTAATGAAATATGGTATTCCACAAGGATCAGTGCTAGGTCCAGTACTCTTTTCATTATATACTGTATGCTACCCCATGGTGCTATTATTTGGGTACATGGGGTAGATTTTCACTGCTATGATATACATTAGATATAAATTTCCAAGAAACCCGACAAGGCACTACCACTTTCTCGATTAGAGGCTTGTATTGCAGATATTAAAGGGGACATGAAGCACTCTGTAAAGTGGCTCTGGTCCGTTAGCTTTTTACCTTAAATTAGATATGACCCTTGCGTTCAAATCTCAAACCGACCCGTATTTGCAGGAAAAAGAAGTTGAAATTCGCTTTTTTTTCACTAGGCCGCTGCCATCTTGGACCAACTGCGGTCGTGACGTCACTAGGTTGGTCGGTCTCTGCTGCTCAATGTATTCCTATGGGAAAATAGCTGACTTTCAATGAGCTCAACGATATATCGTGAGGAAAAAATAAAACAAAAAATGCACAGACGGTCTTTTTCTATTGCCCCAAGATGCTCAAATGAGTATTACCGAACAAATCTTAATTTAAAACTTAATTTCCACAAACTGCTTCTGACCCGTTCTGACCATAGCCTACTGCTGTGGCCTGACGAGCCGGCAACTGCAGCGCTGTTCACGAGCTAAAGTCGTGTCTAGCTAATATTGCCTATATAAAATAAGTGTTAGCTTGTGATGCTAGGTTGCAGTAGGTATATATTTGCAGGCTGTTAACTAATATATCAAGGCAATGTAGTGGCGCTGCAGTTGCCGGCTGGCCACAGCATTAGCTAATATGGTCAGAAGCAGTTCATGGAAATTCAGTTTTAAATTAAGTTTTGTTCCGTAATACTCATTTGAGGATCTTGGGGCAATAGAAAAAGACCGTCTGTGCGTTTTATTTTTTCCTCGCGATACATCATTGAGCTCACTGAAAGTCAGCTATTTTCCCATAGGAATACATTGAGCAGCAGAGACCGACCAACCTAGTGACATCACAACCATAGTTGGTCCAAGATGGCTGTGCCCTAGTGGGAAAAAAAGCTAATTTCAATTTCTTTTTCCAGCAAATACGGGTCGGTTTGAGATTTGAACGCATGGTCATATCTACTTTAAGGTAAAAAGCTAATGAACCAGAGCCACTACCGAGTGCTTTATGTCCCCTTTAAAGCTGGGATGCTTTCTAATTTCCTGCTCCTAAACGCAGAGAAGACGGAAATGCTGGTTTTAGGTCCAAAAAAACAAAGGGAGAAATTGTGTACATCTACTAGTTTTGATGGTTGTTTAGTTCCAAATTCAGCTGTGAAAGACCTAGGTGTTACTATAGACCCAGATCTAACCTTTAGCGCGCACAAAGTCTAGATTAAAAACCTCTATGATCAGGCTTATAATGAGTTGTAGTCTGGAGACAGGGCCAGAGAAGCTTTTAGCCATAGAGTAATGTGGGGTGGCATCCTTTCCGTACCGTCACCTGTCAACAGCTGTGACCCCATCTTCCTGGGCTGGCTCTTGATAGGTGGGTAGGACTGTTTTCCCTCTCATGACTGCATAGGTTCTCAAACTCTGTCTTCATAGCTATGCAGCTATGGATTACTCCTGGCGGGGGCACTTGTCCAACCTCCCGGACTGTCATCTAGCTGCTGCTAATTCTATTAACATGGACATTGGCTGTTTTGACCACACTGGTCATTAAGACCAAGACCCTGAGCCAACCAGAGGAGTATGGGTTCCCCCCTTGATTCTGGTTCCTCACAAGGTTTCTTCCTAGTTACACCAGGGAGTTTTTCCTTGCCACTGTTGTCTTTGGCTTGCTCTTGTGGGGGTTTAGGCTGGGCTTTTCTGTGAAGCTAGTTGTGAAATGCGCTATATAAATAAATATTGATTTGACTCTTACATTGGTGATGTGTAATAGTGAAAACAGTTTTCTATAAAAATCAGCTCTATAGATATGTAAAAATCAACAATAAACATAATCACTGGTAATTTGTATAGATATGTAAAAATGAGTTGTCTATGTGGGTTCCTTTGTATCAACAGTTTCAACAGAAATTGTTCAACAAAACAAAAACAAAAAAAGGGACAAAAAATAGTGTGGCACAGACACGTGTTGGTAGCCTACAAATTGACAGAGATGCGTTATTCCGACAGCCCGATGTTGGTTTAGGTGGTCTGTTATACTGGACAAACTTTAAAACGTAGCATAAATATAACTTCAAATATTGCCATCTAGAATCATGTAAAAAAAAAATAAAATAAAAATAAAAAAATATATATATATACAGTCAAGCCGGAAAGTCTGAACACTCCTTTCACCTATCCACGTATTATTACGTTACAGACATATTCTACAATAGATTGAGTTCATTTTTTGCCTCAAACATCTACACACAATAGCCAATAATGACAAAGTGAAAACAGGTTTTTAGAAAATATGCAATTTTATTTTACTGACAAAAATAGGTTATTTAGGGGTTACATATCTGTACACACCCTTAGCCTAATACTTGGTTGCTGCACCTTTGGCAGCGATTACAGCTTCAAGGCGTCTTGGGAAAGAAGCTACGAGCTTGGCACACTTGTTTCTGGACATTTTTGCCCATTCCTCTTGGCATATCCTTGCAAGCTCCGTCAGGTTGGATGGGGAGCGTCGGTACACAGCCATTTTCAGCTCTTTCCACAGATGTTCAATTGGATTCAGGTCTGATCTCTGGCTGGGCCACTCAAGGACATGCACAGACCTTCTCCGAAGCCACTCCTTTGTTCTCTTGGCTATGTGCTTTGGGTCGTTGTCATGTTGGAAGGTAAACCTTAGCCCCAGTCTGAGGTCCAGAGCGCTCTGGATCAGGTTTTCTTCAAGGATCTCGGTGTACTTAGCTGCATTCATCTTTCCCTCTATCAGGACTAGTCGCCCCGTTCCCGCTGCTGAAAAACATCCCCACATCATGATGCTGCCACCGCCATGCTTCACTGTAGGGATGGTATTAGCCAGGTGATGAGCGGTGCCTGGTTTCCTCCAGACGTGACGCTTGGTATTCAAGTTCAATTTTGGTTTCATCAGACCAGAGAATCTTGATTCTCATGGTTTGAGAGTCCTCTAGGTGCCTTTTGGCAAACTCCAAGCGGGCTGTGATGTGCCTTTTACTAAGGAGGGGCTTCCATCTGGCCACCATAAAGGCCTGATTGGTGGAGTGCTGCCTGGATGGTTGATCTTCTGAAAGGTTCTCCCATCTCCACAAGGATACGCTGGAGCTCTGTCAGAGTGACCCTCGGGTTCCTGCTCACCTCCCTGGCCAAGGCCCGTCTTCCCCGATTGCTCAGTTTGGCCGGGCGGCCAGGTCTAGGAAGATTCTTGGTGGTTCCAAACTTCTTCCATTTACAAATGATGGTGGTCACTGTGCTCTTTGGGACCTGTAAAGTTGCATAGATTTTTCCGTACCCTTCTCCAGATCTATGCCTTGACACAATCCTGTTTTTGAGGTCTGCAGCTAATTCCTTTGACCCCATGGCTTGGAGTTTGCTCTGACATGCACTGTCAACTGTGGGACCTTATATAGGCAGGTGTTGGCAATCCCCAATCATGTCCAATCAATTGAATTTATCACAGGTGGACTCCAATTAAGTTGTAGAAACATCTCAAGCAGTATCAGTGGAAACAAAATGCACCTCAGCTCACTTTTGGGTGTCATATCAAAGGGTGTGCACACTTGTGTATATATGATATTTTACATTTAGATTTTTAATAAATTAGCACAAATGTCTAAAAACCTGTTTTCACTTTGTCATTATGGGCTATTTTGTGTCGAATTTTGAGACAAAAAATGAACTCAATCTATTGTAGAATATGTCTGTAACGTAATAAAACGTGGATAGGTGAAAGGAGTGTTCAGACTTTCCGGCTTGACTGTATATACAGATCCTTTCCAAAAAATTAGAATATCATGGAAAAGTTTTTTTTTTTCCATAATTCCATTCAAACTTTCATAGATTATAGATTCATTACACACAAAATGAAATATTTCTAGCCTTTATTTGTTTCATTTTTCATAATTTTGGCTTACAGCTCCAGAAAACCCCCAAAACAGTATTTCAAGAAATTAGAATAGTGTGTCGAAAATCAGCATTTACTTCAGTTATTTCAGAGAATGAATGTTTTAGACTGAGTGTCACACTCTGTACGTGGTGGTTTTTGAAGCACTGACTCTCCGCCAAATTTTGGAATCGTCTTTGCTTGACAATCCGCTGAAGCCTACGGTCATCTCTTTTGCTTGTGCACCTTCTTCTGCCACATTTTTCCCTTCCACTAAACTTTCTATTGATATGCTTGGACACTGCACTCTGTGAACAGCCAGCCTCCTTAGCGATGACCTTTTGTGGCTTACACATCTTTGGAGGGTGTCAATGATGGTCTTCTGGCCAATTGTCAAGTCTGCAGTCTTCCCCATACTGAACCAAACTGAGATACCTGTCCAATTTAACGACAAACCTGTAGCAAAACTTTGCAGGTGTTTTGAGTAAATTAGAGGATTAGAGTGTGACACTCAGTCTAAAACATTCATTCTCTGAAATAACTGAAGTAAATGCTGATTTTCGACACACTATTCTAATTTCTTGAAATACTGTTTTGGGGGTTTTCTGGAGCTGTAAGCCAAAATTATGAAAAATGAAACAAATAAAGGCTAGAAATATTTCACTTTGTGTGTAATGAAAGTTTCACTTTTTGAATGGAATTATGAAAAAAAAAAACTTTTCCATGATATTCTAATTTTTTGGAAAGGATCTGTATATATATAAAGCCAATCCGGGTAAAAGGCAGAAAAAGAACGTCTTGGTTATTTGGTCATCGTTTAATTTTTTCCAACTCAAATCCAGAATTCTTTACCAGTATAGCAGTGTAAAGATGGCTGTGGTCGACATTAGTCGCCTTCTGCAATTTAGACCGTTCATATTTTTTGTTGACTTATGTTGCCCGTGGCACTGAATGAGTTAACTGGCTAGCTAACCAATCTAAGACAGTGTAACATTGTATTTCTATTTACATGTTTTAAATATACTGTAAATGTTTTCTACCGTTTGGCTAGATGTGTGTGTGTGTGTGTGTGTGTGTGTGTGTGTGTGTGTGTGTGTGTGTGTGTGTGTGTGTGTGTGTGTGTGTGTGTGTGTGTGTGTGTGTGTGTGTGCACGCATGTGTGATAAAAGTAAGAAATTGACCAATAAAATCTTTCAATGCTATATAATTCATTAGATCATGTTATGTTTTAATATAATCCAAGATATCAATTGCAGTAATAATAGTTACATTTATCCAAAATCAACACTTATACTCTTGGGAGTATAAATTCCTATAGGGAGATGGCTGTCCCCACTATCAACCCTTAAATTGGTGAATTAAAAAATAATACCCAAAATATTTTTGCCAATTATTTGACTTGTCTCATTCAATAAAGCATGTGAATTTTTATCAAATATAAGTTCAAATAATGTTAAAATCTATTTTGTAATAAATTTTATAATTCAAAAAACCTATCGAAAAAATGCTGTCCCCAATTTTTACGTCACAACCGAAACGTACACTGTTTGAGTCAGTGCAGTGAACCTGCTTGTAGCCACACACCCCTTTTTTAACCAGGAAATTAGACAGCCTTCATATGAATCAAAGCCACATGGTGAGTAGCTAGGTTTTAGCGTTTTGATCTGATTGTCCTTCAAAGTATGAAAATTAGTCTGTGGTTTTAAGAGACGTCGCACCCAAACACCCAAGTTTTCATATTAGAGAAAAAAAACGAAACCGTCACTACCGAAACAAATGGTATTGTTTTGACAGGCCTGTTTCGGTTGGTGACACTTGTCCGTAGATTCTTATTAAAGACAATAAATAGTGAGACAATCAATGCACATGTACAAACCTCAATTCCAAAAAAGTTGGGACAGTGTATATAATGTAAATAAAAACAGAAAGCAATGATTTGCGAGTCCTTTTTGTATTCAATTGAAAACAGCACAAAGACAAGATATTTCATGTTTTCAACTTTATTCTACATTTCATTCTTTATTCAGCTCATTCTACATTTGATGCCTGCAACACCTCCTAGAAAATTTGGGACAGGGGCATGTTTACCTTTGTGTTACATCACCTGTCCTTTTAACAACACTCAGTAATCTTTTGGGAACTACAACACTAATTGTTGTAGTTTTGAAAGCAGAATTGTTTCCCATTCTTGCTTAATATGAGACTTCAGCTGCTCACCAGTCCGGGGTCTCCATTGTCATATTTTGGGCTTCATAATGCGCCACACGTTTTCAATGGGAGACAAATCTGGACTGCAGGCAGGCCAGTCTCGCACCCACACTCTCTGATGACGAAGCCATGCTGTTGTAACACGTGCAGAATGTGGCTTGGCATTGTCTTGCTGAAATAAGCAGGGATGTCCCTGAAAAAGCGATTGTCTAGATCGCAGCAAATGTTGCTCCAAAATGCATATGTACCCTTCAGCGTTAATGGTGCTTTCACAGATGTGCAAGTTACCCATGCCATGGGCACTAACACACCCCCATACCATGACAGACACTGGCTTTTGAACCTTGATTGTTTGAACCCTAACAATCAAGATGGTCCTTTTCCTCTTTGGCCGGGAGAACACGACGTCCATTATTTCCAAAAACAATTTGAAAGCTGCACTCGTCAGACCACAGCACACGTTTCCACTTTGCGTCAGTCCATCTCAGATGAGCCGAGAGAAGTCGGCGGCGTTTCTGGATGTTGTTGTTATATGGCTTACGCTTTGGGTAGTAGAGTCTTAACTTGCATTTGTAGATGCAGCGACAAATTGTGTTTACTGACAATGGTTTTCTGAAGTATTCCCGAGCCCATGTGGTTATATTCATTACAGAAGCATGCCGTTTTTAATGTAGTGCTCTCTGAAGGATCGAAGGTCACGGGCATTCAATATTGGTTTACAGCCTTGCCCGTTTTCTCCAGATTCTCTGAATCTTTTACTAATATTATGGACTGTAGATGGTGAAATCCCAAAATTCCTCGCAATCGTGTGTTGAGAAACGTTGTTCTTAAACTGTTGGACTATTCGCTCATGCAGTTTTTCACAAAGTGGAGAACACATCCTTGCTCGTAAATGCCAGAGCCTTTGTGGATGCTCCTTTTATACCCAGTCATGATAGCTGACCTGTCACCTATTCACCAATTTACCTGTGGAATTCCAAACAGGTGTTTTTTGAACATTCCACAACCTTCCCAGTCTTTTTTATACCCCTCTCCCAACTTTTTTGTAACGTGTTAGCGTATACGGAATTATCGTATATTTACAAAAATCAATGAAGTTGCTAAGGTAAAACATTAAATATCTTTTAAATATCGTTTTCATTTAAATATATAAACAAGAGTATTTACAAATCACTGCTTTCTGCTTTTATTTGCATTTTACGTACTGTCCCAACTTTGGAATTCAGTAAGAGATGTCACAACCGCAACAATGTGGTTACAACCGAAACACCTGCTGTTTTGTTAAAATTTTGAATAATATGAATAATCAATCAAATATCCAAGATATTGTGCTGGTGAGTGTATATATAATCTCATAAATAAGAATCTATCAAATTCATGTGATCAAATCTGTCCATTTTATAGAGAACATTTGTACGGAGTTTTCACTAAATTTAATTAATCCAATGTTTTATTTGATTTAAAAATTCAGGGTAATTGATTCAAATTCAACAGCAGTCAAGATTTTTTTTCAATGTAATTTTCAAAGGGGTGAATTAAACTTACCAATTGGGTATGTAATTTTATTTCAAAAGCAGGGTTTACACCATGTTTCCGTTGTGACATTTAGGAGCAGTCAGTAAATTCATCCTTATTCTGAAAAAATTACATGTGATTGCACTGTACATCTAGTATATTTATGCATCTCAGATAAAGTGTAACACATATATTATAAAATAATTTTGCAAAAAGAATACAAATTTACACTTTTCTCCAACCCTCAATTTGCACGACTTCTGTAGAATGGCCCATATACTGTACAATCAAAGACGTATATGCAAATTTATAGATTTCCTGAAAGATGCTAAATTAAACTTGCAACCACTGGGTTTTTAAGACTGATTGGATATTACATCTCTACATCAAGGGAGACGACATTGGGAATGAGATATGGCTTGAATAAGTGGCTTGTGGAAAAAGCTTGAAGTTTTAAATTAACAATGTGGCTGACTAAAATATAAACAGGTTAAAGTAGTTATAGCAGTAGTCACATTTAAAATGAAATGTGAAACAAAAAAATGAAAGCATTGACAGTGAGTCATCTAGTTTGTGGGGGTTTAGTGTGATTTTCAACTGAATAATGAATTTGCCTCAAGTGAGAATGTACATAGGATTTGGGACATAGGAATGTTATACAAAACAAATTTATTGCGTTTTGGTAGACTATGCACCAAAAAGCTGTATTTTGTATGATTGAAAAGAAAGTTTACAAATGCAAACTGGCCAATACATAAACAAAATTGTACTGTTAAGGGCTGCTGGGTAGCTTACTTTGTAAAAGCGGTGCACGAGTGAGCACCACGGTCTCGGACCGGATCCAGGCCGGGCCAGTGCAGACTGTGGCCAGCAGCCCCACAGGGGCAGCGCACATTTGACTTTGCGTCGCACAAGGGATATATGGGAGGGATTCAGTCAGCGGGGACAGCAGGATTAATTGCTCGAGCGACCCCTGTTGGCAGTCTGGGCACCCGTGGCTTGTTCTCTGCGCATGCATATGATTGGCTCTCCTCCGCCCCTGCTCTGCACGTGTGCGGCTTGAGGCAGCGCTATGAAAACAAGCTGGCTGACACCTATGGCAGATGATTACTGCCAGGGATTCCCTACCTAAGGCAACTCATGTCACTTTTACATGATAGATGGAGGTCCATCTGTTGACAACATCTGATTAATAGGTCGCCTATCACAGTGGTTCTCAACCCTGGTCCTGGGGACCCCCTGTGTATGCTGGTTTTCGTTCCAACCACAATTGCAATACCAGAATTTTAACAAGCTGTTATTTTTTCTTAATTAGGTGTTTTTATTGTATAGAGAGAACACTTTAAACTCTTTACTCTCTTAAGCCACGTTATGTTAGCAATAGCTATGCATGCTTTGAAGAAAAAAAATCCCATGTTTGTTATGCTTATTGTGGTATATTGCAAACAATTACAAAGAAGAGGTAAGAACTCAGGTGAATAGGCTCCTAATTAGGTAATTGAACACAAGTTTAAGTTCCTTAAACTTGTTAACACAATGCAGGTTTGGCTCGTTATCATTTGCTTTGTCTTTGAATTCTTCATTATTTACCAAACGGTTAGTTTTAGTGGCCATGTGTCCACAATTTCACCAATTATGAGCCAATTGATTCACCTCAGTCTTTAATTTGATCAGTTAAAACATTTTTTACCTCCTTTTAATTATTTACAATACAGCACAATGTGAATATTGGACTTTTATTCTTCATGGCATGCATAGCTATTACTAACATAATGTGGCTTAAGAATGTAAATAATCCCTCTAAACATTAAAAAGACCTAATTAAGAAAAATTAACAGCTTGTTAAAATTCAAGTATTGCAATTGTGGTTGGAACGAAAACATCCACTAAAACAATGTACGTATACACAACACTAGAAAGTTCAATCAGTGTACCACAAGAGCACCCTAATAAACCAGTATAAGACCAATTTACATTCCAAATATCATATACAGTGAGCACCATAATTCATTGGACAGTGACACAATTTTTGTTATTTTGGTTCTGTACTCGAGCACTTTGAGTTTGAAAGGATACAATGACACGGAGGTTGAAGTGCAGACTGTCAACTTTAATTTGAGGGTATTTCCATCAATATCGGATGAACCGTTTAGAAATTATAGAACCTTTTGTACATAGTCCCTCCCCATTTTCAGGCATCAAAAAATGTTGGACAGATTAACATAATGTATAACCCGGTACCGGTCCTTAATGACGAGAACCTGAGCAAGACAAGGGTCAACCTTGGTTCAGTATTTGGTCGTTGGAGGGAGCTCAAAGAATCACAATGCTTGAGAAGCAACGCACTTTTCTACTCAACCGGTAAAATAACGCATTAGCTAGCAAGCAAACTATCAGATGATCAGATCGAACATATAATGTTGGTTATTATCTTCCTTGTTAAGCTGGGGTTCGGACCATAATTTATTACAGCATGACCGAAAAATAGTATTTCTATGGCATTTTGCTTTTCTCTCATCATCTCACACTGAGACATTAGCGTTAGCTAGCTTGATACCCAGATAGCGGGAGCCCAGCATATATGCTATCGGGCTGCTAGCTGTTTGCACATTGGTTTACAAGAGGTCATCTAGCATTGGTCCGTTAGGACCTGTTAGCGACCAGCAGAATCAGCTGGAGGGCTTCTAACATTAGCTGTTTTGCAGCTTGGTTTACCAGCGATGCAGTTCTGCAGGCATCAAAATAGCCGGATTGGAACACCTGCAAGACCCATTAGTACGGTGGCCGAGAAGTGTCGAACGAACTGCATAACGCCCCTCCTCCTCCCGTATCAGCAGCACCACAGACAGAAGTACAGAGATGTAAAATCCAGGGATCAGAAAGGAAAAGTCCTGCTATGTGTTTCTTCCACCCATGAACTCAGCCAGCTGATTTCACTAATTAGTTCCACCTCCTGGCTGAAAAATTGTGCAAATTAGCAAATCCAGGTGATTGGAACTAAATACTGAGGAGGAATTTTTACTGTCTGAACCCGGATTTTACACTTCTGGTTAAGTAGCACTTAAGAGGTGACTGCGCATTCACGCTTTAAGAACTGTTTTGGGAAACACGTGTTACAAATTAAAGAACCATCGTAGAATCGCTCGTTGAAATCGCACTTAACCCTAAGATTGATTGTTATCGGGAAACATACCCCAGGACGGTTCCTCTTCCACATATGTAGGCAATACTGTAATAGTCGGCACGTTTCATTGTCAACATCCATTGTTGCTCACTTCCGTTCTTATGGCTTTGCATTTGTGTTGTCACTTATTGCAGTTGTGTTGTGGCTTTTGCAGTTGTGTTTTCCGTTATGCAGTTCGTTCGACACTTCTTGGCCACTGTACATTAGTGTGCTGGGCACTAGCTTCACTCCAACTCACCAGATGCAATCCTTCAGCTTATTTACTACTAACATTGCCCGAAAAATGAGCGTAGTCCAACATTAATTGACTAGGTTAGTGGTCTGATGCATATAGGTCGTTGGTCCGATATCAGCATGCTATCTGGGTAACGTTAGCTAAGTTATGTATCTTATTAATTCATTATTATTGGTTATAGCACCGTTGCATGCCGTATAACCTCCTTGGTGAAGACACATCTTGCAATCTATGTCTAATCCATTACTACAATATCCAAAGAAATACTTATCCATTATGAATAAATATGTCCATTTTGGGCTATAACCCATGTTGCCTAAGATGGATAGCTCTAATAAAGAAGGTATTTACATATAGCTAGCAGAATGCATGCAAACTCAGCTACCCTTAGCTATATCATAAAGTCCCAGTGAATATTTTTGTGTTGAAAAGACGGTGAAACACCATCTCGCATTCTAGGTGAAAAACCGGCTAAATTTGTTTGAAAAGTGAAAGTTTTTTAACCGGCTAGGATGTAGCCAGGCTTTACCTTGGGCTAAATTGACACGTTTATTTCAAAATATCTCTCATTCTGAGATTCCCACCCCTCTAGACGTCTAGATCAGGGGTTCCCAAACCGGTCCTGGGGGACCCCTGTGTATGCTGGTTTTCGTTGCAACCACAGTTGCAATCCCAGAATTTTAGCAAGGTGTTAATTTTTCTTAATTAGGTGCTTTTCATGTTTGGAGGAATTATTCGCCCTCTTAAGACACATTATGTCAGAAATAGCTATGCAAACTCCCCATGTTCACGTTGCGCGTATTGTGCTATATATATACTGCATAAAAAAACCAGCATACACAGGGGTCCCCCAGGACCGGTTTGGGAACCCCTGGTCTAGATTCCGGCTTTTGCTCATTGGGTTTACATGAATCTTGAAACACCACCGCATAGAGTAACCTAAATCTATGGAGATAATGCATTGCTACATATTGCTAACTTTGTTTATGAATTAATTACCTATCCAACCCAACCAGGAAAGATTCAACATTTGACATGATTGAGCCTGATTCAGTCTCTGACTCTTCACTCTTCACACTCAGATGAAGTAACGTTATGTACACAAAATGCAGGTTAAACAATCTGGCAACCAGTTGAGGTTGGTCGTGTGCTTCTAGTTATGGCCGTGTTGTTATGAAATACAATCTCCATATCAGACACTAGAGGGGGTGAAATGCTGTATCTATACCCTTTAATGCTAATTTATGAATGTACTTATATGAAAATGGCTGAACAAATCTCTCCCATATTTGTTTTATGATGACAATTCCCAAATCCCAAAGCTTCGGAATTGGTGCTAAAACGGCAGAGATATTGATGGACGAAATTTGGGTTTAACCATGTATATTGCAACCAAAACCAAACCTATTATTAATTATATTATTCTCTTCTTCATGTTTTAATTGATTTAATACTGCTGTTTTGTAGTCAGCTGGATTTGTTATTTGTGTGTATGAGTGTGTTTGTGTGTTTATATAAAAGTCAAAAACACAGTCAACCACACATTTTAATCAGACACTTGAAGTTTTTTCTTTTCCAGTGCAGCACCCCTCTGCAGCGTACATTTCACTGATGCTACTTTATGAAGGGAACAGCACTGAGGCCTGTTAAAATTAAATTCACCTGCCTCAGGAGAAATTTATAAAATAAGCAATTGGTGTCTAATATGTTGTATCAATTACCTTGGATTTATGTCATGTCATTTTGTGCATAAGAAAAAGAAAGAGAGTGATGGTCATTTAGCATTCCAGCAAAATGTTTTGGTGGGCAAGCATTTCTTAACAATGTAAAATGTGACCATCTGGGTAGATAACAATGATGGAGCATTCCACCACCCTTTCTCATTAAATGTTGGAATGTCATAAATATCACTGATTAATTTGACCAAAAGGGCCAGTGATGTTTATTTGCACATCTACACTACCTGCTGTGACGCAGATCGAGACAGATGGATGTCTCCCTCCCCCACTCCCCTTTAGCAGACATGCTCATTAAATTGCCGAACCGGTCTCTGGCACAGAAGACAGTGTGGGTTCTGTGGTCCTCACTATCTTCAGGTAGAATGCAATCTGCTAATGCCCTAAAAACCCATGTCACATGGCAAATTTATGTCCCCCAGAGGCTTTCTCTCACTGGAAAGTGTACTGGATGTGCAACTAACATTCAGTCCTCCGACACTTGCTCTGGTGTAATTTAACCATTTACATAAAACTAGATGATTTCGTCTGATATGTTCTTGTGTATAATGAACCATTGTGCTTTGAGGTAATTCAAAGAGATAACATTATAGACCTCATTAAACCTGTCCATATGAATAATGTCATGACTCCAAGTTGTAACCTTGGATTGGAAATTTAAATCACAGGAGAGTGTAATACAACACGTTGGTATGTTTTAAAGTGAAGTATCATTGTAGAAAGCTAATTTCAGTAACATCAAGCTGCTTTTGAAACAAACAGCCATTGGCTTTAGTATGTAATTTTACATAGGTGCAGTTGCACTATAGTGCTGTATCTGTATAATGATAATTATTGTGCACGTATAATGACACCATCATGTGGGAAAAATCAACTACAACTACAAAAGGTATTACTAGCACTACTTTAAATTCTGCAAGTCAAGTACTTACTGTTCTTATGGGAAGCAAGAATATGCTATTTTAACTGTAACACTCAGCACTTTACACATAAACATGAATCATTATTTACATTAATTTACATTAATTTTTGAATTTTGAAATGTGAGGGAATTAAAATATTTCTTTGTACACAAGTACACTTTTTTTTAGAGGAACAGATAATCTGAGGAGAGGGGATTATTCTTTGCAGTAAATGCCCAACACAAAGTTCCTATCAAGCTACATGAAGCTCAGTGTTTCCCCCAGGTTGTATTTGTAGGTGGGGTGGTATCTGTGATTGTTGACGGGGGTTTTTTACTTTCGCTTCCTTGAGTTAACGTAACCGTAACAAATCCTTTCTACTGTGGCTGCGAATCAAAACACTAATTATCGGCATTTCATCGCCCCGCCTATTGCATGGTAGGGGAAACGCTGAAGCTATATAACCGCACATGTCACCGTAGATTCAAGCCTCTTGAGAGATGGACAGACACTCAAGTTCTTAGATCTGTCACGTTAGGTCAGGGGCTAAATGCAACTAAGAGGACCGCCAGGTTTAAAGATGTCAGTAGAGAGAGAAGCAAAGAGAAGGACACAGAAGAGACTATGAATAAGAACTTTTATATGTATTTGACATTACAATTATGTATTTTTTCTGCTTGTTTGATTTTTTTTATATTGTGGTGGCAATCACTTGGAACAAGATAGGAATACATCATTTGGTGTCATGGTTTTTGACGATTTCTTCCGTTGCGGTCGTTTCCCTCAGTAGCCACGCGAGGGCGCTGCCCTTTTAGAGGATGTTTGCTCCACCCCGCCTTTATCGCAGAGCTTCTGTCAGCATCCACACCTGTGCGTGGTTACCTTAGGAGCTATTTAAGCCCATGTTTCCTTCGTTCTGGGCTTCTATATTAGTTTGCATTGTTTTGTCTGTTGTATTAGTTTTGCCTTTGTTTGTATGGTAGGCCGAACAGTTCAAAAGCCCACGCAAAGTAGACACCGTATATCCAGTTGCTCTGCGCTACCCAGTTTTTAAGGGAGATAAATCCAGTTAACAAGACACTACCTATCCAGTCATCCTGCACCACCCAGTGGACATCGCGAGATACCCAGTGGACACTCCACATATCCAGTTCGGCAGCGCAAGCGAACCAACTGGGTAGCTCTGCGCTATTCAACTGGGTTGCGCAGGATGTCGAACTCAGTAGCTCTGCGCTATCCAACTGGATCGCACGGGATGTCCGGTTCGGTAGCACGAGATGTGAAATTGGGTAGCACCGCGCTATCCAGCTGGATATCTCTAGAATTATCCTACCGGATATGTGTATCTCGTTTGGCCATATGAATTGTTAAACAAACAAAGCTTGCAAGAATTAGTCTAATCTATAAAAATTTAAAAAAGTATTCAACTACAATTCATCTGATGCCATTATATCATATAGACAATTTACTCGCTGGTTAAATGTTTAGTTATGCTATTTGTTACAGTGGCTAGCGGAGCTGGCTGGTCACCAGGGCTAGCTAAGTGTTATTGTGTGTATAATGTGCGTAGGCCTATGTGTGTTTTGTTGACAGTAGTGTAGCTAGATAGCCACAGTAGAGCTAACTAGGTCATGCAATATGTTTATGATGACAGTTTGCAGTATTATTGCCAGTCCAGTATAGCCTAATTCTTGAAGTCTGTGCGTTTGAGTCAGTGTAATCCTCTGTGTACTGAGAACATTGGCTTGCAATAAAAGCAACGAGTGAATCCGCAAGGTCTGTCTTTAGATGCGGTCGCATTATATTATTAATGCGTAGGTGTCAACCTCTGGAAAGAGCTGCACTTATTTTCACCCCTGCAAAACTGTATATATTCACTAAAACCGTATAGAACATTATCTATTGATTATCTATTAAAATCACTAGCCACCAGTTATTGGTCTGATTCAAGTGTATTTAATATATTCCTGTATTTAGCTTTTCACATAACTGTGTAGCTACAAATTCATTAAGGTGCTCATTTTAAAACAGGTAAACAGACACCAACAATGACTGACCCCATACACTTACAACCCAGTGCAGGAGAGAGATACATAGATACCACATTTCCTAAATTATGCAATAGTCGTGTTATGCACTTTTAATGCAGTTTTGCAATCTTACTAGCCTACATAACAGCTTTGATAGCCTAAGTAGGCGACGTTAGCATTAATGTAGCCTACATATGGTTATAAAATTAGCTCTCATCTTACTTTGAATAATTTTCTAGTAACAGTTAACATTAAGTTATTTTACAATTAAACTTGTAGTAGCTTCATTAAATTGAGTCATCCACCACATTCATGCGTCATGGAACATAATCAAAATTGCATAAATATTAACATTGTCCAGTCATAACCATTTAACTGTTCGCTAGATTAATTAACGTTAGATAGTTGTTGGGTATCTTGTGGGCTACTGAGTCTTTGTGGTTCGTTGTCATAAACATTACAGTCCTGATGCCACTAGGCTAGCTACTTGCTTTCCTCGCAGCCTCAGAAATCGAGTGTAGCTATATAGCAGAGAGAGGGAGAAATAAAATGTGATTGCTGCGTTTGAATTAATTATGTTGGAAAACGTTAGAAAACAAAAAAACCTATATAGACTAGATATAGATTTCTCGTATCATAACCTTACACGCCCACATACCTTCAAAAAGGTGGAAACCCATATTTTATACGGGCAAATCATAGCTATGGTTTGACAGTGAGTAGCCTACCCATTTCAGGCTTGGACAACACAGGCTAGAGAACACAAGAGCAACATGGAAGCTAGCAAAATATGAAAGAACAGGGATCATTCTTTTAAATAAATTGCATATTTAGCCTGTTGTTTAATTTTTGCTGTTGTATTCCAACTAAAATATATTCCAAATTTGTTTTAAAAATACCAGAAAACGGCGCTTTTAACTAACTAGGCCTATTTCATTTTATGAATGTGATTAATTACACACTTATTTTATTTACAAACAATAGTGTTTGCTTCTTCATGTCTGCATTCAGACCAGTTTCTGCTCATGTTCAATGACTGTTTCCCATATTCCTAAACTAAAAATCGGTTCGTTGTCTTTGGAAATACAGTGTGAAAATTAAAATGACAAACTTATCGTTATAATTCAAATGACCCTACAAACTTTGGTTTTACGTAAATAACATGTGAGAGATTATTGAATTCCTGTCCAATCAGCGACATCAAATTTGGTATCTTTTTTTAAATGTTTTTTTATGTTTTTTTTTGCAAATAGATAAACCAGTGCATCTAGATTCAAAACCTAGACTCAATACTTAGTAGGGCTGGGAATCACCATGTACCTCATGATACGATAAGTATCACGATACATGGGTCACGATACGATTCACGATACATGTGTATCACGACACAGTGTGAATCACAATGCCATGTGGATCAAATCTATGGCAATAAACATCACAATCTACATTAGTTGAATCAAAGTACAAAAATAAGGATAATATGAGTGTAAGGGGGAGTGTAAGTTTCGGAGAACCAAACGCCACAACCAAGGAATCTGAAAGCGTATTTCATTAGAAATACGACACTAAGTGGACAGCTCCGCAGTAACAGGGGAAATGAAACAAAATAACGGGAATGAAAACCTCCCGGCGTAAGCCAACACAAAACAACCCCAAAAAAGGGCAAACTTGGCGATCGCGAGTAGTAAACAACAAAGGAACCTCACGCACTCACACAAGAAGCGTATAACTAGAGGTCAGAGAAAAACAAAAGGAAGCCCGTGTAACAAGGGCGAAAGAAACGTAATAGAAAAAGAACCTGTTACCTACAGCTCTAGGTGTGAACCAGCTGAACTAAAGGTAACAGGTAGAGGAATATAAAAAGATCAAGAGAGAAAGGAAACAAAAAGACTAAATAAATCTTTACCCTAACTCTTTAACCGGACTACCTACGTTTCTGACGAGTAACAACCAGAAACGTAGAGACCGCTATCCTTTACCTTACCGACCTTACCAAAAGCAAAGACAATATCGAAGCGTCGGTAATGCGGAAGTCCTGGGCTATTTATAACCGATAGGAAATCCAAAACAGGTGAAAGGAATAATTACCAGGCGAGATTCAAACACCTAAACGGAGGTGGAAAAATCCGATAGATTGCCCCGATGTCGTCAAATGAAAGAACGACCGCAGAAACAACAACAGGCTGCCAGAAACCATGA
This sequence comes from Synaphobranchus kaupii, assembly GCA_029718625.1. NCBI lineage: Eukaryota > Metazoa > Chordata > Actinopteri > Anguilliformes > Synaphobranchidae > Synaphobranchus > Synaphobranchus kaupii. Next base: position 98,199,845 of record CM056377.1, on the reverse strand, counting down.
CAATGAGTGCTTCAATGAAAAGTTGTCAAATTAATTTATTTTGAACATTTCATATATTTTATTCAAATATCAGAAACACTGACAAATTATGGTATTCTTTTGCAAACCCCTTTCCTTAACAAGAGAACATACGGTGAGTCAATCTAAAAATAGATTGACTCTGGTTAACAATGGAGGCAAAATAGCTTTTTTTTTCTTATTTATGATTAAATTATATTTCTAACAATGTCAGTATGCTAAACAGAGTCAATCTATTTTTAGATTACTCACCGGTCTGAACTTCTTGAATGTAAGTAAAACAAAATATATGATTTTTTTCTTCATAGAACATTGAACTCACAGATGTTCACCTATTTACTTTGAAGAACATTGAGGTTGAATCAGTCAAACAATACAAATATATAGGTATTTGGTTAAATTGTGATTTCGTAACACATTGTGTCACACATAAACAAAAAAAAAGCTTAAAGCTAAACGTGCCTCCCTTTACAGAAATAAGTCTTGCCTGTGTTTGGATAGTAGGAAAAGATTGTGCAGGGTATAGTATTACCAGTCATGGACTAAGACATTCTATATACATGCATGCCCACATCTGTTTTTAAAATCAATAGGCCTACCATCTATCATAGCGCACTATGGTTTATCATGGGCAATGGGTGCTGTGTTACCTCCACAGCATGGAGGTAACACAGCTTAATGTTACCGTTACATCGACAATAACAGATAGAACGCAGTTGACTTTAGAAGAGGTGCAGAACTCTAAATTACCACATCCGATCGAGCTAAAAAAATTACAGACTCAATTATATATTTTATATGTGGCGATATTCGTCCATTATTCATGCGTTAGGCTATACAATATACTTAAGCTGTTATTTCTACCTATTGAATTTGTCTATAGATGCTCAAGCCTACATGTGAGTGAATTCTTATAGGCAACTTTATACTGCTTTACTGGGGTAGTGATAGTAGAGAGTGATAGAAAAAAGGGGGAGAGAGAGGAGAGATGACAAATCTGTTCCCAGTCGGAATGGAAGTGGTGACTTATTATCTATAAATGTATTAACTCTGGCTCTGTTTATCTCCGAGAAGTGTATCACCCCTCATTATTGGAAAGATGCGACTGTTGGCTTTTACAGGATATCGGTCATCTTAGCGCTAATGTTCTTGAAGAAGCCATGCGCTGCTGCTGAATATAGGGGGTGTAGTGTCATTAGGTACGTTAAGAATTCTGCAGCGAAGACAGATTGTTAAAATGTCTTAACAGTCATCACATGGAGGCACCAATGAATGTGCAGTATAAATTTATATATGGCTTTACACTTGGTGCAAAAGCAAATTAATCAGTCTCATAAAATTTATTATTAAATCATGATTACGAATTTCAATGTTAACTATTAAAATAATAATCAATAACTTAATCTGAAGGTGTAAGTGCTTTTGGAGGATAGGCTCAAATGTTTATCCAAACAACAATCAGACCGACGACCAGGTTTAACAAAATACAATTTATTAAATAACAAACACGTCTAAAACTAACATCCTTAAAGCAGCGAATGATATGGAAAGGAAAATGAAGTGTAGACAAAGAATGAGGGCATATTTCAATTCACAGTTCTATTTCTGTATGTGCACAAGAGCCTGTGGTGTTCAGAGATCACAAGACGCATCTATTTATATTTTGACCTGCACTCAACATTATAGTATACAGTAAATACATAGGGGCGTTCCCCCAAGCTAGTCAACAGTAGCTAAGTTAATATATTTGTCTTTATATGTCACTAGCTAGGGAAATACAAAAGTAACTGTAACTTAGCTGACAACTCGGGAGTAGCTCTAATAACGTAACGTTAATATATTTATCTTTAGATTAATCAACAAATGTGTATAACTTATTCCTTATTGTAACGTTATATCTTGCCGTTGCTGGAACATCAGATAAAGGTAACTTGCAGCACACTAGCACAAGCTCCATGTGCGATATGATAGCCTACGCAGGTGGTCTAACTGACGTCAAAATGTTCTCTATCCATCGACATCATAGATTGGTCAACAAAAATGGCTCTAATTAAAATTCCGAACTATCCCTATAATATAGTGTTGCAAAAACACAATTAGAAGCACTGTGAAATGTCACGATTGTGTTGTTAGCTACGTTAGCTAGTCTACTGTATATAGGCCTACTCGCATGTCCTCTGCCTGCCTACCTAGCACTACCTTCATAATTAAAAAGAAATTGCTCAAAAAATAACTTGTAGCCCTTGTCGAGCTTCGACCGCCTCACATCACCCTAAAATTTGTCAACAATGTGGACAACATCCGATATTGTTACTTTTGGGACCGATATTGGGGACTGGGAAAAAATGTATAGCCTAGCTCGTCTAGATCCATGGTTTCCAATGGGGAGGCACAGGTGTCCCTAGCACCGGAAGTAAGGCCTATTACGAGACTTAATATTGCTTCCAAATGAGTTCCTTTTTATTGATCACCTGACATAGATGATTACATCAATCATCAGCATAAACAGCTGCACACTCATTGCTACTCCCCACACAGCTAAAAATGCCACACTCCAAAATGAGTGATGCAACTAGCAAAAAAAGGACACAAAAGCAGCCAGTGACTCTGAAGACCCAGATGAAAATTTAATTCCTCGACGTGGTTAAAATTCAGTTGTCTATAGATGGTTTGTATTTGAACGAACTGATACAAACAAGAGAGGGTGCTTTGAAAAAAAGAACAAGTTCTACAACAAACCATCTTTGCATTAATACTCCCAGGTAATACGCAGATTTGTGAGTCATACTCCCGCAAAAAGTCCCAAGTTGCCGATCGACACATTTATTTGAATATTTCTGTGCATCTGTTATCTTAATGCAATTTCATTTGAATATTTTGATGAATGAAAGATACATCCAAGGATGCGTTGGGATGCATCATCAGGTTCCTGAGGTTGTCGGGTGTTTCGGGTCTTTCAATGTCAGACACCCTCGCTCAGGCGACCCAGCCAGGCTTGCTCAGACCGTGGCTTGTGTCCCAACTTCAATGGGCTCACAACGAGCCTTCCAGCCTCTCACCCCGTCACTGATCCACCAGCTCCTGGTACTTGGACCGCTTCCTCTCATTTGCCTCTTCGGTCCTCCCAGGGAACCGTCAGTTCTATTAGGAGTACCTGCTTTTTAAGCGGCTGATGACAGCACCATGTCTGGCCTCAACAACGTTGTTATAATGTGGTCCGGGAACTTGAATTGCTTCCCAAAGTCCACTCGAAGCTCCCAGTCCGACGCAGAGGTAAGCATACCAGCTGCTGATCTGGACTGTGCCTGAGGCAGCTCTCCAGCCCTGACAAAGGCGGACATACTTGGTGTTGGTCATAGCTCTGGAGATGGCCTCTACAACAGTCTTCAGTCAAGATATCTTCCTCTCCAGCGCACCCTCCCACCTTGTCCATGCTCCCTGCTGGTCCGTTCCTCCTCGACACCTGCCCTGTTTGGTTCGATTGAATCAAACTCTGGTTCGTTTTCCCCCTTGCTGTGGTTCGTTTGGGCAGGTGTGAACACAGCAATCGTACTCGGGTGCGCACCAAAAGCGCACCAAACATGCGGACGAGACCTTGTTGAAGAGGTGGTCTTGGTACACTTCCAAACAAACTCTGGTGCGGTTCGTTTGTGGTGAGAACGTGATCCGACCTTGGTCCGACCCAACTGCAGAAAGCACTGCGCATTTTTGGACTAAACAAACTCCCATAGCCAGCTACGCTGTGCATTATGGGATGAGGAAGACGACCATTTCCCCTTTCGCAACAACAACAACATGCGAGCATGACGAATCTGAGTAATCGTGGACAAACGCGTCTCCAGTGCATCAGGACATTATTTTCATAATTTTGCGCCTTATTTTCAAACCTTATCGTTTGCCTAAAGTGATAAATGAGAATGATGTAATAACCAATGACCAACGGCAAAATCAACCCGCACAGTTCACAGCGAAATCACAGCGAAATTACTTCTGATGCGTTGTCTGCTCTTCTACTTCCCGGAGTTTCTTTCGAGTTTTGCCACATGAAAATTCTAACTAATTGGAGAGCAGTTCAGGAACTACGTTATTGCTCCCGCCCCAGACACATCTGACCAATGAGTCAAATGAAACGTTCTCACGTGGCTTGTGCGGCTACATTTTGGTTCACTTCACCAACACATCAACTGATTCGGACCAGAGCAAACGAATAGGTGTGAAAGGGAACCGAACCAGCTGAAAAACGAAACAATGTATCATTCTCGCATCTGGTGCGAACCAAGGAAGCGGACTAGAACCGGACTATCAGGTGTGAAACTACCCTAAAATGCCATTGGTCTTGCTGGCTACATATGTACGTACGTTCGTGTTTCCACTCAAGCATTGTCTTTCCAATATGTTTGATAGCCCTATTGTTATTTTCGCATTTTGATCGCATTTCACATACTGTAGTGCAATCGTTAAATGTATTTTTGATGTAGGCTACCGATGTTCATTGTAGATAAAACATTTGGCAGCATTTTGCAGATGGTGGAATACTATTGTATGTTCATGTTATCGTACATAATATAGGCTATGGCGCATATACTTGTCTCTGAGGGCATGACAAATGCTCATTCCAATTTACTGTGTGCTGATATGTGGTAGATTAAGGTAAAAATTGTCTTGGAGTCATTATGAATCTGAAAATTTAAGAAACTACAGAAATATGCAATCCCAGGACAAAAGTATACATACTGTAGAGTACAGGGAAAAGTGATGTTTTATTGAGCTACAAGAGTGAATGTTTAGGCAACATATTTAGGTGTATGTAACATTGTGATATCAATGTTTTTTATCTTAAGCCATCAGAAGGAGCACATGTAGATGCTTTATAATGGACAAAAATAATTGTATTCATTTTATGACATGTTTTGCATAGGGGTTTTGGACCCATAGATATCTACCCCCCTATACTGATGAAAATATAGTAATTCCTACTTCAAAATTATGCAAAAGTGAGTTTTATGAGCCAAAACTGTTGATTTGTAGTTAAATATATCATAATTTTTTTTATTTAAAGCAGTGCACAATTTAGCCATTTGAATAGATTTGGAGACACTAATGGACAACAGGGTACACTGCTATATTTTGCATCATAGACCATTAGTAGTTCTGCATATCATCCTCAGATTTAGCAAAACTTGTGGACATGGAGTTTATGATCCAGGAAATGTATATATTATCGATTTCACTTATGTAGCTCTCAGCAAACTAAAGAAAAACTTTCTTTGCATTTGTGGCACTTTATTTTGACTTAAATTATAAAAAATAAACAAATCTAAGTATTGTAAATGGTACACCTGTCTTGTTTCATTTAAGCTATTTACCAAGTTTATGTGATGCTCACACCTGGAGTTATAAAGCCTTTAAACAGAGCACCCCCTAAATAGGTGAAATTTGCCATCTGCGCCAAGGGGTTAAAGATGGAACCTACTGTACATTCTTTGTTGTGTAGTTTAAATTACGATGTTGTATATAGCCTATTAGATGTGTTAAGATTTCCTTGATACTGCCGCATTTCTTCTCCTGTCTGATTCAGATTTGAGACGACCAGGTATCCCCGCCACTGTGATGTCATAACACAGTTGACTACCCTACTCCAAAACGACGAGGTCTCCGATGAAGGAACATTCACCACCGGAGAATCTTGGACTCTTATCTCTTGCCATGAATGGGACTAGAGACTGAGACAATCACAGCCATATACTGGCACGCACTACACACCCTAAGTTTAGCTCACAAGCATAACCTACTAGCTACCCCATAGTTACCTTTTCAAACTGACCTTTTAGAGGCAAACTCCCAAAACTGCTTGTGACTAGACGCATCCATCCACTTACACAAGTGTAGAGCATTTTCAAACAATGTTTGTATACTCCATCTCATAGTCAGCATACATCATCCACTGTGTATTTGTTTCACACATATGCATACTTGATCTCTATTCCTGTACCCCCTTTTCAAATGATTGTTTGATCATAGATGTATATAGGTGATCATATGATCAGAGGGGGAAATTGTTAGATTTTAGTAATTTCAAAGTTAGTTTAGCAACATGTTTCAGTTTAAAGTAAAATCTGTATGCCCCAACATATTAGAGACTTAGACGCTGAACGGCCTGGGAAATTAGCTATATGTTAATTTCCTCCCCCTCCCGCATTGTTAAGTACTCATTGTCACCTGCATGAATGCCCCCCGAGTTTCTTGGGAATCCTAGCCTGGTAGAATAACGTGTGAAATAAAGTTATTGATCTAAGCCCTGAGACAGGAAACTAGGAAGAACAACGAGAGATAGGAGTGAAGTAACACAGCCACGAGACTTCCCTGTCTAGCCTACCTTTTGTTATCACCTACATGAAATTAACTGTTTTCTGTGTATAAACGCTGGACCAGTTTGGAGTGTAAGGGCATGTTAGACTGGAAAGCTGACAACATCATGCGGAATTGTATCTACGAATAAAGAAGCTATAGCTACTGTCTTTCATCACGGAACCGATTCATGACCCTCTTATTTCTTGAAAGTAATTGCAAGTAATTGTACCGGCAACGAACAGAAGTGTAACGAACAGAGTCCTTCCTGGGCTCTCCACTTCCTGCCCATCTGCCCCACAATGCCTGCTGACGCCACTCTAGAGTCCTAATATGCCATATATTAATATATAAAGTCTACTGTTTTACTTTTTGCCAATTTCAAATAGGGATTTTTATTTATTCATTAATTTTTTAAGGTGAACTGAGGGAATTGTTCTGAATGTATAATTTATTTAATGTATTCATTTAGCATTTGTTGATTTTTAACAATTTAGTGTGATTTTGGAACTTTATAAAAAGTCAGATGCTTTCACTGAAAAAGACACCTTCATTTAACTTGAACCATGGTTAGGTTTTTAAACTTATGTTGGAAGCTGGAAAGTCAAATGTCATCAGAAAAGTTTTAAAAAGCTGAAATATCTTTTGCTAGACCCCGCCCCCTTTTGAAATTAAAAAAATGCCAAAATCTGGGCGTGATAAGGTAATAATATAAGGGCTACGCTCCAGGTATCAAACCACACCCCAGCAATTTTCTTCACTAGTAGCCACTAGCCAGAGAGAATGTCTGTTAGGGACGTAGGCTACGTTGCAAAGCTAAACATGTAGCATGCATATACTACAACTCCTGGCTCAACTATTTGACCCAAATCCCCCCTTTCTGCAGGAAATAACACATATAGCAATAATATACCCTAAAACATAAATTCAACTATTTTTTAAAAGTGACTTCATTAACCAACAAAATGTAAATAACTGCTCTCGTCCACAGTCAGCACTGCAGCTCACACTGAACGGTGTCGTGCAGCACGAGTAATACTAGTTTGTTTACAAAGCATATTCGACATAAACAGGCCAGCAAGGGCACATGATGATTCAGCAAGGTGCAGAAAGTCAGCAACAAGTGGATTCGACGAGCAGCAGACATGAATGTTAAAGTCCCCAACAATCTAAATTCTATCGAATTTAGGCATGATAGAAGACAGGAGGTCAGAGAACTGTGCATTAAAATCCTTATTATATTTTGGCGGTCGGTAAATGAGGACAGAGAGAAGAGGATTAGCCAAGCTCACTTTTAATAATTGTACCTCAAAGCTGGAGAATTGTTCAGCAATTGTACCTCAAAGCTGGAGAATTGTTCAGCGTTCAGGAGCCGGCAATTATAATGTTTCTTAAAAACAGCAGCTAAACCTCCGCCGCGTCCAGACGTCCTGGGGGTGCTCTAAAAAAAATTTGGTGGGCAAAGTTCCGTAAGAGGGCTGAAGTCACCAGTGTGAAGCCACGTCTCAGATACAAACATGAAGTCCAATCCCCAGGAGGTGAAGAAATCATTCAGGACAAACGTCTTGTTGGATGGTGATCGCGTGTTGTTTAACGCCATTTTAGTTGGGGCCGATTCCATAGCCATCACAGCCGCCCAAGCGGATGGAGGTTCCGGTAATCCACTCCACCAGATTTAAAGCATGGCCTTGCGGGGAAGCTGTGGGGGCGAGCAGTTAGCGAGTCTGGGATGGAGTCAGACGGAGTTGAATGGGGAGGTATGGGGAGGTACAGAGCAGGTTAGGAGCGCCCTCGACCTCACCAAAACACCTCCTGATTTGCCCCGCTTTCGGGACCAAAAAGTAAACAATTGATACCTCCTCAGAACTTAAAATTTAGTTTTGTTTTAACAATAAAAATACAGGGAATATCCATACTGTACATGCAACGCAGAGAGTAGGTAGCTCTCCATGTCAGATACGCAGTTTTCATATGCTTTATAGCCTACTATATATCTGATCAAAAACGTCACCGACGTAAAAAAAGCCAAATTACTCACGCATAGCCTACAGAGCGCTGTCTATGAGTCCTTAATTCCAACTTGCACTGCCTTTAAAAGTATTGATATCAAAATGTGGCCAAGTTACAACTAACAATATTGCCTATCGTAGCTCACACAAAATAAACTAGCTCTATTCCAAATCAATGCTATCCAAACTTTCCTAAATTATTTAATGCAACTTGGCCCTGTGTTTCTTCATCTTAGCATGTGAAGAGATTGTGCCTCATGGAACAAGATATGATTTCAATGAATGTTTTTAACAGTTTATGAATAATTACATTCCAGAAAGGATATGGTTATACTGTTGGCAAGTTTACTTTAGAAGATGTACAGGCTTTAAAATGTTAAATGCTGCTACAGATTTCATTACAATTCACAAACAGACATTTATATCAAGAAACATCATGTACAATAGAGAAAGGGGGGATGAATAAATAAATTCAGATAAAAATTAGTAATATTTTTACCTAGAAAATAGCGTACATATAGCATTTTTACGAACGTATCCAATAGTTATGATATTTGCAAACAGAATTTTGTGAACACAAGGATATCTATGCTCTGTAGGACCACACAGGTTTTGATAGAAATTCAAATAAATAAATCAATAAATACATAATAATAATAATACATTTTATTCATTCTGTGCTTTTCATAGACCCAAAGCAGTGGATGCAGACAATTGTTAAAACATGCCCTATAGTGTAGTAATTTTTCTGTTTAATTTCTAAGTGCAAGTTGCAACACATCTGAATCAGAGTATTTCCGCTATAAATTATTCTCATTTTGCAGTTTGATGTGGAACATACAGTTTCATTGAACACATTCTCTTGAGATGGTAAGATGAAGAAACACAGGGCCAAGTTGCATTCAATAATTTAGGAAAGTTTGGACAGCATTGCTTTGGAATAGAGCGAGTTTATTTCGTGGGAGCTACGATAGGCAATATTGTTAGTTGTAACTTGGCCACATTTTGATATCAATACTTTTAAAGGCAGGCCTAGTTTTTGCAAGTTGGAATTAAGGACTTATAGACAGCACTCTGTAGGCTATGCATGAGTAACTTGGCTTTTTTTTTTTTACGTCGGAGACGTTTTTGATCAGATATCACTTTTTTTTTATAGCTAACTAATGATGAATAATGCATGAAGATAATGACATCGAGAGAGACATGCATACAGAATACATGCATTCAAAATAAATGCATGCAGACATTCGCATAAGCATAACACCCTGTACTGGCGAGAATGAGAATAGTTCTCCTATTACCAATAGCCCACAATTACATAAAAATAATTTGTAGATGAGCTGTATTTAATGTCTAATGAAATACAATGAATAGTTTAGTTTTCTGTAGTGCAATGTATAAGGCATGTTGATTCGCTTCGTAGTAGCCTAGCTTGTTCCTGCTTCCTGACTAGCAGCTGACTGACGTTTCTCTGGCAAAACTAACATTGGTTAACAAGCTTCATTGGACAACGCATATTTCCCAGGAATCTTAGCCAGAAAGAAAACAATAGATACTACTAAGAAAGTAGCCTACCAGATATTATTTTTCTTCTCATTATTATAATTAAAAGTGTTTGCAGTAAGCTACGTTGTCAGCAGAGTAGCGTAGACTAGAGCAATGTTGTCCAATGGGGAGACTGAACTGTTTAACTAACAGGCTACTTTAAGTGAACAGTTAATATTGTAAACGCGTCTTTGCCTTTGCAATAAAAAAACATTCTTGTATGAGAAAACCAGAACATGTGCACACTGTTTGTGTCCAAAATGAAATTACACTTTGGTACCAACCAGGCGGGGTACGAACCCACGTCTCTCGCATTCTAAGGCTTGACGCTAACCAGAAGACCAAAGGGATACAGTCACGTGATATAGGCTATAGGCCTATATAGTGTCTGTCTGACTTTCACCATTTCGCTGTAGTACAAGTGAAATACAAGTGAAACATTGAACAGTTAATATTGGAAACGTCTTTTGCCTTTGCAATAAAAATATGTTTGTTAATGTGAAAATAATAACAGTAAGCAATAAATTAAAAGTATTTAACAGTTGCACATTGTTTTTGTCGAAAATAAATTTGTGTCCTGTTGGGCTCGAGCCCCCAATCCTCTGTTTGAGAGGCAGCAACGCTAACCAGTAGGCCACAGTAGCTTCGTGAAATACACAAAGCCATATAGCGGTTTTGTCTGTGATTCTGGGATGTGTGCAGATTAGTTTGAAGCGTTTTTATTGGGTGATAAGCTTGGGAGAGCAGGTATGCGATGTTGTTATCCAATGGGGAGAATTATTCTTTGAGGGTACGGAGGCAGGCAGGTAGTGAGGGTCTCTGTGTAGGCAGGAAAAATGGGAAGAAGAAGAAGAAGCAGAAGGAGAAAAACCGCAAGCGAACCCAAGTTTGGGGCTTTATTGTGTGGAGTTCTATCTGAGTGCTGTATGGTTACATGAGACCAGAACATACAGAAGTTAATGTTTTTTAAGGGCTGAGAGTCTGTGGTCATTGTGGTTACTTCTGTAGGAAACCCTGAAAAGTGCCAACTCTCGGTGCTGTATAGGTATGGGGCATGCCCCGCCAAGCCGTAATTTGGCGGATGGCATACCTGCCATCTCAATTCATACACGCCAATTTCACGATTGAATCACTGTTTTGTATTAAATATAAAATACGTTTTGCCACAATGTTCAGATGTTATCTTGCACAACAGCGCCACGTCTGGTGGGGTTTTTCTCCTTCTGCTCATTCTTCTTCTTCTTCCCATTTTTCCTGCCTACACAGAGACCCTCACTACCTGCCTGCCTCTATACTCTCAAAGAATAATTCTCCCCATTGGACAACAACATCGCATACCTGCTCTCCCAAGCTTATCGCCTAATAAAAACGCTTCAAACTCACAGAATCACAGACAAAACCGCTATATGGCTTTGTGTATTTCACGAAGCTACTGTGGCCTACTGGTTAGAGTTGCTGCCTGTCACTCAGAGGATTGGGGTTTGAGCCCAACAGGACATTAATTTATTTTTTGACAAAAACAATGTGCAACTGTTAAATACTTTTCATTTATTACTGATATTATTTTCTCATTAACAAACATATTTTTATTGCAAAGGCAAAAGACTTTCCAATATTAACTGTTCAATGTTTCACTTGTATTTCACTTGTACTACAGCGAAATGGTGAAAGTCAGACGGACACTGACAAATGGCCAACAGCCTATATCACGTGACTGTATCCCTTTGGTCTTCTGTTTAGCGTCAAGCCTTAGAAAGTGAGAGACGTAGGTTCGTACCCCGCCTGGTTGGGACCAAAGTGTCATTTCATTTTGAACTCAAACAGTGTGCACATGTTCAGGTTTTCTCATACAAGAATGTTTTTTTATTGCAAAGGCAAAGACGCGTTTACAATATTAACTGTTCACTTAAAGTAGCCTGTTGGTTAAACAGTCACTGGACATGGCAGTAATGCAATAGGCTAGCTAATGTTATGGGAACAGGTATCCCATGGCCATTTGTCAAGCAAAGAAAAAAGTTTTAACGCAGAATATCATCTGGTTAACATCGCATTGTTGCACTAATGTAAAAAAAATAAATCTATAAATAACTGTGCCATTGGCTACATATTTTAATCTCACACAAATGCCGACAAAAAATTTTGTCTGTGTGGAGCCTGCTGTGCTCTTGTGCCGCGGTCATGTCTAGACTCACTGTGGAAACCGAAGCTTCAACACTCGCCTTGGCCAACATTTCTTTATTATGTCTTCATTCATTTCTTCACTTCAGCTCTGTTCAGTTTATCCTTTTCACACATAACACAACGTCACCATAAAATTAACTTCTAGGAAAATTAAGAATTTACGATAATACATAAAGAATTGATGATAGCCTACTATAAACTGCAATCCCTTAACTCCTTTGCATAGATGCATTGTGATAATGGCGCTGGCGCCATCATTTTGCTTAACTGAGATATTCGTTGCTCCTGCAGCCAAACTATTAGTGGAAATCACAAACTCTGGGCTCTATCCTGGCGATCTTTGAGCTTGGTCTAAGCGCATGGCCTGAAGTCCATTTAGGGCGTGTCCAAGTCCACTTTTGCTATTTTAATGTTTTTTGGGCGCTAACACACAGCGCAACGTCGGGCTGAACCTAGTCTCTTCATTAATTATAGTTGTGTCTTGGGCATGACATGCAATAAACCAATCAAAATGTCATATCCCATCCCCTTTAAAAGCCTGCTTTTCCACCTTGGCGGATTGCTTATGATGGCGAAACAGACATGCTCGTGCGTGTTTAGTGCGATCAAGGAATAGAATAAATGGATCAATAGTAGCCTATGATCAATATTATTCGGGCTAACCATTATGAGTTCCCGGTAATTCCTGACAGTGCTGTTTACAAAATATATGCAGTTAAATTTTGTAAAAAGCACCTGCAACAGCTGAGAATAAGCCACCAATGGCTTCCGTCTCACCTTAGAAAACGCCAAATTAGCCTGCTTGTTTAACGATTTTCATTTGATTATGCAATGAACTCATGTTCAAGCTTCATCCGAAGTTCATTAGGCTACCTGCATTCTAATTTTGATTAATAACATAAATAACGTTATTTTGCCTTAATGATGACACTAAATACAATAAATCTCAGGTTGGCAACCCATAGGTTCAGCATATTTTCCCTTGTTTTATAATGTTCTGCTTATGGAAATGTGACCAACATGTTTTACTGGTAGGGTAATGCTTTAAAACGATCCACTTTCCCAGGAAGACCGTGAAAAGTGTGATTTACAGCAGGGGAAACAGACTTGCTCCTGTAAAGCGCACATGCAGAAAATGGCATTAAAATTAATTGTAAATTAATTGTGTAACGTCCTGCAAATTTGTTTTCATTTCTAATTAGACGCTTAGTTCTCTTTAAAATATTTTGTTCCGTTATGGAATAACAGGTGAAATCAGCTGGGTTTTAATAAGCTGAGAGTATGGAAACCTTGTCACTGTAATTTAAAAAATATGAAGGATATGAAGAATAGCTAAGGTTACAATTCAGTTAACATGGTGACATTTATCTCAGTTTTTTATCCATAGGCTATCGAAAAAACCTTATGCACAGCGAATCCGCTGTAGCCTAGGCTATTTGAAAAACAATAAATGCAATATTCACTGGACAAGGTTTTGAACTTTTTTCTGTCACAACCATTCTATTTACTTACAGGCTGTATTCCTAGATAAACAGAGCTGTATTGTAATGACATCTGAAGCGCATTTTCAGAACTCAAATGTCCGTCTATTGCAGTGCACGCGTTTTCTATTGAACGACAATTCACGCATTAGGTGTAAATGACAATTCGCGCATTAGGCTTGATATAGGTGTTATCAGCTCCTTTTTAATGGATAGCCATTGTCCCGTACCATCGCATATCGCCTGGATGTTGATGGAGTGAGCTGAGGGACAGGTATGTGGCCTTTGACCTATGGACCCTTTTATTATTATGCATTTTTTGATATAGCCTACACAATAATGATATTTCACATTGTAATCTTGATATTTTAGTCATGCTTGTGCGCGCCCCTGTGTGTAACAGACTGGAGGGTGTACGCACGTTGTGCACACGCCTATGTAGATGCACTTATATGTGCCGTTAAAATAACATGTGCGACATGACTTTAGACCAGGTTTGTGGTGGTTCTAGCACAAGCGCTTTCTGCTGGCTCAAGATAGCAATACGCCAAAAAGAATCCTGGCCACTCCTCATCTTAAGACCAACACGCCCAGTTCACTTGTAATGGGCGCAAGAATACATGGTATTTAAACAGCGTGAACGTAAGGCGTTATAATGAACCATGCGCCGGGTGTAAGATAGCAAAGACACTTGCATTTGGGTTAGCGCCGCTTAGCGCCGGGTGTAAGAAAGGGCCCTCTGTGTTTTAACCTTATTGGTAGACGATTCGTGACGGTTTCTGCGCAGTACGGAATTTCTAAGTGTCACTATTTTCCCATAGCAAGTCCATTTAACAAGCAGTTAGGATTTAAGCAATTAGGGAGGGGAGTTTTCCTTTATCGATATGTAAGTATTTTTGCGTCTAAAATGCTGTTGGTCTCGCTGGCTACATGTACGTTCATTTTTCCACTCGAGCAATCTCTTTCCAATATGTTTGATAGGCCTATTGTTATTTTCGCATTTTGAGTGCATTTCACATACTGTAGTGCAATCGTTCATTTTATTTTTGATGTAGGCTACTGATTTTCATCGAAGATAGAACATTTGGCAGCATTTTTCAGATGGTGGAATACTATTTTATTTGATGTTATCGTACATAATATAGGCTATGGTGTATACTTGTCACTTATGGCATGGAAAATGCTCATTCCAATTTATTGTGCGCTGATATGTGGTAGATTAATGTAAAAACTTTCCTTAGAGTCATTATGAATAGAAACATAAATATTTTTAAAAAACCGACAGAAAAATGCAATCCCGGGGCGAAAAGTATACATACTGTAGAGTACAGGGAAAAGTGATGTTTTATTGAGAGTGAATGATTAGGCTACATATTTAGGTGTATATCAATGTTTTTATCTTAATCCATCAGAAGGAGCAAATGTATATGCTTTCTAATGGCCAAAACTAATTTTATTCATTTTATGACTGTGGTAGGGGGGCGTGGTTTTAGGCGCTGCCGGCAAGAGAGAGAGTGAACGCGTGTGGTTTGTGGAGCACCACCGCTCCCGTGCAGAGACAGTAACCAGACGGTTGTATTTGAGAGAACACGGTTTTATTCCGTTCTCTCTGTACATTTGGTAAACAATTATATAGTTGTCTTCCGCTCTTCTCCCCGCATATGTTCCGGCCGACTTTTATGCACTCAGGCTCACTGTCGAACAATCAAGGCAATTGGTTAATTGATACAATCAATAACACAATCAATCGTTACCAATTGCATGATTTCCGAGAGCTGTGTCGGCTCCACAAACCACACGCGTTCACTCTCTCTCTTGCCGGCAGTGCCTAAAACCACGCCCCCCTACCACAATGACATGTTTAGCATAGGGGTTTTGGACCCATAGCTTGTTAGCCAAAGTTAGTTTTGCCAGAGAAACATCAGTCAGCTGCTAGTCAGGAAGCAGGTACAAGCTAGGCTACTACGAAGCGAATCAACATGCCTCATACATCCATTGCACTACAGAAAACTAAACTATTCATTTTATTTCATTAGACATTAAATACAGCTCATCTACAAATTATTTTAATGTAATTGTAGGCTATCGGTAATAGGAGAAATATTTTCATTCTCGTCAGTACAGGGCGTTATGCTTACGCTAATGTCTGCATGTATTTATTTTGAATGTATTCTGTATGCATGTCTCTCTCGATGTCATTATCTTCATGCATTATTCATCATTAGTTAGCTATCAAAAATAAGTGATATCTGATCAAAAACATCTACGACGTAAAAAAAGCTAATTTACTCACGGATAGCCTACAGAGCGCTGTCTATGAGTCCTTAATTCCAACTTGCAAAAACCAGGCCTGCCTTTAAAAGTATTGATATCAAAATGTGGCCAAGTTACAATTAACAATATTGCCTATCGTAGCTCACACTAAATAAACTAGCTCTATTCCAAAGCAATGCTATCCAAACTTTCCTAAATTATTTAATGCAACTTGGCCCTGTGTTTCTTCATCTTACCATCTCAAGAGAATGTGGTCAATGAAACTGTATGTTCCACATCAAACTGCAAAATGAGAATAATTTATAGTGGAAATTCTCTAATTCAAATGTGTTGCAACTTGCACTTAGAAATTAAACAGAAAAATTACTACACTATAGGGCATGTTTGAACAATTGTCTGCATCCACTGCTTTGGGTCTGTGAAAAGCACAGAATAAATAAAATGTATTATTATTATTATTATTATTATTAATTGATTTATTTATTTGGAATATTTGGATTTCTATCAAAACCTGTGTGGTCCTACAGAGCATAGATATCCTTGTGTTCACAAAATTCTGTTTGCAAATATCGTAACTATTGGATACGTTTGTAAATATGCTATATGTACGCTATTTTCTAGGTTAAAATATCTTTTATTTTTTTTATATATTTTTATCTGCATTCATTTAGTCATCCCCCCTTTCTCTATTGTGCGTGATGTTTCTTGATATAAATTTATGTTTGTGAATTGTAATGAAATCTGTAGCAGCACTTAACATTTTAAAACCTGTACATTTTCTAAAGTAAACTTGCCAACAAAGTATAACCATATCCTTTCTGGAATGTAATTATTCAGCAACTGTTAAAAACATTAATTGAAATCATATGTTGTTCCATGAGGCACAATCTCTTCACATGGTAAGATGAAGAAACACAGGGCCAAGTTGCATTAAATAATTTAGGAAAGTTTGGACAGCATTGCTTTGGAATAGAGCGAGTTTATTTCGTGTGAGCTACGATAGGCAATATTGTTAGTTGTAACCTGGCCACATTTTGATATCAATACTTTTAAAGGCAGGCCTAGTTTTTGCAAGTTGGAATTAAGGACTTGTAGACAGCGCTCTGTAGGCTATGTGTGAGTAACTTGGTTTTTTTTTTTTACGTCGGAGACATTTCTGATCAGATCTAGTTATATTTTGTATATTCTTTCACTGTTATTTAATTGCTGCATGGCTCAGCCATGGCTCTGTTATGTCAATACTTTACTATGACCGCCCTTCACAGTGGTAAAACACAGTGGGCCTCATCTCATGAACAGGTAGTGTCGGTTAAAGCCAACCACGGTTCTTCTGGTTAATGCTACATTAGTTCTTAACAATTTCATGTCATGCCATGTCACCCTTTTGACCCAGAAGTGGTATAATACAGGATTTTATAGTGATCTAGCCATTTCATTTTTTGATATTAACCCAATGGGATGTTTCGCTTGCAATATTACAAATTAAATTTATGAGCGCAGAAAATGCCATCATCACTTGCCGAGGCTGTAAATCACTTCTGAGGTAGTAATAAAGGTGGCTCCAAGAAGGTGGCTGGATGCCAGTCAGGTTGGATGTCAGCACTTTTCGTACTTTAGTGATAATATCTCAGATAATATGGTGAACTGGCAAAACACTGTCTTTTAATCTGATGTGAAAGGGATTTATGTAAAAGGCAGAAAAAAGCATTTCAAAATGTGAATGTATTTTTCAGGTGTGTGCCCATGTTGATAGAAGGGCACAAGGCAGCATAGAGGTGATATAAATCTACCTTGGTAGCATTTCTCTTCTAATGATCCCCTGTGATCTTTTGAGCAAATAATTTAAACAAAATTGTCTGCATCCTCTTTTTAACTATAATCAAAGTGAACTTTTGTTTAATCCTTCCTCAAATCCTTTCACAATTATTTTATGACAAATTATCATGATGATCCAATGTTTTGAAGCTTTTGGCCCAAGGTAACCTTGATTTTGAGTGATCTTTCACAAGGGAGATGGGCGAGTGTTGTTATGAAGGGTGACACTCAGCTTCAGAACATCAACAACAAACTGCTGTATCTTGCACCACCTGCATTGATGGAGAAATGAAACATGAAATGGACTATTTGTTGTAACATTTTAAAAATGAAAGTAATTAAGTCTTTTCACACCATGGCTCATATTCTCCTGAACAGGTGTACATACAGATATGCTTGAAAAAATCAGAAAGTCTGACCGTACTTCACTTGCTAGTCAGACTTGCTACATTATAAACTTAAGTGCAGGGAGACAGTTTAAAGAAATAGTTTAGAGGCATGGTAAGCTGAGCAAGCCAATTTCAGTTATTCTATCAAAGATGATTACATTTAATTTTTAGAGCCTAATACTGAGTCATGGCCTGATTGTGTCACCCAGAGAAAATATTTCACCTAAAATGTATTACAAGATTTTCCAAAAATGACAGAATGACCTATTGCCAATCAATTAAATAGGCACATTTCCTCATTTAATTACATGTTAAATAAAATTCCTTGGGGGAGAAAACAGCTTAGCTTTCCATTAATGAGATGCTTATTAAGAAAGCCTCATATCCCTTAATGAAAATGTGAAAGTAAAATAAAATGTAAATAAGCCATCATTGTTTTGAAAAAGCCATTGCTCAGCAGAACACTCACCACTATCCACAGCACAAATCTTTTAAGTGATGAATAGTACTATAATTGTGCAGGGACGGGGTGGCCTGGGGTGGTGGAGCCCAATGTGAGATCTTTTCATGCAGCCCAAAATCCCTGGTGGTGATGCCCCTGTGGTCGCCCTATACCTTATGTTTCAAATCATATGTAACAATATAATTACATAGGCATAAAATGTAGGACCGGCATTCATGCTTCAGTGTCATATTTTCTGTTCTGGTCATCAAAATTAAAATTTCATGCTCAGCAAACTTGCATAACTTACCTACCATAAAAACTGTTCAGTATTTACAACTGATGCATGAACATGAATACAAATTCTGAGACTTCAAAGACTTTATTATTAGGGCAGTATGTTAGGATCCTGTAATCTGTCTGTTTATTCTTTATTATTTTTCCTGTTTTCTTTCCCTCGCGATTGTCAGTCCGCGTTCCATGTTTCTGAGATTCCACCCCCTGTCTTTGTCATTGCACTATCCGGGTGATTTTGGGAACATTCGGGTTTCCTCTGTATTTCGTATATCTCGTTTTCTTCCTTCTTGCTTTATTTATATTTGTATATCATACTAATGTACTAATCATACTAACTGTTCGATTAGATTTAATACTAACCTGCTAACAAACTAACATTTATATAATACTAACCAGCTAACCTACTAACATTAGGGTTCTAGAGTTCACTACTAACATTACGAATTACTAATTAATCTTGAGTTTCTATCTGCAGCTGTCATTTCCCTCCTCGTTATCCTATCCCTGCATCTATCTGTGATTTCGCATTCTCTGCACGTGTCCACTTTCGTATTCTTACCCTCTGAGCTGTGCACTTGTTTACCTGCTAACTCCAGGCCGTTTGTTATCATTGGGTCTGTGTATTCCAGTCCGTGTCTTACGTTTCCCCTGTCATTGTTTTATTGGTCCCTGGTTTTGTGCTTTTGCTGTGCCTTACCGGTTTTGACCCCTGCCTGTTCCTTGACCACTCTTTTGGATTGTGTTTTGTTGCGTTGCCTGTCGACCCGGTTTTTTGACCCTGCCTGTTTTACCACGGATTGCTGCCTTGCCCTGATTAAACTTCGGTTTTTTCATACTCCTGCCTGCGTTTGGGTCCTTCCCCCACCAGCACCTAACACAGTAACATTCAAAAATTGCTTGACGACCATGTAAATTACATGATGACTGGACCAAGTGCCTCAATTATTGTTGATATTGATTTGGTTGAAAAACATGACTACATTGTTGTATAACTTGGCCTCATTTTGATATCAATACTTTTAACAGCAGGCCTAGATTTAGCAAGTTTTAATGACTTATAGACTTATAGTTCTTTGCATGCATGAGTAACCTGGCATTTTTGTATGCTTTTTGTTGAGATTTTACAGCAGCATTTCCACAGTAGTATGTAATTTAACTGAATTTAACACATGTAACCATCACTGTCAATCATTGTATGTGCTTAATTAGTGGCAATTACTTTATCAAGTTAGGTATTGAGGTGGTTCAGTGACAGCAAAAACATTTTTTTTCTCATAATACGGCCTTATCCACCTAATCCATATTATATCCAGGCCTAAACAAGTATGCTATGAGTATTGTGGCTAAACAACAGTCATATGTAGGCCCATTGCATAGTATGCCTAACCACTATGGGCTACTCACATCTTTGTTGTTTTTTCTAATTATTTGGCACTCAACGATGGGCTGTGTATGTCCAGTTCCCACTCCTAATTTGGAATGCCAAATCTTCTGTTTTCCAACAGCAATCGTGGAGTAACCCCACTGCACGGGACACAGGGGCATTAGATCTCAGTGGAAACCCATGGCTTTCCTTCGAAACATGTGGCTCAGCACCATCATCAAACTTGAGTGGAATCGAAGGAAGTCTACCAATATGCAGCTGGATACCATGGGCCCCCAAACGACCAGCGGGGTCACCAGATGAACACGCCGTCTGAACCCACCCATACTCTGGGCGATGAAATCACCCTTTTGCATCAAGTGGGAATTGCTATCTTTTAATCAGTATAAGGTGATAAATATTTATGGGTCTAAACACCTATCCAAAAGAGGTCATAAAATGAATAAAATATTTTTTGTCCATTATAAAGCATATACACATTCATACTCACTCCAAGGAAATTTTTACATTCATTTAGCACATATGCGCAGTAAATTTGAATGAGTATTTTCCATTCCAAGTGACTGTAATGGGGCGTGACGTGGGAGGAGCCAAACGCAGCAAGGGGATTCATTAAGCCCTTAGGCCACTAAGGCGGGAAACCCCGCAGATAAGGGAAGGAGACAAGACAAGGAACAACAAACACCACTACAAACGCTACTAACCGGCTCACTGTCAAACGCCAAGTAGAGCGCAAGGACAGGTATCTGAACAGCCAGAAATAAATAAGCGCCCTGTCTCGGTGACGAGACAAAAGAACGGACGAGTAGCGTAAAGGCACAAACAAATAAACAGTCAACAAATAAAGCAGAATAATATGATTTAATAAGAGGAAGCGAAAGAACAGATATAACGTTACGTGGCTACTTCCATAAGCTAACACTAACAGTCACATGCAGAACCTAAAGGGGGTAAACGCCCGATCTCCCAGGGGGGAGAAACATTTTACAGGCGAGCCGTCGGAGAACCGCAGTCCCATAGCCTTACCAGCAAAATGACTAAGCTTAAAATGGAGCCACGCCCTAACCTCTCAGTAAGGAGATGTAACGAGGCAAAGGAACAGATAATTAATGTCCCAAGGCATAGATTGAGGCTCGCAGTCACACGCAAACATGTCTACAACATCGCCCGGTCTCCCTAAGAGACGAATTGCACCGAAGGGCGAACAGAACTACAGTTCTGAACAGAATCGCCCAAATCTCCATACCCGGAGAAAAAGCACAAAAGACGAAAGGACAGCTGCACCGAAACTATCGGCTATTTGACTAACAAGCACAAACACAAATACAAGCACTGCCTCTCAATAAGGGGAAATGTTAACGAGGCGAACAGGAACAGAGATTTAACGTTCCACGGCTAGTTTAATAAGTTAGCAGTCTAATGCAGAAAACAAGAGGTAAACACCCGATCTCCCAGGAGGGAGAAACATTTTACAGGTGAGCCGACGGAGCACCGTCGTCCCATAACTTTCCTATCCAAATAGACTAACGCAAGCTTAATATAAAACAACCGCCCTAGCCTCTCAGTAAAAGAAAGTAACAAAGCGAAAAAACAGAGAGCTAACGTTCCTATGCTACGGCGAGTCGCACACAAATATGTCCACAACCTCGCCCAAACTCCACACAAGGAGAAACATACCCGGAAAACGAACAGAACAATAGCTCCGAACCAACTCGTCCCGTTGGTAAAAAGGACGGAGGACAGCTGCAACAAAGACCAACGCAAAAATAGCACGACAGCCTCTCAATAAACACAAAAACCCTGACTCACAACAAAGGGGAACGTAGTCCACGAGAAGGAGAAAAAACGAAATAAACGTACCAAAACTACTCACTGGCTCACAGTAACACGGAAATGAGTAGAAGCAAAAAGCCAGGTCTCTCAGTAAGAACCCTTAACAGGCGAAAATGGACCAGAGAAACTACTACTCTATACTTCTACGAGCTAAGAAACTAAGTAGAAGCGAAACGCCTGATCTCCCTATGGGAAGACATGTGCCGAAGGGCGAACAGAACTACTGTTCCGAACAGAATCACCCAAAACTCCATACACGGAGAAAAAGCACTAAAAAGGCAAAATAGAGCAGAGATTTACGGTCCCAAACTTCTACGAGATAATCAACTACCAAGCCAGCAAGAAATAAGCCCTGTCTCAACAAAGAGACGTTAAAAATAGGCGAGTAGCCAAAATGGTACGAGAACTCACAGCCAACAAAAACACCACAGTACGAAACAATGAACAATTAATGTCGAAGCCCCGAACGAAGGAAACGGTAGGCTTATATGTCTCTCAGGTAACTATGCACAGGTGTAAACGCTTAACAGAAGCTCCCCCAACTCAGCAGGGCGGAGCAAGCATCTACCAAGAGGGCAGCGCCCTTGCGTGGCCACCGAGGAAAACGACCGCATAGGAAAACAGGGTTCAAAACCATGACAGTGACAAGTATTGCCATACCATGTATTCTGTTTATATTATGTACGATAAGATTACAATAAAATAATATTCCACCATCAGGAAATGCTGGCAAATTTTCTAGCTTCAGACAATAAATGAGCACTACATTTTTAAAGGGACATCTCATGCTTAAAACCAATGGTAGGATAGTATGTTTATTTCATATTTAGTCGCAGATAATGGTAGTAGAATGAGGTGTATAATGACACAATAATTTCACATGTTTATTTTGCATTTGAGTGAGCAGGGCTCTTCACTGCTTTTTTTGGCGACGATCAGTCTATTGTTGGGTTTATCTTGTTGCTATGACGGAATACTAATTATATATGATGAAGAAATATATTTATGAATTCACACATAGATATTGTCCACTATGTCACACATGGGTAAGTATAGTTTCAGGTGAGACTGGGTGGGGGGTTGCTTGTTAAATGGACTTGCTAAGGGAAAATAGTGACAATTAGAAACTCCGTATGTGGCAGAATTGTCACGAATCGTGTCCTAATAAAGACAAAACACAGAGTTTGAGGTTTTCATTCATAGTTTGGCTGCAGTCGCAACAAATGTCTCAGTTCAGCAAAATCTTGGTACCGGCGTCCTGGTCACTAGGCATCTGTGCATTGGGGTTAAACATGTATTAATTTACAGTAGTACTTTTTCTTAGAAGTCTAATTGTACAGTCACAGGACTACCTCTGCAGGGATTTCAGAAAATACAGACAGTCTCACTCAACATCTCTGTCACTCCTCGAATGCATGGATCAATTAGGATTACTACCCTACCTTCATCCATTAGTGTTCACCCCTGGTTGTACTCTAGAGCCAGCTCCTCTGCTGGAGTGCATGGCTCTGGAGGTGGTCCTCCCACCAGTTAGGTTGCTAATCTTGCTATCAACCTTTTTCAGGTTTGCTACATGTAACACCCTCATACTTAAAATTGTGACACCCATCACCACAAAGCAATGAGAAAAAAAATAAAAATAAACATTATTCAGGGGCTCGCCTGAAAATCTACTGGTAACCATTTCACCAACTCAAAACTCCATGTCCAACAACTCCATCTTCCAACAGCTAGGGAATTGGAAGCAGGAGGGACAGAAAGCAGAGAGACCAGCAGACTAATTTCACTTGTAACAGCCCATAGCCACTGCCATTGGCAACAAGGGACAAGACAGCCCAACATATCAACACAATTAAACAAACAAAATCCAATGCAGGCGTTCATTTATCTTGTCAGTGTCAAGATGCAACAATATCCAACCACATACAAGAACCACACACACACAAGGACGTCCCAAGTCGTAACACTGTTAAAATGTGTAAGGCAGCAGGGGACTCTTCTTGTACACAGTGAAAGGTGGACATACTATAAATTACAGCCAAACCACAAAGTCATAGACTAAAATGTTGACTCCACTGGATAAACAACACAACAAAACAAATGGCACTCAGACAAATGTAGCATCACAAAGATGTTTCAGTAAAACACCTGAACGATCACAAAAATCCTTACAATCCACCACAGTTCAAACAGACAAGTGCACAATACGTAAAACAATTAACCAGAATGAATCCACGGTGGCCCCCTAGTAGTAGTCATCAACGTCCCAATTACAGTATTCATGTTTCTATGAAATTATAAACTACAACTTTAAGAAAACCCCCAAAATTCCGACATTTCCACAGTGACCACTTATCGCACTAATGGTTGTAATACATTGCTGTTGTTATGTAAAAACACTTACTTTTGTAATTGATTTTTTTTATGTATATAAAAAAGGAGGCTATGCATTGTTATGCGTATTATGTACAGTGAGCACCATAATTCATTGGACAGTGACACATTTTTTGTTATTTTGGTTCTGTACTCTAGCACTGAGTTTGAAAGGATACAATGACAATGAGTTTGAAGTGCAGACGGTCAGCTTTAATTTGAGGGTATTTCCATCCATATCGAATTAACAGTTTAGAAATTATAGAACCTTATGTACATAGCCCCCCATTTTTGGGCATCAGAAAAAATTGGACAGTTTAACATAATGTAGAATAAAGTAATCACTTTTAATATTTGGTCGCATATCCTTTGCATGCGATGACTTCCTGATGTCTGTGACCCAACAATGTCAAAAGACTCTTGGGGCCCTATCTTACACCCGGCGCTAAGCGGCGCTAACCCAAACGCAAGTGTCTTTGCTATCTTACACCCGGCGCATGGTTCATTATAACGCTCACGTCGTTTAAATACCATGTATTCTTGCGCCCGTTGCAAGTGAACTGGGCGTGTTGGTCTTAAGATGAGGAGTGGCCGGGATTATTTTTGGGGTATTGCTATCTTGAGCCAGCAGAAAGCGCTTGCTAGAACCACCAAAAACCTGGGCTGCGTTCAGCCCCAACAAAACGTAGCAAAACGTTTATTTAAACGGAAACGGTGGTGCGTTGAACACCCTGTTGTGTTACGCAAGTGTTGCCTTTTTAATACGGCGGGGTTTATATACACGTCGCTGCTGATTGGGTAACACCTCTGACACACCCACCAAACGAGAGAAAACGTACCTCAAAGCCTGTTGCACACCGTTTCGAGGAAACATGTCGTTCAACCCGGAAACCGTAGCAAAGCGGTGCACACCGTTTTCAGATTGAACGTGGCCCTGGTCTAAAGTCATGTCGCAGTTGTTTACATATTATTTTAAGGGCGCATATAAGTGCGCCTACATAGGCGTGTGCACAACACGCGTACCCTCCAGTCTGTTACATACAGGGGCGCGCACAAGCATGACTAAAATATCAAGATTACAATGTGAAATATTATTATTGTGTAGGCTATATCAAAAAATGCATAATAATAAAAGGGTCCATAGGTCAAAGACCAAATACCTGTCCCTCAGCTCACTCCATCAACATCCAGGCGATGTGCGATGGTACGGGACAATGGCTATCCATTAAAAAGGAGCTGATAACACCTATATCAAGCCTAATGCGCAAATTGTCATTTACACCTAATGCGTGAATTGTCATTCAATGGAAAACCCGCGCACTGCAATAGACGGACATTTGAGTTCAGATGTCATTACAATACAGCTCTGTTTATCTAGGAATACAGCCTCTAAGTAAATAGAACGGAGAAAAAAGTTCAAAACCTTGTCCAGTGAATATTGCATTTATTGTTTTTCAAATAGCCTAGGCTACAGCGGATTCGCTGTGCATAAGGTTTTTTCGATAACCTTCGTCCTTCATATTTTTTAAATTACAGTGACAAGGTTTCCATACTCTCAGCTTATTAAAACCCTGCTGATTTCACCTGTTATTCTATAACGGAACAAAATATTTTAAAGAGAACTAAGCGTTATTCTCAGCTGTTGCAGGTGCTTTTAATGAAATGTAACCACATATATTTTGTAAACAGCACTGTCAGGAATTACCGGGAACTCATAGTGGTTAGTCCGAATAATATTGATCATAGGCTACTATTGATCCATATAGCCTATTCCTTGATCGCACTAAACATGCACGCTGATAAAATAGCAAAAGTGGACTTGGACACGCCCTAAATGGACTTTACGCCATGCGCTTAGACCAAGCGCCAAGATTGCCACGATAGAGCCCTTGATATCTTATTTTCTGGTACTCTTACAAGCGATACTATAACTTCTCTGCATTTGAATGGATCTCTATGGGAATTGTGGGGTGGGACTAGATTTAGCTGTAAATTATGCTGGAATAGTATGGAATACATGGTTGGTGAAATGGCTGTCATCAAGGGTCTGAGGTATCAAACGAGCCTCAAACCATCACTCTGCTGCCAGATATGCAGTAGATATGGATGGATCACTTTAAGGTTTATTATAGCTATTAGTTTGACCAACTCACCACTTGCAATTATATTTTTATATTTAATTTTCCAGCCACTGGCCCTATATATGCATGAGAGTGAAATTGGAGTCTGCTTAATATTTAAAAAGAAGAAGTATTGCACTGAAAAGCCTACATTAATTTATTTAATCAATAGATGTTCTTACAGTTCACAATTTTTATAGCACAATTTTTTGGGGGGAAAATAGGCCTAAGCCTCGTCATAGGTACAGAATAAAAGTTGGACTATTATAACACAGGGCATTCTGATTAGATCAATTGTAATACAGACAATTATGAATACATGTATTGTATGTTAAACATTTATGCGTTTGACTGTTGATTACCAGGCTGCATGTTATTATTCTTTAAAGGGATATTTCACCTTCGTGTGACAGAAGTAATTTTGTGGATATTATATTTGCATAGCGTGAATACTAGCAACGTCAGCGGTCGCTGCTGACCGTTAACGGCATCCCCGGTACTCCCGGTTGTCAGTCTTCCCATTCACTCCCATTCATTTTCGGGACCTCACCAAAATTAATAGTTTTAAAGCACACACTAACTATGGCAGATAATACATTGATAAAAGAGAAACACGATGGTGAAAAGGTACGACTTTAAAACGATTAATTTTGGTGAGCTCCCGAAAATGAATGGGAGTGAATGGGGAGCCTGACAACCGGAACTACCGGGGATGCCGTTAACGGTCAGGAGCGACAGCTGACGTTGCTAGTATTCATGCTATGCAAATATAATGGGGTAGGCTCCACAAAATTACTTCTGTCACACAAAGGTGTAATGGGGGCGTGACGTGTGAGGTTCGAGGGACCAAACGCAGCAAGGGGATTCATTAAGCATTAAGGCCACTGAGACGCAGAGACCCCGTATATAGGGAAATATAAAGGCAAACACAAATAACCTAGTTCCGACTCTCGACTGGAGGGAAATGATGGAACTAGGAAAAAGGGGCGTAACCAAAAACGTCACACGAAAGCAAAGAATCTCGAGCTCGGAAAACACAACGAGCTAAAAGAAACACTTAATACTAACGTATACAAAACAGTGAAAAAAATGAGATGCTAACGTGAAAATGAGATAAGGAGCTGCCTCGGAGGTAACAAACAAAGGAAAATGAACTAGAGCCAATCAAAGGGAGAACTCGAGAAGCGAAAAATAACTCCCTCGCTCTAAACGGAGCGAACTGCTTGCTGCAGAAATTTGAGGAAAGCAGTCTCCGTGTCCTAACCTACCGGCAGTGTGCCAAACGCAAGACATGTGAAAACTAATGGCCCTACATCTCAAGAACCGGGTGAACGGCACACGAGAGCAAAAAATCTCGAGCTTGGTAAACACACTGAGCTAACAAACACTGAATACCTTACAGTATAAAAAACAGTGAACGAGAGATGCTAACATGACATGAGAGGAGCTGCCTCGTAGGTAACAAACAAAGGACATAAAATAGAGCTAATCAAAGGGAGAACGCGACAAGCGAAAAATAAATCCCTAGCTCTAAACGGAGCGAACTGCTTGCTGCAGGAATTAAAGGGAAGCAGTCTCTGTGTCCTAACCTACCAGCAGTGTGCCAAATGCAAGACATGCGAAAACTAATGGCCCTACATCTCAAGAACCGGGTGAACGGCACACGAGAGCAACAAATCTCGAGCTCGGTAAACACACTGAGCTAACAAACACTGAATACCTTACAGTATAAAAAACAGTGAACGAGAGATGCTAACGTGAAATGAGAGGAGTTGCCTCGTAGGTAACAAACAAAGTACATAAAATAGAGCTAATCAAAGGGAGAACGTGACAAGCGAAAAATAACTCCCTAGCTCTAAACGGAGCGAACTGTTCGCTGCAGGAATTAAAGGGAAGCAGTCTCCGTGTCCTAACCTACCGGCAGTGTGCCAAACGTAAGACATGCAAAAAATAATGGCCCTACATCTCAATAAAGGGAAAGATAATGAGAAGGCGAAAGGAACAGAGATCTAACATTCAAAGGCTACTTTCATAGGCTCGCAGTCATACGCAAACATGTCAACAAAATTGCCCAGTCTCCCTGTGAGGAGAGACGTACCCGAAGGACGAACAGAACTACGGTTCTGAACAAAATCGCCCAGTCTCCATGTATGGAGACAGGTACCGAAGGACGAACAGAACGACTGTCTGAACAAAATCGCCCAGTCTCCCTATAGGAAGACATGTACAGAAGGACGAACAGAACAGCTGTTCCGGACACTTACCAGCTCAATGACTAACGCAAGCCTAGTAGAAAATACACGCCCTGCCTCTCAGTATAATAAAACGCCCTGACTCACAACAAAGGGGAAACGTAGTCCACGAGAAGGAGACAAAACAGGGAACAAACGTGCCGAAGCTACTAACCGGCTCACTCTCACATGCAAATGAGTAGAAGCACAAACGCCAGGTTTCTCAGTAAGAAAACCAAACAAGGCGAATGGAACAAAGAACTTCTGCCCCATACTTCTACGAGCTAAGTAACTAAGTAAAAGTGTGAACGCCCGGTCTCTAAATAAGGAGACCATAGAAAGGCGAATAGAGCAGAGATGTGACGTCCCATACTTCTACGAGCTAAGTGACTAAAAAAAGAGCCAGAAAAAATAAACGCCCTGCCCCAGTAATAAGAGACGTAAGAATAGGCGAGTAGCACAAATGGTACAAATAAAACACACACCCAACAGTGCAAAATAATGCAAAATAATATAAAAGCCCCGAACGAAAGAAACGGAGGCTTATGTAGCTCTCAGGCAACCACGCACACGTGTGAACGCTGATGAGAACTCCATGAAAGACACGAGGCGGAGCCAAAACTCCACTAAAAAAGCAGCGCCCACGCGTGTCGACCGAGGAAAACGACTGCAAGGGAAAAAAGGGTCAAAAACCATGACAAAAGGTGAAATATCCCTTTCAGGGCTAAGAATCTACTGTTCTACCCACCACTTTGTATCTTTGCCTTTTCACATGGGACTTCCAATTCCACTGCCCTACAGCCACAAAGTTGTAAACGACAGCTGGAATGACATTAGAGGTCCTAATGACGCCGGCAACCGAGGCCTGTTCTCAGGCCGTAAAAGGCCTGTGAACAAGCACCCTATGTTAAAATATTCTGGACTGAAACAACGCTGTATGTATAGGGCATCTTATGTATGCACATGTGAATAACTGGATAATATGATAAATGTGGTGGATTGGGATTAATACCAATTGAAATGTGGGGTATGTAAAAGTATAAGAGGGGGCAAAATACATGGGAAGGAATAAAGAATGTGTTTGGAAGGGGGATTGTAGGTTATCAGGGATGCGCTTGTCCACATAAGTATCTGGATCACAGAGTGGCCATCACCTGGACCTCACCTGGTATCTAGATAAATGACAGGTAAAATCATAAGATCACGCACCGTCGTACAAAGTATCTTATTGCTATCACTAGATAGGGGGGGAGTAGACTGCAGTTTCTCTTCCTGGAGGAGAAGGGGGGTCTCTTAGTGTTTAGATTTTGCAGCCCTCTTCCTGGCCAGACCTTATTTGGACAAAAAAAGGGAATGGTGAAATGTGGAAAGCCTGCCTGGGATTGCATTTAAGGAAAGTCCAAATGGACATTCGGGGTGTATCTGCTTAACAGATCTCCTGGTGCTGTAGTGACACTATAGTTATACCCGTATAGGAGTAACAGTTCTCCTGGTACCATAGTCACACTGTACGGAATCATTTGGTTATACTTTGTTGGTGAACCTGTTCATGTTTCTTTGTCTTAGCAGCATGTTATCCTGTGTTTAGCTATAGGTATTGAATGTGTTCATATTTGCTCTCACAGTCTTAACCGGTGATTATTGTCATTAATAAATTCTTCTTATTTTTAACTTGCGTGGTCTCCATGACTCTAATCCATTTTATACCCTTTTCAGCCTAAATTACGACTGAATACTCAGGGGGACAATTCTGGCCAAAAACCAACTGATCAGTGGCTGGTACAGCAAAAGTCTTTAGTGGAGTTCCCAAGTTGGGAAAGGCAGCCAAGTTCTGCCAGTAAAACAGGATTAGTGGTGCATGGTTCTGGTGATTTGATGTGAAGAGAACCCATGGACGTTCTACGTCGGTTCTTGTCAAATTCGCCTTAAGGAGCCCTCTGAATGCATGCTGACCTGGGCTCACAACTATCTATGTAAAATATAATGCATGTATTGTGTTGGTTAAACCCCCAACCTCTGTGTTCTCCAACGAACTGAGATTCAGCAATAGTGCTAATCCCGGGAGCATATATTGAGTGATGGTGGTACCCAAGGAAGAGTCAAGTGTAACCACTCCGAGCTCCACGCATGATTAAAACCAAATTCTAAATTCTAATTGGAATCAGATAAATAAACGGTGATATTACTTTTCCCACAGCAACAGCGGAAAACATCACACTTAAACCTTACGTAACCTGTTTCTACCTACACTGCCCGGACAAAAAAAAAGTTGCACACTCTAATATAGTGTTGTCACGATACCAAAGTTTTGACTTCGATACCGATACCAGGTTTAGTATCATGATACTCGATACTGAAACGGTACTTGAAACTGAAACGATACTGATTCGATACTCGGTACCTCTACTGAAATGACCTTAACCCTATTTACTTTGGCCCTTCAGAGGCAATTTCCTCCTGGTTTCTACTAGTTTTATTTAAATGTCAATATCTAAAAAAATATTCCCTGCACATCCATAGTTTTAAGTTCGAACTGAAGAAGAAGCTGTATCATTCAGAAATGTGCTACAGAATACATTTATTTCAGAATAGTCACATACAGTATATATATAATAACCATAACATACGTCGCCTAATGTATTTAAATACGTTCTAAACCGAAAGTGCATCAGGTACTGCAGTGTTTCCCCTAGATTTTTTTTCAGGCCGGGTGGTAGGCCCCTCGAAACTACCAGTGTTGTTGCGCGTACGGTGTCATCAAACGCGCCTGCGGGGCCGAGGTAGTATCATCGCGCAGGTCGGGGGTACGGAGAGTCGTCGCACACATGGGGAGGGTGTTGGTAACAAAGTGGTGCATTTCTCCATTCTGAGCTAAAATAACATTTGCTCACAAAGGCTGGTAAATAAATGGTAAATAAATATCAATCTTTTCAGCACTGTAGAGCTGCTTTTGAGACTCCTCCATAGTGCTGATCCATAATCAGTCCTTAAAAACAGGTAGAATCAAACTCCTGCCTCTGCAGTATTAGCTTTTACTCTACACTAAAATGTAAGAGTTCTGGTCAGATAGAGAAACGGACGAAAGTGCGCCATTTTGCGTAGAGGCGGAAACTATAATTACACCCTCATAATATCAGCGCTGCCATGGAAAATTTTAATTAGGCCTAACGGGAAACCGAAGCTGTTTTGACAAGGGTTTTTCCAGATGCTATTTTGATCATTCCCGCATTCTGCGGTAAGGGACATATTGCAGCTACATAAATTTTTTTTTTAAATTTTAAGATTATATAAAAAAATATATATATAATTGTATTTTTTTTTTCATTAAAATTATTTATTTATAGGTAACGTAAAGTAGCCTATAGCTCTGCCGGCCAAAAACAATATCGCGCGTGTGAAAGAATCAGACTCGTAGTATTGTTAGCTAACGTTCACATTTCATCCTCTCAATCAGTAATGCAGACACATAACAGCAGAGCACACATTTGACCTAAAAGTACCGAACGTCGGAAAATTCTAATACCGAACCGTATCGAAAAAGTACCGAAGTTTCGGTGTACCGTGCAACACTACTCTAATATTTCGTCGGACCGCCTTTAGCTTTGATTATGGCGCGCATTTGTTGTGGCATTGTTTCAACAACCTTATGCAATGTCACAACATTTATTTCCATCCAGAGTAGCATAAGTTATTTGCTGAGATCTTGTATTGACGACGGGAGAGTCTAACCACTCCGTAAAGTGTTCTCCAGCACATCCCAAAGACTTTCAATGGGGTTAAGGTCAGGAATCTGGTGGCTAATTCATGTGTGAAAATGATTCCTCATGCTCCCTGAACCACTCTTTCACAATTTGAGCCCGATGAATCTTGGCATTGTCGTCCTAGAATATGCCCATTGATGGGATAACCTGGTCATTCAGTACATTCAGGTACTTCGCTGACTTCATTTTATTGCTGCATAATGTTGCTGAGCCTAGACCTGACCAACTGAAGCAACCCCAGATCATAACACTGCCTCCAGAGGCTTGTACAGTGGGCACTATGCATGACGGGTGCAATGGCAACTTTTTTTTTGGCCGGGCAGTGTATTACTACCAGTATTATAAGGTTCTAAGACGTATGGTGTCATCCTGTTACAAATGGTAAAAGCTGACTCAGAAGGGAATCCACAATGCAATGCTACACATGTGAAAAAGAGAGGATGAGTCAGTGCGTTGTCAAACACAGGACTCAATAACTTTATTTTTAGGATCAGTTTGGAAGGTTTGTGAACAACGCATGAGTGCATGTTGAAGGGGGATTAAGAATTGAGATTTAAACTTTGTCAGAACCTTTAGCCTACACGTTTTTGTGTATGTTTTTGAGTGATGTTTTCTCACAAGAAATCCTCACTAAAGGCACCGCATCACACCCTTGAAGTTCATACTCACAATCAATCACAATCCAGACTCTGAGTACCTGGGATCTTGCAGAAACTCAAGTGATCCAACGTGACTTTAGAGCAAAACAAATATGAAGGCGAACAATGAGACACAACTTTTCATACTTGTTATGTGTGCATTAAATAAGTATTTTACTAGCTTGTCTTCTATTTCTACTGTCCACCTGACTCGGAAGACAGTAGAAGTCCTCTTTGTATTCATCAGCATGTTTCTGTTGTTGTGAGTTATGCAACTTCTGCTTCCCAGTCAGCTCAGCTCTCATTGGCTATTTCGGGTTTCTATTCAAGATTCTTTTGTTGTTCCCCTTACACTACAGCAGCAGTCCACAAACTGTGGGTCACGACCCAAACTTGGGTAGCGGGAGATATCTATTGGGTCATGGAATTGTGTTGGCTACAGAAACATTCCAATGCAATTAGGTCTATGAACAAAGTGTTTGTATTAATTAATTTTATTCTGCATTTGTACAAATACATAGAAAATAAAACTACTTAAAACACATTCTTTACTGTTTAGGTTACATTTGACTGTGTTTCATATGATCACGTAAATGCCTATTTTATTTATCTTGACCTTGGCGCGTCATTACTAGGCTGTTCTGCACTGCACTCCAATTCACCGAAATGTTGATATCAGTTGCCCTTGATGCTCTTCGTTACAAGCAAGCTATATGATGATATGGAATGATTTAATTTTAGCAGGAGAGATGTAACAGGGCTGTTTCACATGTGTAATTAAGAATACCACTAACTGCTGTTCCGTGTTACCTATGTAGGGACTACAGGAACTACAATTCCATACAGTCCACAGGAGGCTCCTCCTCCATGTTGGAAGTGACATGGGACGTTGTACCAGTTGTGATTTCCGTCCGCACTGTAATGTGATACTGCGCGGCGGGAATGCGCGACTGGCAATAAAGTGCGAAGCCCCAGTAACCTTTGAAGCTGTAGGAGAACAATAAGCTTGTTACTGCCTAGCTGCTACTACCATGCATTTCAGCTAGCTCCAATTCGTAAACAAAGTTCTCTACCACCTAGCTGTCACTACCGTGTATTTCAGCTTGTGTTAATTTGGAACCATAAAGCTTTGTACCGTCTGGCTGCTGTTACTTCCCTAAATCAGCTTGCGTCTAGTCTGGGTGATCGACCCAGACAATATATTTCCTCCCTGACTCTTGACCACCCTTTTGTATTGCAACACAACCAAAAGGGGGTAACAATTATCCGCAAACAGATGTCCCAAGACAGGAATGTCTGGCAAAGTCATGCATCTCCCATAATTCTGCACACTCAGGTGAGCAAAAGGAATGGGGGGGGGGGGGGGTTGCATGACGGATAACCCAAGATCGCTGACAACAATAGCATCCTAAAACGCATGCTTTCCACAACTTTTAATGAACATTTATAACACTCACTGGCCTACTAACATTCTGTTGCCTCACTAACCCTGATCAATAGACTATAGCATTCATTGGTGTTTTGTTTGGTGCTACTGTCCATTTTTTGTTTACTGTCATAATTTATTTGGACCTTGTCTTTAACTGTTATGACATGTTCTTGTTTAGTCAAGTTTAGTTTGTATCAACGCTATGCCCAGAATGTGTACAACCAGTATGAATATGCTCGATATGTTAACATCCAATATGAACTGCCCAGATGTTACATGCCTATATGAACTGTTAAAATTACTATTTCGACTGTGGACTTTGCTGACCTCATGTGGTCTCAGGGATTACACCAGAAGTGGAACCCTGACACCAAAAGGGGGATATGTAGGGACAACAGGAACTACAATTCCATACAGTCCACAGGAGGCTCCTCCTCCACGTTGGAAGTGACGTAGGACATTGTACCAGTTGTGATTTCCTGTGATTTCACTGTAATGTGATACTGCGTGGCGGGAATGCGCGACTGGCAATAAAGTTTATAAAAGGGGCAACACGGTCAGTTCTTCCCGCAGTTTTTTTCTTCCGGTCCAGTTGTCCGCTCAACGTTGTCTCGTCCCTACACGCCAGGGGAAGAGCCCTCGCTCCACAAGGAAGCACGGCCGTTCATGACACTAATCCAACTGAGCGAGGCGGGCTCATCTACCCCCGGCTATCGGCCACAGAGGACCGGAGACGAGACGCAAGGAGGAATCGCAGGCACCCGGTGGTCAAGAAGAACCACCAAGCGGACATGGGCAATAGCATATTAGTTAGCAACCGCAACATGTTGTGATTGGATTTATGTAACTGTACTATTGAATCGTTAATGTGTGTTCTGTAAAAGTTTTGTGTTACCATTTTACTTTGGATGGCTGTAAGCCATCCACCGCGCTACGTTAGGTTTAATGCATCACGCACAGAACGTATCTTGCATGTGATCTATCTTTAAACACTAACCAGTCGTAACATTAACACTGCACACTGATCTCAACGCACACGCATTGATAAGTTTATGGCTATCCCCTATGTGTATGGTATGGTTCATGCGCCACCATTAGCTAGCTCCAGCAAAAGCTAGTTTCAAACCTCCCTCCATTTTAGTTTCTTTGTTCTCTCTGAACACGTGTCCGAGGTAACCCCCCACACACAGGAGAACATGGAAACCCCACGTGCGCCACACACACACACACACACACACACACACACACATAGTTTGTTGTACATTAGAGTAGTGAATCGTGCCTTGCTCTGTTTGGTACTTTGTGTTCAATAAACTATTACATTTATCCAAGATTTCCTGTAGTAATGTTGCTCTTGTGGTTAACTGAATCAGCCAATGCTAATCGCAGGGATTCCCCAAAATGCCTTCACCCTCTAGCTGAATCATTTATATAAATTCGGTATCAACTGAGTACATAATATTGTGATTTTGCTAAGACAATTATTAATGTGTAATTTTAATGGTAATTAATTTAATTATTAATTCAAGTTACCCATTTTTAGTTAGTATATTCTCTTTTGAGAATAATATATAACTTTTATGAGACTGATTTATTATACAAAAACTATGCCACCAGTTGTACAAGGATGGTAGTGGCGTATTGCAGTACATAAGTGACGCCCCGTGTATAAATATAGTTGTAAGTCCCTACATTTTTGGTGCCCCGTGTATAGATTTAAATGAATATTCCCTACACCTACATTGGAGGTAGGCCTACTCAGTAATAACCTTGTGTTACCAAATTGGTTACAATTTAACTACACAGGTATAGGTGCAAATTAATGTAAAGTGTTACCAAAAGATGCAAATTTGTAGGCTATTGAAATATTGGCTGTATTGAAATATTAGCCAATTTGTTTTAAGTTTCCTACTGGGGAATGGCTAAGTGGCGAATAGGCTACATCCCAGCAAAAAGAGACACACTGACGATGAGTGTAACA
This sequence comes from Synaphobranchus kaupii, assembly GCA_029718625.1. Classification (NCBI taxonomy): domain Eukaryota; kingdom Metazoa; phylum Chordata; class Actinopteri; order Anguilliformes; family Synaphobranchidae; genus Synaphobranchus; species Synaphobranchus kaupii. The sequence continues at coordinate 98,163,296 of CM056377.1, read as the reverse complement.
TTAAGGAGAATAAATGTTTTCCTATGTTGTCCTATTTCTGTCTGGCAGCTTTCCCCCTACCATCCTTCATTGATAAAGCCTAATGCCTTATTCGCACTGGACTAGTATTACCTGGTGACCTTATGTGATTTGTAATAATTGCTGAGGTCATCTGTGATCTTAATCCCGTGCGAATATGCTAAATCAGTAATTATTAAGTAAAAATTAGAAATTACACCAAAAATTAGGCGACCTACCATATTTCGCTACTACCATATTTCGAGGTCATCCAATAATATTAGTCCCATGTGAATTGGCATCTCAATAATTTGGGGTGATATTTCTTTTCTCCCGGAAGGATCAATTTTTTTGTCTTTTTCTGCATCTTTCCAGGTCGGGAATTATGGGAGCTCTGGTGGAAATTATTAATGCGAATTTTAGGTGCAGTTTTTATGCCAAAAGTTTTAAAATGTTGGCCTGCTCCCAAATTTACTGAATTGAAAGTGAATTGCATCCAACCATGTAGCCACCTTCAATGCACCAATCTGCATACCCTGCCTTACAAATGTGCAGAAAATTTCACAATATGGAAGTAATGTTACGTTTCAATCGTATCCGGTGAAAATCCTTGGGATTTGATCAGTACATTAGAGTGAAATACAGACATTGCTTATCCCGTGTGAATGCGCTGCGCGACAACACAGCTGGGGGGTGGAGGGGGTGGGGATTCCTAAGTCACATGAGGTCCCCAGGTAATACTAGTCCAGTGTGAATAAGGCATAAAATTCTATTAATTTCACTATGCTTTTTGTGATTAATTGCTTGCTAATTTCAGTAACTTTGTCCCATCATTCTTTGTCCCATCATTTAGCTTTTAGGTATTAAAAACATGGTTATTGTCAGCAGTTTGAATGCCATTAGTTTGGGTTGCGAAAAGTATGGATTGATATCCTTGGGTAATCGCTGAAAATGTTTGTGCACCCCCGCACTATAGGATTTCAAGCCATAAATATCAATCATGTTTGATATTTACCAATCAAAATTGAGGCAACCCAAAGGTGATCCAGAGGGTAAGGATTATGTCTAACACCTCACACTACAGGATAATCTGGGCAGATAGTTGGATCAGACGAGCCTCAAATAGATCACGTCCCCACGATTGTGAAGAGGGGTGAATCGTGCCCAAAATCGGCCCATTTATCTTGAAGTGTGGGCATAAGAAGCTCGAGAAGAGATCCTAAGATCCTAGCAAACTTGTATTGCTGCAAGGAGGGAACTGTTCATTACAAAAGAAGTGGGCCCTAATCATATTGTGCTTTTAACATAGAAACTATCATCACATTTTACTACTGCTCTGACACAGTTGTAATGCAACAATCCTATGTACAATTATAATTTACTTGGCTGTATTCACCTGCACAATTACATAGCACAAAGAGGTCTATAGAATTGAACATAATAGCAATAATAATTTTGAAAGAAATCTAATGAATCTGTAAAGACTGCAAGAAATTGGCATTCAATTAGCAACTCTTATGAATAACCCCGAATGTAATACATATTAAAAGTTATTAAATTTAAAGGTTGTATGTAATCAATTGGGCGGCACGGTGGTGCAGTGGTTAGCACTGTCGCCTCACAGCAAGAAGGTACCGAGTTTGAATCCCAGCCGAGGGCCTTTCTGTGCGGAGTTTGCATGTTCTCCCCGTGTCTGCGTGGGTTTCCTCCCACAGTCCAAAGACATGCAGGTTAGGCTAATTGGAGATTCTAAATTGCCCATAGGTATGAGTGTGTGAGTGAATGGTGTGTGTGCCCTGTAATGGATTGGCGGCCTGTCCAGGGTGTATTCCTGCCTCTCGCCCAATGCATGCTTGGATAGGCTCCAGCACCCCCTGCGACCCTGACCAGGAATAAGCGGGTTAGATAATGGATGGATGGATGTAATCAAATTGCATAATTTTATCTTTCCGTTCTTTATTGAATACATAATCACCTGGATATGGTTGAATGCCAGAAATTAAAAAAATATTTATATTTATAAAGGTATATAGTAAGTAGGAAATTCTTTAATATTTTTACATTACATTACAGTCATTTAGCAGATGCTTTTATCCAAAGCGACATACAATAAGTGCATACAGAAAAGTCATCAAAGTAACTACAGAACAGATAAGACAAAGCACATCCTTCACATAACGTAGCAGCTATCCATAGTAACGAACATTGAATGTAGTTCACAGCAAGCTGTGGGTAAATCAGCTATACTATAATTCTATTCTAAATACTATTATAAACTATAACAAACTGTTAGACAAGAAAACACAAGGAACAAGTACCATGAAAAAAGGTCCTAGGTTAGTATATCAGTCAAGGTAGAGTCTGAAGAGGTGTGTCTTCAGGCCACAACGGAACGCAGGCAGTGTTGGAGTAGAATGTAGGGGAATGGGCAGTTTGTTCCGCCACTGAGGAGCTAGGGTGGAAAAGCTCCGCAGTCGGGACAAGCAAGAGCCGTTGACACGGAGGGGGGAAGTGCGAGTTGCCCTGCTGCAGAAGAGCGAAGTGGTCGAGCAGGAACATAGTGCTGGATTAAGTCCTGCAGGTAGGCGGGGCCTGTCCTATTGGCTGCAGTGTAGGCCAGGGTCAGAACTTTGAACCTGATCCTGGCTTCAACTGGCAGCCAGTGGAGTGACCTCAGCAGGGGGGTGACGTGAAAATTTCGGGAGGTTGAACACAAGCTGGGCAGCTGCGTTCTGGATCAGTTCAAGAGGCAGAATGGTGCAGGCTGGTAGGCTTGTGAGCAGGGAGTTGCAGTAGTCCAGGCGTGAGATGACCATGGTCTGGACAAGATGCTGGGTGGAGTAGGTGGTCAGGTACGGTCAAATCCTCCTGATGTTGTACAAGAGGAACCTGCAGGACTGTGCCGTTGCCCTGATGTGCTATTTGAAGTCCAGCTGGTCGTCCAGGACCACCCCCAGGTTCCTTGCAGAGCGGGAGGCAGCCACCATGGTCCCATCAACGGTGATGGAGAGGTCATGTAGTGGGGAGGTCTTGTATGGCATGGAGCTCTGTCTTGTCAAGGTTGAGCTTCAGGTGATGGGTAGCCATCCACTCAGAGATGTCAGCCAGACAAGCAGATATCCTCTCCTTAACCTGTGGGGTAGAGGGGGGGAAAGAGAGGAAGAGTTGAGTTTTGTCAGCATAACTATGCTATGAGAAGCCATGTGAATTAATTACTGAACCAAGAGACTTAGTATACATAGAGAACAGCAGAGGACCCAGTACAGATCCCTGCGGGACTCCTGTAGACAGGGGACAGGGAGCAGAGACGGAACCCTTCCAGGAGACTTGGTAGGATCTATCAGTGAGATACGATACAAACCAAGAGAGGGCAGTCCCAGAAATGCCCATCTCAGCGAGTGTGGAGATCAGGAGTTTGTGGTTGACCATGTCGAATGCCGCAGACAGGTCAAGGAGAATCAGAACAGAGGAGAGGGAGGAGGCTCTAGCAGTGGCGAGTGCCTCCGTCACGGCCAGGAGAGCAGTTTCAGTGGAATCTCACCAGGAGCTGCGCCACGTCTGAACTCACGGTGACCCCGCTCTACATAGCAGATTTCCTTATTTCATTCTCTCTCTCCTGCCTACTCTCCCTCAACTGCACTAACAACACACCCACTGTAATGTTCAGGAGAAATCACTGCACCCTCTCGCACTCCTCTCTCACTTCTTCTGCTCTCTCTGCACTTCCTCCTCCTGCTTCCTTTGATAATATGTCTGTTGATGTTGCCACCTCCACGTTTAATTCCTGCCTCTCTCAGTCTCTTAACTCACTATGTCCTCTTGTCTCCAAACCAGCTCGACCATCACCCCCTCCCCGTGGCTGACGGATTCTCTCAGATCCAGCAGAAGCATGCTGCAAGCCGCTGAGAGAAAGTGGAGGAAATCCAGATCCCCAGATGACCTGGCCTCCTATCACACTCTGCTGGCAGCTTTCACATCTGCAACTACATCAGCTAAGACTTTATTTTTTCAGTCTAAAATGAATGCATGTGCATCTAATCCATGTAAACTATTTTCCACCTTCTTATCCCTGCTTATCCCCCATCCACCCCCGTCACCCTCCTCCCTCTCTGCAGATGACTTCCTGACCCACTTTGAGGGGAAGGTAGCCACGATCCGGAACTCCTTCACGCACCCGGTGACACCCCACATCGCCCATACCGAACCCATCACTACGCTGTCGTCCTTCAAGACTCTGGAGGACACAGACATGCTCCAACTTGTGACGCACTATCACGCAACCACCTGTCCCATCCCTTCAGCAGTCCTCCAGTCTATACTCGGTGAGCTCCTTCCATATCTGTCCTCCATTATCAACACCTCCCTAACCTGTGGCTATGTTCCTGCTGGTTTTAAGACTGCCTGTGTAACCCCACTCCTTAAAAACCCTAGCTTGGACCCCTCTGATGTCAGGAACTACCGTCTCGAACGAGCTGTCCTTAACCAACTGTCTGTTTTTCTCCACCAGAACAACCTGCTTGACCCGCATCAGTCCGGCTTCAGAACCGGGCATTCCACTGAAACTGCTCTCCTGGTCGCCACTGCTAGAGCCTCCTCCCTCTCCTCTGTCCTGATTGTACTTGACCTGTCTGCAGCATTCGTCACGGTCAACCATGGACTTCTGATCTCCACACTCACTGAGATGGGCATTTCTGGGACTGCCCTCTCTTGGTTTGTATCGTATCTCACTGATAGATCCTACCAAGTCTCTTGGAAGGGTTCCGTCTCTGCACCCCATCCCCTTTCTACAGGAGTCCCGCAGGTATCTGTACTGGGTCCTCTGCTCTTTATACTAAATCTCTTGGTTCAGTAATTAATTCACATGGCTTCTCATACCATTGTTATGCTCAATTCTTCCTCTCTTTCCCTCCCTCTACCCCACAGGTTAAGGAGAGGATATCTGCTTGTCTGGCCGACATCTCTGAGTGGATGGCTACCCATCACCTGAAGCTCAATCTTAACAAGACCAAGCTCCTCTTCATGCCATACAAGACCTCCCCACTACATGACCTCTCCATCACTGTTGACGGGAGCATGGTGACTGCCTCCCGCTCTGCAAGGAACCTGGGGGTGGTCCTGGATGACCAGCTGGACTTCAAAGAGCACATCAGGGCAACGGCACAGTCCTGCAGGTTCCTCCTGTACAACATCAGGAGGATTTGACCGTACCTGACCACCTACTCCGCCCAGCTTCTTGTCCAGATCATGGTCACCTCACGCCTGGACTACTGCCTGCCTACTAACTCCCTGCTCACAAGGCTACCAGCCTGCACCATTCTGCCTCTTAAACTGATCCAGAACGCAGCTGTCCAGCTTGTGTTCAACCTCCCAAGATTTTTGCTTGTCACCACCCTGCTGAGGTCACTCCACTGGCTGCCAGTTACAGCCAGGTACAGGTTCAAAGTTCTGACCCTGGCCTACACTGCAGCCAATAGGACAGGCCCCGCCTACCTGCAGGACTTATTCCAGAACAATGTTCCCGCTCTTCTAAAATCTCATACATATTCTTAATTTAAGGGTACAGATGCTTTTAAAAAAAAGATATTGTAAGAATTTTACAATGGAGCGGAGTGATTACCGAAAGCTTTGAACGGGGAGTGGAAATTTCTGCCGTTCACATACTCTGATGGGAATTGTGGGGTTGGGACTAGATTTAGCTCTAAATTATCACTTAAATCATCACTCTGCTGCCAGAAACACAGTATATATGGATGGATAACTTGAAGGGTTTCTTCTCAACTTATTTTTCCATAGACTTCAATTGGAAAATTTGTCAGGAGAAACAATCCTTAAAGTTATTCCTCCATATCTACTGCATATCTGGCAGCAGAGTGATGGTTTGAGGCTCGTTTGATACGTCAGACCCTTCATGACTTACAGCCATTTCGCCAACCATGTATTCCATACTGTTCCAGCATAATTTACAGCTAACTCTAGTCCCACCCCCCAATTCCCCTAGAGATCCATTCAAATGCAGAGAAGTTATAGTATCGCTTGTAAGAGTACCAGAAAATAAGATATCAAGAGTCTTTTGATATTGTTGGGTCACAGACATCAGGAAGTCATGGCATGCAAAGGATATGCGACCAAATATAAAAAATTATTACTTTATTCTACACTATGTTGATAATGTACAGCAGAAATCAACCAAACAACATTTCTGCTATGCTGAAACATTCTGTTGTTGAGAAGTCCAGATGGCACTGACTGTACCTTTCGGCTCTACGTGGTCTCCTCATAATGAGTGCTATTTTTACTTTGAATGTGCCAATCTTTGTCAGAGCTGGGGAGCAGCCAAACCCTGCCAAAAGAACATCTGCAGGCATCCTGACCTTGGCAAGGGACTGGCAGCTGTTGGTGGACCTCGAACGGCAGCTGAAGTTCCCCAGCCACATTGCAGTCACCACCCTGCGACCAGACATTGTCCTTGTGTCTGAGTCCACTAAGCAAGCTGTGCTGCTGGAGCTGACAGTCCCATGGGAAGATCGCTTGGAAGAAGCCTTTGAAAGGAAGCTCTTCAAGTACGCTGGACTGGTCAGCAGTTGTCAGCAGGCTGGATGGAGAGCGAGGTGTCTCCCAGTGGAAGTTGGATGCAGGGGATTTGCAGCCCGTTCTCTGGCCAGAGCCTACAGCAGTTTAGGCATCGAAGGAGAGAGGAAGAGGAGAGCCATCTGCAGTACCACCGATGCAGCAGAGAGGGCCTCAAGATGGCTGTGGCTCAAAAGAGGAGAGCCATGGAGTCAGAGTAGCTAGCCATCTGGACACAAGCTGGGGTCCGATCAGCCTCGGCTGGGTCACCTGGAGGAGGGTGTATGATGTTGAAAGACCCAAAACACCCGATGATTCCAGGAACATCACTGATGATGTGTCCAGAGACATCAGCAGATGTATGTTCACAGTGTGTTTTAAATTAATGTCAGCAATATTGAATGTCAATATTGTTTTTGAAATTGATTTGTTCTTTCTCAGGAGAGAGTGAGATCAATATTGCCTGCGTGCCCCTTCCTCTAAACTGGTGGATCCAAGTTGATGGCGGTTGCTGGTTGTTTCTGATAATCACTGTGCTCTGAGTGTGAGTTTGATCTTTCATTGTTAGCTCCTACATTGGAGTTATTCAATGTGATATAAACAATTAATGCATTAAGTTGTCTCTTTTTGTGCAGTCGTTCAATACAGATGCAGGCATATTCCAAGTTTATATGTTCACTATAGCTTTCCAAACAGATGCTACAGAAGTATACATCAGTGCTAAATGTGTCCAGTTCGAAAACTAGTATGTTTGTATTACTCATTAATTGCTTTAAATGAGCACAATGTGAAGATTTATGACAACCATACAGTACATGATATCTGCTGTGAATTTGCTGTCGCAGTCTAACGCAATCAGAGCTGTCCCAATCCAATTTTTTCTTATTGTGGATGCTACAACAAATCCAAACAGGTTTGAGTTTTTAGGCATGACTCATGTAATGTGTCATGTGCAATAATGTGATTTATAATCCATCTATAGCTATCTCATCAGCACCATGTACAGGTAGCTAAACATGGCAAAGGCGAGGAGCAAGAAAGCCGGTATGCCAATGTTCTATTAGTCTGTGGACCAGGAAGAGAGGCTGGAGTTATGAAGCCATCACAAGTGCCTCTTCGTCATGTCAAATTCTTGTGCACATTCTGCAATGTTTTTTTTCTTGTTATTGGCTGGTTTCTCAGCAAAAATCAGCACACACAAGTGCGGTAGCTGGCAATTACTGCTGCGGCTGTTCCATTAGCACTATGTACTCAATCCTTTAAATCTTCTCCCCTGTCAAGGACAGCATGTGTCTTGGTGTCTTGCGGGAACGCAAAACAATGAGATCAAGGTTCATTAAAATAAATAATCGGTGAAATCTGTGAATCTGGTAGGAATCCTGTAATGTGTGACACTGCGTGATTCCCATCTTTGCTCAATAATATAGCTTTCACTCTTCTAGGACTGAAAGACGAGTGATTCAGAAAAGCCTGTCTTCAAATTCAAGAAACATAAATCCTATTTTAGTCATCTGACACTGTAATGTACAGGAGGCATAACTAAATCTTTATATTGTTATGTTCCTTTCTCTATATTGGATTGGAGATTGTGCTGCAAGAACACATTACTAGTTAAATAGCCACCCTGAGACAGATGAAGGCAGAGCTCTCAAGCTAAGAATATCCTAATGGATGTGTGATTTTGGGACTGTCGGGACCATGGCAATAGTTGAACGAAGGGAAACACAACGCTAAAAGAGTTGTCAAATACAATTATTTTAGAAATATAGCATTTCTGCCTGGTTTAAAATTAAGCTACGAATAATTAACTAAAAAAATATTTTTAAATTATAGTAAACGAGCCGTCTAAACTTCTGCAAACCCAGCAATATAGCAGACCTTGAAATTCATTATATTTCTCCTCACTGTGTTAGTCTTGTGCCTAGGCTAGATATACTTGAGCGTAATGAAGGGGTAAGCAGGGGAAAAAAATGAAATAAAAATTGACATGCCATATGGAATCAGGCATATCTTATTGCTCAAAACATAGCATGTTTTATTGAAAAAGGAAAAGATTCTCGGGGCTGCTGAATGGCTGATTTGTGAACCAATGCAGACTGTGGCCGATAGCTCCACAGGGTGACGCACAATTGGCGCCTGCATTGCCCAGGGTATGGGTGAGTTCAGTCGGACAGGGGTCCGTGTTTCATCATTCATGAGCACCCTTATTGGCCAATGGTGGTAGCCCAAAAGACTGCAGGTTCTATTTTCCAGCCAGCGCATGGCTTGAGCCGAGCCGTCACAGTCAATGGCGCAGCGCATGGCGTACTGGGTGTGGCTACTGAATTTCGCTATTCACAGAGCAGAAACGAGGTGCACACAGCTTCCAGCAGACTGCAGTGGAAGACCATAACGTTTTTACAAACTATAACTATTTTACAAAAATTTCTTCCAATTTTACATTTTCAAAATAATAAAAAACGGAAAACAGCCCTGTGCAAAAGTTTGGGAACACTGTCAGTTAGTACTTTCCTCCTCGGGCAACTATAACAGCTGGCAAACGCTTCCTGTAGCCAGCCAAGAGTATTTTAATGATTGGTAATGGTATTTGTTTTGCACCAATCATTGGTTGTGTTATTAGTTTTGTGTGTGCTAAAAGGTTTTACACACGCTGAAAGGTCTTCGTAAATCAGGCCTATGATGTGGTGCGGTTCTGCCTGCCAGAGGCCCAGCCCATGTGATCTTTCTACCCACCGCCTGCTCCCACCTAGTCCAGGCGCCTTGTTGTCTCATCCCCACACTCCTACATTGGATTGCCTCCAGTGGCCTTAACTGGCTTTCTATCAGCTTCTTTAGATAGAGGGTTGAGCTAGATGCTCACTCTAAAAAGATGGAAAATTACATGATTTAAGGGAAAATTTTTTACTTCAACAAATCTCAGCGACACCATACCAGTGGTGGGACATAATATCAATACTAGAATATATCGTCATACTTCCTCTTGCTATACGTTATCCATACACTGGCGCCAAATATCAGAGTTTATCTTGTTACATTTTGCCAACGTCAGTCCACATTTCCACAGCGACCATCTATCGCACTTAGGGCTAAAATACATTGCTGTTATTGTGTAGAAACACACGCGCTTTTGTAAGTTTAAAAAAAAAACTTACTTAAATACATTCGGCTACTTATGTTGTAGTTATTATCTCACCAAAAAATATGTTTTCAACGTAAAAAAAAAGCCAAGTTACTCACGCATAGCCTACAAAGCACTGTCTGTAAGTCCTTAATTCCAACTTGCAAAAACTAGGCCTGCCTTTAAAAGTATTGATATCAAAATGTGGCCAAGTTACAACTAACAATATTGCCTATCGTAGCTTACACTAATTAAACTAGCTCTATAAGAAATGCTATCCAAACTTTCCTAAATTATTTAATGCAACTTGGCCCTGTGTGTTCTTAGCATATGAAGAGATTGTGGTCATTCAAACTTTAAATGTCAAATAACAAAAATGGCAACATATCATTTCAATTAATGTTTTAAACAGTTGACAAATAATTACACTCCAGAAAGGATATATTTATACTTTGTTGTAAAGTTTACTTTAGAAAATGTACAGGTTTTAAAATGTTCGTTGCTACAGATTTCTCTACAATTCACAAACAGACATTTACACCAAGAACGATAATTTACAATAGAGAAAGGGGGATGAATAAATAAATGCAGATAAAAAATAGAAATATGTTGACGTTGAAATATGGTTTCATGTCAGTTTTCTGTGAATTCTGTGAAACTGACACCACAATGCAGTGAATAAATACATAATTCCTGCTTTTTGCCTTTTTAGTGGTATTTTTTATTCTTCAGTTACACAGATATATATATTTACTTTATTTATACAGGGGGATCACACTAAGACAAGTCTCATTTTCAGCCCTGTGTAAACACCAATACAGATACAATAGAAGCAAGGAAATGAGAGATAAAAGCAAAAAATAAAAAAATGAAGTAAAAAAATGATATATATATATACATATAAATTGATATATACATAAATATACAAGCAAGACAAATACACAGAAACATCTAAAAACAATTGCATTCATCTATAAAAATATCCATAATCAAGAGTTTGAACTCATCAAGAGGAACAAGGTGTTGGAGCCCTAGCGAGCCTTGAAGGTTGTTCCAAATGTGAGGTGCATTAAAACTAAATTAGGTTTTTCCCAGCTCTGTACTCAGTCGAGGGATCTCCAGTGCCAAGCGTTCCTGCGAGCTTGTGTTGTAATTGCTGGTTCTGTATTTGAGTAGTGAGCATAAATAGTGAGGTAATTCTTGAATAAGAGCTTTATAGATGAACAATATGCTATGTTGGGCTCTCCTTGCATTAAGGGAGGGCCATCCTACTTTTTTATAAAGCTCGCAATGGTGTGTACGGTAGCTGTCCCTGGTAATAACACGCAATGCAGAATGATAAACTGAATCCAATTTTTTAAGAGCTGAGGGTACAGCATGTGTGTAAATTGTATCAGCATAATCGAGTACAGGGAGGAGTGTCGCTTGAACAATAATCTTTCTACTCTCATAAGAGAAACATGATTTATTTCAATATAAAAATCCAAGCTTTGCCTTCAGACCATTCAGCAATTTCTCAATATGTGTTTTAAAAGTTAGAGTATCGTCAACCCAGATACCCAGATACTTATAATGAGGGACTTGTTCGATTTCAGTTCCATTCAATGTGTGAATATGCAGATCATTAACAGAGTTACTAGATCTAGAAAAATACATGAATTTAGTTTTTTTTGCATTTAGTACCACCTTAAGGTCAATGAGGGATTTCTGGAGAGAATTAAAGCCATGCTGAAGATCAATAATAGCCTGCTGGGCTGAGGGGGCACTGGTATAGACAACCATATCATCAGCATAAAAATGTAATTTGCAATTGCTCTGCGAAAGACCAAGATTATTTATATAGATTGTGAATAGCAATGGACCTAGAGTCGAGCCTTGTGGGACACCTTTAGCGATGCTGAGAAAGCTTGATTGTACTCCATCTACTGAGATACACTGAGTTCTATCCTGTAGGTAGTTTTGAAACCAGATGCAAGCAGAGCTATCAAGACCAATGGCAGATAGCCTTTGTAAGAGCAACTCATGGTCAACAGTATCAAACGCTTTCGATAGGTCGATATAGAGGGCTGCACAGTGACGCTTTTTATCAAGCGAGCTCACTATGTCATTAATTAATAAGGATGCAGCTGATATAGTGCTAGGTCCGGTTCTAAAACCTGATTGATGTACATTTAAAATACCATGTAAGGATAAAAAACGAAGGTAACAGAGTTGATTAGAGTCAAAAAATTTTGCAATACATGAAAGCCTAGATATAGGGCGATAATTATTCATATCGCAACGGTCACCACCCTTGTGAAGCGGGAGTACTTTAGCTGCCTTCCAAGTCTTAGGGATTGAACCAGAAAGACTCAAAATATTGAAGATTTGGGCCAATGGTTCAGCAATCAGATCGACAGAGAGACGCAGAAGGTATGGGTCAAGCTTATCAGTCCCTGTTGCTTTCCTGACGTCAATTTTAGTTAAGGCTTTCCAAACTTCCAATGTGGAGAAGGATCTAAAAGAAAATGTATGATTAAAATTTTTATTTATGCAAGCTGTAGGGGGGGGGGCTGTTTGACAGACATTCTGAGTACCAGATAAAGGTAGAGAGGAGTTCATATTACAACTATGTGCCACAAAGTTTCTATCAAACAAATAACCAGCAGAAATTATGTGCTGATTAAAGGCATCACTAATTTCCTCTCTATCAGTAATAGTAATCGAATGTGAGATTATTTTCTGAGGAAGAGAGGCAGAGGATTTTGTGTTTTTTAGTGATTTAAATGCTTTCCAGAAAGAGGATGAATTACCCCCACTGATAGCATTTAGATAATGAGAAGATTTTGCTTTTTTTATCTGAAGAGTGCAATTGTTTCTAAGCTGCCTAAAATAAAGCCAGTCGGAATCCAAGCCCGTGGATCTTGCCTTAGCCCAAGCTGTATTTCGGTCTCTGAGTAACTGAGAGAGCTCAGAGATGAACCATGGATTTGTTCTATTTTTAATACATATTTTTTTAAACTGAGCATGTTTATCAGCCACAGAGAGAAAAGCTTGTTCATTTAAATTCTTACAATTTCTTCTTAAGATGATTTGAGGTTTAAACTTGGGTAATCTGGTGTCTCTGATGCAGGCAAGTGTACAATGGTCACTAATATCCTGTGCAAATATCCCGCATACTAAGTATTTGTGGGGCTTGTTAGTTAATATGACATCAATCAATGTAGATTTAGCAGGGTTCTTAAAATTTGGCCTTGTTGGCTTGGACAATAATTTAAAGAGATTGAAAGAGATTTAATTCTATGCATAACTCTTTAAGCCTAGAGGCTTATCAGATAGCCAATCCAGATTTATATCGCCCATAAGTAGTAATTCTGATGAGGCATAAGAATAAATTAATTTCCTAAAGTCCTCTAAGGCATCACAGTTTACAGATGGGGGATGGTTAAAAACCAATAACTGTTAAATGATTATTACCCCCAGTGCACATATCTAAAACAATGTACTCAATGCTTTTGGGAGTTGATGAGGAAATGATTTCATGGGAAACAAAACATTCTTTAACGTAAGTCAATACTCCGCCTCCTTTACTTTTACAATCACACCGAAAAATATCAATAATGTATGTAAATATGAGAGTCCAATATTTTTTTTGAAAGACAAGACTCTGTCAGGATAAAAATGTCGGGAGAGGATTCACTAATCAATACATTAATGAAGTCCATTTTCGGAACTAGACTCCGTACATTTAAATGTAAAATTCCTAGCCCATGCCGAGATTTAAAATCTTGAGGCGTTTGAATATCAGTGATGTCAGTTTCAGATTCAGAGTCTGATACTTGAGACTTTCTAATGAGGGGCAGAAGATTGATTTGTTTGAGGTTTAACAGTGAACAACCATTGGGTCTATATTTCTGTCGAGGTAGTCGATAACAATTGAAAACAGGTAAGATGGCAGTAACACAAGGTGAAAAAGGTGAAAGCCTGTGCCATTAACTCACTGACAGCTGTGTTATAAATAGGAACAAAAGAATTACACGCAACAGGTGTAAAATGATTACAGCTGTGTTTAAAATCAATTAGCATCGGACTCACCAGATATCACTTATTTTGAGTGAGGAGAAATTGCGTGGTTAAATCAATGTTGCTTATTAAAAGGCTAGAGCCAGCTCTGCACAGATGTCGGCCATCTCGTCTGAATAAGTATTTCCTCCCAGTAACTTGCGAAGTTATCAGCAAAAGGAATACTCAGCGTGTTGCAATATCCCTTTAGCCAGATGTGCAGTTGACGGATCCGGCTAAATTTAACGTCGCCAAAACAAATTGACGGTATGGACCAGAAACGACACATTGCTTGCCAGTTTCCAAGAGAGTGTTGATGAGATTTTTAAAGCCTGTCTCCAAGTCCACAGAGCTTTCCAGGGAGATGTCATTAGATCCGACATGGACTACTATTGTAGTAGCTGAAGGATGGTTCAGTGCGATGGAAGGTAAAACTGCGTTAATATCCAAAACCAGAGCTCCCGGGAAACAGAAGGATTTGGCTTTATGATGGTGAAGATGTCGGATCATTGAGGAGCCGAGTATTAGAAGAGACGGGTCAGCCTGACGTAAAACTGGGCGAGGCATCTCACAAGCAATCCGAGGCAGTGTGTTGACTCCAGGGGGCTCTGGGAGTGGCAGGCCCAGGGAGGAGGTACGGCGTAGCCCACCGCGGAAAGACCAAGGCGGGGTGCTGTGTTTGGGAGGCATGGCAGCTGGAGAGCCTCTAGGGGATCCCCGGTATGGCATCCATCGGGGAATCCGGCGTGGAGGACAGTGCATGTCAGGCACCGCAGTTGGAGTCGAAAGCCTGTTGTGAGGTGATTCCAGCATCGACATCCCAGGACCCGCAACGGTGGCACTTGCTGGGGTGGGAGATTCGTCCAGGACGCTGTATTTATTATCCAGCCTCAGCAGAGGCTCCCGCTCGAGGTGGCGTGAGGAGCGTTGTCCCCTATGTCCTGTTACCGATATCCATGGCTTGGTGGCAGCAGGAGTGGAGCAAAACATGGATTTAGGTCTAGCTCCAAACTCGCTCCACGGAAGGCCAGTGGTGGAATTATCGGCCATAGCACCAGTGCATTGGGAGACCAAAAGGGAGTCAAGTAAGTCTTCTCCTTCCTTTATCTGGCGTAATGTTTTAATTATACCTTCCAGTTCTGTGATTTTCTGGCTCAATGCCACACAGCGAGAGCATTGAGCCATGGCGATAGGTGCCGCCATTAATTGAGAACGAAAGAGAAGAAAACACTAAAGACACTAAAAAAAGATATCATGATGTATCGTAGATGAATTGTCTTGCAATGTATTGAGTATCGCAGAATCGTTGTATCGTGATACCATTATTATCGTGGGCAACGTATCATGATAGTATCGTATCGTGAGTTACTCTGTGATTCCCACCCCTAGTAACCGGCCACACTAGGAACCAGTTTTTGCTTGTAACAAATTAGTCAAGACCCCGGTTTAACGTCTCATCTGAAACACAGTGTCTCATGCAGCACAGCGTCCCCATCACATCACATTCTTTCATTCCACAACTTTACCCATGCTATAGGCCTTGAACTCACTGGAGGGCCCATGTTAGGCTGTCAGGACTGTAGTGGCATTAACCCTTGCATGCACCTTGCTAGCTTCTCTGCTTGTCCATTGTTGGGGTGCAGTGATGCCAATTAAAGGCTACCACTATTACTGAAGTCGAGTTGATGTGTCTCTTTTAGACTTTTGCTCAAATTATTGATCGCCTAATTATAATTTTACGGTTGAGTGATATCTTCTGTGCACTGTAAGTAGCTATTTGTACTAGTGTGTATCCTATTCCCCCTTAATAGTTAGGGTGCTCTATTGCTCCTGTAGTCTGGTGCGCAGCCTCGTGCGGGGAACAATTTTCTAGTGGGTTGCTGAGGGGCTCTCACCCTTTATGGGAGTGGAATAGTTGATCAATGGTTTAGAACCAATAAGGATCTTGTGGGCTACACATGATGAAGGTGAGGAGCTGGAATAAGTACAAGAAAAGTGCAAGCATCAGTCCAGTGTTATATTAATTTTTTTCTGGTGAATGATGTCCCGGGTTATATATTACTTACAGATGGCTTCTATAGAGCTCCGTAGTCCCGTCCCCTCCTATCCCTGGCTGGTCCCGGAAGACTGCCGGAAGCCATTACCTGCCCCACTTTGGGATCTTTCAGTCACCCTTATGATGATACTATGGCATTGTATGGACCAAACTTTGACATATATGTGATACAAAGTCAATTATATACTCACCACCGCATTTAAATCAAATTTGAATCGTATAATTAACGGAGTTTGAGAAAACATAACTACACTACCCAGAATCCCCGGTCATACATCGCCAGCTCCCGCTTTTGCTAGCTAACGAAGTAGCTACCGGCTACTCTGCTAGCAAAAAATGGCTATCACTTTGTCTTATTATGGAAGTGAAACTAAGAGTATCACCAAGTGCAAGATCAGTCTGGCCATGTCGAAATTGTCAGCTTTATGGCTTTCACTTCAGCAGTGGTGGTGAGTAGCCTGGATGTTGTAGTCATTTTAGTTGTTTTTTTTAAAAACATGTTTGTTGTTTATTTGTTGGACATAATTTCAAATTACCATCAATGGTCGGTTTAAAATTACCAATTTTATCAATTTTTTTTAAAAATAACCCCTTGGGTGTTTTGAATGTGTAGCTGCCTGAATATAGAAAAAAAAAACATTTTCAGTCCATTGACTCCCATTGTATTCTTTCCGAAAAGTGGCACCAGACATTCGTCACCAAAGTGGGCGGGACTACGGAGCTCTATGTCCACCATCAGAATAAGAGAGTCTATTGAAAGAATAATTGTCAGATATTTTGTGGTCTCCCTTAGAGAAGGGAATTGAGGGACGGTCCCTGGGCTGGTGAACAGGACTATTGCAGAGAAAATCATGGCGATTGAATGATGGAGTAGGTACTGATTGTGGCATTTAAATACTAATGCGGAGCACACATGGGAATGCGAGAAGTAGCTCTGTGTTGTTTATGTGTTGTATGTGTGTACTTATGAGTTGGGTTATTTTCTTTTCTTTTATTTGGTGGTAGCTCCTTCCGGCAGCGTGGTGCGGTTGGGACTTTTGCGGCCAGTCAATAGGGGACGGCGCGCCGAGAATGGGAAAAGGCTTTCGCAGTGTGTTATCGCCTCCAGAACCGCGACCCCGTCCCAGAGCAATTGGGAAGTGCCCGTCTCATTTTATAGTACATATTATGAAATAAAGTGGATAACCATAATGGAATAATATGGTAACCTAATACGACAATACTACAAACATATCAAATTAATCAAGGACATTATCAACTCGTTACTTGTTGTGTAATCAACATATTAGGATGAGTAAGAGTAAGAAATTTTATAATTCTGCCACTTTTTCATAAATAAATATAAATAGTTCTGTTCTCTTCTGCCTGCACTTGTGCTCTTACTGGAGATAGTTCAGCCAAGTGTTTCAGTGTGTGTCTGTTTTCTGTCACAAAGCACACTTTGCACAGGATGATGTATAGCTCACAAATGGCCCACCATATAAGGTTAATTAAGGGCATTCACTGGGTGTAGAACTTAAGCTTGTGCATGTGTGCACATTTATAGGATAAATGTGATCTATCAACAAAACCGTTCAAATGTGTGGTGCAGCCAACTTTAATATAAAACAGATCTTTCATGTTTCATGCATATGCAGGATTATGAGTTTGAACAATCACATTAACAAGGAAACATGTGCCAAGTGTGATAAATGAGGCCCCTGGAGAGATAGACTGCCATTCAAGTTCTATAGGGAATTACGCACTCCTCGCTGTAAGCAATGAGTTACATTTGAGATTCTCTAATAAATACAATAAGGATAAAATGGAGCTGAGAAATAGTCCAATGATTCAATATTCTCCACCACTGTTATGTTACTGTGAATATGTTCATTGTTTGAATTAGAAAAAATAGGTAATTGCTAGAACTATGGATTTTGTTGACAGTATTCAAATTACTAAAGTTCTCACTATTTAGCTTTGGCTGCATGGGCTTGTGCCATCACATAACTGCATCACAAAGAATGAGGAACATGAAAAAATGTGCTTAGAAATAGGTTCCTAAGTCTGAACAATGGATTTTCATCAGACTTCTGTGCATGCATGATGTCCATACATTCAATAGCAGTGAATAGCCTGATTTGTACATAGACAAACTCTACCATTGCTTTAGCATCTTGTCCTTTGGGGAACTTCATTTATTTATTTATGTTGTTTTTGCTCTGCCATGCCATGGTCTGAGAATTCTTGGATCTTCACATAATTCATCACGACTGTGTCTGACACATTTTGCCAAAGGGTAGGGTAGATGTAAGTTGGGATCTCAGTGATACCTCAGGGGACTACTGGCTATAGCAGTCAAGGAGAGATGGGCCACTCCCTCAATGTCAGCATGTCATATCTGACATCTACACAGACACATTTTATTAACGTCTAATTAATTCTGAAATAAGAATGCCATTATGATGCCATTACTTTATGTCACAGATATGGATATTAGAATGGCTTACTGAGAGAAAAATTTAACCAGCCAGCTAGACTTGAGCAAAACGTAAGTTACTGTATCTACCAAGACTGAGCTACCTGCTTGCCAGAAAATATAGCTTAGCCTAAACCATTGATTTAAAACTTGGTTCATAACCAGCTAACTTATAGCTTTTCCTGAATTCATTAGGCTATGAAGAGAAAACAGCCAAACTACTGTGCATTTTCCAGGTACGTGCTTTACTGTGAACTACAACGGCCAGACGCTTACAGTTTATGGGCAGTGTCAGACAACGCCAGTCATAAATTTCCACTCCCACTGACCGAATGTCCGAATCAGCGCACTTGCCTACTATTGAGTATGCCGGTTGAGAACACTTTTTTTATAAAGTTGTTAAGTACGTGACAATTGCGAAAATTTTTCTGTCGGGTGCTTATTAATTTATTCCTGTCCCAGTGTTCTCTGTGACTCCTTAAAGTGGGTCCGCTACTATAAAATGGGCTTTAGCCAAAAAAAAAAAGAAGAGGCCTTGAGTGATCATAAGGACAAATAAACTTGTCATTGTGTACAGAAAATATAAAAATGTCCCACCGCTACTTCTAAAGGTAAGGAACAGACTCAGGGCCAGTACAAGGCATAGCCATAAAGGGCATTCCCCTAACTGTCTGGGGGGGGGGGGGGGGAGTGGGGGTTATTTTATGTTTCAAATAAAATAACTGTAAAATTTGCAGAAATAAAATAAATAGGCAACAGTTTGTTGAAATGGACTTGCAACAAATGAAACAGCAATGAATACATGAACAAGTAGCTCTACTATTGTTCATTTCAGCAGAACACTCGCTGAACGATTCTGCACTTTCTGCATTGCACATTGTATTCTAAATGGCAGAGCCAGAAGCTCATTACTTTGCTAGCAGCTGACTGGACAAACTGAAAGTACAAATGAACAAAGAGCCAAATGGAAGCAAAATGAATGAATCTTTTCAGGGAACAGAACTGAAAGATCCAGTTCACCCAAAAGGCCTGGAATGCTCACCACTACAATTTATCAAGGCTGAAAGTACAAATGGCTGCAATTGCAGAATATATAATCATGGTGCTTTATATATTTATTTATTTTACTGCGTATTGAAAGCAGGTCTTAACTATCAAACTATTATGAGAGCATTGATGTGACTGCTGTAATTTCAGCAATATTGTTGGCATCATAGATTCGTAAATAGAGAAGCATTTTTAATTAATTTCATTCCTCTTGTGGTGTTGTGGAAAAATCTCAGCTCCCATGACTTGAAATACTATTAATTGTCCACCATGCATAAAAGGTGATCTGGAACCTCACAAATCACACTTTGCCATACATTCCTACATCTGCCACCTGTCTAATTGAAGTCTACTGAGTTGACCTATCATGGTTTCAATTTTTTTTCCCCATGATATGTCACCATATGCACAAACTGCAAACAGGTGTGCCAATATTTACATATTTTTTTCACAGATATCTTCATTTATAGTATCACCTTTAATATCACCTTTGGTAGTTTGGCAAATTGATAGCTCATGCATCTGTAAATGTCTTATATTCTAAATATACATTCTTTAAAGTAATTTTCTAAATGGAGGATGCAGCAGATATTTTCCCACAATAATATAATAAACTTAAGATAAAATATAAAGAAGGTGAACAGCACACAAGTAAAAATAGAAAAATAATATAGAATTAATTAATTCATTCATAGAACACCAGCACAGAGCCAAACGCTTTGACAAAGATTTTCTCAAGGAAGTGCTGCTAAGGAATACAAGGGCCAAACTTATAATAAGCAGTATTATATACTGAGTTCCGTATGCAAGCTGTATGTGTAAATGTATATAAGTTACATGATTATGTGGTATTTCCACCATGTTGTAATAAAAATATATTTGAATCAACATTTGAAAATGTAAAGTGACAAGTGAGAAGGTACAGGATGGCATTGTTATGTCCCAAAATCCACCTGCGTTGCAATAACCAGGTATACGGTAGTGGATGTAACACTAAGCCACTTCAACAATAACCACAACCTCAAAGAAAAATCCAGTCAAGGAGAAAGTGATATAACAAGCACAAATAAGTTGAGGCCCACTGCCTTAAATCACAGAACATAAAATCACTGCCTTGTGCATAAGGTGAATTAGATAGCAAGCTAACAGCAATTGAAATGTAAGACTCTTAAGTCCTGTCACGCTAGACTACTTAAAGCACAACTGAACTTTGGTAGAACTTTGAGTTGTGTAGTTACCTGGCCATGATATGAGTCCAAATGGTGGTGAAATATGTTTGTTAGTTGCTCTGTGCTCCCCTGGGGTGATGATCCGAATAGGTTTGTCGCTCTCCATTCACTTCTATAGGGCAGCTAAAGCGGTCTCAAAACGACACTTCTAGCACATATACGTATGAACTAGAACGAAGTGGATTCTGTCAATACAAACAATAACCAGTTCTCTTACGAAGAGGGCATACATGTTCCTTGATGGGATTTCATGATGCTACTATATCAAAAAAAAAAATCCAATATGCCTCTCCCTAACTTCTATGTAGCTAAGTGCTGTACAGTTAGCTACATGGAAGTGCCTGTCTAGACACCAAAGACTGAGTGTCATGGCAGATTTCTGTTCTTAATTACTGATTTTCAAAGGTACTGCTACCAAGTATTTGTGGTCTCTTATCGGATGGGTAATAAAAGACCCCTTTCCCCTTTCATGTTCTAAACCTCTTGCTGCCAAACGCCCCCTAGCGGTAACGCGAACGTTACGGAAATGATTAAATAATACATTTCATTAATTTAATAATATATAATAAACTGCTCACCTCAATATTTTGATTAAATATCCTTAAGATATATCCATTCCTTCTGGGAAAGTGTTTTTTAAGCCAAAAACGTTGAGTTAAAACTTCGTAAATTACATTGGAAACCCTTTCATATGGGCCGCTGCGGTGATACAATGGTAAGAGCGCCGACTTTGAGTCGGTGCAGTTGTGCTCCGAGGATCGAGGTTCGCGCCCCGGTCCTGCCAGATCCAAGCATGGCTGGCGCCCTGTGGGAGTGGCAATTGGTGGCTGCCTCCGGGTGCGGGGAGGGGCTCAGAGAGAATCGCTGCGCGCATAGTGGCCCTGGGTGAGTTGGAATCACGGTCAGGAGCCCTAGGAGGGGTCGCGCCCTGAAGAGGACGTGGCGCCGCTCTGTCCCACTGCCGGCTGACGGGGTTGTGGAGCAGTGATTCTCTAGTGGTTGCTACATGGGGGGGAAATTGAATTAGAATAGGGGTTCAATTGGCTACTAAATTGGGAGAAAAATGGGGAAAAAAATCATTTAAAAAAAAAAAAACATTCATATGGCTGTACATGATTTTTTAAATTATTTTAAACCGACTTGCACAATAGGCCTATCTGAAGTGGGAAAAACTTCGCCTACACTGCGAATATTATTTGCTTTCCATTGGGGTTTTAAACTGTCTGTCAAATCTTCCAGCCAATAGCGAAGACGCTTATCTTTCAGACAAGCCCCCATTCAACACAATTCCTTCGGAAGTCACGTAGATACAGCTTCGCGTAAGAGGAGGAGGCGTCCATGCGTAATGTTCGTACCAAGATGGCGCAGAGTGTTTTTAGCTTGTAGCAGCTAGCTACATTCCGTTTTGCAAAGTATAATTCATTAGGTAACGGCGGCTGTTCATCTTTTTACTTTAGAGTCTCTTTCATACAGTTTTTGCTTAGTTATGTCTAGGTTATTCAGGCGTTTCTCCATGTAGCAGGTCCTAGCCCAAAGATGTTTTTGCGATCTTGTCTCAGTGACACTGAGTGGTGTAAGGTAACAGATTTTATGGCCGGTATACTAGTGCAAATTCACTGTTATGTATAAAAACGAATCCCTCTGAATTAAATGAATATAGCTAACATTACTATATTGTAACAATGGCAAGCTAGCCAGCAAAATTACACATAGCAGCTGGCTATCTATTTTTGTCTGAGAGGAGCTGTTCCGAGTTTCTTTTGAGTGAAATGGCGTCTGAAGTGTCTGTTTAGTAGTTATTGTTCCATATGCAGTACATATTCTGTATGCAGTACAGCAGGCTGTGCAGGTAAACAAATGAGCAATTTATGCATGACGTAACATGAGGTTGAGTTTGTTGTTGATTATTATGCAGGGGTTTATTTTATCTAGGAAACTGGTGGACATTTGATTTTGTATCCCGTTTGCATATACCTGGACTCATTTCTGGCTAATGGGGCTTTGGTTGAATACAAGATTCACTGTGCTGCTACATGGGTTTGTAGAGCTTTTTGGGGCCCACGGGTAGGCTAGTTAGTTGTGTAATATGAAACACACCAAAAAGACATCTAAAAATGAACTTTTATTGCCAATTATCAAATTTTATTGTAAAATTTTAAAAAAAGAAATCATATTGAGACTTTGAAACCTTGCCATTTCGCACAATTTGTGCCAACCTTGGTAACCGAAATGGTTCACCTGAAAAAAATCTCTGTAGAATTTGAATGGTTTGAGATATTGACAACATATTTTTAGCAGAGATAGGTGGCATATTGAGGAATCACAACGAGGAGTTATTTCCTCCATAGCTCTTGTAACTCATCAGGTAAAAAATCTGAAATTTTAATGTAGGTACCCCTTTTTTAGTTTTTTCACAATTTCTGTACATAAATTGTTGTAATTAAGTAGCGAAAAGTGTATGTATGACTGCTTAGTCATAATAGTGCAGTTCTCTGTTTTAATAAAAGCTATGAACCATATCTTTACGGTCAGACTCCACTGTTCGGCCACGCACACCAGTGGGTTTGGTGTTGGTAGAAGGATGCTTGAAACAGATGCCAAATATGGTAGTGAATGTTTAATATTATGCAATGTTTTGCAACTGATGATCTTGGGGCTCTTGTTGAGTCTGGTATGTCTACCAAGACAGCCTCCCCTCTTATTAGCTGAGAGGAAGATGAGCATGTACCAGTTGACCAGCACTGCTTTCAGGCACCTTGGCCAGCGCTGTTTCTTCTTCTTATTTGTTCAAATTATTAGTTTTTGGTTTTGGTGGGAAAAGGACACTTACAACAAAACAAAAATAAGGTGCATGCGATGGTGAGATTAGCACCTGTTTCCAAAGAGTCCTTGCTATAAGCAGACAGTGTCCAAAACTAAATATTTCTATTTAACAAAACCTGCGGGGAGCTATCCTTATATATGTTGGATATCGGTGTTTAAAATGTGTTTCCAGTCCCGCTTTCGCCCCGCCTCCAACATTTTTCGTATTTCATAAAAGAACGTTTTTTGTCAAAACGCTCACGTCATAAGTGATACTGTCAACATTCTTCAGCAGCTTCCCAATGCAACACGCGAAGAGAAATTGACAAACAAAATCTAACGATAGATGACTACGAGCGAGAAAGAAAGATAAAGAGAGAAACAAAATTCAGAGAGGAATGGAAAAGCCTATGTGGTTAGACTACGAACAATAGAAGTTGTAAGAAGGCACCCCCAAAAAAGGATGCTGAATAGCGGCCCATTAAATCAGATATATAAAAAAAAAAACTACACTGCACCCCTGATGAAGGCATACTGCCGAAACAGGTTGGTGACTTTGCCCGGATGAACCAGCAAATCAGGCGCATAGACGCAGTACAACGAGACCAGATGATCAGAATCTTCACGTGTAATATGCTAATTGTCTTTCTCGCTCAGTCGTCCAGCTTTCTGATCATCCCCTCGGCTCCTTGAAATCCACAAAAAGTCAGGAGACTGCATGCTATTCAAGTGACAAAAACGTTTCGGTTTCCTTAATGTTAATTGTCGATTAATTGAACTAACGTTAGCTAACGTTAACTTTGCTTATACATGATCTCAGTAGCTAGCTAGTAGCTTAGCTTACTGCATTAACTTAAGCTAACATTATGCATCTCAGTCTTAGTTAGCTAGTTAGCTAACATTATTGCTAGGCTATGTAATATGTGTGTGGGCCATCAGGTGGGCAGTGCGGAAAAATCGTGTCTAACCATACCAATGCACAGAGACAGTTTTCAACTTTTCTCACAGAAATAGTTAGCTAACATAACTAGCTAACGTTATACCAGTCTGGTCTTCCAACGCGATTCAATTGTCCATTGTCTGTTGGATGATTTTCTGCGTCCAGGCGTGGTGCGGCATCAGGTTCAAAGTGAAACAGCTCAATAAACACATATTTGCCCCTGCTCAAAAAACTGAAATTCCTCTTCCTCCTCAGAACTGTCTGATTTGTGGGTGTCTGCCATTGTTGTATACCGATAGGCGCTATAACCAGCTCCCCCCCAGTTAGACACCCAGTCCGAGCCAAGCTCTGCATAAGTGGTTCAAGCTGCTAGTTTAATACTTAAGGTTACTTATTGGCTTACTGTTGTACACGCCAATGATCGATATCGTGTGGTCCCCCCCCAAAAAAATTTAATAAATTTTTTTTTTTTAAATGATACTGACTGCGCCTGGTGTTTGAAATCATATTTACCTTTTAGGGTTGTTTTAACGCACTTGTTCCTAGTTTGAAAATGCACTAATGTACGTCGCTCTGGATAAGAGCGTCTGCCAAATGACTAAAATGTAAATGTAAGTGCATACCGGGACACCTCTACCACGAATATACATTCAATTTCACATATAAAAGTAGAAAGGGATCCAGGGCATTGCAAATATAGCAAATTTCAAATGATAGATATTTACAATTTACATTTACAGACCAATATTGTACACAGTACTGTATGTACAATATGGAAATATTTGCACTTCCTCCACGTATGATGTCATACATCTATGATTCTATTGTCAGCGGATTTTTCAACGTTTTTTTCAAACTTCGCTAATTTTATATAATTTCCATGTAGTTATATAAAAAAAGAACTTGATATTGTTATCTAAATACTGGTCTAGTTTGTAAATATAAAAGTCGTGTTTGCAGTAAGTAGGTGACACTACTAACAATATGTAATACAAATATGTAAAGCAATATATAAAGCAATATTAACAATGCAAAGGCAAAAAGTAGTAGCCCTTATATGGGGAAATTCAAGTTATTTTGTCATGGTTAGTGGCTGTCTCTATTTGTTTCTACCATTGTTTTCCGTTTGGCGTCGTCTGAAGCTCTCTGATTTTTTCTTCCTCCGTCCCGGTGTTTGGATCTCTCCGGGTCATTATCTCCGACACCTGTGTTTGGTTTCCGTCGGCTATAAATAGAGCTTAACTTCCGCTTTCTGGTGCTTCTAGAATGTCGTTGCATTATGACTAGGAAGCTGGTATAGGTAGAGGTATAAGAAGTTAGGTACTGCATCTCTGTTTGGTTTTATACAGAGACGCAGCTATTTCTATTAGTGATAGGATTAGATTTTCTGGTTTTCTGTCCTATCGTCCTCTATTCTTTTCTTTTTGCCTGCAGCCTGTTGATCCTCTGTTCAGCTCCTTAGCCTACTGAGTTGTAGTTACAGGCTTGCTATTTTGTTAGTTTATTTTCAGTTTTCTCTACCTCTTATACACGCAGATTAATTAGGGCGTGAGGTCCTTTCTTTTTTTGTTTCTCGCTGTTTTAGCGATTTTTCGCCTCCGTTTGAGGTTGTTTTGTGTTAGCCTTGTGCTGGGGAAGTTTTGCTCCCGCTTTTCCGTTTCCCTTTTTTCCCCTGGTGCAGTTTAATTCCGCTTCTGTGGCATGTCTATTTTTAGATACGCTTTCTGAATCCTAATCTGTCGCGTTTGGTTCTCAATTTTCTAACCCAAACCTGACAAATTTACTTCAAGGTAATGTGTTGGCAACAGGTCACTATTGCAACTCTCAGCACAAAACACTTCAGATGAATGGTTTAAAGGCATCGTAGGCCTACTCATGTTCTGAGTTAAGATTACTTTACATTTTATATTTTTATGTCCTCCAAAACCACTACATACAAGTCCTCCTATAGGTTTAACCACCAAACATGACAAACTATTCACTTTGAATTGTTCGAAAATGTTTAAATAAAGAATCCGCTTAATTGCAAAACCCACTGTCAGCAAAATGTGGAAATAACCATATCTAACATAGCCTACTGGACATGACAGTGAAAAGTGGAAAAACTCATGTACATATGTAGCCAGCGAAAAGAACCGCATATTACAAGCAGTACTTTTTTCATATCGAGGACGATATGTGCCATACTGTTCCAGTGTAATTTACAGCTAAATCTAGTCCCACCCCCCAATTCCCATAGAGATCCATTCAAATGCAGACATTTAGTATCGCTTGTAAGAGTACCAGAAAATAAGATATCAAGAGTCTTTTGATGTTGTTGGGTCACAGACATCAGGAAGTCATGGCATGCAAAGAAATAAAAAAATTATTACTTTATTCAACATATAAATGCAGGCGTACCAATAATTGTGGCCAACGTGGTTTTGTTAAAAATAATTATATCTTTTTCTCATCCATAAACTCTTTCCTTTGGAAGCTCTTGTAAAAACAAAGCTCTGATCTGATCTCTGATCTTCATGGGGGCTTCCATTTGACATGAAACTTCCTCCGTGATGAAAATTCTGCAGGAAGATTTTCCTTGTGATCTGAAGTGAATACTCACATTTCACATTTAATTTTAACACTTACTCAGGGCACTGCAGAAGATGTGACATTCTGTAAGCCACTATCTTCCATGCTGTGTTCTTGAAAAAGAATCAGTCATGCATGCTGAGGCTGTCAGAAACAGTCCACCTGTCACGGACTGTGGGATGCTCTGCTAGAAAACAGCAGCTGGTGATAGGGTTTGTTATTGTCAAACTGCCAAACAGCAGAAATGATTGATATCAATTTAGATAAATCAAATATTTGTCACAATGTTAGAGTATATCTAAAATAACTAAATGTTTTAGGCATAACTAAGGATGAGTTTTTATTTTATTCTGTCTCACATATATGACCGCATGCAGACATATTAAAGTGGAATGGTCCTTGTTACTCTAAAGGAGACTATTTAATTAAAATTACCGTAATTATGCCTCCATCGCAGCCTGGATCAGGATCTTTTCATTCATTTTTTTTTTCTATCCCACAGCTCTGGGTTTAAATATTATGCACAAAATTGAACACAAGGCCTACTGAAGTAAAATAATAAATAAAATAACCTAAATCAAAAGACAATAGGCATTACAAAGTAACATGTCGGTAGCTTGGCTACATTGACGCTGGGCAGAACGAAACTGATATTCTCCAGCATAAATATTATTCTTTAACAACTTTGATCAAGTAAGTAAAGCCTAATAAATCATTGAAAAATGTTGCTGCAAATCGGTGTTTCCATGCAGCGATGTTTCTTTTTCCTTATGCTTTAATAGCACATTCATTGAGATATAGGCAGCACATGCGATCGCATATACTTGTGGTGGTAAGGTAAGCTTCTTAAAATTGCATAACTTGTACTGCACGGTGTCCTTCTATTTCTTCAAAGTATTTCCACACATCGCTACGTTAGGTCCTAGCCACCATAGTGCTCCACTGATAGTTTTTGCTCTAACCCTGCATTTTCAATGAAAGCCATGAATAAAGTCCATTCATTTTCAATGAGAGCAGGGAAAAAGAGGCGATGCGGCCGACGTGACATTTTGGGAATACGCCGAAGTTTGGGTAAAACCCGTCTACATTCCTACCTTTAAACAAAAAAATGGATGAGAAAATAATAATAGTGATTGCTGGTTTGATGGTGCAAGTCATTTTAAACCCTCCGTGAACAACAGCATATAAGCAGTGCGTGCTTTACAGTGACACATTTATTGGGCCAGCACTTGTCAATGAATATTCAGTCTGCAATAAAATGTAGGCTATTGTGATGAGCAGGCTAGCTGGAGGATGCCCTCTGATGTAATAAATGTCTAATGGGCGATAGAGTGCGTGAAAGTAACAGGCAAGTCCTCATTTGTGATTACTACAGGAGAATAAAATGTGGGTAATTCGTTTTTCTGCCCCACGATACGTATCATCACATTTTTGTATCGCGATATATTGGGGGGGTTAACACTTCGAAGACGGGACTTGCAAACTACCGAGAACGACGGCTCTAATTTCAACAAGAAAATGGGAGTAAAATACATTATACGGACCAGCTGTAAATAGATAACATTTATGCGTGTATTTGAGTCAAATTTACGTTTATAAACGGTTATTTATAGAACTTTGTTGTCAAACGTAGAAAATAACAATAGTCAGTAGATTTTGAGTAGCCTCCCAGCTAGCCTACGGACCTGTGCCGATTCCGGCTGAGTGTCGGCACTGTCGGCTGAGTGTAGGATACAGCGGCAGTTATCCGGACCGATTCTGGTCAACCTTCGGCAGAGTCACCTGATTCTAAGACGTGGCCGGCTGTGGCTAGCCATACTCAGGCCGATTCTGGTTTGAGGCGTTTCGCCCAGATCTGGCAAACGTGAATCGGGCCGATTCTGGTTACTGCCCGACATGTTGTGGAAACTGGCAACGATTAAAAATAAAACAATTTCCGATTAAACATTTGTGTATGTGCTTTTCTATGTTTGATCCATCTTTCCATCAATCAGCAGGCAAGTGATCCTAGTTATTTAACCTATTTTTATTGATTTATGTATTTATTTAAGAAAATCAAAGATTTTTTAACCTTTAAACGGCCATACCATTTTAACCAGTTATTTTATTCTTTTGGTGCAATATTGATTCAAATTTTAAAAAGGGATTGAATATGTGCACTTCCGCTAAGGGGATGCATTCATTTCAGCCCAGTTGGTGCATCCAACAACACAACTTCAGCAGTCACACACTTGGCCATAACGTAAACAAATAAATAATGAGTTATAACAACGTGTCTTCTGAGCCAGATCAGTGACGTGAGAAACTGCATGTGAAGTCTGCTCACTGTGAGACAGAATAAAGCGCACACAGTTGGGTAAGTATTGACCAAGTTTATTTTATTTAACATTAGCGAAACCATATTTCCATGTTCAGTTTACTTTATAGTTCATTTAAGATTACATCTATAGCTAAACACATTTATTTTCTGGTTGTCTGTTGATGTTCACCAAATTCAGGAAAACATTAGCTATCTCTCTCTTTCAGAACTTGTCTTGACCGTTTGCTGCCTGGTTCTGAGGTAAATTGACGGAAGCGACAGCTTGCTAGGTTGGTTTTCTAAGGTTAAGGTAATATTGAAATGCCAAATAAAGTTAACGGTAAATTGGCTGTAAGAATAACTTTCGCAAAATATATTCCGAGACAATTTGACAATATGAATTTTCGTCTTAGTTCTTCACTTGGTTGTTAGCTACAAAAAATAAAACGGTGACTCCAACTAACTATCGTTAGCTGGAGACCAAGAGGGAGGAGCGCTTTGTGACAATGTTGCCAGAAGGTTGAACTTCACATCAAAAATTTTAAACCTGAAGAAAATACTTTGACAAGAAACATCTCATAAGATACAAGATTTTTCTAGCTACAAAGAATACATTACTTGCAGGAAGGATGTAGCAATGACTGTATCATGTATTTTTGGATAACCCTGAATTAGGCCATATATACACAGTATAATGGGATGCTAAACATTTTGATGAAACGATAGACATCTTTGTATGCTATGCTGTTTTGGGTGGGTGATTTCTCTGCCTCATTTCCTTGATATTTTCACTAACTTTCCTCATAATTCCCCTAAAAATACAATTAGATTTTATTTTAACCAAAATGTTATAGAGAGGATGACCTTGCCTATCTCCTTTGGCTAGGAGTATCTATGGCTACTTCCAATGGAAAGTGTGGATGACCAGAGTGCTAAATAAATGGTACAGTTACAGTATACTTGTCTTGCTATTATCATGTCGACCTCAGGTCATTACATATGGAGGGTGATTTGTGCCGTAATTAAATACAATACACTCATGTATCACATCCTGAACATTTTAGGATTTTCAGCCGCTTTAAGAATTGTACATATCAGTTTGATATGCTAAATCACAGTTTTATAATAAACACATTGGGCCCAATTTTATACCCGGCGCTAACCCAAACGCAAGTGTCTTTGCTATCTTGCACCCGGTGCAGGGGTCATTATAGTGCCCAGTGCTAACGTTTTTTAACTACCAAGTGAACTCACGCCCATAGCAAGTGAACTGGGCAGGTTGGTCTTAAGATGAGGTGTGGCCAGGATAATTTTTGGCATATTGCTATCTTGAGCCAGCAGTGTTTGTTGTTTATTTGTTGGACATAATTTCAAATGACCAATTTTATAAATGATTTTAAAATGTGACAACCCCTCTCTTGGGTGTTTTGTATGTCTATCTGCCTGAATATAGAAAAAATACATTTTAAGTCCATTGACTCCCATTATATTTTTTCCGAAAAGTGGCATCAGACGTTCGTCACCAAAGTGGGCGGGACTACGGAGCTCTATAATGTAGCTAAATGCAGTAACATTGTTGCCCCGCCCACTGATTACCATATACAACCTCGTACATGGGCAATAGTACAGGCATAATTCATACTTTGTAGGTGCTCCTACACATGTGTCCTGCATGAAAATTATTTGTAGCCTACTTTTCTCTATTCCTTATGGTCAAATCAAATCATATTAAAACTATACTAATATAACGGTAAGCTTATGTTTATTGCATGCATTAGTCGGGATGGTATTGTTAGGATTTTATCGATACCGGTACTGGTACTGCTTATCGATACCAATACTTATCGATATTACTCTTCATAATTTTGTTTAAAAAAAGAGATGTTGTGAAAAGGATTAAGTTATTTTATTATTACTTTTAGCAGAAATAACAACAGTTATTTTGATAAAATGAAATTTAATTGTTTCCTCATAGTTTCCTGAGAATATATAATGAGGGTGTGAGGGGGGTCGGGTTCAGAGGACCAGACGCGACTGAGAGGGAATCAAAAAGATATCCACGAAACGTGGATATCCACTAGATGAAATAGAGAGAAAAGAAACAGGAGAAAAACTCTTGACTAAAAGCCCGAAATAATAACGACCCCAAAATAGAGCGAGGCTCGCAGACTTGAGCAAAAATAAAACAGACAGGGAAACGATACCGGCGTAAGCCGAAAATAATAGCAACCCAAGAAAATAGGGCGAAGTTCGCAGACTCAAGCAGAGAAATAGATAGTTAGGGGAAACAATCCCAGCAAAAACCAAATATTAACAACCCAGTAAAATGGGTGAACGCTCACAGACTCGAGCAGAGGGAAAACAAAACAGATAGGAAGCCTCTGGCTCAGAGAACTGAGAGAGAGCAAAAAACAAAATAAAGAGGCAAAAGGAGATGGGAAGAAACCAAGGTACTGTCTAGAAGCAGACAGGAGAGGAAAACCAAGGAAGGAAATTCAATTCAATTCAATTTTATTTGTATAGCGCTTTTTACAGAGAACTGTCACAAAGACGCTGCACAGGGAAACAGAAGGAAAATTGAGCAAAAAAACCAGGCCTTAGCCCCCAACCAGCAAAATGAGGTAAAAAACTCCCCGGTAGGGGAGAAAAAAACACTGAACAGTGGCGAGAAAAAACTCCCCAGTGGGAAGAAATCTCGGAAGGAACCTGGCTAGAGAGGGGGTGCCCATCCTTCGCTGGCCGGCCCGGTTTAGACTAAAGGTGGAGTGAATGGTAATAGTCAATTCAATAATCAGTTCAATCATCAGTTCAAAGGGGGCGGGGTGATGCATCTGGGACTCCGGTTGCATGAAGTCGGGAGGATAAACCAAAGTAGGGACGGGTCCGAAGCAGTCTGCAAACTCAGGGTGAGGGGCATAACTGGAGCAGTCGGCAAACTCAGGGTGAGAGGGGGACATGAGTGAGAAGGGAAACAAAAAGTTTAAAGAAAAGCTCACTAAGGCAGACCCCACATGTACTTTTAGTAGTAGCAAAAGAAGAAGCGGTCGGCAATTCCTATACCATCAATACCTGGCTTTGTGTAGTGGCAATGAAGACACCAAAGCACCAAAAGCAGGAAGCACCGTGCTTATATAGCCAGTGGGGAATTTAACACAGGTGTGCCAGATAAGTAGTGTAGTATAATGGTTAAGGAACTGACCTTGCAGGTTCGAGTCCCAGGTAGGACACTGCCGTTGTACCCTTGAGCAAGGTACTTAACCTGAATCGCTTCAGTATATATCCAGCTGTATAAATGGATAATATGTAAAAAAAATTTTTTTTAAAAAAGCTAAAAAGTTGTGTAAGTCGCTCTGGATAAGAGCGTCAAAAAAAAAAAAAGTGCCGGGAGGTGGAAAAACCTGGCACGGTGGCGGAAAAAATAGGGCAAAAGTGCCCATACGTGGCTCCGAAAAGAAACAACCACAGAGATGGAAGGAAGACAGCCAAACCATGACAGGACCGCCCCTCTAAGGGACAACCCCAGATGATCCCCCAGAACTATCTCTGTGGAAGTCCCTAATGAGTTTTGGGTCCAAGATGTTCCTCGAGGGGACACAGCAGCGCTCCTCAGGGCCATAGCCCTCCCAGTCAATGAGACACTGGGCTACCCTGCCCACCCGTCTCTCGGCCAGAATGTGACTAACAGTATACACCGGACCTCCCTCCACGAACTGGGGAGGGGGCGGTGGTTTGTCAGTCGGAGCTAGGGTGCTCACAAGCACAGGTTTCAACCGAGAGACGTGGAATGTAGGATGAATCCGCATGGAGCGCGGAAGTTGAAGACGCGATTTTAAAAGGACCCACGTAGCGCGGAGCAAGTTTGCGAGACTCCACCCGCAACGGGAGGTCTCGCGTGGAGAGCCAAACACATTGTCCAACCTGGCAGGAGGGAGCCGGACGGCGCCGCCTATTAGCCGAAGCCTTCTGTCTAGCTGTGGCGCGCAGAAGCAACGCACGAACACGCTTCCAAACAGCTCGGCACCTCCGGATAAAAGAAC
The DNA here is from genome assembly GCA_029718625.1 of Synaphobranchus kaupii. NCBI lineage: Eukaryota > Metazoa > Chordata > Actinopteri > Anguilliformes > Synaphobranchidae > Synaphobranchus > Synaphobranchus kaupii. The sequence continues at coordinate 98,130,134 of CM056377.1, read as the reverse complement.
CTGCGAAGGGTACCTCCACATTCTTTTCCAACTCAGGAAACAGCAGAGGTAAATAGCCCAACTGCGCCTCGAAAGGAGAGAGGCCAGTGGAGGCATTGCTCAGCGTGTTATGGACATATTCTGCCCAGGCGAGGTGACGACTCCAAGACGTGGGGTTGGAGACGGCCAGACACCGAAGAGTGTTTTCCAATGTTTGGTTGGTGCTCTCCGTCTGTCCGTTAGTCTCTGGGTTGAACCCGGAGGACAAACTAACGGACGCCCCTAGCTGGGAACAGAAGGAACGCCAGAACTGAGCGGCAAATTGGGGCCCGCAATCCGACACCATGTCCTGGGGAAGGTGATGCACCCTAAAAATGTGATCTACCACCAGCTGAGTGGTCTCTGGTGCTGATGGTAGTTTTGGTAAGGCGATGAAGTGTGCCGCCTTGGAGAACCTGTCCACAACCACTGGGATGCAGGCAAACCGGTAATAAAATATAGTGCGATGTGGCTCCAAGGACGGCTGAGGATGGGTAAAGGGTGTAAAAGACCCGAGGGTGGGAGTTGAGACCCCTTGTTGCGAGCGCAGACCGCGCAGTCAGCAACAAATTCACGCACATCCCTCTCCATGTTGGGCCACCAAAAACGTCTGGACAGGAAATCCCTTGTCCGATGAGCACCCAGATGAGCCACCAGCTGGGAAGAATGACCCCACTGGAGCACCTGAGACCCCTACCTGGCCCCGGATCAAGGCGCAGCGGGCACAATAGGCTCCAGAACCGAGTCTTTGTCAGAGCAGTCGAAAATCCGGGAGAGGGCATCAGGTTTGACATTCTTAGACCAGGGCGGTAAGTCAGCAGAAAATTAAACCGAGCAAAGAACAGCGCCCACCGGGCCTGCCGAGAGTTACGTGTCTTAGCTTGTTGGACGTATTCCAAGTTTTTATAGTCGGTCCACACTATGAAGGGATGCTCAGCCCCTTCCAACCAATGACGCCACTCCTATGCGGATTTGCGTGTATTGGATTGGTTCTAAATAATAACCGGAATTGAGGTTGTCTATTTGAAGACACAATTCTGAACTTTGATTTAATAGCCTAATGTTTGATTTCCTTGGTCTGGTCTTAAATATATTTTTTCAGAAGCATTTCCTAGCCTACTACTATAGCAGGTTTTTTTTTTTCAATGTCACCATCAACTAAAAAACACAGGGGGAAAACAAAACACGAAACAACGGACTATAAGCTAAATCCACCCCTGGTGTGTTGCTGTTAGCTACAGGCTATTGGAACAAGACGAAGAACCGGAATCATTATATTCTACAATTTGGAACCGGTTGCCCGGTTCCGTGTTTGGAATCGGTTTCCTGGAATCGATTCCCGATTCTCGCCCATTACTACTTTGGTTAGGGGTGGGAATCGAGAACCATTTCCCGTTAGGAACTGGTTCCAAGTCTGATTCCTCGGAATCGTACGTTTTCGAACTTATCGATTCTCTTTTCGATTCCAACATGTATTCCCGACAGCTACGCATAGCAAAACAACGTCACGTCATGCGCGCCATCGTTTTTCATTCAGTCAGCGCATGATGGCAGGCAGAGTTTGGCACCCCGTCTAAAAATATAAAATGTAAACGTCATTTTAAAAAAACTAATACTACTGCTACTGTCATTTAAAAATCAATTAAAAAAGTGTTCGCGTAAGCTCCATTTTGTGATCCGTCTTCGGAAATGATCAACTATTCAGAACTATAACAGATTTGTGGAGTGTGTGGACTTCCCTCCGGAGTCTATAACCAACTACAAGTGTAAAACTACAGTGTTTTGATTGGCGGTAGGCTAATCTGATAAGGATTGCCTGCTTGGCGACGCACAGATGAGTAGCCTAGATTTAGAAAGCGAATAACTAACCTAAATTAGCTAAATTATAATCTTCAATCTTCGTCATCTTCAGCTAATAAGAGAAGCCAGCTTGCCTCAGGTAACATTAAAGATTCATCTTTCTTCCATGTAAATGTATCGGCTAAATGAGATAGGGGAGAATGGTGACAGTTGAAACTGTTCTGATAATACAGAAACCAACGCAAATGTTACGGTGCAGCTTATGAAACACGCCTAGGAGCGTAGCTAACTCATAAGTAAAGTTTGCGATCTTCGTTAGAGAATGAAACTACTAAATATCCCAATCACAGAGCAGCGGTTAAACAACAATATGATGATGATGATATGACTAAGAAATATGAATGAAAAACGAATGCTTTATACTTTATAAATATTGTGTCATTGAATCGATTTTAGATGACAACCCAATAGTAATAGTTGGTCTTTTAATAGCCTGGGAGCAAATAATATTTAAGGAATCGATAAAGAATCGGATCGATAAGCAGAATCGATAATGGCATCAGTATCAATAAAATCTAACTATTCCCATCCCTAACTTTGGTGTGATTGCTTCAGCAAGATTTTAAACATGCTGTATCAAGTTTAAGTTTAGCAGCTCTAGAATGTAGTATAGTTGTCACATTAGAAATAAAGTGTATGACAATGTACTGAGAGTAGCTATAGATTTATTTGTTACGAGTGGTAAGGTAAATAAGGTATTAACTAACAAATTTAACCTACACGATGAGATTTCTTTTCTCCAAAAGCTCCTCCCTGGCTTTGTTGGCTGCAACGGTGTTGCTTTTTGCTCTAATGATCCATCCATTATATCTGTCCGTATCAGTCTTTTTTTTCCTCAGGAGAGAAATACGCTGTTGCTTTTTGCTGTAATGATTGTTTTATGTTTTTCATATCCATCCATTGTATCTGTCCGTCTCAGTCTTTTTTTCCTCAGAAGAGAAATACGCTGCTCAAGTAGGCTACAGCCAATGCTCTACCTCTATCGTTTTTTTCTGAGTTCCGGAAAAGAAGTTTTAAGTTTATGAATATCTTGAGTTTATGAATAAACTTTGGTGTGATTGCTACAGCCAAATTTTAAACATGCTGTATCAAGTTTAAACGTTAGAAGCTCTAGAATGTACAGTTGTCACAGAAATAAACTGTAGGACAATATAGTGAGAGTATAGATTTATTCATTGCCCGTGGTAAGGTAAAATACATGACATTACATTATGGGCATTTAGCAGACGCTCTTATCCAGAGTGACTAACACAACGTTAATTTTGACATAGTATCTATTTATACAGCTGGATATATACTGAAACAATGCAGGAAGCACCTTGCTCAAGAGTCCAGAACCTGAAACCTTTGGGTTATAAGCCCAGTTCCCTTATACTACACTGCATTATACTCAGACCCCATATTAACTTGTCCTCTATTTAAGTGCTGTGCCCTTAGCACTAAAGAAGTCGGAATATTTTTGCAGTCTGCAGTTCGATTCATTATTGACTCTACATAACTGCAGCATATTTTGGATGATATTTTTGTCTGAGCCCAACAATCCTTTTTCCAACAACCCTTCTTTAAACATGCAAGAGAACATTAATCTGTTTCCCCCCTCTTCTCTCACACACAAACACACACATACACACACACAGATTTTCTTTCTATTTTCCAGTCATCTGTGTATCATATGTCATTACAATCCAAAGGATTGGGAGAAAAAGTTGGAATAGAAAAAGCCCAGAGCTCCGATAATACTTGGCTGTATTGACATGAACTTTATAAAGAAAAGCGATTTTGAAGCTCGATGATCCTGCAGACATTTGGAGTTAATGAAGTGTATCCCTCACCATCTATCTGCTATTTCATGACTACTATCTAGTGACAGAATCAATACTGGTAGTCAGAGATTCTGAAATGCTTGAATGGGAGACCTGACTGCAGTTTATCGGTGTCATTAACAGCCTTTTGAATGCATGCTTTTCGGCATACCTGCAATAAACAATCACCCTATCATCATTGGTCATCCCTTGAGACTGACCATTGCATTTCTTTCAGCAGCAATATCTTTTCTTGTTCTTGGGTGGGGGGGGGAGGGGGTCAATTGTTCATAGTAAATACATTTTGACAGATACATTTAGGTCACTTATGTACTGCCTGCATCAATGCTGTGTCAAATTTATTTCAATATTCAAATTTTAAAATTATTAAGGAGCAGGGGGTCCTCCATTTGCTAGCATTGTTTGTGCCTGGCATGTTCAAAATAATCCTGTCCTGTTTTAAATAGAGCATTTCATATTACAGCACATACCATGACATACCCAACCATTCCTCTTGTGAATGCAATATGGATAACACAATTCTAGAACACATTGAAAATTAAGTCACTGGACATAACCACGCAATAATTTTCCCAAGTTTTGTTAGACTAGTGTGTTCTGCTGTCATTCAGTAATCCCACATGCAAACTGTAAACCCAGACTATTTCTATATCATAGTAGTGACAAACATAACTAGATACCCATTAGATAATGACTTAGCCATGGAGATTGTTAATGGTGGGGCAAAAACATGCCTGTCTGATTCAATGAACTGGATCAATGCCAAAGTTAGTTGACTTGCCATTTAATTGGAATTAATGCACAAAGCATAATTGTTTTACCAATGTGACAGCAGGGATGTGGCGAAGCTCGAACTTACGTCTTCAGGTGGGAGAGGCAGCTGCGTTAACTACTGCAGTAATGATTAATTCACCATTAGCGGAGCTACACTACTCCGCGCTTTCAATAGAGCATGCCCTCACGCTCGCATGCCACTCACAGGCTGTCGCACACATGGGACACCGGCCTCTCCACCAACCTCCTGTTCCCCTCACCTCCACTTCTAACACCAATGTACTAGCATGAATTATACATGTATATAACGGAAATATACAATGGCTTTGCTGAATACTCAATTCTGATTGGCTGGGGCAACACCCGGCTATGACTGACTCGGTAAAACAAACATGGACAATGATGTTTTTTTGTTGTAAATTTTTATATTTTTGAAGAGGATAATAATTAATGGGAGGCAAACCAAGAGGCTTAAACATTACAACAACAAAAGGTCATTGGGGAGAAAGAAAAATGTCTCGTCTCAACCAAGGGGCCAAAACCGGGCTTTCGTTTTGAGGCTCACTTCCTGGTTGGGCTTGGAGCGGCCATAGTGCCGTTGCTCACTAGCGCCACTGCGGTTGGCTCCAGTATAGGTCTTTCACCATGTAAGTCAATGGGAGCAATGTTGCCAAAATACTAAGTCAATAAGAAAATGTAGTCGCAATAGGTGCTTTTCCTTCGTCTAATGCCTCTCCATGTGGCCATTTTTAAAATTATTGTGTTGTTTGGACAGGGTATTAACATTTGTTTGGGACCAATCAGAGGGACAGGTTGAGTCCTGGGGTCACTGACAAGGATAGGTTCTATAGAGTTCTCACTGTCCTCACACGGAGGGGCGGGACCAGAAGGGGGTGACAACAATCATTGGTCTAAAATGCACCCTGCCGTCTTGGGACCTATTTTTATACAGTCTATGCTTGGGACAGGGAGACACGCTATATTTTTGAGTGGAAGGCGATGGTTTAGTCCATACCTGTAGCCATAACCTAATTTAGATATTAATTTAGATATTCCACCCCCTCCCGTACGCAATCGCCGTACTCCCCCTGCCATGAACGTTACCATTGCTTAGCAATGCTGGGTTAGCTAGCTAGCAAGCTAACAATAGCTTATGGCAAGCCCTTTTCATTTAACAGTTATTCAACTTCCTTAAAGTCATCCTTGCTGGCTGGCCATATAAGTTGGCTAGCTACCGTGATTGCCTAGCTAACGTTACTAACATTAGCCAGCTGCTCCAACTAGAACCCTAACCGGACATTTCTACACCTGGATAATTTTTTTTCGGTCCCAAAAATGAAGAAAATGTGCAGGGAATAGAGCCAAAGTGTTAGCGGAGTTAGTGTCAATGCTAAAAAAGTTGTGTAAGTCACTCTTGGATAAGAGCGTCTGCTAAATGCCTGTAATGTAATGTAAAGCGGTATGTTTGTACTGACTCAATACGGGGATGTTTAAAATAAAACCAAGAATTTATCGAAAAGAATAGTTCTGGGGAGCTAGGGTGGAAAAGCTCCGCAGTCGGGACAAGCGGGAGCCATTAACACGGAGGGAGGGAAGTGCAAGTCGCCCTGCAGCAGCAGAGCGAAGTGGTGGAGCAGGAGCGTAGTGCTGGATTAAGTCCTGTAGGTAAGTGGGGCCTGACCTTTTGGCTGCAGTGTAGGCCAGGGTCAGAACTTTGAACCTGATCTTGGCCACGGCAGCCAGTGGAGTGACCTCAGCAGGGGGGTGACGTGTGAGAACTTAGGGAGGTTGAACACAAGCCGAGCAGCCGCGTTCTGGACCAGTTGTAGGGGCAGAATGGTGCAGGCCGGTAGGCTTGCGAGAAGGGAGTTCCAGTAGTCCAGACGTGAGGTGACCATGGTCTGGACAAGAAGCTGGGTGGAGTAGGTGGTCAGGTACGGCCGAATCCTCCTGATGTTGTACAAGAGGAACCTGCAGGACCATGCCATTGCCCTGATGTGTTCTGTGAAGTCCAGCGGGTCGAGGTGAAGACCAGCCCCAGGTTCCTTGCAGAGCGGGAGGCGGTCACCATGGTTCCACACTGAGTTTCCAGTTCTATAAAACTTCCTGTTCTTCCCTTCTTACCCCTTCTTACCATTTCTTAGCTTACGCTCGAACTCACTTGACGTTAGTTCCAAGTTATACGCACACTCTACCTTCCCCGTGGCGCTAGGGAGGTGGACACGTACAGGCTGAGAGAATCATTTAGTCTCTCCGGTCATGTCTGTAAACGTGTCCGAGCAAAGCCGTAACCATCATACGACATAACTTTAAAGTTACAACCAGAGAAGCGTGCGTAGCCTAAGTTACCACGCATCAACGCAAAGGGCTCAAGAAACAACTTGCCGAAGGACAAAAGTCCAGCAAATCTTCAAAAGTTTCCAGCAACACTCACCAAAGGAAGGAGAAAAAGGACATTTCTATTTGTGTGTTCATTCAGTTGTAACTTGTATTTATGTAAATCGTTCTGGATTTGTGCTGTGGGATTATTTGTGTTAATGTTCTCTAATTCTTTAATCTTTTGTTCTAAGTACACTTCCTGTTCATTGTCTTTCCGTTTTTTGTGTGTGGAATATGATATGATTTTTCCTCTTAATACTGCTTTCCCTGTTTCCCAAACTGTCCAATATTTTTTGATGCCCAAAAATGGGGGGGGGGGGGGCTGGCTATGTACGAAAGGTTCTATAATTTCTAAACGGTTCATCCGATATGGATGAAAATACCCTCAAATTACAGCTCACAGTCTGCACTTCAACCTCATTGTCATTGTATCCTTTCAAACTCAAAGGGCTAGAGTACAGAACCAAAATAACAAAAAATGTGTCACTGTCCAATGAATTATGGTGCTCAATGTATACAGTGCCCTCCACAATTATTGGCACCCCTGGTAAAGAGTAAAAAGGGTTATTAAAAAAATCAGCTTTTGGTAAATTATCTTAATCTCACACTGAAAAAATTTGAAAAATCCAACCTTTAATTGAAGTAAATTTATTCTGAGAAAAAAAAAATCCCTCATCAAGAAATAAATATTTTTAACAAACCCATGTGTACCACAATTATTGGCACCCCTAGAAATTCTTACGAACAAAATGTAACTGAAGCATTTTTTCCATTTATATTTTACTTTTTAAAGTTGATCAGAGTGTTTAGGAACTTTCAAGCAGTAATCCATGACTTCCTGTTTCACTGGGGTATAAATATGAGGTGACACAGAGGCCATATTCCCTTATTCATACATCAACATGGAAAAGATAAGAGAACACACAAATCAAATGAGGGAAAAGACTGTTGAGCTTCATGAGTTAGGGAATGGCTATAAAAAAAAAAAGCTACTCACCTGAAAATGCCCATATCTACTGTTAGGACAATACTTAAAAAGTTCAAAGCAACTGGAACTGTTACAAACTTGCCTGGAAGAGGACCCAAGTTTATTTTTCCCCTCACGCACAGTGAGGAGGATGGTAAGAGAGGCAAACAAATCCCCAAGGATCACTGTTGGAGAATTACAGAGGAAAGTAGCATCTTGGGGTCATTAAGTCTCCAAAACTACCATTAGACGTCACCTCCATGCTAACTAATTATTTGGAAGGCATGCCAGAAAAAAGCCTTTCCTGTCATTTCACCACAAAAGTAAGCGCCTGGAGTTTGCTAAACGCTACTGGAACTTTGACTGGAACCATGTTCTATGGTCAGATGAAATGAAAATTGAGCTTTTCGGCAACCAACACTCAAGGTGGGTTTGGCGTAAAAAGAAGGATGGCTATACTGAAAATAATCTGATCCCAACTGTTAAGTATGGTGGAGGTTCCATGATGTTGTGGGGCTGCTTTTCCTCCAAAGGCCCTGGGAACCTTGTTAGGGTACATGGCATCATGAACTCCATGAAATACCAGGAAATTTCTAATCTGAATCTGGCTGCCTCTGCCAGGAAACTAAAACTGGGTCGTCGTTAGATCTTCCAGCAGGACAATGATCCAAAACGTACGTCCAAATAAACACAAAAATGGTTAACTGAACACAAAATCAAGCTTCTGCCATGGCCATCTCAGTCCCCTGACCCCATTGAAAACCTGTGGGCTGAGCTAAAGAGGAGAGTGCACAAGAGAGGACCTAGGACTCCGAATGATCTGGAGAGATTCTGTAAAGAGGAATGGTCTCAGATTCCTTGCTCTGTATTCTCCAACCTTATTAGGTGTTACAGGAGAAGACCCAGTGCTGTTTTATTGGCGAAGGGAGGTTGTACAAAGTATTAAATGCAGGGGTGCCAATAATTGTGGCACTCATGGTTTTGTTAAAAATAATTATTTTGTTGATATGGGATTTTCTTTTCTCAGAATAAATTTACTTCAATTAAAGGTTGGATTTTTCTCATTTCTTCAGTGTGAGATTAAGCTAATTCACCAAATAATTTTTTATAACCCTTTTTACTCATCTTTACCAGGGGTGCCAATAATTGTGGAGGGCACTGTATAGTTTTTACTTGCGGCTGAAAAATGGCTGTAGACTATTTGTAAATATGTAATCATTATTTTTATATGATTGATTTACAGGTGACATTGTTACAGTAATAGCATCTATATGTGGATACCTCCACATCATATTCACTTTTTCCCCAGCATCATTTTATACTAATTCGTTTATTTTGCCCATAATTAATTTTCCATAAGGCACATGGTTGTGTGCAACCGTAGCTTCTGGCAACAGAAATTGAATATATCCTGTTAAAATACTGTGCTGTGTGTTTGGAACAACCCCCCCCCCCCCCCCCCAAACAATCAAACCAGCCCGTTCTCACAAAAATAGGAATGAAAATATCAACATTAGCATAAACACAGTTCTTCACTTCTACAAAATATCAAATTGTGAAGGCAAGGGGCTTTTTGCTGCCTCAAAGTGTTGCTGATGGTATCATGTAAATGTTCATCTGTATTATAGCAGTAAATGACCTTTGATGCAAAAACTGAAAATAATTACCTTTAACATACAAAAGGGAAAGTACAGTGAATAGCGGAAATAACCTAATATCTAAACACTCTAAGCCTTAACTATTCAAAGTCAAACAGAGTGAATGCAGATGTGTCTACAGGATAAGGAACTTATATTTGGCTTAACACCCATATCTTATGTCTCAGTAAAGTGTGGAATAGGCCAGAAACTAATTTTTCTTTGAAACGCTAAGCTAAACTAATCCACTTCTAAGAGCTATAAATTCCCTGCCAACTGGATTCCTCACTATTGAGCTTGACTGCTATGAAAAGAAAATGACTAATCCTCGTTCAGAGCTCAAGAGTCACACTTGTAGGGACCAACAGCCAGCTGACAGTCCTTACACAAACACTGACTGTCACTTTAAGAACATGGAGGCGCGTCTGATGACGTCATCTGCGCGCGCGGCGTTTAAAATCCTCATCACACATTGAGGTTCCCTTCCCCCCACCAAGTTAATAAAACTGTGTGACGACCATCGCCCCCCTCTTCTCGCCCTTGCATCCAGCGGACTTGGTCACTTTTCCCTGAGACTCCCACAACACTGGAGTTCACAGAGCTCCGGAACTCCCACAATTCTGTGGAGTTCTCCTAATACTGGGGTTCACAGAACGCAGAGGATTGCTGCTATTGCTGAGGAGACTTCGGTGAAAACACAGAGAAGGTGGCTCTCTAAGGGGCCGCTGACTTAGCTCGCCTTGCGTTGACTAAGTTTACTTCATCCCACGTGGAAACTAGCGTGCGTGCAGCATTGCACTAGCTGACCACAAGAAACTTCAGCAAAACAAACTTTACAAACAGCGAGAGAGACACCCCCAGACGACTGGAGACCAGCTGTCATCTCCACCCACGCCGCGAAAAGGACACCGGCTCGGACTGCTGGAAAACCTTCACAATTCACAACTCCACGACCGTGTGTTCCCAGGAGCGCAACAGCGACCACCGGAGACGACAACACGGGTGGAAGGATCTCCGTAAGACTAAGCATCCCAGGCAGTAGCTACAGTTTAGTTTAGTCTTAACTGAGGTTAATGTGAATCTGTGTGGTTATATCTGTCCGTTTACTGTTTATTTTAATGAGTTCTGTTTGCCGTGTTTACCCTGTTCGAATTGGTTTGCACCCCATGGAGCACTGTTCACCTTAAACCTAGGCTATTGTAATACAATGACCTTTTCACTCAAAGACAATGTGCCCTTTGGTAATTCCCAGCTGACAATTCAATCCAAATACAGTATATAATCTAATCAAGGAAAGAGTGTAAAGTCATCACTTTATTCCATTCCAATATAATAAAAGAAATTATGACAAGCTACTGAGCTATATTTAAATTCTCAAACATGGAAAATATTCTACCTTAATAATGATTCAATGGAATCAACCAAAGTAATACATTTTCCATTGGAAATTTGCCCCCCAATAAAGTTCCCTCACACCCTTGCTTTCAGTATTGTGTTAATCCTTTATTCACAAGGATAATGCTACTCATTTTATATAGTGTTTTAGTTGATGATCTGATGAAGGCTATGGTGGCCTAAACATCATTTTTATGTACTAAAAATATATTTTTTTTTTTCCTAAGAGCAAGCATTGTGCCCTTTTCTGCACCCTATGAACTGTGTTTTTAGGGTAGCACCTCATCTCTAGCTGCTTGAGCTCAGACCTCTCTCTTACTGTGATGTTCACAAACATATGTAGGGTGATCTTTGACAAATCCTTAATACATAATCTTTCAATATCCTTCATACCTTTTGGTCTGCACTTATGGTCTGCTATATAGCTAGAAATGGAATCTTTGCAGGTGCAGAAAAAAAAACTTACTGAAAGGGTTCAATATTTTGGTTCATTTAAAAAGGCATGCAGCCATATGCAATGTTGCCGTATGAACCACAGGAGGGAGGAAAAAGAAAGAAAAATCTTTAAAAATACATTCTACTTAAGAGTTTGCTTGATCTGCTTTTGGGCATACATTTATGTCCACATTTTAGTGCACAGGCAAAATGTTTCATCTGAGGTTAGTAAACAGTTCAATGTGTCATATTTTGGATAACAAGTAAACCAGGGGGCCAAATGTTTTTTTTTTTACAAGTGTGTAGGGGACATACCTCTATATCCTTATACAAGGCCCCACCTATGTAGGTGTAGCAGTATAACCGCAATTAGTAATCAGTCCAGGCCCGGTTCTAGACTGTTTTGATTGGGGGGGCATGAAGAGATGTTGGTGGGGCACAAAGGGGAACAAAGTAGCTGGGGGTCCTCCCCCAGAAAATTTTGAGCCTTTTAAAACTTATTTCCTGCATTTATACACAACCTCACACAGGGTATTTTGTAAAATAAAATGTTTAATCTATCGGAGAGAATCGCTGCGCATATAGCTGCCCTGGGCGAGTTGGAATCACGGTTGGGCTTGGAGGAGTTGCGCCCTGAATAAGGACATGATGACCTCTGTCTACCACCGGCTGACGGGGTTGTGCAGCGGTGATTCTCTAGCGGTTGCTACACGGGGGAATTGAATTAGAATAGGGGTTCAATTGGGGGGGGGGGTTGGGGGGAAATCTGAAACAATTTTTTTTTTTTTAAAACACGTAGGCTAGCCTACTTTAATCCATATCAAGAGCCGATGTAATGGCCTTCTCATGAGCAAGAATAACCAGGTTTTGCTTTCGCCCATGCAACATGGTATGGTGGAAGGGGTTAAAGACGCAAGATAACTTGGAGAAATAACTTGTTGCAGATGAAACCGATAATATCCAATTTTCAAACGGTCACCTGAACATTTTCTCCTCTCGCTGAGATTACTGTTTTTGTACATAATCCCTGACAAAAATAAACGCAATAAACAAAAACTTAACTAAAGTTAAACTAACATTTAGAACACTAATTTGCTTTGCCCTATGTGTGTGCAATCTGAGCCATCAGAGTTCATAGTTGTCATGGCAACACCCCTCCCCCTCGGCATGACACTGAGACTCCGAGAGACACTCTGTGCAGCGGACGGGTCTGCTTCAGAGCTCTGTGTGTTTGTGCCTGAACACGACGAGAAGAGGGGGTGAGCAGTGGGAGACTTTGGAGGCGGGCTGTAGGCTGCCCACCCAATCAGAAGTTAGAAACGGTACTGGTATTTTCTGTGCTATTTTTCCATTGGCTGTACAAAATTTATTTTTTTTCTTAACTTTTGATTGGGTGGGCAAGACGCACGTTTGGGTGGGCTGAGCCCACCCCTGCCCATAGCTATCGCCGGCCTTGAATCAGTCTCATAAAATTACCATTATCTAAAATATTTAACCATAAATTTGGAACTTCAATTAATAATCAAAATTACAAGTATTAGTGGACAAATGTAATTAAATCAAAGATTTAATATAATCTGAAGGATGGAGTTCTTGAATAGACTATTTTGGCTCAGATTCTCACATTTACGCAACATCAAAACAGACACAGGTTTAATAATATAATTTATTAAACAAACATGTAAAAATACAGAGCAATCAAACTAATCAAACAGGGGAAGGCTACGCTAACTATGGAAGTTTGTGTGCATGTGTGTGTGTGTGCGTGCACATGTCCTTTGCCTCTGAACAAAGGGGAGAAAACTGCGCGTGTAGCACAGTGGTATCAGCTTAGCTACAATGAAGTGTCGGTCCTAGCAGTGCAGAAGACGGACGCGAAACTGCAGCCCCTAACCGATAACGTTACATGCAGTGAAGGGGGGGGGGGGGGGGTCATCCGCTAGTGGGGCTCCCAGTGCGAACTCCACTGTAGTTCTCCTATTATGGTCTACTCGGGGGGGGGGGCGCTAGTGATCATTCTGTAAATCTCTGCTCTGACATTGATCTGGAGGAGGCAGAATTCACTCCTGATCAGGATAGCCCGGCTTCTCACTCCGAGAATAAAGAAGAGAGCTTGATCTGGGATTCCTTTGCTGATGGGAATTCCACTTGGGAGGAAGATCTTGGTAATCGTCACGAGACTCTCTCATCGACCCTGAGAACCCGGGAATGATTGGGGCGCTTGAATTCCACTTGCCTACTAACGTACCGGGCAAGTACGCAGACTTCGCGGAGGTTTTTAGTAAGCAGCGCGCCACCACCTTACCACCTCATAGGCCTTATGACTGCACTGTGGAATTGTATCCGGGTACGGTGCCTCCTAGAGGGTCCTTGTATTCCTTGTTGGTTCCTGAGAGCACAGCTATGAGGGAGTCACTGTCTAACAGGTTCCTTCCACCTCACCTGCTGGTGTAGGTTTTTTCTTTGTGAAGAAAAAAGATGGGGGGGTTAAGGCCTTGTATTGATTACCATATCACTGTCAAGAACAGGTACCCCCTTCCTCTCATGAACTCCGCATTTGAGCGTCTCCAGGGGGCGTCGTTTTTCACTAAGCTCGACCTTCGCAATGCTTATAATTTAGTGCGCATGCACGAGGGCGACGAGTGGAAGACGGCGTTCAACACTCACCACGGGCACTACGAGTACCGCCTGGTCCCATTCGGCCTCACTAGTGCCCCCTCTGTCTTCCAGGCGCTAGTGAATAACGTCCTCAGAGAGATGCTGGAGAGGTTTGTGTACCTCGACGATATTTTAATTTTCTCTTCGAATCTTTCCTCACACATCGGCCATGTTAGGCAGGTATTAGAAGCAGTTCTCAAGGCACGGCTATTTGTTAAAGCCAAGAAATGCTCATTCCATACAAACTCTGTGTCTTTCCTGGGTTTCATTGTGGCGGACGGAAAAATCCTTATGGAAAAATCCTTATGGACCCAGAGAAAGTTTCTGGCCTACTCCTGCATCAGTGAAACAGGTGTAGCACTTTCTAGGCTTTGCTCATTTTTACCAGCGCTTTATTCTAAATTTTAGCACGGTAGCCGCTCCCATCACAGCCATTACCAAAAAAGAAACATCCTCTTTGCGGTTCCGGTGGAACTCTAGGGCTGAGGCAGCTTTCACGGAGCTTAAAAAAGAGGTTTAACCCATTCTGATAACTCCCAATCCCTCCCTCCCCTTTGTGGTAGAGGTGGATGCTTCAGAGCTGGGTGTAGGAGCTATTTTATCCCAGTATTCTCCGCTGGACCATAAAACTCACCCATGTGCGTATTTCTCTCGTGCCTTAACACCTGCTGAGAGAAATTACGATGTAGGAGACCGGGAGCTGTTAGCGGTCAAATTGGCGTTAGAGGAGTGGCGTCATTGGTTGGAGGGAGCCGAGCATCCTTTTACTGTTTGGACCGACCATAAAAACTTGGAGTACGTCCTACAGGCTAAGGCCCACAACTCCCGTCAAGCCCGATGGGCATTATTCTTCGCTCGGTTTAGGTTTATACTGACCTACCAAACCGGGTCAAAGAATATTAAGCCGGATACGCTGTCACGCATCTACGACCGTGCTGATAAGGAACTGCACCCGTAGCCCATCGTACCTACCGCCCAGATTGTAGCTCCGGTGATGTGGGAGATCGACGTGGTTGTTCAAAAGGCGTTATGCTCAGACCCGGGCCCAGATCGGGGTCTGTCCCACTGTCTGTTCGTTCCACCCCGAATCAGATTGCGGGTTCTCCAGTGGGGTCACTCCTCACAGCTGGCGGCCCATCCTGGCGTCCACTGGACTAGAGATTTTTTGTCGCTGCGCTTTTGGTGGCCTAATATGGAGAGCGACATACGGGAATCTGTCGCCACCTGTTCAGTTTGTGCCCATAGCAAGGGTTCTCGGCTTCCACCCTCTGGCCACCTACGCACCTTACCCGTCCCCAGCCGTCCTTGGAGCTATGTTGCCCTTGACTTTGTCACTGGGTTGCCTGCGTCCCAGGGCAACACGGTGATCTTGGTTGTGGTCAACAGGTTTTCCAAGGCGGCTCACTTCATTGCCCTACCTAAGCTTCCATCAGCCCCAGAGACCGCCCAGCTGATGGTGGACAATATTTTTAGGGTGCACGGCCTGCCTCTGGACGTGGTGTCCGACCGTGGTCCTCAATTCTCCGCCAGGTTCTGGTGCTCCTTTTGTGCCCTATTAGGGGCGTCTGTCAGTCTGTCTTCCGGGGTCCACCCGGAGACTAATGGACAGACGGAGCGCACGAATCAGACCTTGGAAAGCACCCTCCAGTGTTTGGCCACCTCCAAACCCACATATTGGAGCCGCCATCTCGACTGAGCGGAGTACGCCCACAACACGCTGCGCAACGCCGCCACAGGTCTCTCTCCGTTTGAAGCTCAGCTGGGGTATCAGCCTCCTTTATTTCCTGAGTTGGAGGGAGTTGTGTAAGTACCATCTGCGGGTTCTTTTGTGCAGAGATGTCGTGCGTGTCATGCGTGCTTCACTCCTTCGCGCCTCGGCTAAACAGAAAGCCGCGGCCAACAAGCATCGTTGTCCAGCCCCCTCTTACCGGGTTAGTCAACGAGTGTGGCTGTCCACACGGGACCTGCCTCTGCGAATGGAATGCCGCAAACTTGCGCCGCGATTTGTGGGACCATTTAAAATAATCCACAGGATTAACCCAGTCACTGTGCTTCTCCAACTGTCACGCTCGATGCGTATTCACCCCACCTTCCACGTCTCCCGGTTGAAACCGGTACTTGTGAGCGCTCTCGTTGCGGTGGATAAGGCCCCCCCCACCCCGCTTCGTGGAGAGAGGTCCGGTCTACACCGTTCAGCGCATTTTGGCCGAGAGGCGTAGTTTTTAGTAGACTATTTACTGCACATCCATGGTTGAAAGTTTGAATGAAAAAAGAGGCTTGTGCCATTCAGAAATTTGCAACAGAATAAATTTATGTCAAAGTGGTCACATATAGTTTATACAAAATACACATAAGAATACAAAAAAAGTACAAAACACCTTGTGTTTTTATAGTTTATCACTGAATATCTCAACTTCAAAGTACTGGAGCAAGCCAGAATTGCTTATACTAGTGCACTACTAGTGTATACAATTTGGTAAAGATATCTACAGGCTTTCCGATTCCATTGGTATTTTTCCCAAAACGGGGCCCAGGTGTCCCAAAAGCTACCCAAACCTCTCCAAATATAAAACATGTGCATATCTTTCTGTCTAGGCATGTCAATCATCAGAAAACTTTATTTTTCTTTTAAAACAGTTTTTGCAATACAAAATGTGAAGAAAATTAACCTACACATTTGTGTTTATGTTTATGAGGGTATTCTCTTACAAAGCGTGCCCAAAAGTGCTAGAATACCTCTCCGAAAAGGATTACTTACCCTAATGTTATCCAACCAATCTGCTTTACATTTAAAATGGCACTGTACTTCAAGAGCCCCATAAGCCAGCAGAATAACAGGTTTATCTATAAGAAGCCTTCAACATGACTTTTTACAGCAAAAGTAATGAATCATACATCACTTTATTTGGCAAACCTGTCTGTTACCACCTCCTACGACAGAGGTGTCAGGTGGGGGAAAGGTGTCTTCACTGTCCTCCCTGAAAAAGACAGAAAGTACATTACTAAGTAGAATCACTAAAAAATGAGAACACTAATTATCTCAAATGGACGTATGGAAACTATTACAATTGTAGGGACAACAGGAACTACAATTCCATACAGTCCACAGTAGGCTCCTCCTCCACGTTGGAAGTGACGTAGGACGTACCAGTTGTGATTTCCGCACTGTAATGTGATACTGCGTAGCGGAAATGCGCAACTGGCAATAAAGTTTATAAAAGGGGCAACACAGCCAGTTCTTGCCAGTTCTTCCATCAGTTCTTCCCAGTTCGTCCGCTCAACTCGGCAGGGCCTTCACTGTCCCGTCTCAAGGCCCCGTGTGGCCTGCACGCCCGGGGAATAGCCTTCGCTCCACAAGGAAGCACGGTCGTCCATGACACCGATCCAACTGAGCGAGGCGGGCTCATCTACCCCCGGCTATCGGCCACGGAGGACCGGAGATGAGACGCAAGGAGGCAAAGCGAGCACCCGGTGGTCAAGAAGAACCACCAAGCGGACCACATGCAGCCCCTGATCCTGTAGCAAAGCACCGCCGATGAGTCCCCAAAGAGGCAAGCGGTCTGCAGTAGGATGACGCTGCATAGTTCGGGAGAAATAATGCGACCAGTTCCATTATCCACCCCTATGAAATGCAACCCTGACGACGAAAGAAACCTGTTCAGGGACCCAAGATAAGGTGGCCGGTTCCCATATCTATCACAACACTACGAACTGCAACCACAGGATTGGGCGACCGGTTTTCCCCTTTCGTTGTGAGTGTGCAATCCAACGCAGGAAACCATCAAAAAGACTTTGATTCAAATAAGGCTGTAACATGGGCAATAGCTTATTAGTTAGCAACCGCAACATGTTTGTGACTGGATGTATGTAACTGCTATTGAAAGGTTAATGTGTGTTCTGTAAAAGTTTTGTGTTACCGTTTTACTTTGGATGGTTTTAAGCCATCCACCGTGCTGCGTTAGGTTTAATGCATCACGCACAGAACGTATCTTGCATGTGATCTGTCTTTAAACACTAACCAGCCGTAATATTAACACTGCATGCTGATCTCAACGCACACGCATTGATAAGCTTACGGCTATCCCCTCTGTGTATGGAATGTTCATGCGCCACCATTAGCTAGCTCCAGCGAAAGCTAGTTTCAAACCTCACTCCATTTTAGTTTCTTTGTTCTCTCTGAACATGTGGCCGAGGCAACCCCCCCACAAGCAGGAGAACATGGAAACCCCACATGCGCCCACCGCGCCCCACACACACACACACACACACACACACACAGTTTGTTGTACATTATAGTCTACCTTAATCTACATTATTATCTACCACACCATTGGTGGTGGTAGAGGCGAGTTTCCCCCTCATCATTGTAAAGCGCTTTGAGTCACCGGTTGGTGAGAAAGGCGCTATATAAATGCCATGCATTATTATGCATTATTATAGTAGTGAATCGTGCCTTGCTCTGTTTGGTACTTTGTGTTCAATAAACTATTACATTTATCCAAGATTGCCTGTATTAATATTGCTCTTGTGGTGAACTGAATCAGCCAATGCTAATCGCAGGGATTCCCCAAAATGCCTTCACCTTCTAGCTGGATAATTTATATTAATTCGGTATCAACTGAGTACATGATATTGTGATTTTGCTAGGACAATTATCAATGTGTAATTTTATTGGTAATTAATTTAATTATTAATTCAAGTTACCCATTTTTAGTTAGTATATTATCTTTTGAGAATAATATATAAATTTTACGAGACTGATTTATTATACAAAACCATGCCACCAGTTGTATAAGGATGGTAGTGGCGTATCGCAGTACATAAGTGACACCCCATGTATAAATATAGAGGTATGTCCCCTACATTTTTGGTACCCCATGTATAGATTTAAATGAATATTCCCTACACAATTAAGTTAAAAAAAAAGATATATATATATATATACACTTATACATATATACACACACACACACACACACACACACACACACACAGGTATATACAGTATATACATTAAAAAATATTACATCCACAGTACGTCTGATATTAGCTCCAACATAATTAGCAATTGTAGCTAACTAGGATTTATGAATTAGTTTGTCAGCTTGCACAAAATAAATTACATTATTATAATACTGTAATGTCTTGACTGAACCGTGACATAAAGTACTGAGAATGTATGTAGTTTCATGCATGAATTCAAAAACTAGCCCTTGTGTTGGTTGCTACACAAAAGAAACTGTGAATGAATGCTACAAAACAAACCCCCTTAGCGGGCCACGAGCTCCTCTCCAGCCTGTGACAACATAGAAGCTAACTAGCGTGAAGAGAAAAGCTAGCCTATGACGTACATACAGCTAACGAATGTGCTACACATGGCTAAATATCATCTGGATAGGCTTAAAACATACTTTTACAGCAATCCAGTCCATCCCTTCCAGGATAAGCTCAGAAAAAATGGCCACAGAGTAATCTTATGCTTACAGCAGTGTCATGTGGCCGAATGCGCACACCACGATTGCCCTATAGAGTACTCAAGTGAGTACGTCAGTCGTGGGCGGAGTCTGGTTTCGGAAGTAAATTCCCTATGGAAGAATAGAATGGGCTTCGGAGACTATCGACTATTTCTTGAAATCGGATTTATAGAATGAGCCGAAACGTTCCTGGATTAGCCTGTGTGGTACAATGATATAGACCATATGTTCCAATTTTTATTTTTTAAAGTAATGCATTAATCATTGTAGTTCGACTTGTAGTCCACTTTAACGGACTGCATATCCAGTACTGCAATGCACAGGTGGTTCTTGACCAATAAGATATCATCATCTCGTCTGTCTGGACATTCTTGGGCAGATGGGAGTATTGCAGCTGAAGATGGGCTAACGTTAGCTTGCTAAGTAGAAAAGCCCGCCCGACAAGGTCAGAAACTGTGCTACGGTTAACCACATAAAGCAACTCTAGCTTTTAGCCCTTCAAGCTAGCTAGCTAAGGTTAGAAACGGAGCTATGTGCTACTACTAGCTAACGTTATCTGACAACGTCTGGAGACAAGGCTGCACGTTCGTAGGGAATTATGGGACATCGAGTTTTTAAACAGTTCCAGCGCTGATATAATCACAAGAAAATACTGAAAATTAAAATATACTTGAAGCTGGTCCAGAAAAACTACATAGTTTGCGAACGGGCGTTATATTGAACAATCCGGGAAATTGACGGTAAGATATAATCAGTAGAAATGGTTTAAAAGTAAGCTTTAGTTAGAGTCTATGCTCTAAATGAATGGGGAATTTACTTCCGAAACCAGCGTGACGTAGTCACTTGAGTACTCTATGGGCTGTCGTTACGCGTGGATACAGCGCCGTTCCTGGTTGCTCGAATATGACATATTTTACTTCGTTTTAAAGGGCTGGAAACCCCGTAGAAGATAATCTACATGGTTTACGTTAGACCATTCCTGAAGCAGTCTAGTAATGTTTTTATGCAATGGTAGTAATGTAGTACAAACACAAATGCGATGGGTACGCACTGTGGAAATGGAGATTTTGCTGGACAATGGCTAAATGGATTACGAAAAAACGTTCAGGATTCTTCAGAAAACAGTTATAACTGCATAACCAGGTATCAAATTTGGTTGAATAAACATGTTTATCAAGAGATTTTGTAGAAAATAAAATATATTTATACAAAACCGGAAGTACAGTACGGTTGTATGCATAGTGAAGTGAGCACGGGGAAAAAACAACTTTTAAATAACATACAATTGTTCCTAAATCGGATCTTGATTTTTTAGCGTGTAGAAACTGTACCAAGAGTTTTTGTGATATGCATTTTATTGTCTGTGACTGCGGCGAGGTGAAGGCTGTAAACAGTGGGTTGGGCTATTAGCGGCCCTACGGCCCTGCAGTGTAATCTGAGAGCTGCTAAGCATATAAAGGAATGTGTTCGCAGGCTGTGACTGTTTTTAACAGTTTTGCCTCAAAAGTTCCGTGTTTTATTAACGTTTTATTTTAGAATTTCTGAGAAATATGAACACTATTAAAAATTGGGACGGATACGCCCCACCACTAGGGGGCCAAAGCCCATAGAGTTAAGGGTTGTTTCTACGATTGTAAATCAAGAGAGTGTTTTGATGTTGATAAATATTTCTTGTTAAATGCCAATATTCAGGTGTTTCTGTTTTTCTTGAATGTATTTAATTTAATTTATTTTAAGTGGAGTCTCAAGATATTATAGAGTGGACATCAGTGTGGAGAACTGACATTTCATCAGACAGTGGATTGGGGGCAGGGGTGGATCTATGAGGGGCTCAAAGTACAACTACTTCAAGTATGCATGACACCCTAAAATTGTTTTCATTCTGGGTGCTCCATTGGTGATTGAGTACATAATGAAATATCCATCCTTATGCAGCATTGTCAATGACAGCACCATGATCAGAGATGAACACAGCTAGCCTCTTGGATTCTGAAAATTTTCTCACAGGATAAAAAGCCTTGCTTGCAGCAATAAAGAAGATGGATTCTTAGATGTGCAGAGTCAGACAGGTGCCAAAACAGGCCATATGCCTCTGCAACCTCTGCTCATTAGCCCACTGTTTATGCCTGTTTTAAGTGGCTCATGGGTCCAAGGGGAGAACATATGAAGAAGGTCTAAAAGCTTTTAATTCTGAGATATTGCTCTTAAAATGACATTTGGCAGCTTGTTATTGTGAAGAGTTATTTGTTGTGTGAAGGAAAGGACCTGTCTCACTGGATTAAATGACAACTCTGAAACGGGGACTTCTTGCATTCATTAAAGCACCTGAAGCTATATGATATGCAAACAGGTCATTAATAAATGAAAACAGATATAATTATTTTGACAGCTATTTTGGTGCATTACATTCATAATGTAATGTACCAATTTGGCATCTAATTTACAATGTACTTTTGTTCAGTGAGTATGAGTCCCAACGCAAATTCTAAAATTAACAGCAGGCATAATGCCATTGTACTACTCTTGATATTATGTCTCAGGATGTGAAATTCCTAATCAATTTAGTTAAAATTTGCCCAAAATAATTTGTGTTGACAAATATGCATCTTCATACTCATCTCACATAAATCTGCATTTAATTAATGTTAATAAACACCTCTTGGGTTTCCTTACTTGCTTAAACTGTTTATTCTGGATATGCAGAGCAAAAATATCAAACTATTTAAGAGATGGAAGGTCAGTCACAGTCATATCCACTACAACATTTGAATTAGAGTTTGTAGGAAAAATAATCTGCAATTCTATAATAGTCTATAGAATTTAAATATCTCTATAAAAATAATGGTTTGAATGTGTTTGGTAGCTCAAAAAACTATTTGCAAATCAATCTCTGTGAATGGAGCACTGTCATCTGGAAAGACACCATTCTGCAAGTATGAACTACTTTACATGGGATGATGATGAACCTCTGGTTCCATTAATTAATAACTGTAATTGTCCTGCCCTCTAAGAGTTTACCCAGTCCATGCCAGTAAATTGTACATCACACCATTATGGACCCAACATACTTTTTTTCTATCCCTGTATCTTGCACAAACTATATACAGTGAGCACCATAATTAATTGGACAGTGACACATTTTTTGTTATTTTGGTTCTGTACTCTAGCACTTTGAGTTTGAAAGGATACAATGACAATAAGGTTGAAGTGCAGACTGTCAGCTTTAATTTGAGGGTATTTTCATCCATATCGGATGAACTGTTTAGAAATTATAGAACTTTTGTACATAGTCCCCCCCATTTTCGGGCATAAAAAATATTGGACAGTTTAACATAATGTAGAATAATGTAATCATTTTTAATATTTGGTTGCATATCCTTTGCATGCCACGACTTCCTGATGTCTGTAACCCAACAATATCAAAAGACTCTTGATATCTTATTTTCTGGTACTCTTACAAGCGATACTATAACTTCTCTGCATTTGAATGGATCTCTATGGGAATTGGGGGGGTGGGACTAGATTTAGCTGTAAACTATGCTGGAAAAGTATGGAATGCATGGGTGGTGAAATGGCTGTAAGTCATCAAGGGTCTGAGGTATCAAACAAACCTCAAACCATCACTCTGCTGCCAGATATGCAGTAGATATGGATGGATTACTTGAAGGGTTGTTTCTCCTGACTTATTTTTCCATAGAGTTCAATAGGAAAATGAGTCAGGAGAAGAAACCCTTCAAGTTATCCATCCATATCTACTGCATATCTGGCAGCAGAGTGATGGTTTAAGGCTTGTTTGATACGTCAGACCTTGATGACTGAGAGCCATTTAGCCAACCATGTGTTCTATACTGTTCCAGTGAAATTTACAGCTAAATCTAGTCCCATAGAGATCCATTCATATGCAGAGAGGTTATAGTATCGCTTGTAGGAGTACCAGAAAATAAGATATCAAGAGTCTTTTGATATTGTTGGGTCACAGACATCAGGAAGTTATGGCATGCAAAGGATATGCGACCAAATTGTTACGTATCAGATACGGGACGAACCCAAGTGCAACGACCAGGAGACAGATTCACAAAAAAGGAGTTTTTAATAAATTAAGTGTTGGGGTAGTCCCAACACTGTACAGGAATGGCAACACACAGAATAACACAGGTATTGCCTGGAAGCCCGGGGCGGGCTGCTCCAAGCCGGAGCTGGACTGGAGGATCTGGAACTTATCGTTCCAAGCCGGAACTGGACTGGACAGGAACTGGACCGGGAGGTCCACACGGGAATCAGGGTCTGGAACGGAATGTTCCAAACCGGAACTGGACTGGACTGGAACTGGACCGGGCGGTCCACACTGGAATCAGGGTCTGGAACGGAATGTTCCAAACCGGAACTGGACTGGACTGGAACTGGACCGGGAGGTCCACACTGGAATCAGGGTCTGGAACGGAATGTTCCAAACCGGAACTGGACTGGGCTGGAACTGGACCGGGAGGTCCACACAGGAATCCGCGTCTGGAACGGAATGTTCCAAACCGGAACTGGACTTTGAACAGGTAGTGATACGACTCACGCCTGGACTGGACTGGAACTAGCAGGGGAGCGACTCACTACGGCAGGGCTGGAACTGGACCGGAATGACTGCACCGGTACAGGACAAACAAAAACAGAGGGGGATTAGTGCAAGGAAAGGCACGGGAAGGACCGGGAGGTTCTCACGGAGGTGCAGGGCTTGGCAGGTAGGTGAATGATGAAGCACGGCAGGGCAGGGTAGTGTGGCGTAGCTGCGGTAGGTCTGGATGGAGCTGACTGGTCTCCAGAGCTCCCGGAACCGTAACCGAAGACTTTGGTGGCTTCTTCGGCCGGACAGGAACAGCTGGAGGGTAGCCAGGAATAATGCCACCGCGGAGCCTACGCGAGCAGGAGGTGGAGGTACCGCAACACACACAACGAACACCGGGCTTACGAACACTGCTGCTGAAGAGTGGGAGCTGGGTTAGGTGGAGGAGAAGGGAAACAGGTTAGCTACATTCACAACAGGAAATAACTGGGGAGGTAAACTACCAATCCGTAGTTTCGAGCGGAACCAAATGCTGTAAGGGGATAATATCCCACAACCAAGCGAGTAGTTCGAAGTAAAAGACCAGATAACACAATGAGCACTAACACCAAGTGACGATAGTTAACGAACTGGCGCCGACTGGCAGCCAGCCGAAAGACTATATAGTGAGGTTAATGACAGAACTAAATAAGGAACAGGTGTGGAAATAAAACGGGAGTGATTGCGAAACACCAGGTGAGGAAATGCATGCAACGAGGGGGAAGGAGTGAAAGGCGGAAGTAAGACAAAACAACCAGACGAACAAGACAGGGAAGGACACGCCTAGTCCGCAGCAGCGGGGAAAACACGGACAAAAGGATCCAACATGACACGGAGGGAAAACAGGAAAACACGGAAAACGAACAGGAAGGGAGCGGAACATTACAGTACCCCCCCCTCAACGTACGCCACCTGGCGTACCTGGCGGCCTGGTCTTGGATGGGAAGCGACTGTGGAAATCCTGGATCAGTGATTGATCCAGGATGAGGCCCCTGTGGAGCCACGACCGCTCCTCAGGACCATACCCCTCCCAGTCCACGAGGTATTGGAAACCCCGACCCTTACGGCGGATGTCGATGATGCGGTCCACCGTGTAGGCCGGGGCGTTGTCGATGACTCGGACAGGTGGAGGAGGGAGGGTAGGGGCACTGAGGGGGCTGGAGGCGACAGGCTTGATTTGTGACACATGAAAAACGGGGTAAACTTTGAGGGAGGCAGGGAGGGAGAGCTTAACAGAAACTGGGTTAATGAGACATACAACAGGGAAGGGACCAATAAACCGGGGCCGAAGTTTCTTAGAGGAGGAGGGAAGGGAAATGTTGGATGTGGATAGCCAGACCTGCTGACCGGCCCTGTACTTGGGGGCTGCGGTCCTGTGCAGGTCCGCCAGACGCTGCGAACGGGAATTAGAACGCAGGAGTGCGGTGCGTGCAAGTCTCCAAATGCGCTTGCATTTGAGGATGTGAGAATTAACGGAGGGAACTGCTACCTTGGCCTCCTGGGCCGATAGGAGAGGGGGTTGGTAACCTAATGAGCACTCAAATGGGGACAACCCAGTGGAGGCACTTTTAAGGGAGTTGTGAGCGTACTCTACCCAGGGGAGAAAACGGCTCCAGGAGGCGGGATTGCGAGCAGTGACGCACCGCAGGGCGGCCCCCAGGTCCTGGTTCGCCCTCTCTGCCTGGCCGTTAGACTGGGGATGGAAGCCAGACGACAAACTGGCCGAGGCCCCCAGGGCTACACAGAACGCCTTCCAAACCTGGGAGGAGAATTGGGGCCCACGGTCCGAAACAATGTCGGATGGGATCCCGTGCAGCCTGACCACATGTACCACCAGGAGCTCCGCAGTTTCGAGGGCGGACGGGAGCTTAGGGAGGGGAATGAAGTGAACCGCCTTGGAGAACCGATCCACAATTGTCAGAATGACAGAGTTGCCCTCTGACAAAGGCAGACCGGTGACGAAATCCACGCCAATGTGGCTCCAAGGACGGCCCGGGACAGGGAGGGGAAGGAGAAGACCAGAGGGAGGATGGTGGGAAGCCTTGCTCCTGGCGCACACTGCGCAGGCCAGGACAAAAGCACGGGTATCCTCCTTGAGAGTGGGCCACCAAAAGCTCCTCCTGACGAGGGTGGTCGTTCTGGCAACACCTGGGTGACACGCCAGGCAGGAGGCGTGAACCCACTCAAGGACCTGGGAGCGGACGGAGTTGGGAACAAACAGGGAGGAGTTAGGGTTACTACGGGGGTCAGGGTGGGAAGTCTGGGCGGACCTCACAATCTCCTCAATCCTCCAGGAGACCGCAGCCACCACGCAGGACGCTGGTAGAATAGGCTCGGGGTCAGCAGGACTGGAGGGAAGGGAAAACACACGGGATAAGGCATCCGCCTTAATATTGCGGGAACCGGGGCGGAAGGAAACAGAAAAATTGAAACGGGCAAAGAAAAGTGACCACCTAGCCTGTCTGGCATTAAGCCTCTTAGCAGACTTCAAGTAAATTAAATTTTGGTGGTCAGTTAAAACAATAAAGGGGGTACCTGCCCCCTCCAGCCAGTGGCGCCACTCCTCAAGAGCCAGCTTTATGGCAAGAAGCTCCCGATCCCCGACATCATAATTTCGCTCGGCGGAGGACAGCCTCCGGGAGAAAAAGGCACAGGGATGGAGTTTGTTGTCCAAGGCAGCACGTTGGGACAGAATGGCCCCCACGCCGGTGTCGGAGGCATCCACCTCAATCGTAAATTGACGGGTGGGATCAGGGTGACAAAGAATAGGGGCCGAGGAAAACCGAGCTTTAAGCTGTTCAAAAGCGAGCTGAGCCTCGGAGTTCCAACAGAAAGAAAAAACAGTGGAGGTGAGTTTGGTAAGGGGAGCAGCAATGACACTGTAATTACGGATAAAACGACGATAGAAATGAGCAAAACCAAGGAATTGTTGCAGGTGCTTACGAGAGGTGGGTTGGGGCCATTCCGTCACCGCCTTGACTTTGACAGGATCCGCCCGGATACTGCCCTCCTCAATGATGAAGCCGAGGAACGGGACTGAAGAGACGTGGAAGGAGCACTTCTCTGCCTTGACGAAGAGCTGGTTCTCAAGGAGACGCTGGAGAACCTCCCGGACATGGAGAATGTGTTCCTGAGGGGACTTGGAAAAAATCAAAATATCGTCTATGTAAACAAAAACAGTTTTCCCCAACAGGTCTCGCAGCACGTCATTCACCATGCCCTGGAAGACTGCCGGGGCGTTAGTAAGGCCGAAGGGAACCACCAGGTACTCATAGTGGCCCAACGGGGTATTGAAGGCAGTCTTCCATTCATCCCCCTCCCGTATGCGCACCAAGTGGTACGCATTACGGAGGTCGAGCTTGGTGAAAATGACGGCCTGCGAGAGGGGTTCAAAAGCAGTGTTAATGAGGGGGAGAGGATATTTATTGCGGATGGTGATTTGATTGAGCCCCCGATAGTCGATGCAGGGCCGTAGTGAGCCGTCCTTCTTCCCTACAAAAAAGAACCCAGCACCAACAGGAGAAGAGGAGGGACGGATGATGCCCGAGGCGAGGGGACTCATGAATGTACTCTTCCATGGCGAGTTTCTCTGGCCCCGACAGGCTGTAGAGACGGCCAGACGGAAGTTTGGCTCCCGCCAGCAGGTCTATACAGCAATCGTAAGGTCGGTGAGGAGGTAGGGACAGAGCGCGTGATTTGGAAAAGGTCAGGCAGAGGTCGTGATATTGTTTGGGAACGTTGGACAGATCGGGTTCGGGTAGGTTGGTGCTGGGATTCTTGGACCCCGGAGGGGGGAGAGCGGAACGGAGACAGCTAGCCAGGCAGTGGCCACTCCACGCCAGGATGCGACCGGCCTGCCAGTCGATATGAGGGTTATGAAGGCGGAGCCAGGTCTGACCCAAAACTATGGAGGATTGTTTTGAGTTGATGAGCAGGAGTTGAATGCTCTCCCGATGATTGCCGGATAAGACGAGCTGTAAGGGAACGGTGGAGTGGGTCACTAACCCCAGACTCCTACCGTCTAAGGCGAAGGCAGTAATGGGAGAGGGTAGTAGTTCCGTGGGGATGCCGGCCCTCCTGGCGAAGGTGGTGTCCATAAAGTTGGCGTCGGCCCCAGAGTCGATGAGGGCCGACGAGACTTCGGACTTGTCCCTCCACAGGAGAGTGGCCTTAAAGACCAGGCGATTCTGGGCTGCATGGCAGGGTATGATAGGGCTCGTCAGTACGCCCAGTTTAACTGGCGAGCCTATTCTTTTGGGCGAATGGGGCATGAGGCGATCTGGTGGCCAGGCTTGCCACAATAAAAACAGGATCTAGATCGCAGGCGACGTTGGCGCTCCTCGGAGTTGACCGCAACTCTGCCCAGTTGCATGGGCTCCTCTTCGGAGACCCCAGACGCCGCCCTGGATCCAGAAGCAGAAGGGTGAGAGCGTATGTGTGGTAGATGACCGGGGTTCCCCCCTCGCTCACGGGCCCGGATACGGAGACGGTTGTCAATTGCTATGGCCAGGCTAATAAGGCTATTGAGTGAGGTGGATTCTTCACGGGTGGCAAGTTGGTCTTTAAGCTCCTCGCTGAGTGCCTGGCGGAAGGCCCCCTGAAGGGCGGTGTCGTTCCATCCGGACTCCGCTGCGAGGGTACGGAATTGGATGGCCATTTCAGCGACGCTACGACTCCCTTGATGGACCTGAAGTAGGCGCTGAGTTGCATCTCGCCCACAGGCAGGGTGATCAAACACACGCCGCATCTCGGCGGTGAAGGCAGCGAAGTTGTTGCAGAGCGCGACTTGGCTATCCCAGATGGATGTAGCCCACTCCAGGGCACCTCCTCCCAAGCTGCTCATAATAAAAGCGATCTTACATGGGTCGGAGGCGAAGGAGGAGGGCTGCATCCGGAATACAATGTCGCACTTCATAAGGAATTTGCGACATTTTCCCAATCCCCCGCGGTATAACTCTGGATGTTGAACGCGGGGCTCACGAAATGAAGTAGACACAGGAGGGTCCACCGGTGGATCCGGTGCGGGCGGTGTAGGGCCCAAAGGTATACGCGGAAGCGGCTGGTGAAGAGTCAGCTGCGTCACTTGTTCCGTGATGCCCCTCAGCACCTCCAACACGTCATCCAAACGGCGGCCCTGTTGGTCGCTGACCGCAGTTTGGCAGGAGAAGGCGTGCCGAATCTGCTCCAGGTCGGCTGGGTCCATGTTTTAGGCCAGTTCGTTCTGTTACGTATCAGATACGGGACGAACCCAAGTGCAACGACCAGGAGACAGATTCACAAAAAAGGAGTTTTTAATAAATTAAGTGTTGGGGTAGTCCCAACACTGTACAGGAATGGCAACACACAGAATAACACAGGTATTGCCTGGAAGCCCGGGGCGGGCTGCTCCAAGCCGGAGCTGGACTGGAGGATCTGGACCGGGAGGTCCACACGGGAATCAGGGTCTGGAACGGAATGTTCCAAACCGGAACTGGACTGGACTGGAACTGGACCGGGCGGTCCACACTGGAATCAGGGTCTGGAACGGAATGTTCCAAACCGGAACTGGACTGGACTGGAACTGGACCGGGAGGTCCACACTGGAATCAGGGTCTGGAACGGAATGTTCCAAACCGGAACTGGACTGGGCTGGAACTGGACCGGGAGGTCCACACAGGAATCCGCGTCTGGAACGGAATGTTCCAAACCGGAACTGGACTTTGAACTGGTAGTGATACGACTCACGCCTGGACTGGACTGGAACTAGCAGGGGAGCGACTCACTACGGCAGGGCTGGAACTGGACCGGAATGACTGCACCGGTACAGGACAAACAAAAACAGAGGGGGATTAGTGCAAGGAAAGGCACGGGAAGGACCGGGAGGTTCTCACGGAGGTGCAGGGCTTGGCAGGTAGGTGAATGATGAAGCACGGCAGGGCAGGGTAGTGTGGCGTAGCTGCGGTAGGTCCGGATGGAGCTGACTGGTCTCCAGAGCTCCCGGAACCGTAACCGAAGACTTTGGTGGCTTCTTCGGCCGGACAGGAACAGCTGGAGGGTAGCCAGGAATAATGCCACCGCGGAGCCTACGCGAGCAGGAGGTGGAGGTACCGCAACACACACAACGAACACCGGGCTTACGAACACTGCTGCTGAAGAGTGGGAGCTGGGTTAGGTGGAGGAGAAGGGAAACAGGTTAGCTACATTCACAACAGGAAATAACTGGGGAGGTAAACTACCAATCCGTAGTTTCGAGCGGAACCAAATGCTGTAAGGGGATAATATCCCACAACCAAGCGAGTAGTTCGAAGTAAAAGACCAGATAACACAACGAGCACTAACACCAAGTGACGATAGTTAACGAACTGGCGCCGACTGGCAGCCAGCCAAAAGACTATATAGTGAGGTTAATGACAGAACTAAATAAGGAACAGGTGTGGAAATAAAACGGGAGTGATTGCGAAACACCAGGTGAGGAAATGCATGCAACGAGGGGGGAAGGAGTGAAAGGCGGAAGCAAGACAAAACAACCAGACGAACAAGACAGGGAAGGACACGCCTAGTCCGCAGCAGCGGGGAAAACACGGACAAAAGGATCCAACATGACACGGAGGGAAAACAGGAAAAACACGGAAAACGAACAGGAAGGGAGCGGAACATTACACAAATATTAAAAATGATTCCTTTATTCTACATTATGCTAAACTGTCCAATATTTTTTGATGCCCGAAAATGGGGGGGGGGGACTATGTACAAAAGGTTCTATAATTTCTAAACGGTCCATCCGATATGGATGAAAATACCCTCAAATTAAAGCTTACAGTCTGCACTTCAACCTCATTGTTATTGTATCCTTTCAAGCAAAGTGCTAAAGTACAGAACCAAAATAACAAAAAATGTGTCACTGTCCAATGAATTATGGTGCTCACTGTATGTCAAATAAGAAGAGACCCTTGTAATGACTGAAGAATAACTGTCCCTGAATGATGCACAGTAATTTTGGCTGGAATACATTCCAATTTTAAATTTGGTTATTCTGGAGAATATATGTCCTAGTGTTATCAGGAAATGAGATGCTGAAGCCTGCAAGGGTTTCACAGAGAAAGCTTTATTGTGCATACAGTTGATTTCAGATAAGCTTAATAACTTTCTTTCTCAATAGATTGTTTTGCAAATATACCAGATGGTGATATAAGCTTAGTGCTAAGTAAATAATTAAATATTCACCTGTCATTCCTATGAAACATATACAGATTTACATTGTGGTCAATAAAAGTACATGTGTACATATTGTTTTCCCTTCAGCATAAGTATTTGCATGCACAAACATTGTAAAGTCATTCAATAACACACTACTAAAAAAGAGCTCCAAGTCCTGTTGAAGACGGAAACCACCAGGAAAATAACAGATTACTAGGTATGTTCCCTTGATAATTATGCTTTGGATTTTTTTTTTCTGGTCCTCGCCAGAAGTTGTATGTGTCCTTTTCCCTAGTAGTCTCAGAAACCACATGTGTTTCTCAGGAACTGGAGCTATTTGTTGTCCATGGTCCTTATCGAGATATGCAGGCAGTGCTCAGGTGCCCAACAGTCAACAGAATCATCCAGATAATCCGAAACCATGGGTTTAGTGACCTTCAAAGACTCTAATCACTGTACAACCCACCAAGAGAAGAATCCGCCTGTACACTGGTCAGTAATCCAAAATGCTTTGAAGATTGTAATTTAGATTAAAGAGTATTTTCTGGGGGGGCGGATAAAGATGACTTTAAATTATTATGTTTCTACAATGGAGTAAACATTTATTGAGAGTGGGAGTGGTTGTTCATGTAGGGTTGGAACAGCAATAGTTTTCTTCAACATTGTAAAACAACATTTAAAAAAAGTTTACTATGAAGCTAGCTTATTTAATAGTACAAAAAAGATGATCTTTCATAGAAAACAGGAAATATACTTTTGTGACTATAACCTTGTGCTAAATATATGTGACAGGTGCTGGTAAAATGGTTAACAAGTAACACAGAGTCATTTTTCAGTTTTTTTATAGTTTATGAAAGTAGTACAGATTCTGAGCTGTCTCATACACTGCACTATGCACATATTTAAAGAAGATATGCTTTTTTGGATGTTGGTACACCTTAAAACACTTACCTGAAAAAAACAGCTCTTGAGGACTTGCAAAGATTCACCACTGGAGTGTCTGTCAGTATTTGTCGCTGGCTGTCAGCTGTAGGTAATGCAGATACAGCCTCCAACCATAATTGCAACCACAATCGTTCCAATCACAACCCCCCCCCCCCCCCCCCCCCAATGTTGAATACATGGTTATGGCCTTGCATGAGATGCAAGGAAATGACCAAGATCAGACACTAGCTCTCACGCTAGTCATCCTATTTCTAACAATGGTAAATCCACTTCAATTTACACTTTTCCGGAGCTCTTCTACAGGCAACCCCACCCACACACACATTCCATCTTGGAATATTACAAAATACTTATGGATTAGCACTCTGCTTCGACTGCTTTGAGCATTCTGACCTGTGAACTACTTTTGCAAACAGGAACTTGTTTCGGATCAGTGGTCGCACAAAGAGGGTGTGCTGTGGGTTCAAGCACCCATTATATTTGATGTAGTTCACAATGTTATCTGTTCCAAAGAGCATGTCTAAATTAGAACCCCAGGAGGAATTGTCTCCAGGTTATACACTCTCCCTTCATTATTGTTTCATATTCAAAACAATCACTCCGCTGACTAATTACCACATTCAATATATGAGTTTATGTGATTTCAACGGTATTGTACTGTATTAATCACATTTTAATGTGTCTGTCTGTTGAATTCACCCAGCAGAAATGAATGTCACTTTTGATGGATGCGAGTTTATTCTGGTGTTGATCTTGCATAGGGTTTTGATCACATTTCACATTGTGACATTTATTAACAGGAAACTATTAGGACTGTGCTGTTAAAAATACATATGCTTATAACCCCGTGATTATTGCACCAGACCCGTTTGTTGGAGTTTTAAAGATTTATGACAAGGAAAAACTTATCTGAAATTAATAAAATAGAGCTACTCAAGACTCTTTGATGAGCTGTGTTTTTTAAGTTAATAACAAATTGTATTCTGTGTGTATGCATAATTAGCAAAAAATAATTATGATATCTACAGTGTATCATTTTGAGTACCAATTAAAAGTACTGACTACTGCTTCAAAATGCATACATAAATGAAATGTATTTTCCTCATTTTTATTGTCTTGCGGAAAAATGCAACTTACAACTCTCACAGGCAAACCACAGGCGACTTTCTGCCAGATCTGTTCTTCTTCCCCCTAAAGGTAATGTTTTATGAAAATTTGATTTATACAGCCATCAAGTTTTAATGTGTAATTTTTTCTCCCAGCACAGGGATATTGCAAGATTCATTCTTGTCAGAATCTCTGTGGAACTTGACCGGGGATTGGTAAATGGGGATGGATATGAAAGTTTTATATGTTTGGCTCATTATTGCTGCACAAGTATATAAAGGAGCATGGATAACCCCAGCTGTGGTGTTGTTTGTAGTTCAATGTCATATGCAGTCAGTATCTAGTAGTTTGCAATGAACGCACATAACTACCATGTCACCACCCTGACAGATTGTGCTTCAGAAGAGAAACTAATTATATTACAATTTCAATCAGAAAACAGTGTTCTATGCTTGGAGGACTTATCACATGCCCAGATGCTCTTATAAAATAAAAAAAGGTCAAATTTGCAGTAAATGCAGTTGTTATTATTATGAAGATTATTGAAATGGTTTATTTTCCATCTGCTTTTTGTGCACC
The DNA here is from genome assembly GCA_029718625.1 of Synaphobranchus kaupii. Lineage (NCBI taxonomy): Eukaryota > Metazoa > Chordata > Actinopteri > Anguilliformes > Synaphobranchidae > Synaphobranchus > Synaphobranchus kaupii. Next base: position 98,096,316 of record CM056377.1, on the reverse strand, counting down.
ATTTTGAACAAATTGCTATTTATTTAGAATGGCCCCAAATACAAGACTTCAAAATAGGATATAATCATTAAAGGAATGACAATCATGAACTTTTATGGCATGTCACATAGATGCCGTCATGAATTTTACTTTTTTCACAGCATATAAAGCCTCAGCACTAAATAATTTAAAACATAAATATGGTAATGCTTACTTTAATGTTCAAAACTTATAATGGGTGATGGAAAAGCAAGAGTGCCACCTTTTGGTTGCTGAGAGTAGTACAAAACATGTCATGTCAAAGGTGTATTAAAGGCTTTTCTTAAGTTATGTTGTTTGATCTTATTTTTAGTTTTAAGAGATGGCATCATTCATTTCAGTTAACCACATGTAAAGGTATAAAGGGCAGTTTTACAGAGGAATGTCAATCAAGTATCTCTTTTCTGTCTTTTCTGTTCACCAAAGCACATGTTATTTTCATGAGTTTTGTGTTTGTTGCATTCTAGTTAATACTAGTAATAATATTTAAAACTGAAATGTACTAAACTTCTGCCGTTTGTGACAACTCTCTGTAAATCCATGTTTTTTCCTTCTTGATATTCACATGGGAATCCAAGATATGGAGTAAAACAGGCAGTCAGCATTCAGAAAGCTGATGGAGTCACTTCACCACCAGACATGCCTGAGACATTAACAAATTGTCATTTCTGACCCCGAGGCACCTTGAGATCCTTGCAGTGATGACACCTGATAACACATGATAAGAGCTGGCTGGAGTCTTGGCAGTCCTGGTCTTGAGTGCTACTCCTGCAGATTGGATATCAGGTGAACAGACAGGGGTCAAATCTCCACTGACCTTAAAGGGAGATCCACTCTCCCCCAACAAATGGAAACCTGATTTATCCCAAGCAACCTAATTAACTCCCTTCAAATGACTATCTTGATTTCATTACCTCTGGGGAAAGACATGCCCTTTATGTATGAAATAATTATATTAAAACAACAATGAAAGAAATGCATTGCAGAAGTTGTTGTGGCTGTTAATATTTGGCAAAAATGATCACGATGATCAGCTCAAGATTATTTTAATTCCAAATATTGGTGCCTAACCTAAAATACAAGCTGTAAATCTGTATTTTCTATAGTACAATAGATAAAACTAGGAGATGTAATAATATAATACCACGAATGTCAGTATTTGAGTCTGTGTTATGTTTTTCTGTTATATCTGTTTTGGTCATGTCCGTTTTTGTTTCTGTGTTATTGTTTTCATTGGCCGTCTCCCAGCCATGTGCTCTTGTGTTTACTTCCCCATGTCATGGTTTTTGAGCCTTTTTCCCTTGCGGTCGGTTTCCTTGGTAGCCACGCGAGGGCGCTGCCCTTTTAGTGGATGTTTGCTCTGCCCCGTCTTGATTGCGGAGCTTCTCTCAGCATCACACCTGTGCGTGGTTACCTTGGAGCTATTTAAGCCCATGTTTTCCTCCGTTCTGGACTTTGATATTAATTTGTATTGTCTGGCAACATTTGCACTGTTTTGTGTGTGGTATTATTTTGCCCGTTGATTGCTGAGTCAGTATGATTGGTCTAGGTTTTTTAGGAGACCCTTTTCGCTCCAGTGTGTTTTATTGGAGTAATGCGGGACTTGCCTTTGTGGATATATTTGGACTCTTTTCTGTCTCCGCTTCCTGGTCTTTCCTTTCTTCCTCTGCCTAGACCTTTTGCCTTTTCTGTCTCTTCCTCCTCTCTCTGTCTGCTTTCTTCCGTGAAATCGAGAGGAGTCTTTGTTTGTTTGTGGGTGTATTTGTATAGTCATTTCTTACTAAGAGACCGGGCGTTTTTATCGTACTGAGAGGCAGGGCGTGTATTTTCTATTAAGCTTGCGTTAGTCTTTTAGCTGGTAAATGTCCGGAGCAGCTGTCCTGTTCGTCCTTCGGAACCTGTCTCTGTACATGGAGCTTTGGCGATTTTTGTTCAGAACTGTAGTTCTGTTTCATCCTACGGTACATGTCTTCCTATAGGGAGACCGGGCGATGTTGTGGACATGTTAGAGTGTGACTGCGAGTCTCTGAAAGTAGCCTTGGAACGTTAGCTCTCTGTTCCTTTTGCCTCATTACATTCCCTTTTACTGAGAGGCTAGGGCGTGGATTTTCTACTAAGCTTGTGTTAGTCATTTTGCTAGTAAAGGTATGGGACGGCGGTTTACCGGCGGCTCGCCTGTAAAATGTTTCTCTCTCCTGGGAGATCAGGCGTTTACCCCCCTTTATGTTTTCTGCGTGTGACTACGAGCTTATGGAAGTAGCCGTGGAACGTTGGATCTCTGTTCCTGTCGCCTCGTTACATTCCTTTTTACTGTGAGGCAGGGTGTGTATTTTCTTTTAAGCTCGCATTAGTCTTTTAGCCGGTAAATGTCCGGTGCAGCTGTCCTGTTCATCCTTCGGTACCTGTCTCCGTACATGGAGCTTTGGCGATTTTGTTCGGAACTGTAGTTTTGTTTCATCCCTCGGTACATGTCTTCCTATAGGGAGACCAGGCGATGTTGTGGACATGTTTGTGCGACTGCGAGTCTGAGAGTAGCCTTGGAATGTTAGATCTCTGTTCCTTTCGCCTCCTCGTATACTATCTCGTATTATTTTGCAGTGTTTGTTGGCTGTGTGTTTTATTTGCGCCATTATGCTACTCGCCTGTTCTTATGCGTCTCGTTACAGAGGCAGGGCCTTTATTATTTCTGGCTCTTTAGTCACTTTGCTCGTAGAAGTATGGGAGCCCAGTGCTTTGTTCCATTAGCCTTGTTTGGTTTTCTTACTGAGAAACCTGGCGTTTGCGCTTCTACTCATTGGCGTGTGACAGTGAGCCTGTTAGTAGCTTTGGTATGTGTGTTCCCTGTCTTGTCTCCTTCCCTTAATTACGGGGTTTCCTGTCCTAGTGTAAAACAGTCCTACCACCTGTAAAACAGGTGGTAGAACCACATGCTCTCCTGTCTCTGGGGCATTTTGATTTGTGATCAGAGAATCTGTGTCTTTGACTGCCCTCAGAGCTACAAAGCATTCACTGCGTGTGTTCTTCAAATCAATAATCAGGGATACCGCTGCCTCAACTTGTTCTCCCCATAAATTGCACGCTGCAAGTAAGAATAAACTCACTTTTTTCATGGATGCTTTTCCCAATGCAGAAGCCTCAGTCACAGGGTACAGATCCCACAAGGGTTCTCAGTCACACATTTCATCCAATAACATTCCTCCATGGCAATGTCTAAAGCTGGGGACACGTTACACAATTTTTTAGCCCGATTTGGCAACGATTTGCGATCAGGCAGAGTCTATGGTAGTCTAGGGAAAGGCTAGTCCAGGCTAGTCGCGCTGTAAAGTTGCAGCTATCATCGTTATGTGTGTGGGAGTGAAAGACTGTTGTCTGTCTCCTGCGATCCCAGTCGGGAACGCCACGATTTTATCAAACATTTTTGATTTGATCTGGGTTAGTCTGTGTGTAATCTTGTGGTTTGTGCTGACCAAAGACTGAAATCACTACGGGAATTTTCAATAGCCAATGAAAAGTGAGTTTGTGACAGAGGAAGGAAGAGGTGGAAAAATACGCAACTAAACATCAAATCCAACGTGCAGATGGCTGAGCCGAATAAGCATGTTTTTTGGAATACTAAAAACGAGGAGCGACTTGTGGATTTGTGGCAGAAACATGCGTGTGTCTGTCTGTACAATGTCAACTCTGCAAATTACCACAACAACACTGACAAAGTTGCAAGCTGTATGGGCTCCATGGTTGTTTTGGTTTCAAAATATCAGAAAAAAGACATTCTTGCGAGTGCAGGTCTACCACGAGAAATCACGTTCATGCGAGAGAACTGCATCCTTCTGCGTCAATTCTCTGTTGTTTAGATTTGTGCTCCTCAAAAACAGCCGTCATTATCTGTGTGCAACACAAGAGACTGCAAATCTGCATATGACATTTGTTAAATGTGTGCTATTCATTTTTTTCATTGTCGCTTACGATTGGAAAAGTCGTGTAATGTGGCCCCAGCTTTATCTGACATCACCATGCCCAAATGCAGTCTGAAATGGTACTCACTGCTATCTCCATTCTGAATAGCATTGTTATAATTGATCTTCATGATAATATATTTATCATCCATGCATATTAAGATCTTTATTTGTTCCATCACAAACATTTCCCTACTGAAATTTTACCTCACAGCCACCAGATAGTCAAGGTAGGTTTCAATTAGCCTATTAGCTTAATTTAATCAATTCAATTAGTTCATTTGAAATTTCAAATTACTCATATTAGCAAGCTGATTGACAGTTAGCAGTCATGAAGTGGAGTTGGTCAGTTTCTTTTTTTCAGTTTCTTTTCATGTAACTAAGAAGAGATAACTGTCTTTCTGTGTCTATGAAACTACTGAGTTGGTAAATATTGTTTGTTTCTGTGTTATACACAATCATAAAATTATTGAAACACGTCTCCCATAATGCATAGAAGTAAAATTACTTTTAAACAATCGTCATCTTCAATAGTAAATTCCAAACTGAAAAACTAGCCTCACGACTAATTAAGAGCAGAGACTGCAGCCTGAAGGCTTATATTTGACTCTAAAACATGAACCATTTTGACACCCCTGGGTTAAAATAATGTTTTCCAGTGGACCATGGCTTACACTTGACAAGTAAATCAACATGGTAATTCAAATTGAACTAAAATACTTGATCAAATTAAAATCAATATGATAATTCAAATTAAATAAACAAATTGTGAAGGTTGATGTGATATGCACAATTGTGAAGGTTGATAAGAGATTGTTACCTGAAAAATCCCAATGAGAAAGGATTTGTGATGCCCCAATTACCAGCTTCTGCAGCTCTTGTGAGAACTATGTCCACCAATGTGACATGTAATGAAATTAACCAGAGAAGCTCAATACTAATTTGGTAAGAACAACGGCTACCCAGTCTGACTTGTCTCAGTTAATTTCAAATGAATTAATTGCTACTTATTTCAAATAATCGGTATCCTTTTCCTGGTAAAAAAAAAAAAAACTTTTAGGCAAGAAAGAAAATTACACTTCCACTGTATTTGAGCTTCTGTTACTTTGTTTCAGTAATTCAGTAATAATTCTGACTCTTGTAACACAAACTCCCAATGGTTACCTTACAGAAGAGACCAGGATTATGCCTGCAGTCAAAGGGGTTCAAGAACAGTAACCATTTTATTTTCGGGCTTGTGGTCAAAAAAGGTGGTGCTCGAGAAGGGGTTCATAACAGAAGAATGAAATTCACTGATTTTAATGTCCAGATTGCACGTTCTTTGATAAAAAAAGATGCAAGCTTCCAGTTCACCTGTGTGTTGGTGTAACCTACTATCCATGAGGGTGACAAGTTGACTGCAGGTCTTCACCTAACAGTATATAGCAGACGTATTGCTAAATAGAGAGTTTTGAAAGTAACACTAATTGTAATTGAGTGAAAAAGTCAAGGACACTACAACTCATTAGTGCGTTTCATATACTATTATACATTTTTTTATTTTACTTTTTTTTTGTTGTGTTACATTATTTTGTTGGGGTTGGTGTGCTGAAACTATAAATATTTACATATATCTTAGCTTTGTGTTTTCCTCTAATTCTAACCTTGTGGCTGCCACATTTACATCTTAACTTAATGGCTTTTGATCACATTCCTCCATTTTATGAAGTGTAAATCTCATCCTTCTTCATTCTGGCATTCATTCTTTATGCAAAATACTCTCTGGTTTGTCTGAAGGTCTGCTGTGTCAACCTTGTTAACTATCACATAGAACATCATAGTTTTGTTTAATCCTTTAAAAATCTGTCATATCAGAACCACCATGTAGGCAGGCTTTTCATTACACATCTGAAGACCTAGAAGGTCAGCCTGCATAAGCAATTAATTATATGCACTATCAAAGTTAATAATAAACACAGCACTGGGCACTGCAGGATTTAACTGACCTCACCTTATGGCTATTTCAAGGGCATGGAAATGTAAAAGCTGCAAGCTCAAAGATGGATTGACCATGTACTAACTACTACACAATGTCAAACATGTTTTTTTTAAAAACAAAAATAGAAATAGTCATCTGAGATGAGCTGATTGGCCATAGACAAAGATCAAAATGACAAAGGAAAATGACAGATTTGCCTTTTTAATTATCAGAAAAGCACCAACTAAGAACGTTCTGTTTGTTATGCCAACAAAAATTTTGGTATAGAGAAACATTTACTGAAGATCAAAACTTTAGATTGCTGTACTGTAGTTGGCTGGATAAGTACAGACCCCAAGAAACAACATAATGCATTGTCACATCAGTGCTTTCCCATTATTGTCTGTGTTCTAAATCAAACTTTCTTATTAAAGCTATGCAACACTCATTAGCAGTGGGGTAGGGTTCTATCTAGAACCGTTTTCTTCCAAAGAACCCTTTATGGAAAAAATGGTTCTTAAAGGGATAGTTCGGAATTTTGGACATAATGTCTCAATTACGACTTACCCATAATGTAGTTGATTGATGGAAACAGAACATGCGAACAGAATTTTGTGAACATCAGGATATCTATGCTATGTAGGACCACACAGGTTTTGATAGAAATCCAAATATTCCAAATGAATAAATCAATAAATATACAATAATAATAATAATACATTTTATTAATTCTGTGAATTTATTTCCACTATAAATTATTCTCATTTTGCAGTTTGATGTGAGATTGTAAGATAAGTAAGATTCTCTTGAGATTGTAAGATGAAGAAACACAGGGCCAAGTTGCATTAAATAATTTAGGAAAGTTTGGATAGCATTGCTTTGGAATAGAGATAGTTTAGTGTGAGTTACGATAGGGAATATTGTTAGTTGTAACTTGGCCACATTTTGACATCAATAATTTTAAAGGCAGGTCTAGTTTTTTCAAGTTGGAATTAAGGACTTAATGCTTGAGTAACTTGGCTTTTTTTATTTTACGTTGGAGATGTTTTTGATCAGATATCACTTATTTTTGGTAGCTAACTAATGATGAATAATGCATGAAGATAATGACATCGAGAGAGACATGCATACAGAATACATGCATTCCAAATAAATAGTTTCGTTTTCTGTAGTGCAATGGATATATAAGGCATGTTGATTCGCTTGGTAGTAGCCTAGCTTGTACCTGCTTCCTGACTAGCAGCTGACGTTTCTCTGGAAAAACTAATGTTGGCTAACAAGCTTAATTGGACAACACATATTTCCCAGGAATCTTAGCCAGAAAGAAAACCATAGATACTACTAAGAAAGTAGCCTACCAGAGATTATTATTCTTTTAATTAAAAGTGTTTGCAGTAAGCTACATTGTCTGCAGAGTAGCGTAGACTAGAGCAATGTTCGGAGGCTATTGTAATTTTTTAAAGTGACTAACCATCAAACAGATATGTTTGGGGAATTGGAGGTTTATAAATCCGATCTCTTAAGGGATTGCAGCTTATCGTAGGCTATCATCAATTCTTAATGTATTATTGTAAATTCTTCATTTTCCTAGTAGTTAATTTTATGGTGACATTGTATTATGTGTGAAAAGGATAAACTGAACAGAGCTGAAGTGATGAAATGAATGAAGATGTAATAAAGAAATGTTGGCGTTGAAGGTTCGGTTTCCACAGTCAGACATGACCGCAAGAGCACAGCAGGCTCCACACAGACAAATTTTGTCTGCATTTGTGTGAGATTAAAACATGTAGCCAATGGCACAGTTATTTATATAATTTTTTTTTTACATTAAAGGGATAGTTTGGAATTTTGGACATAATATCTCAATTACGACTTACCCATGATGTAGTTGATTGATGGAAACCATTTTCAGATAATTCCATGCTGTCCCTTCTTTTGGACATACACACATTGCTAATGCTAGAGCAACTCGTAGGAAACTAGTAGCAATCACTACCAAACGCACTTTAACACTCCACAGTGCACCCAAAGCAAATACAATACGACGACAGTCTATCGGGGTTATTTTCAGTGATTATACCATAATTTTTCAAGTCAAACTATCGTTGAATCCTTTACTTTGTGCTCATCTAAATTCTCAGTGGAAGTACGGCGGCGGAGCTAGCTGTAGATTAGCCAGGGATATCTGCCTGTAGGCTATCTGCTGTACTCCACAGTTGCCGACACAATCCGTTTTGCCGTAAAGTTACATATTTGGTAGACAACAAGTCAGCTAAACACAAACATGCTACAGAATAACACAGCATATACAAGCAAGCACACTGGCTACCAATTTGCAGGAAACGTTTGACCACTTCCATGACTTCCCAATCGTGGCAACTAGCTAGCTAGCTAGCTGAATAGATAGATCACGTATGCAATCATTTATTAGTTACCTGCTCGTCAGTTGTTTTCGGTGCATGAAGAAAAACAGGTGATTGCACAGCAGTCTCCTTCAGTAGAGGGTGTCCCGCCCGTCCTTTTTTGATTTTCACATAGTCATCCTACGTGAAATGGTCACTACAAACTTTTTTAGAGTCTCAATTGGTGACATCCATGCGAGCAGCAAGAAGCCACAGCTGTTTTCTTTGTTGATCTTCCACTGGAAATCTGTGAAAACTTTGTGGTGCCCATTTTTTTGCATGATTTGAACAACCTTGAAATACACACCGAAATACCACCTTACCTGAACGTTAGCTAACAATACTACGAGTCTGATTCTTTCACACGCGCGATATTGTTTTTGGCCGGCAGAGCTAATAGGCTACTTTACGTTACCTAGCTACTAAACCAACTAAAATGGTTTCCATCAATCAACTACATCATGGGTAAGTCGTAATTGAGACATTATGTCCAAAATTCCGAACTATCCCTTTAATGCAACAACGCAATGTTATCCAGATGATATTCTGCGTTAAAACATTTTTCTTTGCTTGAAAAATGGCCATGGGATACCTGTTCCCATAACGGTAGCTAGCCTATTGCATAACTGTGTGGTGTCCAGTGACTGAATTGTTTAACTAACAGGCTGTAAGTGAACAGTTAATATTGTAAATGTGTCTTTGCCTTTGCAATAAAAAAAAAAACATTCTTGTATGAGAAAACCAGAACATGTGCACACTGTTTGAGTCCAAAATGAAATTACACTTTGCTAACCAGGCGGGGATCGATCCCACGTCTCTTGCATACTAAAGCTCGACGCTAACCAGAAGACCGAAGGGGTACAGTCACGTGTTATAGGCTATAGGCCATTTGTCCATGTCAGTGTCCGTCTGACTTTCACCATTTCGCTGTAGTACAAGTGAAATACAACTGAAACATTGAACAGTTAATATTGGAAACGTCTTTTGCCTTTGCAATATAAATACGTTTGTTAATGTGGAAATAATAACAGTGTAATAAATGAAAAGTATTTAACAGTTGCACATTGTTTTTGTCGAAAATAAACTTGTGCCCTATTGGGCTTGAACCCCCAATCCTCTGTGTGAGAGGCAGCAACTGTAACCAGTAGGCCACAGTAGCTTCACAGAATAAACAGCCATATAGCGGTTTTGTCTGTGATATTGTGATGTGTCCACATTACTTTGAAACGTTTTTATTGGGCGATAAGCTTGGGATAGCAGGTATGCGATGTTGTTACCCAATGGGGAGAATTATTCTTTGAGGGTACGGAGGCAGGCAGGTAGTGAGGGTCTCTGGGTAGGCAGGAAAAATGGGAAGAAGAAGCAGAAGGAGAAAAACTGCTAAATAACCCAAGTTTCGGGCTTTATTGTGTGGATGTGTGAAGTTGTATCTAAATACTGTGTGGTTACATGAGGTCAGAACATACAGAAGTTCATGTTTTTAAGGGCTGAGAGTCTGTTGTCATTGTGGTTACTTCTGTAGGAAACCCTGAAAAGTGCCAAACTCTCTGTGCTCTATAGATATGGGGCATGCCCCGCCAAGCCGTAACTTGGCGCATGGCATACCTGCCATCCCAATTAAACCAGATCATACAAAGTCACAGATCATATTAACAATTACGTCCGACTATTCTGCAGACATAGATTGACGAAGGCAGACTTCATTAACATAAGGACCTGCACAGAAAAACAAACACACACATCAAAGCTGACTGAGTGCAGATGGCTCCAGGAAGTATTTATATAGCTGGAATTGCTCATTTTGAACCAGCATTCCTGAGCCATCTGCACACAGGTAGCGTTAGGCTACTGAAACCCAGCCAAGTTTATCTCATTCAATGTCAGTGTTCCAGAACACTAGAATCCCTGGAGAGCCAAGCCAATATGGCTGCCAACATTCAAAATTTTTTGATTTATCCTCAATATTCAGACCTCTCTATTAAACACATTATTTTACATATTGAACAGCATTACTTAATAATTGGTGATGTATAATAGTGAAAACAGTTTTCCATCAAAATCAGCTCTTCCTTGAGAGATTTTAAGTTGAACACAGCTGGACAGTTTGACAGTATCTGTTTGGACACACTGCAAGTGCTTAGTAATATTTGAGTAGATGGATAAATAATAAACTGAAAATAAAATGTGACCTGCTCCATCATTTTGAGTCGCTTTGACCCAGAAACACATTTTGAGTTATACAATTTAAAATACGTGAGTCTCAGAATTCTGGTGATACCAATATTATCTTTCAACTCCAAATATTAAGTGAGATATGCTCATTTAAATCTTGACCGTCACCAAACCATGTTTTTTATTTATTCAGACATAACTCAACATTAATAGTTAACCCACACATTATATTAGTCTATGTGCGGAATTTAGGCATGTCATTGTGTTTATACCTTGTGTTTTAAACTTGCCAACATGCCATTAGCCAAACATGAGTAAATGCTTTGAATTGGATGGCTGATTATTTATTCTTTTGTCACTCTCGACAGGTCACACATCTGCCAAGACCCGCGTCAAAAAATATTCTGCTATAGCTCCTCCCACACATACAGTCATAAAGATAACATTTTGGCATTTCTTGTTTTATTTAGCTAGTAATAGCATTTTGATTAGTTTTGGATGTTTTGGTCGACCTAAGTCGCCATTGGCAATTTAGAATGTTTAGCAATTAACATGTAGCAATTAAGGTAAGTTATACTTTATTGACCCCATGGGGTAATTTGTCCTCTGCACTTGGCCCATCCTAGCTACTTGGGAGCAGTGGGCAGCCCCAGTGCAGCGCCCAGGGACCAACTGCAGTTCTGATGCCAGTGCCTTGGTCAAGGACAATGGCAGGAGTTTACCTAGCCTGGCATGCGTGTCTTTGGTGTGGGGGGGGGGGGGTCCGGGGTCCGGGGTGTGCAGAGGGGCATGCGGGCTCCACGCGGGGAGGACCAGGATTTGAACCCAGAGCCTCTTTCTTGCGAGGCGCCCAATGGGCTAATATCCTATATAATACAGGGGGATTGGGAGATTGGGAGAGGACAGCTTCCATCCAGCCCCTCTTGTGGCCTCCTATAGGAGATACACTGCCTGGCCAAAAAAAAAAGTCGCACTCTCTAATATTTCGTTGGACCGCCTTTAGCTTTGATTACAGCGCACATTCGTCGTGGCATTGTTTCGACAACCTTATGCAACGTCACAACATTTATTTCTTTCCAGAGTTGCATTAATTTTTGCCGGAGATCTTGTATTGATGACGGGAGAGTCAAACCACTCCGTAAAGTCTTCTCCAGCACATCCCAACGACTTTCAATGGGGTTAAGGTCAGGACTCTGGTGGCCAATTCATGTGTGAAAATGATTCCTCATACTCCCTGAACCACTCTCACAATTTGAGCCCGATGAATTTTGGCATTGTCGTCCTGGAATATGCCCATTGATGGGATAACCTGGTCATTCAGTACATTCAGGTACTCAGCTGACTTTATTTTATTGCTGCATAACGTTGCTGAGTCTAGACCTGACCAATTGAAGCAACCCCAGATCATAACACTGCCTCCAGAGGCTTGTACAGTGGGCATTATGCATGACGGGTGCAAAGGAGACTTTTTTTTTGGCCAGGCAGTGTATATAAACAAAAACAAAGAAGAAAAGAATATGTAGAAATAAAAAGGAACATCAAAGAAAATACAAAAAACATAAGTTAAATAAATAAGTAAATACATGAAAAGGTAAAAAGTATTGAGTGAGGTAATGTAAAGTCCCAGTAGGATATAAGAGCACAAATCTGAGTGTAATCATGTGAAAATAATAATGGTGACGTTACCATAAGTAGTAACCAAAACTATAACCAATAATCCATAGTTAATCATATTTCACACGGTGATAGTCCAATGAAAATAATAGTGGTAAAGAGTTCTAACAAGGGGAATCAAAGCATACCTCATTGGCGAGTGGGTTTCCAGATCCCACACATAATCTTCAGCCTCCTTATGGGACTTAAAAACTTCCCCACCTGCATCCCTCACACTAAATTTGCAGGGGTATCGTAGCGAGTATTGTATATCTGGGTCCCTCAATATTTTCTTAACTGGGTTGAACTCTATTTTTATACAGTTGATGGTTGAACTCTTTCATCTTGCTTGTGAGTTCAGCACTAAATTAGGGATAGTATCCTAGTACTGAAGAGATCTCGTTTCTCTCTTGCAAGCCTGAGAATCTTTACCTTGTCCTGGACCTGTAGCAGCTTCACAAGTACTTGCGGCGTTGGTACAGCAGCCAAGGCAGGGCAGAGATATATCGGGCTGTGGTGCACTCTCTCTATCACCGGCGGCAGGTGAAAGTTTTCATGCACGAAGAGAGTAGGATAAGCTCGTTCGTAAATGTGTGGCTCAAAAAGTGAAAAGGTGAAAAATTAACTTTTTCTCAGGTAATAAGTTACATGTGCAGCAAGATTCAGAAAAAGCGCATTCTAATTAACGGCTACTTGTTATAAAAGTTTAAACAAACAGACACAAATATACGGCATTCATACTTGTCGTCCACTTACTTCAGTTGCCATTTAAATTTCCTCAGTTGCTAAGAGGTCTCTTAATGAAAATACACATTTTTAAACCATAATTCTTTTTCATTCGATTTAGAAGAAAGATGGAGTTGACCTGTTACATTTTGGTTTCACCATATAGAAATTACGGCACTTTTTATACATAGGCCCCACATTTGAGGGCACCATAATGTTTGGCACATATTAAATGTTAAGTAAATGAAAGTAGTCATGTTTTGTAATTTGTTGCATATCCTTGCATACAATGACTGCTTGAAGTCTGTGACCCATAGATATACTGTAACCTGGCCATAACTTGAAGGGTTTGTTCTCCTGACTTGTTTTTCCATAGAGTTCAATAGGATAATTTGTCAGGAGAAACAACCCTTAAAGTGATCCATCCATATCTACTGCATATCTGGAAACATTACTTGTGTCATGCACAAAGTACATGTCCTAACTGACTTGCCAACACTATAGTTTGCTAACATGAGATCTGTGGAGTGCTTAAAAATTAGTTTTAATGACTTCAACCTAAGTGTATGTAAACTTCCAACTTCATCTGTATGTTTCACGAAGCCAGCATGTTCAGTTATTTAACAAAAATTGTTTTCATATCTGTGATTTGTTTATTTGCTAAGTGTGGTGATTCCATATTTTTTGCCAGGGGTTGTATGAAGAGTATAACTGCATAACAAAGAGGCTTAATTATGTAGAAAATCTTCCTGCATTATGCATTGCACTTATTTTCTTGTACATAAATACAATAAATACATCTGGACACAGTGTATTTATACGTATTTTTCTGGCAAGAATTGTTATCTTCTGGTTTACATTAGATATGGCCTTAGGCCATTTATTGCTGAAGTCACAGGATAATTGCAAGTTGTCCTGCAATTCAGGGAGAGAAAAGATAGTCATTAATCTCAAAAGTGACTCATTTATTGCAATTCATTCAGACTAGCTTGTGTACTCCACTCTTGCAGCAAAATGTGAGTGGTCTGTTCAACCATTACATTGGAATAATTACAAATTATTATACATTGGAATAATTACAAATTATTATAGCTGGACTGTAATACAAGGGGAAGGGCCGTGTTGAACAATGATCCATTCCAGATGCCATGTTCAACAATTTAGCATTTTATGTTTGAGATGGATTAAATTACATTGAAGGAGAAACAGAGAAGGGACAGAGAATCTTCATTGTTTTGAACTATGCAGGGAGACACTTGATTCAAATAGGTTTCAAATAGGTTCTCTCCCCTGAGCAATGCACCTTCGGTCAAACCTGCTGAAAAAGCTTATCGGTGATTCCATTCTACGAAACGTGGAAATTGCAATTCCAAAGACTGTAGTTCAGAGGCATGTGAAGTAGCAAAACAGTTGTCTAACACTGTTATTTGCTCTGGCCCCATCCCTTCTAGGCATGGTGACGAAATTTATAGCAGACTAACGTTACTAAATAGTTGGCTATCTGAGTGGTGTCCCTCTAATAACGTCAGCTATATAGATCATTGGCACACTTTTTGGGGGAGGCCTAATCTTTTAAAAAGAGATGGTGTTCACCCCACGTGGGAGGGTTCATCTTTTATCTCTAATAATCTGGCCTATAGTCTTAGAAATTCAAGTCCCTGACTAATTAGAGCCAAGGCCAGGAAGCAGAACTACTTGTCTGCTTGTTCTCCAAAACCAACTAAACAAAATCAGAGGAATTAGCTACTGCTCTACGCAAAACCCTTGATGTAGTTGCTCCGTTAAAAAGTAAAAAAGTAATTGAGAAGAGGCTTGCCCCTGTGGTACACCGACCACACGCGGGCTCTTAAACAAAAGTCTCGGCAGCTTGAACGCAAATGGCATTCCACTAAACTGCAGGTGTTCCACTTGGCCTGGAAAGAGAGTCTTAGTACCTATAAGCATGCTCTCTCCAATGCTAGGTTCTCTTACTTTTCAAAGCTTATACAAGAAAATAAGACCAATCCCTGATTTCTATTCAGAACAGTTGCTGAACTAACTAATAATGCAGCAACTAACCCTCAAATTCCAGTTTCATGTAGTAGTAATGATTTTTTAAAATGTCATTAGTGGTAAAATAATTGGAATTAGGAAAAAGATCACACAAGTTAGTGATCATGGTTTTGATGATATAGAACTGCCTCCTAGACACACTGAACGTCTTGAATCGTTTACTCCCATACTTGAGCGAACTAATTAAGTTAGTTTCTTCTTCGAAATCATCCACCTGTCTTCTAGACCCCCATACCCACAAAGTTATTGAAGGAGATATTGCCTATGCTCATCAAACCAATTCTTCACTTAATGAACTCATCATTGCTATCAGGCCATGTTCCTACATCCTTTAAATTGGCAGAAATCAAGCCACTACTTAAGAAACCAAATTTGGATCCCACTGTCCTGGCTAATTATAGACCCATTTCAAACCTCCCATTTTTATCAAAGATTCTTGAGAAATGTGTAGCCCAACAGCTTTCTTTATTTTTACATATCTGGGTTTAGGAAGCACCATAGCACAGAGACCGCCCTTGCCCTAGTAATGAATGACTTCTCTCTGGATTGTGGCTGTATTTCTATTCTTGTTTTTCTTGATCTGAGCGCTGCCTTTGATACTATAGACCATCATATTCTCCTCCACAGGCTAGAAAATTTAGTTGGTCTTACCGGGCATGCTCTTATGTGGTTCAAATCTTATCTCTCTGATAGATTACAGTTTGTTAGGGTAAACAATCAGTCCTCTGAATTTTCTAGGGTGAACTTTGGAGTACCGCAAGGATCGGTTTTGAGTCCTCTGCTCTTTTCTCTTTACATGCACCCTCTGGGGAACATTATAAGCAGACATGGTGTTAACTACCACTGCCACGCAGATGACACACAACTTTATATATCAGTTAAGCCAGGTGAAGTGACCTGTCTTAAAGATGTAAAGGCCTGGATGACCCAAAATGTCTTCTTATTGAACTCAGATAAGACTGAGATATTAGTATTAGGTCCCAAATCCCTTCGAGATAAATTCTTAGTTTCCCTTAAATTTAGATTGCTTCTCTGTCTCCGCCAACAAGGTTGTTAAAAACCTTGGTGGTAACTATTGATTCAGATCTCTCCTTTCAGCCCCATATTAACAATATCACAAGAATGGCCTTCTTCCATCTGAGGAACATATCTAAATTAAGGAATGTGTTGTCCCTGGTGGATGCTGAAAAAATGGTTCATGCCTTTGTAACCTCTCGACTAGATTACTGTAATGCTTTATTGTCTGGTTGCACTGGCTCAGCCCTGAATCGTCTCCAACTTGTACAGAATGCAGCTGCTAGGGTTCTTTCTAGAACCAAGAAATGGGAGCATATCAGCCCGGTGCTCAAAACTCTTCATTGGCTGCATGTCAAATTCAGAATTGACTACAAGATTTTATTTCTAGTGTTTAAAGCTTTAAATGGTTTGGCCCCAGAATATCTTAGTGATTTACTCATTCCTTACTGTCCTCCTAGATTACTTCACTCTCAAAGTGCTGGCTATTTGAAAATTCCTATTATATCTAAAATCACAATGGGTGGCAGACCCTTCTCTTACAGAGCTCCTTTCTTATGGAATAATCTTCCCATGTATGTTCGGGCTTCAGACACACTTTCTGTCTTTAAGTGTAGGCTAAAAACGTACCTCTTTAGTCAATCCAATAGTTAAGAATGTCGGGGTGGGGGGGCCTAACCATCTCTTTTCCTCTCTCACCCTGAGCTGCAGATTACGCCGGCCCATCCCCCCCCTCGCCCTGAGTTTGCAGACTGCTCCAGTCCTGTCCCTCCTTTGGTTTATCCTCCTGACTTGACGCAACCGGAGTCCCAGATGCACCACCCGCCCCTTTGAATTGATTATTGAATTGACTATTACCATTCAGTCCACCTTTAGTTTAAACCGGGCCGGCCAGCGAAGGATGGGCACCCTCTCTAGCCAGGTTCCTTCCGAGATTTCTTCCCATTGGGGAGTTTTTTCTTCCCACTGTTCAGTGTTTTTTGTCCCCTACCGGGGAGTTTTTTAAGTTTTGCTGGTTGGGGGCTAAGGCCTGGTTCTTTGTTTCCCTGTGCAGCGTCTTTGTGACAGTTCTCTGTAAAAAAGCTATATAAATAACATTTAATTGCATTGAATTGAATGATGAGACTAATAACAGTTACACAAGCACATACACATGAGAATTACTGTATATCTGCATTTTTACACACAACAGGACAAACGGGACATAACAGGACAAAATGTGAAGCAGGAGTAATGTGTGTGTGCGCGTACATCTGTGTGTGAACCACATAATTACTTTTTTATAAACATCTGTGTGTCAAAGTTATGCATAATACCATAATTCAACTTTGCTTAATAAAGAAAGAGTTTTGTGCTAATGCAACTAATTAATTAATTGTGAAATCAATTATGCCAAGGAAATAAACCACATCCAACTGGATCTGATTGAAAAGATTCTCATTTATATTTTGGTCTTCACAAGGTGACAGAGCATACTGTGGTTAGATTAAATATTTATTGAGGGGTGTCATTATGTTTCCATTATGTGTTATATCAGTTCATTAAACAACAGGATACACCAATGATGAGACAATTAACAGTGTTAAATAAAACAAGATGTTGGAAAGAAATCCATTCATTTATGCCTTTTCAAAGCATTCTTCCAACATAAGAGGTAATTGAACTCTTGAGTCCATTGAAAAAAAATTAAGTCAATATTTATTGATATTTTCTACAATTATAGTTCATGTCTATGGTGAACAGCAACACCACCTCAACACATGTGTATACAAATAAAAATGAGA
Organism: Synaphobranchus kaupii; assembly: GCA_029718625.1. Classification (NCBI taxonomy): domain Eukaryota; kingdom Metazoa; phylum Chordata; class Actinopteri; order Anguilliformes; family Synaphobranchidae; genus Synaphobranchus; species Synaphobranchus kaupii. The sequence continues at coordinate 98,078,585 of CM056377.1, read as the reverse complement.
AAAAAGTCTTGCGCAAGATCCAAGTTGTGCAAGGGAAATGGGAAGGTGTCTACCCTAGTGCTACTACCTTTCAGTGTGATTGATTGCACAATTAGCACAAGTTCTTACAAATGCTTCCTTTCTGAAATTGCAAAAGTTTATTTCCTCTTTACAGGGAAAGTGTGTTTTAGTTAAAAAAATAAATAAATAAAAGTAATCGGATGCTATATTGATTTACAATACAGATAGGGATTGGTTGATGAGCCATGGGCAATTCGATTGTCCTTGCATAGACAGTTTTATGGAAATAGTAACTGAATATGTTGACTTGTGTTTACATGTCATATCCATGATATGAACTTCATAATGATTGCGTAGAATAGTATATTGTGCCAGTGTAGTATTACTGACTTGTTAACCAAAGGTTGCAGGTTCGATTCTCAAGTAGGTAGCTGTTATACCCTTTGAGCAAGGTATATAACCTGCATTGCTTCAGTAAATATCCAGTTCTATACATGAATACTATGTAAAAAGTTGGTGTAAGTCGCTCTGGATAATAGCATCTGCTAAATACCTGTTTCATAAAATGAACCAACTCCAAAATACTCAGGAGTCAGGCACCTAAATACTCTGTAGTCGGGATGGGACGCTCGACACTCACGTGTCGAAACGGTGTTGAGTTTTCAAATCACTGCTGTTTCGAAGTAGTGCTCCGAGGCTTGTTTCAAATCACGTGATCACGGAAACTGAAGCTTCAGACGTCGCGGTGACGCCTGTCATTGTGGGCAGTATCTCGAACCAATACATGCTGAACCAATAGCCTACCTGTGGAGATCTGGGATCAGAGGCTCTTTTGAACCTCCATTCGGGTGTACGTGGTGTAGTGAGGTTTGGTCACGTTTATTCAGAATTAATTTAGTTCAACACTCAATTAGAATTCTATACGTCAGTAGAGCTCAACTTAGTGAAATAAGGTAGACATGACAATGGGATGGGAAAATTACATGTTTTATTGGCTACAATAATTGATATAACATGAGGAATATATTCTATGACTTAATCTTAATGAGAGGAAATGATAATTATGTGATTGCTAAATATAGAAGCTAACAGTCCTACCATTAACAAAGGTTAGTTTGTCTTATGGGTTAATGACACGCTAAACTATATTTTGTGGTTAGCTCGTTTTATCAGTCTCATACATATAAAGTTTTAACAGTGTAAAAATGTAAGGTCAGGGAAATTGGCATAGCAATACAAAATACAAACAACAGTAGGAACCAGCAGTAAAATTACCTTAACTGGGTATTACAGGTTTTATGCTTGCCTATCAACTGATGTCAGTGCTAAATAAAATATGTTTCGATACTTAACGGTAACAAAGGGAGGCCAGTCCCGATTCCGTAAGTGATGTCAGCTCGTCAGCTGGTCCAAGGTCCCGGCAGGTGCGTGGACTCCTGGAGACTTCTTCACCGAAGTCGGGTCGCAACAGGTTTCCATTCAGGTCGACGTGGACGTGCACAGATCTCCACTTGGGTCCGGCCGCAAAGGAGACAGTAGAGGAACAGTTTGAAGAAACGTCCTCAAAACAGCTGTTGAGAATAAACCAGCTTGGTTTATTCTGTGGACGGTGGCAGGCCAACTCTGTCTTGGTGATCAGGTGAGATGCGGGTTGGGAAACGCAAAAGTCCGTAAGGGTTTCAGTGGTGCGTCTGGTAGGCATAAGACAGCGTCTTTACCATCAGAGGGACGTTGGTAAAGTTCCATGGGTTTTTATGGTCAAAATCCTTTTGATCCCAATTGGTAGATGGCTTTAGGGCACCCATACAACAGATTGGCTCATTCACTTGGAACCAACAATGAAACATAGATGGACCAGCTATTTGCAATCACCTCAGGGTATGTGTGTATGTTAAATTGGGATCTCCCCTCTCCTTCTCAAAAGAGGGGGGGGGGGGTGTTCCTGCCCAAACTACTGCCTGATCGATCAAGCAGTCTATGTTCATCTCAGTCACATGAAGAAGGGGATAGACACTCCATTGTGCCTCAATTGAGGAGTGTTAATTGTGAACGACTCCGCAGGGGGCCCAGTCTCATGATCAGAAAGCCAGAGTCCCAAAATGTCCCTGTGTAACCATTACATTCCCACTTTTGTTCTGAGGGTGATGAGGTAAGTCATTAGTCCTTGGAAACAAAGAAAGACATTATACACAGTTCATAAGAACAACTTCATTATCCAGATTCTTTGGCCCGATCGAACCACATTATTTAACACTTTGACATCAAGAATCTAAACTAAAGTAAACCTTTATAGGTTGCTATATCAGGGTATAACCAAACAAAACACATCAAGAAAACATCTCAAAAAAACAAAATGACCCCCCTTTTTTATTGGGGTTATTCAGCTTCAATATTGTGTGTGTCTAAGGTAGGCAGAAACCTACAGTATGGTTAACTACTTTTGGCTGAACAGCATTGAGAGCCATATAGCATCTTTGCATGCACCTACATCTCTCTGCAGCTCTCTGATGTGCATGCATTGCATCCACTTCTGCCACAGTGGCTTTCAAATCATCTGCCTGTTTGGTCACCTGGACCTTTGATTTATCTCTATCCACTAACACTTCTGCTAGCTGTTCATTTCGAGAGACAATCACTTTATTGGCAGCGGCTAATTCTGTGGCTAACAGGCCACTGTTCTCAACTCGCTGAGTCTCCAACATCCCACGCTCTAGCTTATACTTCTCAGCTTTCTCAAACAGCTTCTGAGCCATTTTCAGCTCTTTCAGGGACAATTCTGTCTAGCCCAATTCAATGCCAAGCTAGAAATTAATTTAACAGTATTCACTTTGGAGGCTGCAATGTCGCCGTTGAGCCAGTGCAGCTGTTAGATTTTGCTATATCAGGGTCCCAAAATGTCCCTGTGTAGCCATTACAGTGGAAAGACACTGGATTTCTGTGTATCTGTGCAAAACCTCTTATTCCAGATCAGCTCATTCCTTTCCCACCCACAAACTTCCAAAATATAAAAATGGTTCAAACACCCCCAAGTATATGGAAGACCGAATGTGACAAAATTCAATAAATAAGCAATGAAATAACTAAAATAAAGAAATAAATAAATCTAAATAAATAGGCGTAAAATAATTAATAGGTATAATCGTTAATTTATTTAAAAACGAATCGGCTTGTCAAACATGAAAGGGACAGGGATGGTCAGCTGTGATCATTGGTTGCTCAGTCCACAGACATAAAAACCTAGAAACCGCTCAGATTTCTATGCGGCCGCCATATTAGGTGGTCAAGATAAGCATATTTTGGTAGTATACTGACTGATGCAGACTTCCCCTGATAAAATATACTATAACTCGCTTAATTCTCAACTAATTTCCGTAAAAGTTGACTTGTTATAAATGTGAGAAATATCTGCATAACACAGGTTACCTTATTGACAAATGTCCCAGAACAGCTAGCCTATTTGTAAAAAGCCCTTTTAACTATTATAGCCTACAGGAGTTGTCAAAATGTAGGGTTTTTTTAAAGTTGTAAATTCAATTATAATTTCAGAGAAATATGAATAGGCTACTATAATTGGGACATCAACAACAACCACTAGGGGGCAGCCGTGGCTAGAGTAAGGGTAACAATGAACGCAAACCCATAGTTTTCCTTATTCCAGGACATCGCATTCTACAGAAATATAGAAATATAAACATTTGGTCTTCCATACCCAGGTCGTGGGGTTTCATCAGAGGGGAGGGAGAGATTTGAGAGTGCGTTTGAGATTTTGTAGAGAGATATTGTTAATATAGGAAAGATCATGAAAGACGTCTTTTGTATGGGATTATTTCCAACAAGAGACCCCATAAAAAGTACGACGCATGATTTGTGACCGGGACCTGTCCTATTAAAATGCTTTGTCACTTGCGGTCAATGCATCCCGATATTTCAGTATTATCATGGAATCCTGCTGTGACTCAAGCTGGACCATCTAAGCTACAGGTAGGTAGCCTATAGCCTAATGGAGCACCAAAAATGTACCCCAATGTTTAAAAACGTAAGATAAACAAGTTATTGAAGTTTTCATGAGGGGAATAATGTTATTTATTAACTGTGTTAAATCACGGTAGCAGTCCACTTATGCCAGGAAGCCCTGAAAAAATATGAAGAAAAGAACTCCCATAGAATGACTACTAATAAGAATAACAATGACATGAATAAAAATATGGCTACCTATCTTTGTGCTATTTAATATACATTTCCTTTCCACGATGCTATGAGCTGGGGGAAAGCTGATAGGCTACGCTTTAAATATGAACCAGTAAATGGCAAAAATTGTTTTTCAAATAATTAGAATTTATTGTTGCAATGTACCCTCCTTATCAGACATGCAAGAGGAAATAGAAGGGCCTTAGTCGATATGATGGCATTATGTTCATGAAACACACATTTTAATTTCACTTTAATAATGATAATTATCGTCGTCTCATCATGAGAATATGTTTAATTTGTACAACACTTTCCTTAATATAGACTTGGTTGAATTGAGGGTTTGAGAATACATGGCAAAAGTATTAATATTCAAAATCAACCAACTCAATCGCTTCAACTGTGTCTATGTTTCAAAGCTTTCAAAGCTTCGCTCTGCCCATCACTACTCTGTAGTGTCCCTGCAATGTCCCTTGTATAACAGGTGCTTACCATACCAGAGTGAGTTCTTTGTTATGATGCTTGTACCAATATTTGGTATAAGTGAACTAGCTATCAAGTGAGTTATGATGGTGTTCTGATAGCAAACTACTAGGGATTGGATGATATGCTTATCTCACAATATGATTAATGCACAATATGGGTTTCACGATTCAATACAACCACGATATGATATAAAAAAAGTTCAGTGACAACAAAAAATTACTGTGCAGAATTCTTGTATCATTACAAAGTGCCAATAATATAATTTATCATTATAATATAAAGTTTTCTCATAGAAAACAGAAGTTTACAAAGTATGGCTGGGCATTTCACAACCCCTGGCAAAAATTATGGAATCACCACACTTAGAGGATGTTCACCCAGCTTTTTTACTTTGTAGCAAATAAACAAATCACAGATATGACACAAAACAATTTTTGTTTAATAGTTGAACATTCTGGCTTCGAGAAACATACCTCAAACAAATTAAATGTAATTATTTAAATTAATGGCATATTTTTTTCCAGATCAAGTACAGGAAAAAATTATGCAATCACTCAATGTTGAGGAAATAATTATGGAATCATCAACAAAAGAAATCTGAATTAATACTTTGTTGCTCCTCCTCTGGCTTTTATGATGGCCTGAATTCTTTGAGGCATGGACTTCACTAATGAAAAACAATATTCTCCATCAAGCTGGTTCCAACTTTCTGGAATAGCGGTTGACAGATCAGCTTTGCAGGATGGAGCCTGGTCATGGACCAATTTTTTAAATTTCCACCATAAATTTTCAATCGGATTGAGATCCGGACTGTTTGCTGGCCATGTCATTGAGTTGATATGCCTTTCCTGAAGAAAAGCTTTAACACCTCTTCTCTGTGGCAAGATGCATTATCATCCTGAAAAATGACTTAATCATCACCAAATCTATTTTCTATCGATGGAATGAGAAAAGTGTCCAAAACACTCAATGTACACCTGTGCATTGACTGTTGAGGTAATGATTGCCATCTCCCCTGGTCCTTTACCTGACATGCAACCCCATATCATAAATGACTGGGGAAATTTGATTGTTTTCTTCAGGCAGTCATCTTTATATGTTTCATTAGAACGGCACCAGACAAAAGTTCCAGCATCATCTCTTTGGCCAATGCAGATTCGTGATTCATCACTGAATATCTGTCATTAACCTAATACGGGCTGGACCCAAATGCAACGACCAGGAGGCAGAGGGACAGAAAAAGGGCAATTTATTATAGCTTGGGGTAGTCCCAAGCTGTACACAGATAATACACGGTTAACACAATGAGTCCAGAGCTTCTCCGGACCTTGAATCTGCTCCAAGCCGGAGCTGGACTTTAAACGGCAACAGGATGTTCCAAGCCGGAACTGGACTTGGTACTGGAACTGGAACGGACTAAACAGGAACTGGATCACGGGAACACGGAGTTGTTCCAAACCGGAACTGGACTGGACTGGTTAGTCAACTGGAAACTGGATCACGGGAACACGGAGTTGTTCCAAACCGGAACTGGACTGGACTGGTTAGTCAACTGGAAACTGGATCACGGGAACACGGAGTTGTTCCAAACCGGAACTGGACTTGGTACGGGACACTGGTAGTTCCAAACCGGAACTGGACTTGGTACGGAACACTGGGTTGTTCCAAACCGGAACTGGACTTGGTACGGGACACTAGTAGTTCCAAACCGGAACTGGACTTGGTACGGGACACTGGTAGTTCCAAACCGGAACTGGACTTGGTACGGAACACTGGGTTGTTCCAAACCGGAACTGGATTTGGTACGGGACACTGGTAGTTCCAAACCGGAACTGGACTGGACTGGGACTGGATGGTTAGACTGGAACTGGATCAGGTTTCACTGGAACAGGACCACTGGAACACTGGAATGTTCCAAACCGGAACTGGACTGTGCGGGTCTCTCAGGTAAGTTCCAAACCGGAACTGGACTGGAATAGGACTTGACGGATCTGGACAGACGGAACAAACGGGACGGATAGGGGGAGCGCTAGGCATCCAAAAAATATGCTTCGAACTTGTCTCCTGAAGCGAGGGAGGACATAGAGAACAGACAACTGGTTATGGAATACATGAAATGTAAGGAGGGGGAGCCGGGGAATAATTGTAACAGGTAACCAGGTAATGGAAGCAGAGGAAGGGGTAGCGGCTGGATACGGCAAGGCAGAGCAGTGCAACGGACCTCGGGTTGGCTCGGTTGAGGCAGCAGGGCGACAGTAGTAGATGCAACCGTAACCGTAACAATGGTGGTAGCCACGGCCGGACAGGAGCCACTGTAGAATGGAGGAGCAGAATACACAGCTGCGGGCGCAACGTCAGGTGGGAGCGGAGGTACTGCAACACAATCAGGGAAACGCAAACAGCTACAGACTGGCAGAAACAGTAGAGTGGTGGTTAACGAGACAGGCAATATATAGGCAGGAAGAACCGCAAACAGACAGGACTGGTTAGCAAACAACAGAAGGCAGTGAGCATTAAAGCCCCGAGACTGAACCAAACTGAAGTTAGATGCACAGGACAGGGATTCAAAGACCAGGATACAAGCGAACAACGTTAACGAACTGGCGCCGAATAGCAGCCAGCCGGAGGGTTAAATAGGGAAGTGAGATTGAAAACAATTAAGAAGGCGTGCAAAGGTAAGCGAGGGTGATTGAACAAGCGAAGTGTGAGGAATGCATGTTGCAACGGAGAAAGGAGATAGGCTGAGACAGGAGTGGGGAAAAGGAGTGAAACAAACAGAAGGAACACGCCCAGTCTGCAGCAACGGGGAAAACACGGACAATGGGAATCAAACATGACACGGAGGGAAAGGGTAAAACACGGAAAACGGACAGGATGGGAACAGAACGTTACAATATCACTTTCATCCAATCATCCACACTCCATTATTGCTTCTCTTTAGCCCACTGTGTTTTCTTCTGTTAAGGTGTTAGTGCTGGTTTTCCTTTGGCTTTTCTATATGTAAATCCCATTTCATTCAGCCAATTTCTTACAGTTCTGTCACAAATATTGACTCCTGTTTCCGTCCATTTGTTTTTCATTTGGTTTGTTGTGCATTTTCTATTTTCAAGGCATATTGCTTTGAGTTTTCTATCCTCACACTTTGACTTCTTCCTTGGTCTACCCGTATGTTTTCCTTTTATAACCTTCATATTTTGTTTATACTTGCACCAAATTTTAGACACAGCTGACTGGGAACAACCAACATATTTTGCCACACTCCGTGTTGGATTTCCTTCTTGAAGGAGTTTCATAATCATTTCCATTGTTTCAATTGACAACTCTCTTGTTGGGGCCATGTTTCCTTTCAATTAGCCAAGTCCAACAGCTTGTTATGGTCTGTAAGCACTCTTTTTAACTGCAGACTAATTAGCATTTTTAGACTTGTGCCGGTATTTGTTTTAGAAATGCAAATTACAAGGTGATTCCATAATTTTTTCCTCTACTTGATCTGGAAAATATGGCATTAATTCAAATAATTTAATTCAATTTGTTTGAGGTATGTTTCACGAAGCCAGAATGTTCAGCTATTAAACAAAAATTGTTTTGTGTTATATCTGTGATTTGATTATTTGCTACAAAGTAAAAAAGCTGGGTGTACATCCTCTAAAGTGTGGTGATTCCATAATTTTTGCCAGGGGTTGTACATTTTCCAAGATCAATTGATTGCATCATCCATCCATCCATTATCTAACCCGCTTATTCCTGGTCAGGGTCGCGGGGGGCTGGAGCCTATCCCTGCATGCATTGGGCGAGACGCAAGAATGCACCCTGGACAGGCCGCCAATCCATCACAGGGCACACACACCATTCACTCACACACTCATACCTATGGGCAATTTAGAGTCTCTAATTAGCCTAATCCACATGGCTTGGACTGTGGGAGGACACCGGAGTACCCAGTGGAAACCCACAGGGACACAGGGAGAACATGCAAACTCCACACAGAAAGGCCCTCGGCCGGGATTCAAACTCTGTACCTTCTTGCTGTGACAGTGTTAACTACCCCAGCACTGTGCCGCCCCAATTGATCGCATGATGGACGGAAATCTATTTTTATAATGTGTATCGCCCATCCATTTTGGGAACCAACATACGTCACATTCACATGATCCTGGACTGAAATCCCAAAAGACTATTGACCAATGGGTACAGTACATTGCTGACCCAGATTCTTCCTTGTTCTCGCTCTTACCACTTTTACTCTTACCCCCTGTTCACCGGCCCCATTGGGGAAAGGAAAAGATTAGGCCTATATATGCAAAGAAACACACAGAGATAATCTCTCTCTCTCTGGCTATGTATGGCTTCACTAATTCTGAGTTAACATGTTCTAGCAAAGCTACCAAAACTGCATCCACCAAGTGATCAATTTATTTACTAGCTACACTTCGCTATCATTCTGCAACATAGCCACAAGTGAACAGCCAGCAAAATGTGCATAGCTACATTGACACTACCACTCATCGACAGTGAAACCACAAAAGTTCCAGAAACAACTTGTCTAAAAATAGAGAAGAACTCCTTTTGCTGCAGCAACAAAGAAAAGCAACTAGCTTACTCCAAACAGGGACAGCGCCAGGAACGCCAGCGGAAGTCCAGAGAGTTTTCCTCGGACATCAAGCCATACACGGATCAATCTGCACAAGCGTTGAGGTATTATTATTATTATTATTATTATTATGGGTGCTAAAATGTGGGCACCCCTGGTGAAATGCCTTTTACAATTAATATCTAAGTGAACGGAAGCTAACCTGACCTCCAATTAGTACAAATTTAAACATTTACATTTAAAAAAAAAAAGGAAAACGGCCCTGTGCAAAAGTTTGGGAACCCTGTCTGTTAGTAATTTTTGGAACTGCTCCTCAGGCTATAACGATAAGAGCTTGCAAACGCTCCCTGTAGCCAGCGAAGAGTCTTTCAATCCGTCTTTCCTGGAGGTAGCCTACCTGAAGCCAATTTAGATTGATACCCTAATGGGTAGATGGACACCTTGACAAAGATCTTACTTCCAATTAATTCTAGCATAGATTCCTCTAGTTAATGGAGCTGCATCACTGTCGTGTCACACATTTTGCCCTTTTTGTTTAGCTAACATTAGAGCAAGGGCATGGAATTAAAATGTTCTGCATATTCTGCACTTTAGTTTAAAGGCAATTGATCGCAACCAATTGTATTTGCAACACTAGCTGAGCAAGGACAGTGGAAGAAAACAGTATAGGCTCATGTCATAATTCAACTTAAGATTAGAGCCATGTTCCCAGGCTATTGTAATTTTTTTAAAGTGACTAACCATGAAACAGATATGTTTGGGGAATTGGAGGTTTATAAATCCGATCTGTTAAGGGATTACAGTTTATAGTAGGCTATCATCAATTCTTAATGTATTATCATAAATTCTTAATTTTCTTAGTACTTAATTTTATGGTGACATTGTGTTATGTGTAAAGGATAAACTGAACAGAGCTGAAGTGAAGAAATGAATGAAGACATAATAAAGAAATGTTGGCCGAGGCGAGCGTGGAAGGTTCGGTTTGCACAGTGAGTCAGACATGACGGCAAGAGCGCAGCAGGCTCCACACAGACAACTTTTTTTGTCGGTATTTGTGTGAGATTAAAACATGTAGCCAATGGCACAGTTATTTATTGATTAGTTGTTTTTTTTTACATTAATGCAACAAAGCAATGTTAACCAGATGATATTCTGCATTAACTTTTTTCTTTGCTTGACAAATTCCCATGGGATACCTGTTCCCATAACGTTAGCTATTGCATAACTGCCATGGTGTTCAGTGACTGAATTGTTTAACTAACAGGCTACAAGTGAACAGTCTTTGCCTTTACAATAAAAACATAATTGTATGAGAAAACCAGAACATGTGCACACTGTTTTAGTCCAAAATGAAATGACACTTTTTAGTACCAGGCAGGGATCGAACCCAGCATGATAAGCATTGAAGCTTACCACTATACCAAAGCCTGTTGGTACAGTCACGTGATATAGGCTATAGGCCATTTGTCAATGACATTTGTTTCCATACTGCGTAACGTTACCTGAAGTGGTGTCGTCTGACTTTCAACATTTCGCTGTAGTAGCCTACAAGTGAAACTTTGAACAGTAAGGCTAATATTGGAAACCTCTTTAGCCTTTGCAATAAAAATATGTTTGTTAATGTGAAAATAAGTGTAATAAACAAAAATTATAACAGTTGTACATTGTTTTTGTCAAAAATAAACTTGCATCCTGTTGGGCTCGAACCCCCAATCCTCTGTGTGAGAGACAGCAACTCTAACCACTAGGCTACAGTAGCTTAATGACAAGCACCACACCATATAGCCGTTTTGTCTGTGATTCTGTGATGTATCCACATTAGTTTGAAGCGTTTTTATTGGTTGATAAGCTTTGGAGAGCAGGTATGCGATGTTGTCATCCAATGGGGAGAAATATTCCTTGAGGGTACGGCAGGAAAAATGGGAAGAAGAAGAAGAAGCAGAAGGAAAAAAACGGCAAAATAACCCAAGTTTGGGGTTTTGTGTGGGTGTGAAGTTGTATCTGAATTCTGGTGGTTACATGTGGTTATATGAGGTCAGAACATATAGAATTAATGTTTTTAAGGGCTGAGAGTCTGTGGTCATTGTGGTTACTTCTGTAAAATACGTTATATGTTAAGTAAATCACGTCTTGTGATTCAGAAAAATGTTAAACCATACGGAAAATTCAAAACTCACTTTGGACTTTTAGTTTAAAAATAGGTAACAGTTAATGTAAGTAGCCTACGGCTGGTTCATATCTATGGGCTGGTTTTCTTTGCGCTGTGAAGCTTCAGAGAGAGCGAAGAGTGAGAAATCTCGGATTGCACAGTAACGGTAGTTCGAACTTTCAATTAGCCATCGGTTGCTAGCAAATTCATGCCCCAATGTTAAGTCAATCGACAATTAATTTCCGGTATCGTAGAATTATAAAGGTTTATTTAAAAACAGAATTATCACCCATCAAAAGCATTGGTCCATGTCACGCCCGACATATCGCTATGTCAACTTTAGCGATTACAGTTGTAGAATTTGAGCTAGGTCATTTGAAAAAAGTCTTAATCTAAATTATAATTTTTTTATGTACTTAATTGTATGAAAACGGCTTAAAACAAATATGGGAAAGATTGGTTATGTTGAGATATTGTCGAGATGAGTTGATCTGCCAAGTGGCTTGGACCAAGCCGCTTTGGTAATTAGTGCTAAAACGGCTGAGATATTGATGGGCAAAATTTCGATTTTAACATGTAAGTTGCAACGAAAACCAAACTAATTTCCAGTTGTGTTATACAGTACTGTTTCATTGTATTACATGTGATTTTTAAAAAAATTGAATTACATATATATTTTTGAAATTGCAATTTTTATTTGCAACTTTCACTAATTACCGCAACTTCATCGCAACACATATCGAAACTTTTAAGAAAAGCTGCCGCAAAATCAAGCATTTTAGGCACAACAATCATTAAAAAAAAACTGTTCTTTAGCTTACTCCAACTACTGAATTTTACCTGCTGCTTACCCCATAGAGCATGGATGACTTCAATACAAGGCAGAGAGACTTAATAAATGTTAGCTTTTAAATGTGCTAATAAAAAGAGACCTAATAAATGTGCTCTCGCTCTAGGCAGCTGTGGTTGCGTGAATCGAAGCCTGCACCAAGCTGCAGAGTGCAAGTCGAATGATGTGTCAGAAGAAAAAATAAATAAAAAATGACACACCAGTTTTACAGATGTGGGCATGTGTAAGGCAGCTGGGGAGGATTTTCCTGTAGTCGTGAACTGCACCCTTTCACATGAATGTGCTAAATGGGTGAAGTCATCATCACTTTATCCATATTTTTCTATGGTTATCATAATGATTTCAAATTTTCTCCCAAGGTTCAATTTAATTTCTTATAAGATAAATTGATTCTACCAACAGAAAATGAATGGTAACTAAATTAATTCTTAAATATTTTAAAAGAAATCCATTAACTCCATTAATGGAGTTTTAGAGGGCCTGCATTAGAGGGATTGCAAATGTTTTTTTATTTTTTATTTAGAATTTTGTTCATTAAGTCATACATCCATTGCTTTTGCATGTGTCATTTTGCAATATCTTTCCCGGAAGTGAAGGAAGCAGAGCAGCAATTGACAACTTTTGTCATACATGGCAATCCAGTGCATGGTGTAAAAATATTTTCAGAAAACGTAGAGTTCCACTTCAGTAGCCCAGTTCAATTATACACAGAGGCTCTATTTGTCATGCAAGACTGACTTCTTTACAATGTGGAATCCATTCTACTTAGCTTTGATGAATGTCTCTGCCATTTAAAATAAGAATGCAATGGAACAACCATGTTTTGACAAGTATTTACCACACACCTATTGCCGTGCTGTATATAGATTTCTATAAGAAAGTGATGTCTGGTCTTGCTTATGCTGACAGGCTTTCCTGTATGGCATTCCCAATATTTCTTTGTGACATTTTCAGCATTTCACATTATACAAATGCACATTTTACTATAGAATGTTGCATTCCAGCCACTATTTGCTTTGTTTTCACTATATTTGTTTTTGTTCATTGCAGATTCCCAATTCACAGTAATTTATCTGTTGTTTGTTTGTATAAAATGAAACGTTAGTTTGATACACATAACACAAATGCAACAAATGGAAGTGTCACTGTAGTAGCCTTGTATAACCAGTAGGGGTGTACAGCGATGCCACTATCTGTATCTGTTGGACCATCAAAATTATCTGCATCTGTATCCGGATAGAAACCGGAAGTGGGTGTTGCTTCGACCGGGAGTGATGTTATATACAGGAAATGTCATATTTTCTAGTCTAAAATGAATTGCTATTGCAATTTGAGTATTCACCCCCCTCCCTGTCTTTTTTTCTTTCAAAACCTTTTATAAGAACTATATTCTAGACTTATTTATCTAACCCCCCACCCCCTAACTGGGGGACACTGAACAATAATTTTGGATAAGAACTGGAAAACATATAGATACAATATATAAGAGGTACAATATATAAGAATGAAAAGGCAGTTTTAGAAAAACATGAAACCATTCCATTATACATTTGAATGGAAACTATTTCCACAATAACAAACCTTTCCGCCTGTTGTGATTTGATATTGTTTTTTTTTTTTTACTATATGAAAATGGAAACCCCCCACCCCCATACCTCAATGGTTTGCCCCTGCATTGTTCCTAGCTCACACAGCCTGTCCTCTCGTTTTGTTTTTGTGCTATGTGAAATGCGATTCCAAATTCACGATGGTTAAACATATTACAGATTGTAGGTTGCACGAAGCGGGAGGTGTGTGTGCGTGTGCGTGTGCGTGTGCGTGTGCGTGTGCGTGTGCGTGTGCGTGTGCATGTGCATGTGTCATTTGTGTAACCGCAGTGACAGTGTAGTGCTTGTTGCAGGCTGAGCCCACTGGCATTAACGTTAGCCTTTGCGTTGAGCACTGAGGTTTGGCGTTAATGGCATAACATTTGCACTTGCAGCAGAGCAAGCTACAATCAGTGTAGCTAGCCAGCCACTCGCTTTCACCCTCCATATGAGAAAATTTATGACAGACTGCCTGGTGGTGGAGTTGAGAGAAATATCCGTTTCATTCATTAAACTTTCAGCTCAGCTACTGTACATGTTAGCTTGCTCCAGCTTGAGCCAGCTCTCGGCTGCTGTGCTGATCAATGGGTGGAGAGAAAACAACATCAAAAGTGTTGGTACATATTCGCCACAATTGCACTGTGGTAACTTAATTAAAATTAATATATTTAGCCTATATCACAGATTCTGTGAATGCCTGTTTAACATTCAACTCGCAATGAATCCACACTGTGGACTTGTAATGTTCACATAACATACGCTTGTCTACCAATAGCATACAGGAGACCTTCCTGATCTAGAGTAATACGTTAGCAAAATATCTTTATAAACATTAAGTCAAAGTTTGGTTTTATAATGCTGATTTTGATAGGGCATTTTTGTGAATCACTCCTGTTTGTGGCTCAATGAATTAAATCTCTGGCAGATCTAGCTGTGCCGAATTAGTCTCCTTCTCTTCTCTGGCTCTCGTTTTTGTTTTGTTTTTTTCCGAATATTAACGAGCAACTTCAGGTAGAAAAAAATATATTCCAACGCATTATTTGTGCTTTCCCAAATACGTATTCGGCTCCGGATACACCCCTAGTAACCAGTATGGTAGGATTCTCCGTATACTTATATCCCTAATGGTAACCTGAATATCCACATGTCCAGTGAAATGTTTATCAATAATTCAGCTCTGACAGGGTTTATATCTGTCAAACAGGGATCACAAGTACTATACCAGAGTTGGTTTAATATTCATCATTTCACTGTGTGGCTCAGAAAGGGTCTTCATCTGAACTGCAAGCCTTCTGCAAGGAGACTTGAGTAAATTGTACTACTGAGCCTTGTCATGTGATTCATGTACCAAATAAGGCTCATTATTCTCTTATGGCATTCAGTACATTTTCTTCAGGTTGACACAAAAAGGTATCCCTGAGGAGTCATTCTAAACAGCCTAATGAATGCAAGAGCCAAAGTGTGAATCAGAGTGTGTAAACATAGCCTATTTAATGCTGAGTCTACTGCCTCCTTTTGTGCAAATTAGGCACAGGGACAAAAACATTTGTCAATATAGTACCGTCCAATTCCAGCACTTTGTCTAGTGGAATAGATTAGGACTTAAATAAACAATTAACTACAGAAGTGTGTTAATTACTGCAACATGATTGTTTCATTCATTGGAGTAGCCTCTAATGAATGAAACAGAAAACTATAGTTCATTGTATTAAATTGCTTTAATCAGAATAAATTGACAGCAAACAAAATGTGATACAGAATGCCAAAAGCAAATGTAATTTCTTTCGATTACTGCACAAACTAATATCTTCATTTGCCTTTACATTTCTCCATAAATTAAGAATAAAGCACCATACATCTTGACATAAATGAAGAAAACTTTATGTGGCCTACATTCCTGTACAGCCACAATAGTGAATATTTATCAGGTTGAGATATTATAGGTAGGGCCACCAGTTTGTCTCTGCTTGTTTTCTCATATGTACTTCAGTATTATGCCTGTAAGAGGTTGATAGCCTTTTAGTCAAGCCATGTGCCAAAAAATGATCTCGATTGCACCACCCCAATAATCTATGGTGATGAAGTAATTACCACTAATTAAGCACAGATGATGATTGACAGTGATGTTTAGAAGGGACACTGACATGCTAAATTCAATCTGATTATTCAGCACCACTGACATGTGGCAGTTTTTGTTTGAAGCAGTGGGAAATACACTATAAATGAGAGAAGTTAGACAGAATTTACATTTGCACAGAAATAGTTAAACAAATATTATTAATTCCTGTAAATAATTCAATTGTTTGCAGCAGTGGCATATTAAATATACATGAATGTCATGTACAGTGCCCTCCACTATTATTGGCACCCCTGGTAAAGATTAGTAAAAAGAGTTATAAAAAATTCACCGTTTGGTGAATTAGCTTGATCTCACACTGAAAAAATTAGAAAAATCCAACCTTTAATTGAAGTACATTTATTATGAGAAAGAAAAATCCCTCATCAAGAAATAATTATTTTTAACAAAACCACGTGTGCCACAATTATTGGCACCCCTGCATTTATATATAGAATAAAGTAATCATTTTTTATATTTGGTCGCATATCCTTTGCATGCCATGATTTCCTGATGTCTGTGACCCAACAACATCAAAAGACTCTTGATATCTTATTTTCTTGTCTTACAAGCGATACTATAACCTCTCTGCATTTGAATGGATCTCTATGGGAATTGGGGGGTGGGACTAGATTTAACTGTAAATTACACTGGAACAGTATGGAACACATGGTTGGCTGAATGGCTCTAAGTCAACAAGGGTCTGACATATCAAACAAGCCTTAAACCATCACTCTACTGCCAGAAATACAGTAGATATGGATGGATAACTTGAAGGGTTTCTTCTCCTGACTTATTTTTCAATAAGGAAATTTGAAGAAACCACCCTTAAAGTCATCGATCCATATCTACTGCATATCTGGCAGCAGAGTGATGGTTTGAGGCTCGTTTGATACCTCAGATCCTTGATGACTTAGAGTTATTTAGCCAACTATGTGTTCCATACTGTTCCAGTGTAATTTACAGCCAAACATAAATGGCATCATAAAATGTAAACATAATACAAGGGTTAAACTGCTTTTTTCCCATAATGTACCTTTTTCTTCAGTCATTCTCTGAAATTTAGAAATTAATAGCTGACTGTGTTACTGGAAAGTTATGCTCACAGTTGTCTTGTAATGTATTATTTTAACCTTTATTTAACCTGGAAAATGTCCAAGATCCTATTTCTCATTTACAATTATGAGCACGGAAAAATAAAGGAGTGATATAAAACAGGACAATGAGGTCAGAGATTGCGAGAACTTCTTTGTGAATTTGGCCAGAACCCTTGAGTTGCCTTCCCTGTTATTTTTGTGCATCCCATGGGACCATCTTTAATTACATTTGTGAGTCAGAACCTTGGATTTGCTTCTCCTTCAAAAAAAGTAGCTTTTTTAATTTTCTCTCAGTCCCATCACTGTCCTGGGTCTCAGTTCCATTTGGTCTTAAATAATGAGCGTCTTCTACCTTCACAGCAAAAGAAAAATATATATTTGTTGAGATAATGTGATATAAAGCACAGCAGCACAGTAATCATGTCATCACATAATATAAAATGATTTAACTTTAAAAAAAAACATTGAGGCCATCATATCCTTTGTTTCCCATCTTTATTCTTTATTGCAAGGTTAGGCTAGTACCAAAATAAATACAATGTAACATTGTGTTGTGTCTGAATATAAAGTGCTGGTGTAATTACAATATACGTAAGTGTAGTTCTGTACAACATAAAAATTAAAGCCCCGGCTCACTTCAGAATTGCTACCCAATATCACTTTGCCTTCATAGTGTTGCTAATGTAGACTTATGGTTAAATGAAGTCAGACAGACTTCAGCAATGATGTTCATGCATGCTTACTGCTTCATAATTAGATTTTTTATTAATCAATTATATGATTATAGCTTTCAAATTGAATGAACACTTGAGATCAGTCATTACACTGCTAATTGTATAGCAAGCATCAATTCAAGCAGTAAGAGGATTGTTTACAGTATAGTCTTCATGCATAAATGCTACATTTTAAGAAAACAGTTGCTCCTGTCCATGTCATGGAGGTAATGTATACTAATTTATATTTAGCACAAGTTCAGGATCGATTAGCATTGATGACTATGGTTGGTATGTCGGTTAAGGTAATGCTGCAGATTGACAAAGACATGTACATACATAGCAATGGAACAAGAAACATATGAGGATTCAGCTCAGCACTATAAAACAGGCTGAATTAGATTTTTGCACATGCTGTAGACCTTGGTTTTATGCTATTTATTCTGATTATTGATATATTATAGGATATCTAGGCCTCATCTGTATCAAAGACACTTCTGAATATTAATTATTTGTTAAACATTGCTTATCTACATTATATAAAGGAGATGCCTAAGGTCCGTGAATACTGAGAAAAAATATTTATGGACTGGACTTCTATTCCAGAAAGAGTTCTCTTATTCTCATGCTGGATAACTAATTAGCACAGCAGGGAACATAAGCTAATTATTATAATGCAGCAATTACCTTAGCCAGTAACTTGATTAGCACTATAAGGTTTCAAAGGTTCTGAAAGCAGCTCACTGCTGTGATCTTCCAAAGAAAATTGGCAATTATTTTTTTTTATTCCAGTAACTTAAATTCCAGCTCGTTAAAGGACAACAGTTAATTGAAATTTGGATATAGCGATAAAATTTCCAACAGGAGAAACATTTACTTGTTCTGTATCAAACTCTAAAATAAGTTTACACTGCCTTGAATTCCAATTTAGCAACAAAATTTTCTATCCCTATACTAAAGAGAATTGTGTACTAATACTTTATAGTAAGGGTGCACATGTCAGACACCTAAATATAAAATGCAAAAAATGGCTATACTTACAGGACGTGTTGTAATTATTGTTTTTCAGCAGTGAAACGGTTCCTAACTTGCGACGTTACGGAGGACAGGTTTGGAGCATCACGCATTGCCGCTGTGACTGATGATGCTGTTAAGTAGCTGGCTAACGTTAGGGAAAGCATCTGTCCCAGAGCAAGCCAATTTAGTTTTAATGCAAATCTTATAACAGCTACCCACAGTGAGACATCACTAGATGACAATTGTGGTGACAGAAAATAGCCAGTCAACTCAGCAGCAAGCTAAACTATGAAAACATTAGCTAATGTTCGCCACCCCATTATCTCTCAGTGGCAATCAGACATTTATTTCGCTATCAGTATCCGTATAAATAATAAAGTTACATTTAATAATGAAAGTGATATGTGTTTGACTTGGAGTTGCATAAAATGTTCTAAGAGCATTCTTACTTTAGCCTACTTATTAAAAGTGATAGTCACTGATGACAAATTCTCCTAGAAGATTGAATGAGCATAGGCCTACAAGAACGACCGGAAATTTACCTTATTGTCACGCTGTGCTGATGCACTCTTTTTAGCCGTAAATATACCTGTGACCAGTCAAAAAAATATATTTATGGATTCCTTGAAACCTTGTTATGCTTATGTGACTGGCAAACAGTAAAAAACTTAGCTAGCTACCATTAGCTATGTGCATTTATCCAGGGGCGGATCTAGACATTTGAAACACAAGGGGCTAAGCCCCTAAAGAGAACGTGTGATGTCCGCGCGAACAGTGCGTGCCGATTTTTTTAGAACAATGAATTACTTTGTTAATTGATCCTCCTGTGTTCTCTGCCTCCCTGCCTTGCTGTGCTCCTCCTGTGTTTTCTGCCTCCCTGCCTGGCTGTGCTTTCCCACGCTGTTGTTGACGCTTGAAAAACTGTCTTATGTCCATCTAGAAAAGATATAATTGTTTTAAAATAGAGTATAATAATATGCAAGTCAATGCTACTATAATGACTGATTGATAATACAGGTAATAGCATAACATTATCCCATTACAGGGCTCTACACTTACTTTTTTTGTCAGGAGCACATGTGCTCCTAAATGAAAACATTTAGGGGCACAGTGAAAAAAAAAAAAACTGGCCTTGAACAGTCCACAATTTAGGCGCGCAGTGAAACGAAACTTGAGCTCAGTCAAGATAACAGTGATGGTGAGATTGGTGATGGGCACTATATGTTATACAGGGCATAATTTAGCCTACATTAGGCAGGGAATAACATAATGGCCACCTCATTGACCACGGGCCATGCCATTCTCCTGTCATTCCACCCAAAAGTGCGTCTTTTTTTTGCAGAGCCTATGTAATACAGTAATATTAGACAGTTAGCTGTTAACAAAGCTTTGGTTTTAACAGAGGACAACCACGACGTTCGTCATGCCAACACCGACTGACGATAGCTATTAGCTAACTTAGCTAACGTTATCTGACTTAATAATCTGCAAATATTAACGTCAGCTAACGTTAACTTACATACATTAATGTAGGTACACACGGCTCCGGTAACGTTAACCACCCACCACAGGAAAATGTTCAATGTAGAAACAAATATTGACACAATGTATTTGCTGTCTAGCTATAACGGTAGATATCTAACGTTTGTAATATGTTAACATTACCTTTTTCATGTTTGCTTGGCTTTAACATTAGCTAGTCATTACTGAACGGTGTGCACTGCTGCTGGACTCGAGATGGGCGGGATGGATGGGTGTGGAAAGGGTGAGTGTGTGTGTGTGAGAGAGGCGGGGATAACGTTAGCTACGTTGACTTGACACCACAGATGCAGTGGCTGTATGTGGTCATTCATCGCACAATATGCATGTATACATACATGTATTATTAATATAATTTTTAAATATTTTGGCAGTAAAATAGAGCCGTGACTAAAGAAAAAAGACCCGTGGCTATAGCCCAATAGCCAGGCCCTAGAACCACCCCTGCATTTATCAATGCGGGGCAGTTAACTAGCTGTTTATTCATCTTGTTTTGTGATTTGTGGACAGCAAAGTCTAGATAATGTTAGCTCTGTCTATATAATTCATCAATGCTGGACATTTAACTGTATTTACTTTGGCCCTCCAGATGCAATTTCCACCTAGTTTCTACATTTTATTTAAATGTAAATACCTCAAAAAATATTCCCTGCACATCCATAGTTTAAAGTTCGAATTGAAGAAGAAGCTGTATCATTCAGAAATTTGCAACAGAAAACATTTATTTCAGAATAGTCACATACAGTATATACATAATAACCATAACATAAGTAGCCTAATGTATTTAAATACATTTTGAAAAAAAACATACAAAAGCGCGTGTTTCAGCCCTAAGTGCGATAGGAGGTCGCTGTGGAAATGTCGACTGTACGGGATTTTGGCAAAATGTAACAAGATAAACTCTTCAGGGTTAATCAGAAAACAGCTGTAGCTGAATAACCAAGTACTTGGTTTCCTAAACATATTTATACAAGAGATTTTGGAGAAAAAAATTAAGTGTCATCTAAAACTAAAGTGCATCAAAGGTAAGGGAACACGCGGAGAGAACCCTCTCTCCCTCGGGTTATGCGGCCACAACGACCGCTCTCTATCCTCCAAAACAACTTACGACTTATGATTATTATTTTAATAGTTAACATTGAAATTCATAATCATGATTTAATAATTAATTTTATGAGACTGATTAATTATACTTTTGCAACTAGTGTGAAGCCATATATAAATGTATATATTCCGCACATTCATTGGTGCCTCCATGCGATGACTGTTAAGATGTTTTAACTTAAGATGTCTTCACTGCCAAATTCTTAATGTACCTAACGACACTACACAATATTATTAAGTAAACAAATACATCGTTGGATTCACTGAAATTTTTTTCTTTTTTAAATCTAATCTTTTTTTAATGATTTACCTAATGTAGCCTACGGTGGTGTAACACAATAGCATATATGCAAGGTCTTCAACTTAATTTCAACAATAATTTTGGTGAAGCTGTGCTGATACAAATCGTCTGTCAAAGCGAATATGATCCAGATGCTGGCTATCAATTAATCCATCTAATATTGGTCTGGTATGATATACCAGACGGTCAGTCATAGCCTATTCGTACGTATTTTTCTTTTTATGACAGCAATAAGACCAATATTATTTTTAAAGAACATGCACTCATTCTAATATCCATTTTTGGGAAAGATGCTGTATTTTTCATAATCATCTATTGGCAGCGCTAGACATAAACTACCCTTTTTTCCGAACAAAGTTGTGCGGAAAAAATGATTAAGTGGAAACGCTGAATACACGTATCTTGCACAATTTGCAGACACTCCTTATTTTCATCAAATCTCCACCCCTCGCGCATAATGTCGCGTATATATTGCAGAGACGCTTAAAACAGTGGATAAGTCAAATGTCTGAATTACAAATAGGTTAAGCTATGCGAAATTTCGGGATTAAGTCCCATTTGCCCTTGTTTATCTCAACTCTGAATCTGGCCAATAATCATGACAATTAATCATTTGACAATTAATTTTATGAGACTTATTATTTATACTTTTTGCACCATTTGGTCAACGAATAAGGTTCTCTACTCTACAACAAATGACTCTACAACAATAAATAATGTTTTTGCTAAGAACTAATAAAAAAATATTAATTGCTTTCAGCAAATAAAATAAATACCCTCATGTGGTGTTCAGGTCAAAATGGGCCATTTAAAATTTTTACTAAAAGAAAAATTATACAATTAATTATTTGTCCAACCTGAAACACCATGGCCTTGGCATATTTTCTGTGAGGAACATGTAAAAGAACACATTGAAGGAGTGCAGGAGTGCGGGAAATTACCAAACTTAGACTTCTTTCCTGGTCGAGCTAGCTGCAGCGCAGCTGCGTTCTTTATTTATAAACCTCATTCAACCCAAAGAACACGTCATAGAAGTTACCGTCTATGACTTAGCCGCGTTGACAGTAGGAGGTGAATTATATATGTATGTCCCAGAGGTAGCCGCCACATCCGTCCCCCCAGAATTCATCAGAACCGGCAACGCCAGACGAGGGGGAGGCCGAACCGCCCGACCGAAACGAGTCCGCAAGGCCGGAGCGGGGGCCGGAGTGGACACAGGGGGACCACAAGAAGGTAGGGGGCGCCGCGGTGGCGCAACAGACGGAGGGTGACCCCGCCGTGGGGGCTGAGCTAACTTAACAGGCTGGTCCAGATCCAGATGGGCTGGTTTGAGGCGGTCCAGGGAAATGCAGTCCGGCTTACCACCGACGTCCACTAAGAAAGTTTTGTCCCCGGCCTCCAAGATGCGAAACGGGCCATCATAGGGAGGGTAAAGCGGCCCCCGATGCGCGTTGTGGTGGATGAAAACGTCCTCCGCCGCCTTTAGGTCCGAAGGGACATGGGACTGCGGAAGACCGTGCTGTGATGTAGGCACTGGTGCAAACGCCCTGGCGCTGTCCAGGAGGGCGGTTCGCTGTTGTGATGCGGACCAAGGGCTTGTGGCATTAGGAATGAAATCCCCCGGCACCCGCAGAGGCTGACCATAAACCAGCTCAGCAGATGAGCACTGTAGGTCCTCCTTAGGGG
The DNA here is from genome assembly GCA_029718625.1 of Synaphobranchus kaupii. Taxonomy (NCBI): domain Eukaryota; kingdom Metazoa; phylum Chordata; class Actinopteri; order Anguilliformes; family Synaphobranchidae; genus Synaphobranchus; species Synaphobranchus kaupii. The sequence continues at coordinate 98,055,162 of CM056377.1, read as the reverse complement.
CAGTCCTAAGCCCCAGCATGACCCAAGGAAGTCTGTCGACCCAACTGCCATCCTGGAGGCTGGCCCGGAGGGCGGCCTTCATTGAGCGGTGAAACTGCTCGCACAAGCCATTAGCCTGGGGGTGATAAGCGGTGGTACGGTGGAGCTTCACTCCCAGGCCCTGGGCAATCACATTCCAAAGCTCTGACGTGAACTGGGGACCTCTGTCCGAGGAGACATCAGACGGTACGCCAAACCGGGCGACCCAAGTGGCGATGAATGCCCGAGCCACATCGGCAGACGTTGTCGATGCCAACGGAACGGCCTCCGGCCACCGCGTGGTCCTGTCGATCATTATGAGGAGGTAGGCGAAACCATGGGAGGGTGGCAGGGGCCCCACCAGGTCCACGTGCACGTGGTCAAAACGCCTCTCAGGAACCGAGAAAGGCGCCAACGGGGCCTTTACATGACGATGCACCTTAAAGCGTTGGCATACAATGCAGATGTTGGCCCAGTTGCGGATGTCCTTCTTGAGGCCGTGCCAAACGAACCTAGCCGACAACATCTTCTGTGACGACTTCGTGCCCGGATGGGAAAGACCATGAATGGCATCAAAAACCAGTCGTCTCCACTCGCCGGGCACAACCGGCCGTGGTTTCATCGTGGAAACATCACAAAGTAGGGTGTTGCCGGCATCGTCGAACGTGATGTCCTGCAGCTGAAGCCCTGTGACAGCACTCCTACAGGCCTGTACACCTGGGTCCGAGGCTTGATCGACTGCCATGCGGGCGTAGTCGATTCCAAGGTGAACGGCGCCGATGACGGCCCGGGAGAGGCAGTCGGCTACGCGGTTGTCTTTGCCTGCAACATGCTGGATGTCCATAGTGAACGCGGAGATGAAAGCGAGCTGGTGCTGCTGACGGGCAGACCACAGTTCCGACACCTTAGCCATGGCAAACTATAATGGTTTGTGGTCAACAAACGCCGTGAATGGCCAGGCTTCCAGCAGAAAACGGAAGTGACGTATGGCCAGGTACGGGCCCCGAAAAGGGGCTGCATGAGCTGGGCTGCATGGGGAATAAAACGATGGTAAAAGTTCACCATGCCCAGGAACTCCTGCAGGGCCTTCGCGGAGAGGGGGCAGGGAAAACTGTTCACAGCCTCCACCTTCGACGGCTGTGGCACCGCACCGTCCTTGGTAATGCGGTGCCCGAGGAAGTCAATGGCAGCCAGTCCGAACTGGCACTTGGCTGGATTAATAATAAGGTTGTGCTGGCTGAGCCGCTCAAAGAGGGTTTGAAGGTGAGACACGTGTTCCGCCATGGAGGCACTGGCGACGAGAATATCGTCCAGATAGACAAAAAGGAACGGTAGATCCCGCAGCACCGTGTCCATCAGGCGCTGGAAAGCCTGCGCTGCGTTTTTCAGGCTGAACAGCATCCGCAGGAATTCCCAAAGGCCAAATGGCGTGATCACTGCCGTCTTCTGGATGTCCTGCGGCTGTACAGGAACCTGGTGCTATCCGCGCACAAGGTCCACCTTGGAGAAGGCGACTTTTCGGGCCAGGCGGGCGGAAAAATCCTGGATGTGAGGAATAATCCTGGATGTGAGGAATCGGGTATCGGTCGGGGATCGTGGCGTCATTAAGGCGCCTATAATCCCCACAGGGGCGCCACCCGCCGCCGGCCGTCGGCACGATGTGGAGGGGCGAGGACCAGGGGCTGTTTGACCGGCGAATAATGCCGAGGCGCTCCATGGTGCGGAACTCCGCCTGGGCAACAGCGAGTTTCCCGGGGTCGAGGCATCGAGCCCATGGACAGGCGGGCCGGTAGTCGGGATGTGGAGTTCTACCCCGTGCTTAGTGGAGGCAGAAGTAAAGGTGGGCTCAGTAAGGCTTGGGAACTCGGTGAGGAGATGGGAAAACACGTCAGCAGATGAGAGTGCGTTAGACAGTTTTGACGTGCCAGAACAGCTAAGTGAGCACGGGAGCGAGGTAAACGTCTCAGCGTTGACGAGCCGCCGGTTCTTAACGTCCACCAACAGCCTGTTAGCGCAGAGAAAATCCGCGCCGAGGAGGGGGGTGGACACCTTAGCTGTGACAAAATCCCAAACGAATCGTTGTCCCCCAAAACACAGCGCCACGCTCCGCTTCCCAAAAGTGCGGATGGAACTGCCGTTGGCGGCTTGAAGGGCAGGGCCATGTCCGTCACTCTGTATGTCCAAGGGTGTTGCGGGCAGAACGCTCACTTGCGCACCAGTGTCACAGAGGAAACGCCGCCCAGAATCAGTGTCAGTAATAAATAACAAGCTCCCCGTATGGCCGACGCTCATGGCAGCTAGTGAGCGCCGGCCCTGGCGTTTCCCGACGCCTTAAAGGTGCAAGGGGGGCGGCACTTGTTAGCCTTGGAGCCAAAACGCGCGTGGTAAAAGCAGTTACCGGTTAATAATCTCTGTCCGCTGACAACAAGTTTATGAATACTTTTCATCAGACCACGTTTCTGTCTGATGAAAAGTCAGCTAGCTGCCTAGCCAAAAAAAAGTCAGCTAGCCAAAATTCAATCCATTTTATTTGTTCCATTCCCCATGTTCCAATCACAAAAACAATTGTGGATCTAGTCTTTAAATTAAATTAATCTCAAAGAGCACCAAATTGATACATTTAGCTGTTGAAATTGACAAAATTTTTATTCCGGGGAGGCATGCCCTGGATGGGTCCACCCATCAGTTTCAGAAAATCCTGTGGGAAACACTGTTAAATGCACCTATAGTTCAGAAAACATGCTTAGTTTTGCCCCAAGTTCCTTGTGACCTTTGGGAGGGGGAAATTAAGTGTGTTTTTTCATAGCGGCACCCTAATAGCACTAGACACGCTTGTCACCCTAAAAAGTGTCTTCTCAGAAAGTCAGAAAGTGCAATGTGCTTGCCACGGAGAGACACTCTTGCTTAAGGTGTGTTTGTGTATGTGACGTAATTTAGCCAAAACTAATGCTCACTCCAACCCAGTTGGGGGGCTGTGTCAGCATGCACGCCCCCCCCCCCAACCCAGGTCTGTGTATTAAGGTGTTCCCGACAGGAACCCAATTGCAGACCAGGATGAGGCAAAAGAATGGTTATTTATTAAGTCCAAGGCCAGAAGCCAGGTGATCAGAAGTAGAGACAGTGCCAAATCAAAAAGCAGGAGAATAGTCGAACAGTTCAAAAGATCAAAACCAGGAAATCAGATAGGCAGAGGTACAAAAATCGGCAGGCAGAAGCAAAGTCACAAAACAATAAAGGGTCAAAACCAGAAAAACAACGAAGGCAAACAGAATCGATGGGAAAAACTTGGAATCAAAAAAGGGAAGGGGGTCTCAGGACTTACAAGGAACACAGGCTAGGATAAACGCACTTGCACAGGGAAAAAAAGTAAGACAGTCTCACAGAGAACATGTGCAAACTAGAGACTAAAATACACTGGGGAAAGATTACACAAAAGGAATCAGGTGTGCAGAGGAGGGGAAATGGGAGAGTACACAGGTGAGAACAATGAGGGTTAACAAGGACCAATAATACAATAACGGGGGGGGGGGGGGGGGGGGTTAGACACGGACTGGAATACGCATAGATACAATGATAACAAACGGCCTGGGGTTAGCAGGTAGACAAGTGCACAGCTCGGAGGGGAGGAACGCGGAAGTGGACACACGTGCAGAGAATGCGAAATCACAGATTGATACAGGGATAGGATAACGAGGAGGGAAATGACAGCTGCAGGTAGAAACTCAAGATGAATTAGTAATTACTAATGTTAGTAGCGAACTCTAAAACCCTAATGTTAGGTTAGCAGGTTAGTATTAAATCTAATCTAACATTTAGTATGATTAGTACATTAGTATTATAAGGAAACTATAGTGATGGTAACATACTAAACACAATACACAGGAAAATAATAAGTCAGGAAAATAATAAACACAATAAAACAAAGATCAGGGAAATGAGCAAAAGAAATCAGGAAACATAAATACACAGAATAAACAGACAGAGCAGATACAGGATCTTGACACTTGACACTGTGCACACCACTGGTCTAGTCTAGCATAGATTCTAGCCTCTGGAACTCTACTGGAGAGATGGAACACCATGCTTCCAAAAGACATTCCCTCATTTGGTGTTTTGATGACAGTGGTGGAGAGCGCTGTCTAACACGTCGGTCCAAAATCTCCCATGGTTGTTCAATTGGGTTGAGATCTGGTGACTGCAATAGCCATAGCATATGATTCACATAATTTTCATACTCATCAAACCATTCCGTGACCCCTCGTGTCCTGTGGATTGTCATCTTGGAAGAGACCACTCCCATCAGGATAGAAATGTTTCATCATAGGATAAAGGTGATAAGGGGACAAGTGAACCCAAACCATGCCAGGAAAATTCCCCCCACAGCATAACAGAGCCACTCTCACTGTAGGGGTTTTTCCTTTTTTTTTTATTTGTCACCTGTTTGTATATGTTATTTGTATTGTGTGGAATTGAGCTAAAGGCAATATATATTTTTAGTATTTTGCATTCATTTTTTATTCTGTATTGCTTTAAAGTCCCATTAATGTCTCGGGTCAATTTGACCCGGTGAGAAGTACCAAAGAGTCCAAAAAGTGAACAGAACACAAGGGTTAACACTGCTGAAGCACAGTGAAGCTAGCAACAGATTACATTATGGCACTCAAGCGATCACCTTCATGTCATACATATGTCCATGTCATACACTTGCAGGAATAAGGCAGTCAATGCATATCAGGCTGACAGAAGTACTGAATAGAAAGCATACCATACTTTACATTAATTAAAATAAACTTTTTTAAAACCATAATCCAGTAAATATTTGCCATATAACAGTGGCCTCAATGTTTTCACATCCTGGATAAAATGACAAACCTTGGTAACAGGAAAAACTTTCAAAAAAAAATAGTAGTTGCATGAACATTTTAAAAATGTCAATACTGCACAGAGCAATACCATGTTTTTTTTTAAAGCAAATAATCAATCATTACAGCTGACAGCAAGCATAATGGAAGGAGAGGGGGAGCACTCAGTGCAGGAAAAGTTGGATGGATGGATGGATGGATGGATACATGGCATAGCTAGGGAGGGGAATGGGAAATTGTTTAAACAATAGTTCACCCCACATAAAGAAATTCACAGTGGTAGGCATTTGTGAAGGAATATTTATACTGTATTTTTCCAAAATTGGAAACATTCCCAATTACAGTTGGTTGGATTATGGTTCATTTAAATGAAGGTTCTATGTATGTCTACAATTTGAGAGTAGCCAATTTGAGTAAAAAAATATTAAGTGTAGAGACTGTCTCTCTCAAATTGTATCACGTGATCAATTGTCTGATCAATCAATATGTTCAATGTACATTTGTAGGCATACTGGTATTTTGTTAGTACCCATATTATTATGTTACTACCCATTTACTACAATTTCCATGTACTTTTGTGTACTTTACATTGCTGCAACCAATTTCCAAAGCATACAACAGCATTTTTAGATTTTTGAATAATTACCCAATTTCTCGATTTTTTCAAATTCAAACTTTTCAGCAAAGTGTAATGTAATTACAGAGAATGTCATCGATTGGTGAAAAGTTCCATCTAGGGTGGGCCTTCAGAAAGTTCTATAGATTGGAGAAAAATGAGCGTCGCGAACAATGCAAGTGTGCGCAAAGCAAGTTGTATGGAAACCTCTCGCTGTAGCCGACCATGATCGGCCAGCAATCATGCGTCCCATACTCAACCAATCACATGCACACACCTCTAATGCCGGAGCGCCATTTTTAAGCCAAGAATCGGTTCTCTGTACTGCTTATGCTGATGCACTGCTCCTTGTTTGCTTACGGCTTGTGTTAAAAAAAATTTGCTGTCATTCTGCCGCGCCCTGCTGCTGCTAGCCATGCCTAGACTAACCTAGGCTTGCCCTGCTTAAAATGTTTTGCACGGTTGTTTTTGCGCGGATATTCTAGCTTGTGTGCTGTTGCAAACTCTGCTGCGTGACTGGTGTCCTATGCTTTCGTCGAGGCGGAGGTCTTCTTGGAGTTTACTAGAAGCGGATTCCTGTGTCATGTAAAGCTAAGTTGTAACCCGGTCTTTATTTATCCACTTAGCTCGGTTGCTTCAATGTGTTTTATTCAAAATTTGCCAACCGGTTGTTGCTATCATTTTGTTAGTAGCCAGATACGCTTGTCAGCATGCTAACGTTTTACATAAGCCCTCGGGAGCTACACCATCTGCTTTAAAACATTAATTGGATGTGTTTACATGGGCTACTGTGCTTTGCTGACACCCTCCAGTAAATGGGACTTTGGTAAAGTTACATTTTTGTGGATGTTGGTCGATGAGCTCTTTTAAGTTTTCCTATTCATAATAACTCCAAGGAAATGTTTACCTTAATCTACCACATATCAGCGCACAGTAAATTGGAATGAGTATTTGTCATGCCCTAAGAGACTAGTATACGCCATAGCCTATATTATTTATGATAACATGAACATAAAATAGTTTTCCACCATCTGTAAAATGCTGCCAAATGTTCTATCTTCAATGAACATCGGTAGCCTACTTCAAAAATACATTTAGCGAACGATTGCATTACAGTATGTGAAATGCACTCAAAATGCGAAAATAACAATAGGGCTATCAAACATATTGGAAAGACAGTGCTCGAGTGGAAACACGAACGTACGTATGTAGCCAGCGAGACCAACGGTATTTTAGACGCAAAAATACTTACATATCGCAAAAGGGAAATTCCCCCGCATAATGCGTATTGTATAACGCTTGCGTAATACTAGACAGTTAAAACGAAAACTGCCGTTACGCTGGGCTATAGTAAATTGCTCAAAGCACCCAAAAAGACTTGGCATATACCGTTGCGAAGGTTATAATGTACTCTATTGGATAAAAAAGCCTACAATTAAACCAGAATCAACTGTAATGCATGTGACAGGCTTACAGGGCATGGGGCTATTACGCGGCGACGTTTCAGATAGTGTAATAGCGGTATAAAGTGTTGTATATTTCTCAAACCGATTGTACCAGACAATAAATGACAACTGCATTTTGAAAGGAACATCTCGATGTGTAAAACCAATGGTAGGATTGTATATTTATTTCATATTTAGTAGCATATATTGCTAGTAGAATACATGGTAGAATGAGATAGTACTTTCACAGTTTATTTTGCATTTGAGTGAGCAGGGCTTTTCACGGCTTTTCTGGCATACGACCAGGCTATTGTTGGGTTTATCTCGTTGCTATGACGTTATTCTAATTTTATATGATGAATAAATATATTTATGAACTCAAACATAGACGCTATTGTCCACTATGTCACGCATAGGTAGGTATAGACTAGGTGGGGGGTTGCTTGATAAATGGACTTGCTACAGGGAAATAGTGGCACGTAGAAACTACGTATTCGGCAGAAATCGTCACGAACCGTCTACCAATGCATTTAAAACAGAGTTTGTGATTTCCAATAATAGTTCGGCTGCAGTAGCAACGAATGTCTCAGTTGAGCACTACTGTAAAACTCTTTGACAACATAAACAATATAACACAACCTAGCCGCCTTTCTGTGGCTAGCTTGCTATACTACTATCAATACAACACCATAAAACATACGTGTTGCATTGAAAGTACATATAAAAAATACAACAGGCACACACACGTTGTACACATGGCAACACTTTACTATGGAATCCATGCTTTCTGGTTCAGAGGAAGTCATGGATGTCAGTCTCCTCATCTGAATCCAGAGGATGACTACACAATTGAGCTGTAGCACAACTAAAGCACGGAAAATCCTTTTGTCGCTTCGCCATTGTACAAAAAATATTTCTCACCGGTGGTCACTAACGCGCTTTCATGCGAGACGCAGACACTTATTGATAATATTCTGATAATATGCTCGTGACACGCACAGCTCTGACAATTGTTCACAACTGTCCAATGACTTATATTGCTTTGGAAAGCGTAGAATACGTTCTTTTTGGATAATGAGGCTGCCAATTCATTACAATTATTTTCATGATATTACAACTGCCAATTTGAATTGTGTAATGTTATGCGGACGTTTTTTTTTTTTTTTGGATTTTACCCATGTTGAAGCTTACACCGTACACCACATATAGTCAGAAAATAACTACAGAATCTTAGAAAGGACATTCACTCATTTATTCAATACTTTACGAGAGATTTTCATAGCAGAAGGAAATGATGTGATGACGACAGAAATTCACTTTAATAAGTGAGCAGGTATCTCAGCAGGTGTCTATTGCTGTATCTCAGGTGAAATGGTCCCGTTTCACCTGAGATGTACTTATGATGATTAATTGTTTCAGGTATCCCCAGCTCCCTGTATTCCCCCTATCCTCAGTCAAATGTTATGACTACAATTGTTTTGCATTTGCCGTAGGGATTCATTATGACTTTCCTCTGCAGGTGCTGAGGGCTTAACACCTAGGAATGCAAAGCCACTGTCATCTGTAATAGAAATGGAAGGGGAGAAATAGATTGTTAAATGCAAACTGTCATGTCATTTGATTATGGTACCTAACAAATCAATGGAAGTAGCATACCAAAGAAGTGCATTGGTATCCATTGGAACATGTGGAATAAATCTCACTTTGCCATGTAGGAATGTAGGAGTCCTAACAGGAACTAGAAAAATGTGTGAGTGTGCTCCTCATTTTAAAATGGGAATCTGTAGTCATTTGCACATTGAGTGATGGAAGCTATGTTTGATTGTAGGACCAGTTTTTGCTTTCCTTATGTGACTTGATTGCAATCAGTGGCATCTAGAATACTGGGGAAATGTGATGGCAAAACAATCTTGTTCCTCTGTTGTTGGTATTCCAATAAATTGCCAGCCAACCTATAGCTCTCTCTATTTCTCTGCTTATGGTTGACTGGCTCACACAAACAATTTCCCTACTGCATTTGAAAGGAGCTGTTGGTGTAGAATGCCAAAGCAGCACAGACATTTGTCTCTAAAGATACAGGATGACTGTGTGCAAATATGTAGCCTGGTAAATCAGACATGGACACAAGGTTGTTGTGCTCTCTATGAAAATGATAAGGATTCCTAAGGAGTTGATCTGGCAGATTCTCCAAATTCTGAATGTATAAGCTTATTCTCTTTATTTGCTGACATTGGTAATTTTTCATGTTTTGAATTATTGAAGTGGTTTTAAAGCAGATTTTTAACATGTGTTTGATGTACCAAAAGTGTATGCTAAATCTGATATGAATAACTCAATATTCATGTTTGTCCAAATGTTTTCTTTCATTTGATCCATAAAGCCTATGTGTGGCATGTACACTTCTGAAGATACTCATACTTATGTATTTACTGGTTGGGACAGGTTGAGATTGCCCTGTTAAGGCTGGTGGTCTAAAGTGAAGTTTACCACTTGGAAACTTGAGAAAATAATTCACAAATTCAAATGAAATACAAAACTACCCTGGTTCACTGATTCTAACTGTCTCTTTCTGATTTGTAATTGAATTGCACACAGACATGAAACTGGACAAAGTTGAAAAGGTCTCCTATAAATAAATAAAAAAACCTATGTGTTTCGCTGAAGTTTGCATTGTGGAAACCTATATTAATGACAATCAATAAATAAATGAACAATCATAATTCTGTCTCCAGGTCCCCTCCTTCAACACTCCCACCCATCCCCCGTCCACCCCGCACAGAGTACAAAAACCAAACAAAACAAAAAAGAATAATAGACAAATAATAAATAAATAAATAAAGTAATAAAAAACATACATACACACAACACACATGTATATGGATGTGGATGTAAATACCCTCAAATTAAAACTGACAGTCTACACTGCATATTCAGTCTCCACTGCATATTCATTGTTTTATTTCAAATCCAATGTTCTGGAATACATAGCCAAAACAACAAAAATTGTATCACTGTCCCAATATTTTTGCATTTAACTGTATTTATATTAGGTGTGTATTAGGCTTGGCATCGATGCTTCTTTCAAGCATCAATAATTCGGAAAATGTCCCAATGATTATTGATATATATCTGCCAACTTGAAATTGAAAATACTGGCTATAGACCAGCTTATAAACTTGTTGAATAGCCTATAAAAATATTTACTAAAATAAATTGGGCATTTAGCCTACATTTTGCCCCACAATTGCTCCGTTTGTTTTGTTTTTGCAGATTTAGGCTAAATTTACTCATGCATAGAAAAGAATAATCATAATGTTGCATTCAACCACACATTATCACAAATAAATCTCATCGGAGCAGGATAAGGAAACAGAAAACACTTTAATCAAATTGAATTCAAAATTTGCTGCTAAGCCCACTGCCCATTATAGGATACTACTGTACAAGTCCAGAAATAAGATCTATGGCCTTGTTGAATCAGACTACGGCATTGTATCCATCAAATTCTGTCAGTAAATGGGGCATTGGATGATGGGTCTGTAGATAGTGCAGAGAATTATGTCGCCTTAGTGCAGTTGCCCATTGTATTACATTACAAAAGCAAATTAATAAAAAAAATTGAACACCAAAAAATGTGGTCTTACAGTAATTTTAATTCTATGCCTGAAAAATATCTTGATATTTTATGACATCTCTAATACAGGTCACAATTCCAGCACACGCCAACTTTTGAACCTGACCTACCATAGCCTTAGTTGTTATACCTTTAAGAAAGGTTCTAGTTGGTAGCTGTTTAATGCTATATGACCAAAACGGTTCCTTGACTATGTTAATCAGATTTCTGTTGCTGAAGGACAGACATTTGTGGTAAATCTCAAAGATTCCAGCCCTTAGGCACTGCTAAGCTTTCGTGACATATCGAGTGTAGCGTTAGTTCAGGCAGGCCACGAGAGTGAAATCCGGCCATAGGTGAACCAGCTGACTAGTGACGATTCACCTATCAGTCCATTCAGATAACAAGGCGGTCTATTTAACCGTCATGAATCTAGCTATTGATAGACTTTTAGAAGCTATGCCTTAATGTTGGTTTGAGGTAGGCTAGGTAGATCTATTGGAGCCAGGTTAAATGTGTAAACGGTCCAGTGACTCATGCACACACATGAAGTGTGTAATACAGTAAACACAATTAATCATAGATGGGTAACAGAAACACTTATGAGAGCTATTTTAGGATAATAATAAACAGCTAGCAAGCTCAAATAAACAGTCACACTTTACCCTAAACATATTGCATCCTCACAACATAGGAGGATATTGTTACTTCTCCTAGGCATATTTACAGCATCCATCGCGGTGATGCGGCGTCCGTTTATGTATCCGAAACAAGGGGCCAAGACTGGGCTTTCGTTCTGAAGCTCACTTCCTGGTGCTGTTGCTCACTAGCGCCACTGCGGTTGGCTACAGTATAGGTCTTTCCCCATGTAAGTCAATGGCAGCAATGTGGTCAAAATACTCAGTCAATACATTTTTTACACAAAAAAATGTAATTGCAATAGGTGCCTTTCCTTCATCTAATGCCTGTGCATGTGCTGATTTTTTTAAATATTGTGTCGTTTGGACAGGGTATTAACATTTGTTCAGGACCAATCAGAGGGACAGGTTGAGTCCTGAGAGATCACTGGCATAGATAGGTTCTATATGGTTCTCACTGCCAGGACCAATCAGAGGGACAGGTTGAGTCCTCTTCGGCTCCTCGGAGCAGGCGCAGTTTGTACAAACAGGTGGCGAAAAAGACTTCCGAGCTTCAATTCAGTTTTTACGAGGCCGTGGAAAGGCAATGGGTGATGTCACAGTGGCTTTGTCCATATTTTTATACAGTCTATGATCCGAAACGGCCCTTGTAGGCAATCTCAACCTTAAAGTCATTTCGCTTTCCAAAAAACTCAATAAATGGAAGCCTGGGGGAATTTCACAAAGCAGAGGGATGTACAAAGCGAGATTAAGGGGTTAGCCTATAGCAAGCTAATTTAAGATTTAACCCTGGATTTTTTGTATGACGAAGCCGACTCACTTTCAAATAGCCTACATTAACATTTCTCATTTTGTATAACATATAGAATAGAATCTGGCTGTCGATATACTTTTTGAAGCAATGCCTTAATGTTCGCTTAAAGTACCGGAGCCAGGTTAAAAGTGACTCATTTGTGGTCTTTTCATTTGTTTTACGAGAGGATTTCATTTATTTCCAGCAGTCCAACAACTGATCCAATCCAACGTTTAACCTGGCACAATGTAGCCTATCGTAGGCTACTACCAGGTTTGCAGAGGTGGAAAGTGCAGGGGTCAGAAAGTAAAGTCCTGCCGTGTTTCTTCCACCCATGAACTCACGATTTCAGTAATTAGCCTAGTTAGCTCCTACCTCTTGGCTGAATAATTGTGATAATTAGCAAATCCACTGATTGGAACAAATGATTGGGGAGGACTTTTACTTTCTGAACCTGGATTTTCCACCTCGCAGGTTTGACCTATAGCCTATATAGCGTAGCGATGGCTAGCTAGCTCCTGACTGTTTGTTAGTTAGAATAGCGTAGTGGTATCTGAATCAGTGGTAGCCCACTTGTGAGTACAAAACAAAAACAATACTATGTCATATCACACTGAACAATGAACAAAGGCGACCACATCAGAAGAAAACAAGAAGCATTTTGGACAATGAATATGAATGAATACTGTTTCTTTCATAAAACAAGAATATTTTATAACACTGCTCAGATTCTTCATCATTTCATCCATTAAAACTTACGAGTGCCCTGAGAGCATTTTGAGTCTTGTGTCATGTTAGTATCAAGCATAGACTGTTACCCATCCCTATGCTATGCTCCCCCAAGTGTTCATTAAGTGCTACTGCACTAAACCTGTATGAGGCCCACCCTGCTTGCTTTGATTGATAGAAGGACCATACCCCCTCATTTACATACAGTTTGAAAATGAAAAGTTTTTCATTTTAATTTTAATTTTGGGATGAATAATCCTCCATATTCAGGAAGTAACAGCATGCAAAGGATATGCGACCAAATATTAAATATCATACTTTAAAAATACGTATGATCCAAGGGTTCACATACTTTTTCCAACAAAGCATTTAACGTTGGATAATTTTCCTCAATAAATAAATAATAAAATAATAACGTTTTTTGTTGAGTTGGGTTCACTTTATCAAGTTTTAGGACTTAGATGAAGATGTGATCACATTTTAGATCGAATTTATGCAGATATACCGAAAATTCTAAAGGGTTCACCACTTTCTAGCACCACTGTAGCTAGCTAACGCAAATGCTGTTGATATGTTGACTAGCCAGTTAGATCACAAATTTCACATCGTCACATAGGCCAATCAAACATCGCTGATGTCCGATGTCATCAGCTGCTTGCGAGGGGGTTCATATTTTTAAATTTGTTCTGCAAAGCTTTGCCAATTATTTGTAGCCTGTTTAATTTAGTAATTTAGCATTGGCTAGTATTCAAATGTTTTTATGAACTTCATACATAAACTTTCATGTCCTTCTGAATTAGAACACAACTGTTTTGTGATTTTACTATTTGAATGATTGATGAAGTTACACCACCTATCTTTAATCAGTAAAAAAAAGCCCTGCATCTCTCCACAATGCGCTCGGACTGGTAAAGATGAGCAAGAACGTCAATGCTTTGGTTGATTACTGAGAAAAGAAAATTACAGACTATAGGACTACGTTTCTCACCTTATCCGACAGTGCACCTATAAAGTGGCGGAGCGCATTCAGTGGTCATTTATTGTCTGGAACCAGCTAGCAAAATTGACTCGGCCCACATCTGGCCTGATTCCGGCGTGCCGGAACAAAAAGACTCGGCCCGATTTTGGCGTGCGGACTCGGCGTAGTGTCGGTCGTGAGGTACAGCCCGAGTCCGGGCTGAGTGTCCTGGCCCGAGTCCGGGCAACCGTAATTAAGCCGGAATTGCTAGAATTGGTCCGGATTTAAACCAGAAGTAATCCACAATCGGCCCGAATTTGGGCCAGATTAGTCTTATTTTGTTAATTTACCAGTGCTCTTTATCCATCCCATCCTCCCTGCCACCCTTTCCTTCAGATGCAAATAACAGGAGAAAACGGAACACATGTAGAAATGATTGCCTTTTATATTACCTTTAATTTACACAACAATAATATGTCGAAGTCCAATACAATGCAGCAACAACAACACGAATAATAATTAATTAATAAAAGGTGGGCTAGCTACATCCTTTTGTTCTCACTGATGGTCCATTACCTCCATCCCTCAGTGCACGAAGCGATAATGGCCGAAGCCCAGGTAGGTAGGCTACCTTATCAGAATAATACCTAGATGAGTGGCTCTTTTAATGAATTATATGGCTCCCATTTGAAAATATATAATGAATTCTTACGCGGAATGTAACTTCGCTACACCCGATGTTATTCTGAGTTGTAAACCGTACAGGCTAAAACCATAGCCTACAATTGCTGCGAATGCCTAAAATGATTTCCCTCTTGAAAAATAAAACAACTGATTGTAATCAATTCAAACATTTTTATTTGGATAAATCACATAATTACAAAGGATAAACAAGCGAAGGAATTAGGCTAGGCTACATCATTTGCAATACACTACATCATTAGGCTACAAAGGAATTAGGCTACATCATTTGCAACAGACTTTTTTCAGACGCTATCTATTTTCAGTAAAAAAAAGTCGCACTGCAGTGGTCCAAACACAATCAGGTACCTTATCAAGGAACTTTCAGTGGTGGGTGGACTATGGAACTGCCGGTCAGCTGTCCAGAAAGCCGACTTCATCACTGCCTACGCCAAGATGAAGTCCCTCCACTTCCTGGCTCTCACTGAGACCTGGATCACCCCAGATAACACAGCCACTCCAGCTGCTCTGTCTGATGGCTACTCCTTTTCGCACACCTCCATGCCCTCTTTACACAGCCTAAATATCTCCTCCTTTGAGTTTCATGCAATCACTGTAACTCACCCGTCTAAACTGAACATTGTTGTTCTCTACCGCCCTCCAGGTCCACTCAGTGCTTTCCTGGATGAACTGGACACTCTCCTGAGCTCCTTCCCTGAGGATGGCACCCCTATAATTCTACTGGGTGACTTCAACCTCCAGCCAGAGAGCTCCCAGTCATCCAGTGTCGCCTCACTCCTCCAGTCCCTCGCCCTCACCCAGTCCCCATCACCCGCCACCCACAAGGCTGGTAACCAACTAGACCTTGTATTCACCAGGAGCTGCGCCACGTCTGAACTCACGGTGACTCCGCTCCATGTATTGGACCATTTCTTTATTTCATTCTCTCTCTCCTACCCACTCTCCCACATCTCCCCTAACAACCTACCCCCTGTAACTTTCAGGAGAAATCTCCGCACTCTCTCACACTCTCTCTCTACCTCTGCTCTCTCTGTACTTCCTCCTCCTGCATCTTTTGTTAATTAACTATTGAAGTTGCCACCTCCACCTTTAACTCCTGCCTCTCTCAGTCTCTCGATTCACTATGTCCTCTCGTCTCCAAACCGGCCCGATCATCACCCCCATGCCCGTGGCTGACTGATTCTCTCCGATCCAGCAGAACCACGCTGCGAGCTGCTGAGAGAAAGTGGAGGAAATCCAGATCCCCAGATGATCTGGCCTCGTATCACACTCTGCTGGCAGCCTTCACATCAGCAACTACGTCTGCTAAGGCAACATTTTACCAGTCAAAAATTAATGCATGCATGTCTAACCCCCGTAAACTCTTTTCCACCTTCTCTTCCCTGCTGATCCCTCCTCCACCCCCCTCACCCTCTTCCCTCTCTGCCGATGACTTCCTGATCCACTTTGAGGAGAAGGTAGCCGTGATCCGAAACTCCTTCACACATCCGATGACGCCTCATATGCCCCATAATGAACCCACCGCTACATTTTCGTCCTTTAAGACTCTGGAGGACACAGATGTACTCCAACTTGTAACGCGCCAGCGTGCAACCACCTGCCCACTGGACCCCATCCCGTCGGCAGTCCTCCAGTCTATATCTGGTGAGGTCCTTCCATATCTTTCTTCCATTTTCAACACCTCCTTAACCTGTGGCTATGTTCCTGCTGTTTTCAAAACTGCCCGTGTTACCCCACTCCTTAAAAAACCTAGCTTAGACCCCTCTGATGTTAGAAACTATCGTCCTGTGTCTCTCCTGCCCTTCCTGTCCAAAGCTCTTGAACGAGCCGCCCTTAACCAACTGTCAGTTTTTCTCCACCAGAACAACCTGCTCGACCCTCATCAGTCCGGCTTCAGAACCGGGCATTCCACTGAAACTGCGCTCCTGGCTGTGACTGAGGCACTCGCCACTGCCAGAGCCTCCTCCCTCTCCTCTGTCCTGATTCTCCTTGATCTCACTGATAGATCCTACCAAGTCTCCTGGAAGGGCTCTGTCTCTGTCTCTGCACCTCATCCACTTCTTACAGGAGTCCCGCAGGGATCTGTACTGGGTCCTCTGCTGTTCTCCATTTATACTAAGTCTCTTGGTTTGGTCATTAATTCACATGGCTTCTCTTACCATAGCTATGCTGATGACATTCAACTCTTCCTCTCTTTCCCTCCCTCTGCCCCACAGGTAAAGGAAAGGTTATCTGCTTGCCTGGCTGACATCTCTGAGTGGATGTCTAGCCATCACCTGAAGCTCAACCTCGACAAGACCGAGCTGCTCTTCATGCCATACAAGACCTCCCCGCTCCTAGACCTGTCATTCACCGTCGACGGAACCATGGTGACCGCCTCCCGCTCTGCAAGGAACCTGGGGGTGGTCCTGGACGATCAGCTGGACTTCAAAGAACACATCAGGGCAACGGCACGGTCCTGCAGGTTCCTCCTGTACAACATCAGGAGAATTTGGCCGTACCTGACCACTTACTCCGCCCAGCTTCTTGTCCAGACCATGGTCACCTCACGCCTGGACTACTGCAACTCCCTTCTCGCAAGCCTACCAGCCTGCGCCATTCTGCCCCTACAACTGGTCCAGAATGCGGCTGCTCGGCTTGTGTTCAACCTCCCGAAGTTTTCGCACGTCACCCCCCTGCTGAGGTCACTCCACTGGCTGCCGGTCGTGGCCAGGATCAGGTTAAAAGTTCTGACCCTGGCCTACACTGCAGCCAAAAGGTCAGGCCCCTCCTACCTACAGGACTTAATCCAGCATTACGCTCCTGCTCGACCACTTCGCTCTGCTGCTGCAGGGCGACTTGCACTTCCCTCCCTCCGTGTTAAAGGCTCCCGCTCGTCCCGACTGCGGAGCTTTTCCACCCTAGCTCCCCAGTGGTGGAATGAACTCCCCACTCTGCTGCGCTCAGCTGAAACACTGTCTGTTTTTCGGCCTGGACTGAAAACGCACTTTTTCAGACTCCACCTCGACTAAAATTATACCTATAGGGCCATTCTATAGTATTCGCTTCCTGTTTTCTATTTAACTTGTGTTTTTTGGTTATTCTATAGTTCAGAATGTATAGCCGACTGTGTGTACTTCTCATGTTTATTACTAGGGATAGCTCCTACGCTGTGAGAAAGCTGTGCTTTGTCGGATTTGCTTTGTAGTCGCGTCAATGACCTTCAATATGCACTTATTGTACGTCGCTTTGGATAAAAGCGTCTGCCAAATGATTGTAATGTAAATGTAATGTTATCAGAATAAAACCTAGATGAGTGGCTCTTTTGATAAATTACTCTAGGAAAATAAATATAAATAAAATAATATAAATATTTTTTATTATGGGTATATAAAATAACAGTTTATATAACGTTACATGATCACTGTCTCGGGACGCTAATGTTGTCATTATGCAAACGCAGTCAATACGCTCCCGGAGGAGAGAAGCAGCGATTCACACTTGGGTACCAACACCAAATGGCGTTGAACGTGGCGGTTATAGGGGGTCGTTGATGTAAAAAAAATTAAAAAAAATAAATAAATGCTCATCTAACTCATAATTTTTGAATTACAACAGCATAGGTATTTGCAGTATAACTATTTAGGAAAAGTGAGGGCAGGACAGAAACATTCCATAAACACGGATTAAATCATTCTAAATGTAAAATCACAACGCCAATTGGCATCGGCCTTGACGGTTCTAGTTTTAAAAATTAAGAAAAAAATATTCAAACATATAGTAGGCTAATTGCAATATATGACACGTAGTACCCAAATATTAGTTCAGCATCTGAACAGATAGCCTAGTTATAGGCTACATGCAATGAAAATGAAAGGATTGAAACAAGCTAGTTAAAACTATTGTTGCTTAAACAGCATGTAGTGTTGTTTAACTGCTAATACATTCATGCACACTAACATAGAAGACTGTCAAATTGTTAGACTAAAAAGATATCAATCAACCTTAAAGGGATAGTTCGGAATTTTGGACATAATGTCTCAATTACGACTTACCCGTGATGTAGTTGATTGATGGAAACCATTTTCAGATAATTCCATGCTGTCCCTTCTTTTGGACATACACACATTGCTAATGCTAGCGCAACTCTAAGGTAACTGCTAGCATCCACTACCAAACGCACTTAAACACTCCACAGTGCACCCAAAGCAAGTCAAATATGACGACAGTTTATTGGGGTAATTTTGAGTGTTTATACCATCATTTTTGAAGTCAAACTATCGTTGAATCCTTTACTTTGTGCTGACCTATATTCTCTGTGGAAGTACGGCGGCAGAGCGAACGTGGCCATTGTAACTTGTTGGTCTTCTTTGTTGTTGTAGTTGACCAGTGCCGGCACTACATTCGTAGATAACGTAAAGTATCGCTCCGCCGCTGTATACCTATAGCTAGATCTGTCGGAGCCAGGTTACTCATTTGCGGTCTTTTCATTTATTTTAAGAGAGGATTTCATTTATTTCCAGCAGTCCAACACAACCATCCAATCCAACGTTTAACCTGGTACAATGTAGCCTATCGTAGGCTACTACCAGGTTTGCAGAGGTGGAAATTACAGGGGTCAGAAAGTGAAAGTCCTGCCGTGTTTCTCCCACCCATGAACTGACAATTTCACTAATTAGCCTAGTTAACTCCTACCCCTTGGCTGAAGAATTGTGATAATTAGCAAATCCAGGTGATTGGAACAAATGATTGGGGAGGACTTTTACTTTCTGAACCTGGATTTTCCACCTCGCAGGTTTGACCTATAGCCTACACAGCGTAGCGCTGGCTAGCTAGCTCCTGACTGTGTGTTAGTTAGAGAATAGTAAGTGGTATCTGAGTCAGTGTAGCCCACTTGTGAGTACAAAACAAAAACAATACTACGTCATATCACACTGAACAACGAACAAAGGCGACCAAATCAGAAGAAAACAAGAAGCATTTTAGACAATGAATATGAATGAATACTGTTTCTTTCATAAAACAAGAATACTTTATAACACTGCTCATATTCTTCATCATTTCATCCATTAAAACTTACAAGTGCCCTGACAGCATTTTGAGTCTTGTGTTACGTTAGTATCAAGCATAGACTGTTATCCATCCCTATGCTATGCTCCCCCTAGTGTTCATTAAGTGCTACTGCACTAAACCTGTTTGAGACCCACCCTGCTTGCTTTGATTGATAGGAGGACCATACCCCCTCATTTACATAGCTACAGTTTGAAAATGGAAATGAAAATGAAGTTTTTCATTTTCATTTTGGGCTGAATAATCCTTCATTTTCATTTTGGGCTGAATAATCCTCCATATTTCTCGGTTGTGAATCAAGATCCATGCAAAATACTTAGCATTATACCTTATGTTAAATTCTTTAAAAGTTAAGTTAATATTGTAAATAGATTTTTTTTTTTTTTTTTAAACATCAGCTGAATAAAACAAATTATACCACTACAGAAAAGAAATGGCAGGTGAAAATGGAGCGCCTACCACAAAACTTCTTCTACAGCCTTCGTCTGAGAACTGTGAAGTTCCTGTACCTGTATCTCCATTTAAGCCTGTTTTTTGTCGTCTGTATGCTACAGTACAGCAAGCCACCTCACTGATGTGGTTGTGCCACATGGATAAGGGTAATAAGTTTATAAGATCTGTAATTAGACAGATCTCTTTGCCTCAGCTATGTCTTGCATCTCCTCCTCTGGTCTTGTATAGCTGTGTGAACATACCCCCCTCATTTCCAGCCTTTCTAACATACTTTTCCTGATTTATTTGATTCATTTTTATCTTTCAAGACATAGCCTAATGGAAAGGTTACTCCAGAGCAGTGATGAGGATATTGTGCTGTAGAAGTCGTTGACTTCTGATGAGGTTTTTAAATTATTTCCTGACTCGCTCTGCGGTCATTTTACATCCCATTGCACTTATTGGGAAGATTAAGGGGTTCTGTATTTTCTTTGAAATAGCCTCAACCTACCACCTATTCATCCCTCATAGTGCAAGAGCATTAGACATTGGGTTGGGGGAAAAAAATGTAGAAAGCTGAATTTTTCAGGAGACTCTTGGATGATGATTCTTGGATGATCACTGATTGCATATCTGATGAGTCCCCAAGAGTCCTCAAATAGGGTTTTCCATAATTAGCATAATCCGCATACTAATGAGGCAAACTGTGAACATTGCCAATTGTGCCCTATAGACTTCAAATTTTGATGCATACAACCAAGTTTGTTTTCATTACAAAAAGTTACTCTTTAACTTATTCACTAACTGGCTAATCTGCATTATTGACATAAGTAGCATAATTATGGGGTAAATTAATAAAAGAGACAATTCAGAACACATTATTATGCCTTTTAGGTGTCACATTTTGTTGCTCACACCCATGCTTCAGGTTTAATTCATTTGTTAATTTTATAAGGGCTTAACCAGTAATTGGTGTAATTACATAATCCATCTAATTTGCTTAACCCCTTTTCGCAGATGCCAGATTTGATCAATTGGTCCAGGTACTGACAATAAATGACCACTGAATCTTGTAAGGAATCTCATTGCCTAAAACCAATGCAGGATTGTATAGCCAATATTTATAGTAAAGTGACATGGTATAATTACACAAGACTTTCACTTGTTTATTTCACTATTCAGTTAACAGCATTTTTCACTGCTACGTTGGCTAATGTTCAGGCTATTAATTTTTGGTGGTGAAAAAATATTTTTATGACAGATCATGCTATTGTCAAATGTGTCACGCTTGGGTTGGTACAGATGCGGGTGAGACTGGGTGGGGATCCTTGTTAAATAGAAACTCCCTATTTGGCACAGTTGTCATGTATCGTGTACTAATAAAGCTGAAACACAGAGTTTGTGGTTTCCACTCATAGTTTGGTTGCAACTTAAAACTAATTGCAATTTATTGACAGCCTTATTACCCAAAAAGCATGTGATAAGCTTCAACCACATGGCAAAGTATCTGTATGTGCGGGTATAGTCTATTGCAGAAATATCGGTCAGACCGACCTTGTGACTTCTATACTAGCTGCTGGTCACAGCTAAAAATAACTCCAGTAAAAGTAGAAAGTCCCCCATTCAAACACCAGTTGTATAAAAGTACAAAAGTATCTCATTTAAAATGTAAGTACCAAAAGTAAACATAAACATGGCCGGCTTAACAACCTTACAACCTTAACGTTTGCCCCATCACCCAGTAAAGTTAGCAGCTAGCTAGCTAAAGTTACATGGGCGAATGGAAACGCATGCTAACACTTAAGATTAGCTAACGTTAGCTAGTGTTTGTTTAGCTATAACTATCAATCAACTCGGCCATATTTAACGTTAACGCTAGCTAGTTAAAAGTAACATGGAAACGCATGCTAAATTTAACATAATGTTAGTTATAACTTATGGAAGATTTTTAGTGACTTAATTAAATGCAATCGCTTTAGCGACACATCATGAAATGTAATACATTTCTGCGTTTGCTTTTACATAAGGATGCGCATTTATCATGCTATAATTAAATACAAAACGCATATTGCATTGCATTGTGGGTTCTCTAAAAACGCTCATACTGAAATACAGTACGGAGTATTTACCTTTCAACGCCAGCTGCGTGATTTTCGTGCCAAAATTCAAATGTAAACGAGCCCACTGCATTTAGCTTTGTCAGCATAGCGTGGCGCATGGAAGGTGACACAATTCGAAGCAATCCTCGTGATTGTATTTATTGACCTGCAGAGCAGTCTGTCATTGCATTTCAACACCAGCTGTGCGGTTTCCATGCCTAAATTGAAATGTATCGGGGGCCGATTGCATTTTTCTCTGTGGCCACTGCGTACCGTACGGGAAGTGATACAATTCAAAGCAATACTCGTGATTGTATTTATTTGACCTGCAGAGGGGTCTGTGATTGCATTCATCGAAGTGCTCCGCCTTTTCAGTGACAAAATTAAATGCAATCAATTGTCCAATCATAGTCCGTGGGGCAGGGCAGGGTGTGGGGATGAAACAGTGCGGAGAAATCCATCGGCCCTGGTTAAGGGTGTGTGGGTAGCCGAAGCTATCTTGCAAGTGAATCGATTACTTGAGATTCATGCTGTAGGACTATAAGGTTTTTTTTATTTTATGATGTAGGCCCTATCCTATTAAAACTAATGTAAAGGAGAGTCCGGCGGTGGTGAATGAGAAGCCGGCTTGATTTGCTGAGGCTGGTAACTGTGCCTAGTTTAGCAACCCACTGGATTTGCAACTGTCTTGGCTGGTCACTAGCATTCCGAGGCTGGTAACTCACATGCCTCGCATAGCTACCCAGTGGATTCAAAACTGCATTGGCTGGTCACTAGCTGGTTACTCACGTAGGCTACCTAGCCTGGCAACCCACTGGATTGGCGATTTAAAAAAAAAAAAAAATTTTGTTACGATTTCTGACTTAACTTGTCTCATTTGCAGTTTTGATCTGCAGTATCCACAAGGCAACAGTTATTCAATTCAAGTGAAGGACTTATGAAATCAGTTAACCCTATTACATTAGGCCCACTAGAAGCAATTTTCATCTAGGACCTACAAGTTAAATGTCTTACCAAAAAACCTATTCACTGCTCAACCATGTTTTAAAGTTCGAATTGAAGAAGAGGCTGTACCATTCAGAAATATACAACAGGTCCTTTATCCCCTCTTTTGTTTTTGTTTGCTATTGAACCACTAGCTTTGGCTATCCGGCAGCATCCAGGTATCTTGGGTGTGAAAATAGGAGAATCTGAGCATGTCATTTCGCTTTTTGCGGATGACATCATTGTCTATTTGTCCAATTTGAAAACGTCTATCCCAACATTGGTTGGCCTAATCAAATCTTTTGGGGAATTTTCTGGATACAGGGTTAATAACTCCAAATCCACCATATTATTTTTGAATAAAGATGAGAGACGGAACCCAGGAATGCTCTCCCCCCTTTTCAGTTACTCAGGAGGGTTTTACATACTTAGGAATCAAAATTGTCCCTGAAATTGAAAATATTGTCTCCCTTAATTATGACCCCGTAGTACAGTCCGTAACTGAATCTCTGACTAGATGGATGCCGATGCCCATCTCCATGCTAGGCCGTATTAATATTATTAAAATGTCAATTTTGCCCAAATTTCTTTATTTGTTCCAATCTATTCCTCTCCCACTTTCACAAACCTTTTTTACCCAACTTAGAAAGCTGCTCTCAAATTTCATATGGAACAATAAGCGTCCAAGGCTACGGCTCTCCCTACTGTATCTGCCCTATAATAGAGGAGGGCTACAGGTACCTAACATACAGTGGTATTACTGGGCAGCGCAGATTCTCAGATCCGTTTCAGGCCTCAATCATATGTGGAAATAAATCTGACATGAATCGGATATCTGCCAATGTGACTGCCATCTAAACGGACAGATCGGATATTCCCTGTCATTGTGATTCGCACGTCATTGAAAATGCGACGATCTTGTACTTTTTTGCATTTTAATGACGTATAACGTTACTTTCACGTGCACAACTACTCTCCGGTGGGAAAAAAACGGCGCAAGTGAAATTATATATATATATATTTTGCGGACCTCTAAAGATGCTTCGGAAAGCAATTGCTTGAATTATTATTTCGGTCTCGTTTGCGTCCATTGCGAGAAAGTGCCGGCTGGTTGTTTACTTTCGTTTTTTCGTTTCGGTAACCAAACCCTCTTGTACGCATGCGGGTTGTTTCAAGTGTTAAGCAAGTGTAAACACAGGTATCGGATATGGGTCACTTTCAAAAGTAGATGTAAACAGGCGGTCAAAAAAATCGGATATAGGCTAAAAATCGGAACTGGGCATCAAGACCTGCAGTGTAAATGCGGCCCTAGACGCTAACTCAAAAACACTGATGACATATTTTGTTTTTATCTGATAACGTTATGGTCGCAGCTAAAAAGAGCTCATTCTAAGCTTTCCAAAGAGGTACAAGCTAGGTCATTGGATATTTGGGATATTTGTGAGCATGCATTATAACAACGCTTTCAACAGGCGTCTGCATTTCCGTGATTTTGTGCATGAAAGCGAGTTATGCACGTTGTGTAGTGACCACTGGTGAGAAACCTTTTTGTTTGTACAATGGCGAAGCAACAAAAAACATTTTCCATACTTGAAGGTGATAAATTGTGTAGTCCTCCTCTGGATGCAGATGAGGAGATTGACATCCATGGCCCTTCATATGAACAAGAAAGCATGGATTCCATATCTAAGTGTTGCTGTGTGTGTGTTGTATGGTGTTGTATTGATAGTAGTATAGCTAGCCACATAAAGGATAGCTAGCAATGAGTGTTCAGTGTTTCCCCCAGGATGTCTTTGTAGGTGGGGTGGTGAAATGGGGTGACCCCAGACTGGGGGGCGTGGGGGTGGGGAGATGTGTGTGTTGATGTGATTGTGGACTGACTATTACCGCTAATCAAAACACCCCTTATGGAAATGTAATATACTGCAGTATATTATCACAATTATCATATTATTACATTATAGCATTATGCTCGGGAATGTCCGTTGGATCTGCAGCCACAAAGTTTACCATCGCTCTTCACCGGAGTTGAAGATGTCGGGACTGATCCAGGACTGTAGGCAATCTTCAAAAGGCCACCAGGGAAGGAGAAGAGGTGGGGTGGCGATTGGGAAGGCTAAGCTCCGTTTCGACAGTGGACAGAGACCGCGCGACACTGCCTATGGAGGAAAGTCGTGGAGGTGGAGTTTGTGTGTTGGACTGGTTTTATGTTTGTTTGTGTGTTGTGGGTCTGCCCCACTGTCTATGTCTTTTTTTGTTGTTGCTGGTGGCTACAAATGAAGTTCCCTATAAGGAAAATAAAAGTTATTCTGTTCTATTCTATTATCGTCACAATATATTTAAAATATGCTGCAGTATATTACATTTCCATAAGGCACTGTAATTTCACGCACTCCACAAATCTATTGAATCGTTGATCATTTCCGAAGATGGGTCACAAAATGATGTGCTTACGCAGACAAAGTTTATTGATTTTTAAATGATAGTAAATTAGTTTGCATTTTGCCATTTTTAGGTGGGGTGGCAAACTCTGTAGGCTGGCGGGCAAATGTATTGAAAGGGAAACACTGAGGGCCTGATTCACTTAACCCTTGTGTGGTGTTCATGTTTTTGTTACTCACCCAGTAGTCTCAGCCTCAGCCGCTTTGACGCACTTCGTACGCAGCGTCTGATGCATAGGCTTGCATAAGCTGGACAGAGCTGTGGGAAACACAGTTAGCACTCATTGGCTAGTAGCACTGTCAGTCACAGGAGTGCCTGCGTATTTCCGGTATGACGCAGTGCATTTGGTTTTATCAGTCCGCCGGGAAACACGTTAAATTCTAAAAACTAATCGGTAGCTAGTGAATGCTGCGAATCCATCAAGAACAATGAGTGTTTCGGACCAAGAGCTTAACACTGGATTGAATAAAGTTTTAGAAGTTCACGACATTCCATCTCTGAAAGATATTCAAGAGTTTGTTTTGAGGCAGATAATTAATAAACGAGATATACTCGCATGTTTGCCGACAGGATACGTGAAAAGCCTTATATTTCAAGCATGGCCGACCCTCTGCAAACACATACCAGGCTTCCCAACTCAACCTATTTTGTTAGTCGTCTGTCCCCTTACATCAATAATGGAAGATCAGGTTAAGTACCTGACAGGCAAAGGTTTGTCTGTGGCATGTGTTGGGGAGAGCGAGGCCACCAATGTAGAAATCGCAGCAGGGCGATTATTCAACATAGTGTTTGGATCACCCGAATTACTTGTGGGCACCAAGAAATGGAGAGACGTGCTACAAACAGAAGTTTATCTGGAACGCCTCATCGGAATGGCAGTTACATTACATTAGTCATTTAGCAGACGCTTTTATCCAAAGCGACATCCAATAAGTGCATACAGAAATGTCATCGAAATCACTACAGAACAGACAAGACAAAGCACATCCTTCCCATAAAGTAGCAGCTATCCAGTTGATGAAGTGCACACCGTAGTGCAATGGTAAGATATAATTTTCTTATTTCAACTACAATGGAAACAGTCTCGAATATGTTACAATGTTTTGGTCAGCTAGCCAGCTAACGTTACTCGTTAGTCTAAATTGTTAATTACAGGGCAAACGGATAAAATGACCGGTTCTGTGCTCTGCATGTAGGCTTGCTAGTGTGAACATTTGGTTTTAATATTAGTTTACAGTAATGTTTACAAAGATGTCTAAGAAAGGTCCGGTCAGGTCAGGTTCTGTATCTTTCTTCGGTGTGATAGACTGTTTTAATGGAGATCGCCGTGCCATTTTAGTACATCACATTTGTTTCATGCCGGTCTGTTGTTCTTGTAGCGCTGTTTCTGAATCGACCGCCTTCTGTAGCGCCTGAAAACGTCACGGAACATAGACGGTCTGTGGTTGGTTATCTTGCATGTCAATCAAGTGCACCATCTTGTCAAAGTGGGCGGCTCTTTACCACGTTAAGCAAGTCTATGGACCAGACTTTGTGTTCATCACAAAGTCTGGCCTTCGCGAGACTACTCACCCAGTGTTCGCGGGTCTGGTGGACCCACAATATTATTGGGTTTTTAAACAATAAAGCCATAACAATTTATGTAAAAATACTTCACAGATATTGACTTTATCTCAATTACAAGCAATATAGACAGCATATATGGGTTAATATTGACCATTTACCTCTGCTAGATCGCATTTATCAATAAAAGTGCTATTTGTTTTTTGTGATAAAATGTTATTTTTGTTAAAAAAAATTATAATGAAGACATGGGAGGAATAAATCATGTTTATCTTGAACAAATATAAATGAAACAAGGTCTTCCTGACTATTGATGTTTATTGCTTTGAACTGAACAAATTGCAATGACAAATTTTGAACACAAATTCATGCCGGTCTACACACAACATGAGGGTGAGCAGAGATTATTTTTGCCATACTGATCGATTGCAGGTTCCCGCAAGACATTGTGTAGTGTCACACACTACGGTGAAGAGTGCGGGAAAATGAGGGAGCAGACAGGTTCTCAATGCTATGTTGAAACCCTTTGTGTGTGTGTGTTGGGGTGTATTGGGGGAGGTTGGGTGGGTGTGGGGGGTGGTGATGGGACTAGGAATTTGTCCCAATAATGCCTATAAATGTTCATCACATTTCATCACAGAAAATGAGTCTCAGGTTGAAAAAATAATTAATTGTATAATTTTTCTTTTAGTAAACATTGAAAACGGGTCCCACAGACCCGAACACCACACAAGGGTTAAGACCTTTAGTGCGTGCAAAACGTTTTAGCACACGCAAAACTAATAACACAACCAATGATTGGTGCAAAACAAATACCTTGACCAATCATTGGTCATGTTATTGGTTTTGCGTGTACTAAAAGGTGTAGCACATGCTGAGGGTCTTAGTAAATCAAGCCCTGAGTGTTCCAAGATCTGTCTGTCTTTAG
This sequence comes from Synaphobranchus kaupii, assembly GCA_029718625.1. Classification (NCBI taxonomy): domain Eukaryota; kingdom Metazoa; phylum Chordata; class Actinopteri; order Anguilliformes; family Synaphobranchidae; genus Synaphobranchus; species Synaphobranchus kaupii. Next base: position 98,027,291 of record CM056377.1, on the reverse strand, counting down.
GCACGTTTGATATTATATTATATTAAATATTACAATATTATATTAAAATCAAGCCTTCTTCAGGTTTACCAGTTATTAGCTATAAGCTAGGCTAAACTTGAATAAGGCTCAAAGATAAAGTATGAGGAGTCCCTGTCTGAGGCGACTTGGATTTTTATACCATAAGTAATGACAATGGTGGCGAGCTTTCAATCAATTACGGCTGAACTGTAACATTACATAAATTAATGACATGGCAGCTAGCTGTCCTGTATAATAATAATCCTTGGGCTGCCATACATGTATGTTTATATAGTAGATACCCTGTAAAGTACTTGAACCTTCACCTTTAGATTAGACATTGAATACTGGTTATAATTTAATAAATCTATTAATTTTAATCTGGTTGTGATTTGTACATTTTGATAAAGGTTGATCCAACGGGTTGCTCTGCTTATCAATGGATTTGGTGATTTATTGGATAATTGCTATCTTTGATAATAATTAACAAATTAAATGAAATGAATATATTTTAAGTGTTGGATAAGTGAGGAGTTTTAACCGTTGATGCCACTAGTGTTGTGTATTCAGAGTGACGAACATTAAACAAGGTTCTTGGCTGTTAATACTGCAGTACTCGGAAATTGTTACATTTTACTTATAATTCTCATTTCCCTGACACTACACTGGCAGAGAGTTTTGGATATTTTAAATGAAATAATAAGCAGAAAACTAAAATTATCTACCAGTGCAAGAAGAAAAAAATTACTTGAAATAAATTCTTAAAGGGGTAATTAACACTAAGGGCTCTATCTTGGCGATCTTAGCGCTTTGTCTAAACGCATGGCGTAAAGTGCATTTAGGGCATGTCCAAGTCCACTTTTGCTAGTTTGACGGTATGTTTTTTGAGCGCTAAACACGGCGCAACATGCAAATGGGCTGAACCTAGTCTCTTCATTAATTATAGGGCATGACATACAATAAACCAATGAAAATGTCATATCCCATTTCCTTTAAAAGCCTGCTTTTCCACCTTGGCGGATTGCTTATATGATGGCGAAACAGACATGCTTGTGCGTGTTTAGTGTGATCAAGGAATAGGCTATATGGATCAATATGATCAATATTATTTGGACTAACCATTATGAGTTCCCGGTAATTCCCGTCAGTGCTGTTATTTTACAAAATATATGCAGTTAAATTTCATTAAAAGCACCTGCAACAGCTGAGAATAAGCTACAATGGCTTCCGTCTCACCTTAGAAAACGGCAAATTAGCCTGCTGTTTAACAAATTTTGTTTGATTATGCAATGAAACATTGTCAAACATCATCCATGAGGCTGTTCTCATGAAGTTCAAGCTTCATCCGAAGTTCATTAGCTACATTCTAATATTGATTAATAACATAATACCGTTATTTTACCTTAATGATGACACTAAATACAATAAAGCTGTCAGGTTGGCAACCCAGAGGTCCACGCATATTTTCCCTAGTTTTATAATGTCCTGTTTATGGAAATGTGACCAACGGTTTTACTAGCAGCTTAATGCTTTAAAAACAAGTCCACTTTCCCGGGAAAACCGTGAAAAGTGCAATTTACAGCAGGTGAAACAGACCTGTTCCTGCAGGAAGTTAAAGCGCACATGCAGAGAATGGCATGTTCTCTTTAAAATAGTTTTGTTTAGTTATGGTAGGCCTATAACAGGTGAAATCAGCGGGTTTTTAAGCTGAGAGAGTGGAAGCCTGGTCACTATAATTTAAAAAAGATGAAGGATGAAGAATAAGGGTAAAATTCAGTTAACATGGTGAAATGTATCTCCGTTTTTTAACCGTAGGCTATCGAAAAGACCGCACAGCGAATCCCGGGGACTGTAGACTAGGCTATTTGAAAAACAATAAATGCAATATTCACTGGACAAGGTTTTGAACTTTTTTCAGTCAAAACCATTCTATTTACTTACAGGCTGTAGGCCAAGATGAACAGAGCTGTATTGTAGTCTAATGACATGTGAAGCGCATTTTCTGTCCGTCTATTGCAGTGCGCGAGTTTTCCATTGAATGACAATTCACGCATTAGGTGTAGCCTAAATGACAATTCATGCATATATATATATATGTGTTATCAGCTCCTTTTTAATGGATATCCATTGTCCCATAACAGAAGATTGTCCCCCCAGAAGATTACAGGAATTATTGGCAAATATAGGCTAAGTCATAGTTTGATGGGACGCACCCCCCGTCTCCCCCTCTTCTTGATTGATGGGTATTCAAACTGCCCAAATTAACGTGAGCCCTTTAATTGACCCTTCACTAAACCCCTCCTCCAAGCAGCGATAGTCCAATCATAGCCTAGCAACCATTACTAGGCAGTGGACCTCCCTCAAGCTTTCCTAGTTGTAGGTTAGCTTGTCATCATGGGGATTGGGGAACCTGCAAAACTGACACTCCTTATCCAAAGAGTTTGGAGGAGGATGTCAGTTTTCCCCTTTTCCAAAACCCAAATCAAACAAGGAAAAGTGTAGGCTGTGGATAAAATTATGTGGGCAACCTCATTCACAATTGAACCGCTCAGACATGACGAAGCACATCTAACATTATGTTTGCTCCAAGGTAAAAAGCTAACGTTAGTTAACATCAACGTTACCCTTATTTTGGTGTTAATAGCTACCATAACTGAAAAAATAAACTAGCTGCACAATGGTAGCCAATTGACTTAAAATATATCAAAATTTTCAATGGTCTAAGAATGCAACATTAATCACAACCTTCGTTTTTGCTATCCGTAACAGACGTCAGCTGTTATAACTATGCTTTCTACGTTAGCTCTGTCTAAAAAGGGACACAATAAATTTAACTTTAAAAGAAGGAAAGAAAATCACTGTTCTCTAACAAACATGTTATTCCCACAATTTGTTAGTGGGAAGCCAGGTCCCATGTAATGTTAACCAAACACTTGTTGCTGCTGTCTGTGCAACTACTGCTGCTGATAGTGGAGCTGCAGTTACATGCCAACCACCTCCAACTGTCAGGACTCTGAATTTTGTTTGTTAGTTTGTATTATGTTTCTAATGTTTTTATTTATTTCCTGATCAGTTATTTATTTTTGGTCGCACTGTTCCGTGTTTGCTTTGTCGTCACTTCCCTGTCTTCGTCTCACTATTCGTTAGTCTTTGGTGATTTCGGTTTTTCTCTGTATTTCCTCTGTCATGCTCTTCCTTCATTACTAATTACTTCATTGTAAATAATACAAATTAAAGGTTGTATCAGCGATTTTGGGTCGAAACATAAATGATCACATTCATCTGATTTTTCCTCACGATCCGCTAGCTGCCCGCCCCCGTCAAAAAACCGCGTCTCTGTAGGCAGCCTATGCTCCGAGATCGTACACAAAAACAAATGGTACTACCAACCACTCAAAACCAAAATAAACAGTATTCCAACCAATCACCGACAAGGGGTGGGTGATACTAATACGCTAATACTCTTATCTCGCTGAAATCTTGACGGATTTACAAACGGTTTGGTTTCTTACAAACGTTATTAACGTGGTTATAATTCTGGATGTTTGAACACTATTTTTTAAAACATAACATAATTGGCTCTGAGCTGGAGCTGGCTCTGTTTGTTTGGGATTTCGCTTCAGAAGTGACGTCACCCAAAATCGCTGATACATCCTTTAACTAACAACTACTAACATCTTAGAATTAGGGTCTACTAATCTACTAATGACTAACTTGTATATAATACTAATCTATTAATCTACTAGCGCCATATAATCAGGGTTTTCTACTAATCTACTAACTTACTAACGTCATCTTTCCTAGCTGCAGCTGTCTATCTTTCTGCCTGTTCTATCACTAATTATCTTTCTTTGGTTCCTCTATTAACTACAGCTGACTCTCGTTTCCGCTTTCCTATTCCTTGTATGCACTTGTCTTATTGGAGTCCATGTCATGTTATCTCTATGTATTTGGTTCCAGTCCAGTCCGTGTCTTACGTTCTCCCTTGTTATTTTATTATCTGCTCTCCTCATTGTCTCATTACGTGCACCTGTCTGTCGTTTTCCCTTCTCGGCTCCTCACACCTGAATCTCATTGTTTCCTGTCTCCCTCAGTGTATTTATACTCTGTGTTGCTACAAGCTTTTCTTCGAATACCTGTTTCTTTCCTGAGTTGTCTGCTCTGTTTTAGTATCTGTTTTAGTATCTGTTTTCTGAGTTTCTGTCAGTTTTGTATTGGTTTCCTGAGTCTTTTTCTTTCGTTTTTTTTGTTTTCGGTGTCCGTGGGTTTTCCTGGTTTTTGACTTCTGCCTGTGTTCTCGCGAGCATGATTTTTGGATTCTGTTTTTGTACCTCTGCTGTGCCTTTCTGGTTTTGACCCCTGCCTGTTCTGTGACTTTGATTTTGGCACTCTGACACTGTACTGTTGCTGTGCCTTCCCGGATTTTGACCGTTTTACTTTGGATTGCTGTTTTTCCCCTCTTAATAAACTTGTTTATTCAGTTCTGTCTGTGTTTGCCCCCCCCCCACCAGCCCTGACTCTAACCAAAATGCTGGTACGGTAAAAACATGAATAATGTAAAGGCCACTAAATAAAGTATTGGAACATTTAATAGTTTGTGACATAAGTTAGGTTTCCACTGTGGTAGTTAGCTATCTAGCAAATGAGACAGCACGCTGTGATGGAAAAATGCTGCCTAGCATCATAAAATCTACATTGAATCATTTCAGCTAGTATTTAAACTACGCTACAAATATGAAATTGAAGATCCATTTTTTTTTAAAGTTCTTAGTTACCATTTTTCCCAAAGGTCAGTAGCCTACTTTCATGGTTGAGAACGCCATGTTTGCTTCGACGGGCACAAAGCTTGATGGACATAGCAACAGTTACTAAGGGGGGCGGGGCTTAGCGAAGGGTCAATTAGTTTTCCTTGCTGGCTCCGCCTATGTGCCTATGACATGTTACCGAATGGATCTATCGCCTCTCCCCCCCAACTGTAACTCCTCCCTTCTCCCCCCCTCCCGTCTGTGCTCTCACGCGAGCCCAATTCGCGTCTTTTGAAATTGCAAAGTTGGCAGACAGAACCAAAGCCGGTGTTTATTACCCCTTTAAAACAATGATATTAGATTCAGCAAATTAATTTGTGGTAAAGTGCAAGGTACGAAAATTTGTCTTAAAAACTATCAAAAGAGTTAGTCTGAATTAAGATTTAAGTTAAGTATAATTAGGGCTGTACGATGTAGCCTATTGTTTTATTATTGTCATCTTAATATGAATTCCCACGATGAGCACTGTGATAGGGCTGTGATTCTATTTACTTACAGGCTGTAGGCCTAGATGAAGAGCTGTATTGTAATTACATCTGAAGCGCATTTTCAGAACTCAAATGTCCGTCTATTCCAGTGTGTGAGTTTTCCATTGAATGACAATTCACCCATTAGGCTTGATATACACTTCCCGGCCAAAAAAAAAGTCGCCATTGCACCCGTCATGCATAGTGCCCACTGTACAAGCCTCTGGAGGCAGTGTTATGATCTGGGGTTGCTTCAGTTGGTCAGGTCTAGGTTCAGCAACACTATGCAGCAATAAAATGAAGTCAGCGAAGTACCTGAATGTACTGAATGACCAGGTTATCCCATCAATGGGCATATGCCAGGATGACAATGCCAAGATTCATCGGGCTCAAATTGTGAAAGAGTGGTTCAGGGAGCATGAGGAATCATTTTCACACATTAATTAGCCACCAGATTCCTGACCTTAACCCCATTGAAAGTCTTTGGGATGTGCTGGAGAAGACTTTACGGAGTGTTTCGACTCTCCCGTCGTCAATACAAGATCTCAGCCAAAAACTTATGCTACTCTGGATGGAAATAAATGTGACATTGCATAAGGTTGTCGAAACAATGCCACAACAAATGCGCGCCGTAATCAAAGCTAAAGGCGGTCCAACGAAATATTAGAGTGTGCAACTTTTTTTTTGGCCGGGCAGTGTATATAGGTGTTATCAGCAAAGTTTTTAATGGATAGCCATTGACCCATAACAGAAGATTGTCCCACCGGAAGATTACAGGAAATATTGGCAAATATAGGCTGTTGATCCAGGATAATTGCGAATAGTCTACACATGTAACCTTACACGCACCATCGCACATCGCCTGGATGTTGATGGACTGGGCTGAAAGCAATTTAATGTGGCATTCCCCTTCGCTGAGGGACAGGTGTGTGGTTTTTGACCTATGGACCCTTTTATTATTATGCATTTTTTGATATAGCCTACACAATATTTTACATTGTAAGCTTTATATTTTTAGTCATGCTTGTGCGTGCCCCTGTGTGTAACAGAAAGGAGGGTGTACACACATTGTGCACAAGCCTATGTAGATGCACTCATAACATTAGCTAGCCTAATGTTACTGCTACTGTTGGTAGTAGGTTAAGTAGCCTAACTGTTAGACATCAAAGCTTTATTTACCAGATAATCATTTGAATGGATCTCTATGGGAATTGGGGGGTGGGATGAGATTAAGCTGTAAATTAAACGGGAATAGTATGGAATGCATGGTTGGCTAAACGACTAAGTCATCAATGGTCTGAGGTATCAAACCAGCCTCAAACCATCATTCTGCTGCCAGATATGGATGGATCACTTTAAGGGTTGTATTTTCCTATTGAACTCTATGGGGAATTAAATCAGGAGAAACAATCTTTTAAATGATTCATCCATATCTATTGCATATCTGGCAGCAGAGTGATGGTTTGAGGCTTGTTTGATACATCAGACCCTTGATGACTTACAGGCATTTAGCCAACCATGTGTTCCATACTATTTCATATTATGCAATTGCTCCAGTTAATGTACTTTTTATACCTTTATCTTCACATCAAGTGTAATCTGATGTATGCAAAGACAACACATATAGCCTATTTAATTAATTGGGAACAGAACCAGTCAGCTAGTTTGATAGCCAGATAGTTCCTATTTTTAAAAAGCTTCTGTTGTGATGTAATTACAAAAATGTTATGCTTTGGGTAGTAGTAAAGGTATCAGATTATTAGAATCTACCTGGAACAGGCAACCCAGGGTAATGTAACATGTTGTGCATTGTCTATTAATGAATCATTCTGGAATATAGCCATATGTATTTTAATCACCTTTAGATGGTAATTTAATGAGTTATTTAACTTTTTGTTTTTTAATTTTTGTATGCTATTTGTAATGCTACACTAAAACTTGCCTGACAGAATAATACATTAATCAGTAGTAACGTATGGAACCTTCACATCTAGCTCATTTTTACAGGTACGGTTAAGCTCAGTTGTATCCGTATGTGACACCTTTTAAAATAATTGTGTGAAGGTCAATAAATGGCTTAACCTTGTTTAGGGCTGTCAACAGAAACTTGTTTAAAATGAGATTAAAATACATTAGTAAGAAATAAATTAATAAACTTCTCTTCTCTGAATGCGTAAGCGCTCATGTTGGCATGTGAAACTGTTTCTGTGAAAATATACAAAAAAGCTTATATACGCATTAATTCTAATAAAATCTCCAACAAACATTTAATGTTTTGCTGCAAGGCTGGCTGGGATGTGCTTGGCAATCTAACAAAATTCTGTCGATTCCTCAAAATTACTAATGGTTCTATTTGTACAATATTTTTCAACCATGTACTGTTGCGCAATAGAAAAACTAACATGGCAGTCAAACAACAGAGATTCTACATTTGTATTTTAACATATGTCCACTTCAATAATGTAAACAGCTCTCTGGTAAGGTTTATGCAAAACAATCCCTTGGTTTGTTTGTCACTTGCTGCAAGTAATTTTGTTAAGCTGTCACTGTTGGGGCTTTTGTGTTTTCATTAAAAAATGTAACCTCCAGCAATTCTCAGGGTGGGTGAGCAGGGCCAGCAAGTACCACTTTGAAATGCAGGTGGTAGAGGACATCTGCAATCACTGGCTCATTGGCTCAAATTGTGGAAAAATGTAAACTTTTTTATATTTTTTGCTGAGCTGGGACTGTGCAGTGGGGGAAAAATACAAAAGGACTGGAAAACTCAGTGGAAATGTTTAATTAACCTCCTCTGCTGTGGACACTCCCATAGGGACCTACATAAAGCCACAACATTACAAAAATAAATCAAGCTTCATGTTTGTTAATTAAAATAAGGTTGGGTTTTTGGATGCAGGGATTTTTGTGTCCAACCATTTAAAGTGATGGTCAAGGAAAATCCATAATATGCTTATAACCACGTTATTTATGGCTATTAAGGTATGTATTGAGCACCAATAAAGCGTGAGGAATACATTCCATTGCAAACTCGTTAAATTTCAGTCTATATCTCGTTATTCCTGTGTGCTGAAAGTTGAAATGGTCCATGTCTACATAGACATGAAACTCCAACCAATACATATTTTGGTCTCATTACATAACTCCTCCCTTAGTTTGAGGCGAATAAAACTGTCCTGTCCCCCTACTAAATCCTCTTTGAGTCTGAGCCAAACACTTGTTTTGTTTTCTCTTAAGAATAGTCGTCCACGTTATTCGTTTTTGAATAGTTAGTTAGCTAAAGTGTGTATTTTTTCCTGCTCTCCTTATCCCTATACAAATTTTATCTCTCTCCCAATCTTTCACCAGTTTATCATCCATCCCTCCGTGGTGCTAGCTAGTGACATTAGCTTGCTCCTTGCACAGCTCAGTATGGAAACAAACGAATCACTCGCGTCGTTTTTACTTGGTGCACTGCTCATTCGTCAGATAATAATCGAAAAGAATAGATAGTTAAGATTTTGCCAAATAAACCATGCCTTGGAAATGGTTTTGTCGTATTGTTCAGTGGCTGGTTACAGTAACAAAAAATGACGATAACCATTATCCACAAAGTACTTAGTTGCCATGCCTACACATTCTCACTTCCAACTCGTCAACATATGGACGCTTGGTCAGGACCCCTTGTCGTCACTTTTCAACGCACTGGGTACCCCATAGCGTAATTTTTCTATGCGCAGGGAAGTCCGATAGACTTTCGTGGAAGGTTGATGCTAGATTGGATAGCCCGGAGGGACCTGGGCGGGACCCTGGGACACTATCTTAACAGTTTGGGCATGAGCCCGAGTTACGTGAACTCCTGTGAGGTTATGTTTAGGGGTTGGGCGGGACCCTGGGACATTTTTTAAATTTATTTTTGTATTTTTTATTAGGTACTAACACCTACACCACTATTTAAATGTGTTTAAAAAAAAGAACGTACGAAAGCGCGTGTGTATTTACACAAGAACAGCAACGTACTTCAGCCCTAAGTGCGACGGGTGGTCGCTGTGGAAATGTCGACTGTACGGGACTTTGGCAAAATATAACAAGATAAACTCTTCAGGGTTAATCAGAAAACAGGTGTAGCTGAATATACTGGTAAGTACTTGGTTTTGTAAACATATTTATACAAGAGATTTCTAAACCGAAAGTGTTATGTCCGGGCGGGGGAGAAGGACCCAAATGCAGGCAGGAGTAAGAAAAACCGAAGTTTAATAAAAGGGCAAGGCAGCAATCCGAGGTACAGCAGGCAGGGTCGAAAAACCGGGTAGACAGGCAACCAAACAAAACACAGTCCAAAGAGTGGTCAAAGAACAGGCAGGGGTCAAAACCGGGAAGGCACAGCAAAGGTACAAAAACAGAATCCAAAACAGGGTCGCGAGAACACAGGCAGGGGTCAAAACCGGGGAGGCGTAAGAGGAGCAAAAAAGAGAACAAAACAAGGACTGAAAACAAAACAACAACAGGTAAAAACTAGGGAAACAAAAACTCGGAAACATAACAGGGCAGGAACTCGGGACACTCGCAAAAACACAGTAGAAAATTAATAATGAGGAACTCGCGAAGAAACACTGAAATGACAAGGTATATATACACACAGAGGGAGACAGACATGATGGGAATCAGGTGTGTAGAAGCAGGGAGGGGAGATTGCTCACAGGTGAGAACAGTGAGGGTTAACAAGGACCAATAAAACAATGACATGGGAAACGTAAGACACGGACTGGAATACACATACACAGTGATAACAAACGGCCTGGGGTTAGCAGGTAAACAAGTGCACAGCTCAGAGGGGTGGCACACGGAAGTGGACACGTGCAGAGAATGCGAAATCACAGATACAGTCAAGCCGGAAAGTCTACACACCCCTTTCACCTTCTCCACATTTTATTACGTTACAGACATATTCTACAATAGATTGAGTTTTTTTTTTTTATCTCAAAATTCTACACAGAATAGCCCATAATGACCAAGTGAAAACAGGTTTTTAGACATTTGTGCTAATTTATTAAAAATCAAAATGTAAAATATCATATTTACACAAGTGATATGACACCCAAAAGTGAGCTGAGGTGCATTTTTGTTTCCACTGATACTGCTTGAGATGTTTCTACAACTTAATTGGAGTCCACCTGTGATACATTCAATTGATTGGACATGATTGGGGATTGCCAACACCTGCCTATATAAGGTCCCACAGTTGACAGTGCATGTCAGAGCAAACTCCAAGCCATGGGGTCAAAGGAATTATCTGCAGACCTCAGAAACAGGATTGTGTCAAGGCATAGATCTGGAGAAGGGTACGGAAAAATCTCTGCAGCTTTACAGATCCCAAAGAGCACAGTGGCCACCATCATTCGTAAATGGAAGAAGTTTGGAACCACCAAGAATCTTCCTAGACCTGGCCGCCCGGCCAAACTGAGCAATCGGGGAAGATGGGCCTTGGCCAGAGAGGTGAGCAGGAACCCGAGGGTCACTCTGACAGAGCTCCAGCGTATCCTTGTGGAGATGGGAGAACCTTTCAGAAGATCAACCATCCAGGCAGCACTCCACCAATCAGGCCTTTATGGTAGAGTGGCCAGACGGAAGCCCCTCCTTAGTAAAAGGCACATCACAGCCCGCTTGGAGTTTGCCAAAAGGCACCTAGAGGACTCTCAAACCATGAGAATCAAGATTCTCTGGTCTGATGAAACCAAAATTAATGAAACCACCAAAAACTTTTTGGCCTGAATACCAAGCGTCACGTCTGGAGGAAACCAGGCACCGCTCATCACCTGGCTAATACCATCCCTACAGTGAAGCATGGCGGTGGCAGCATCATGATGTGGGGATGTTTTTCAGCAGCAGGAACAGGGCGACTAGTCCTGATAGAGGGAAAGATGAATGCAGCTAAGTACACCGAGATCCTTGAAGAAAACCTGCTCCAGAGTGCCCTGGACCTCAGACTCGGGTGAAGGTTTACCTTCCAACATGACAACGACTCGAAGCACACAGCCAAGAGAACAAAGGAGTGGCTTCGGAGAAAGTCTGTGCATGTCCTTGAGTGGCCCAGCCAGAGCCCAGACCTGAATCCAATTGAACATCTGTGGAAAGAGCTGAAAATGGCTGTGTACCGACGCTCCCCATCCAACCCATGTATAGCGATAAAAATGTACCTCTTAACTCAATTACATACAATTAAATCAATGCAAAATAGATAGCCTATCGTCTTCCGCTGCAGTCGTAGTCGGAAATTGACAATATGCCGGGCCGCAATGCACATGGCTCTTAAAAGGTCTGAAAAGAGGTAATTTGATTAGCTATGGTTGAATCCAACTGAAGCACACCCAACTGATAAGCACAACCACTCAGCATAACCCAGCCCATTTTCAATATAATATTTCATTCTTACCACAGGAGTGTGACAGTATCTTGACTGAGTTTCGGAGAAAGCTCCTCTCTTCCTGGAGATCACTGATCTTTTTTTTCTAATTAATATTTTCCTGCATGAGGTCCTCTTTGTTTTGGTCTTCATTTTTCACTTTGAGGGTAATATTAGAATAAGAATGATTAATTATGTTAAATTGTTTCACAACGTACAATTCCATACATTAGGCTATGTATTCAGAATATCGTATCAAAAAAGGCCTGGAAACATAGGATACATGCATGGCATGTTATTAAAGGATAAGTTCGCTATTTTGGACCTTGGACCCTATTTGCGGTCTGTCTTCCATGAACCTGACACATTGAGTCCATATTTTCGCTGATTGGTCCAGTATTGAGCTAGCTACAGATTTCCTGTAGGCTCTCACTGGGCTACAATAGAAGTCAACGGGGCAATTAGAAATGTTATGGGAAAACAACGATAAATGTGCTTTCATGTACAATAAATGAGACGGAAAGCTCAGTGTGTATTGTTACCGGTCTCAGTATGCTCTCCTGTGAAATGTATCTCAATCCGAACATTTTTACGTGCTTGGCATGGCTTGGAAGTAAGCATTTCTCTGTTGCTTGTTTTCGCTGCTCCCGCGGAGTACTATGTGTCGGGGGTGGGGGAGCGGGAAGGTGTGCCGGCCGTTTACGAAACTATCTACACTACTCACAAAAAGTTAGGGATATTTGGCTTTCGGGTGAAATTTATGGAAAATGTAAGTTCACGCTACAGTGATATTATACGTATCATGAAAGTAGGGCATTTAAGTAGAAGCATGCAATGGTGATTTCCTCATCTCAAACAATTTATTGAAACAAAAGCCAACAACAGTGTTGGGTATACCACAACAAAAATGTCAATGTCTCAATAACTTGTCATGTGCCCTTGAGCATCAATTACAGCTTGACAACGACGTCTCATGCTGTTCACAAGTCGACTTATTGTCTGCTGAGGCATGGCATCCCACTCTTCTTGAAGGGCGGCCCTCAGGTCATTGAGGTTCTGGGGTACAGAGTTACGAGCCTCTACACGGTGAGTCAGCTGATCCCATAGGTTTTCTATGGGATTCAGGTCTGGAGAAAGTGCAGGCCACTCCATTTGAGGTACCCCAGTCTCCAGCAGCCTTTCCCTAATGATGCGACCTCGATGAGCTGGAGCATTGTCGTCCATGAAGATGAAATTAGGCCTGTGTTGTTCATGCAGGGGCACAATGACTGGATTAATGATGTTATTCAGGTAGTATGGGCTTGTCACTGTACCATTCACAAAGTGTAGGGCAGTTCTGTATTGACTAGACACACCTGCCCACACTGTAACACCGCCACCACCAAAGGGTCGTCTGGTGACAACAGTGGCTGATGCACAGCGCTCTCCTTGACGTCTCCAACATCGTTGGCGGCCATCATTTCTGCTCAACGTGAATCGACTTTCATCAGAGAACAGCACTGAGGCCCACTGGTCCCTCGTCCAGCGTAAATGCTCCCTGGCCCATGCAAGACGATGACACCTGTGCCTGGTGGTGTGGTCAGGTACCCTTGCAGGTCGTCTAGCACGCAGACCACGCTGATGTAAACGGTTTCGAATGGTCTGACGTGACACTTGGGTGCCTCTCACCTCCCTTAAATGTGCCTGGAGTTGAGTGGCATTCATCATCCGGTTCCGCAGGGCACTGTTCACAATGAAGCGGTCATCAGTGTGGGATGTGGCCAAAGGACGTCCACTTCTATGCCTTTCTGTGACTCTTCCAGTCTCTCTGTATCTCTGTTGCAACCTGCTGATGACACTCTGTGACACTCTAAGCTCAGTGGCCACTTCCCTCTGAGAACATCCTGTTTGAAGCCTCGCAATGGCGAGGTACTGTTGATCAATTGTTAGGTGTCGTCTTGGTCTCATGATGTCAAAATGTGAACAGCATGATGAAGAGGACTGTTTAAATACCAATTCTAATTGAACCAGGAAATTTATTGGTCGATTCATGGATCAAACACCTGTTGTGAATTTTGCCGTTCAGCTCCTTGTTAGAGAACAGCAAGTTGTGCAAAAAGTACTGAAACATTGAATAGTTGGACATGTGCATTCAAAAGTTTAGAGAAGGTCAAATTAATTTCACCTGTAAAGGTTATAGTGCATTTTAGGTTCATCCTGAAATTTCACCCGAAAGCCGAATATCCCTAACTTTTTGTGAGTAGTGTATGTGAACAGTCTGCGTTTGTTTACCTGCAGCAACGTAGGCTACAATTTCCACAAAAAAACTTGGATGATGGATGACTATAATGATTACGAAGACGAAGAATTTGATTTTGACGTTACTGGCTACAGATTTGAGCCAGAATACACGGACACGGAACTACAAGAGATGGATGATAAGAGAGCAAGAGAAGAGAGAGAGGCTGAAGTTGCGCAGGTAATGTAAATTATTACAAATGATGATTACAAACACTGCGTTACAAATAGTTCTGCTGTTGGCTACTAGCTAGTAAACTCCAACGGGAGGTCAGGATTTGTGATCAACTGCTTTTCAAGCAGCCTCTCTACAACGTAGCTTTTGGAGCATTGAGCCAAATGAAGAGAACATGCTTCATTGTTAGTTAATTAATGTTAATTGTTAGTCAAATTAAGATCACTGAACAGGGGTGTCTCGCAGGGTATGATCTTTTAGCTGGTAATTCCGGTGCAGCTGTTTTGTTTCGTCCTGTACTTGCGGGACGATTTTGTTCGGAACTGTAGTTCTGCAGGTATGTCTCTCCTCATATGGAGCTTGGGCGTTTTTGTTGACAGGTTTGGGTTTGACTGCGAGTTTCTGAGAGTAGCCTTGGAACGTTAGATCTCCGTTCCTTTGCCTCCTCGTATACTAATTCGTATTAGTTTGCAGTGTTTGTTGGCTGTGTGTTTTATTTGTGCCATTATGCTACTCGCCTGTTCTTATGCGTCTCGTTACCGAGGCAGGGCATTTTATTATTTCTAGCTCTTTCTTTAGTCACTTAGCTCGTAGAAAACCTGGTGTTTCAGCTTCTACTCATTGGCGTGTGACAGTGAGCCGGTTAGTAGCTTTGGTACGTGTTTTCCTTGTCTTGTCTCCTTCCCTTAACTACGGGGTTTCCCGTCCTAGTGGCCTAGTGCTTAATGAATCCCCTTGCTGCGTTTGGCCCCTCCTACCTCACACGTCACGCCACCATTACAACAGGTTTCCAGATTGGGAAAGAGACTGGACGTAGATTCGTTGTGATTGATGAGTCCAAGTTTTCTCGCAAAAGAAAGGTAAATGTCTGTTGCACCTACAAGATAGGTGACAAATTAAAGGAAAAACCTGAATTAATGAGTGGAGTAGCATAATGAATGCAGATGTGGGGGGCATTTTCCTGGCATGGTTTGGGTCCACTTGTCCCCTTAGAGGGAAGGGTCACTACAAATCAATACAAGGTTATTCTGAGTGATCACCTTGATCCTATGAGGAAACATTTCTATCCTGATGGGAGTGGTCTCTTCCAGGATGACAATGCCCCCATCCACAGGGGTCCCTGAATAGTATGAAAGTATGAAATATGTAAAGTATGAGTATGAAAATGATGTGAATCATATGCTATGTCACCTGATCTCAACCCAATTGAACACCTATGGGAGATTTTGGACCAACATGTTAGACAGCGCTCTCCAGCACCATCATCAAAACACCAAATGAGGGAATATCTTTTGGAAGAATGGTGTTCCATCCCTCCAGTAGAGTTCCAGAGACTTGTAGAATCTATGCCAAGGCACATTGGAGATGTTCTGGTGACTCATGGTGGCCCAACATCTTACTAAGACACTTTATGTTGGCTTTTCCTTTAATTTGTCACCCGTGTGTATATCTGTACATTAGTGTATTTTCATCTTTCTCCAACATTAACCATAAACAGTGAGGTCTTAGGCCGCTGCGGTGGTACAACAGTAAGAGGACCGACTTTCAGTCGGTGCAGTTGTAGTCCGAGGATCGGGGTTCGCGCCCCGGTCCTGCCAGATCCGAGCATGGCCGGTGCCCTGTGGGAGCGACAATTGGCGGCTGCTTCCGGGTGGGGGGAGGGGCTCGGAGAGAATCGCTGCGCACAGAACGGCCCTGGACAAGTTGGAATCACGGTCAGGAGTTCGAGGAGTCGCGCCCTGTAGAGGACGTGGGGACCTCCGTCCTACTACCGGCTGACAGGGTTGTATAGCGGTGGTTCTCTAGCAATTGCTACACGGGGGGGAATTGAATTAGAATAGGGGCTCAATTGACTACTAAATTGGGAGAAAATGGGGAAAAATCTGAAACAAATTTTTTTTTTAAAAACAGTGAGGTCTTGGTGAAACAAGATATAAAAGAACTGTCACATTAACTACATTTTGTTCATATAACTGAGGAAAAAGAATAGTAAACTATGTAAACACAGATTGCATGTTATAGTTTTTCACTTTACTTCCAGTACAACCATGGACGATTTGGGCCAACATGGAGTAGAAAGGGTTGGGTGTTTGGAATGCTGGAGGTTAAAAATGACAGGCGGCGACCAGTTCTAAAACTAGTAAAGAACAGATCCCGGTCAACTTTAATCCCCATCATACGAAGACATGTGAGAAGAGGATCCACAATACTTAGTGACTGCTAGAGAGCTTATGTAAGAGATTTGAATCGGTTGGGCTACAGTCACTTCACAGTCAACCACTCTGAAAATTAGAAGCCAGTCACTCCTCAGAAAGCATTTGCAGTTTATTGAGTGGAATTACTGGCTGGGAAAGAGGCACAGAAAAGGAGTGCTTGGGCAGCTGTTTGAAGACATACAATCAGCATATAAGCTGAGTAGATGAGGGTGTCTTTACAGAAGACCTCCCAGCACAACTTCAGTTGGCAGTTTGTCCACTAAAATGGCAATTAATAAAGCTATTGATGTGGACTGAAACAACACTGGCCGTAACTGCCCCATTAGCTGAGATAGGAATTGCTGCCTCAGATTTAGATTTTCCTCGCTTACACCCAAACAAAATATACTTACAATAAGAGATGTGATTGATGCATTCAGTTGGATAGTTGACAATTGACTGGAAGGTGCTTATTCTTTTTTTAATCTTTCTAAATTTTCAGTTTTTGAAAGGAAGGTAACTGCATTGGTGCTATTGCAAAACTCATTAATTTCTCAACAGTTCTTTATGTGTAGTGGAAGAAACCATACAGTATGAAAGACTTTGTTTTTAATGGCTAAATAAAAATGCTGTTTCAACATTGTATGTGTGTCTTCAACAGGGTTTCCTGTTTGGTGAGTGACTGAACTGTGCTACTGAACTGTGCTGTAGAAAAGTTTGGTGGTGATCGTTTTTGTGCTGGCAAATCTGCAAATTTGCGATTGTTCTCAAAAAACAAAACAAAATATATTAGGCATTTAGGCTACAAACTAACGTTAGGTAAGACAAATTCGCTGCTGAGCAGGCTTTTACCGGGCCAGCAGTGTTAGGCTAGGTAAGATTGTTCTCAAAAAACAAAACAAAACAAAATATATTAGGCTACAAACTAACGTTAGGTAAGACAAATTCGCTGCTGAGCAGGCTTTTACCGGGCCAGCAGTGTTAGGCTAGGTAAGACTAGGTAAAGCAAAACAAAGTGGCTGGCGAGCTGGCTTCTACGGAACCAGTAGTATTGATCCTGAGTTGATCCTGCTTCCGACGAATTTTGTATATCTTCTAATACAAGGGTAAGCTATGGCTTCGTTTGACCCCTCAGTCTCTCCCATTCCTCACTCGGTTTCTCCTTCCTCGCCATATTGGGCTATCTCTTGCCCGGTATGTAACATGTTTACCTATTCCTTCTCCGCCACTAGTGGGAACTTTACTTGTGATAAGTGTAAATTAAATGCTAGGTTGACTGCGAAGATAGCCGATTTGGAATCTCGCATCCGTACCCTACATGAAATTAGAGAAACCGAAAAGTTCATAGAATCCTTCTCGGTTTCGGGTGCTCCAGCTAGCCCGTCCCCAACTAATGTTAGAATTCCGAAAATGCCTCCACAGCAAGGTAACAGCAGGTGGATTACAGTTCGCGAACGTAGTCGTAAACCCCCGGTACTCCACCAACCACCAATTCGGGTTTCAAATAGGTTCTCTCCCCTGAGCAATGCACCTTCGGTAAAACCGGCTGAAAAAGCTTTGATAATCGGTGATTCTATTCTACGAAACGTAGAAATTGCGAGTCCAAAGACCGTAGTTCAGTGCATTCCTGGTGCTAGAGCGACCGACATAGAAACAAATTTAAAAATGCTGGCTAAAGCTAATCGTAAATTTTCTAGCATTATTATTCACGTCGGCGCAAATGGTGTCCGGCTGAAGCAATCGGAGATAACGAAAAGTAATTTTGAATCAGCATGTGAAGTAGCAAAACGGTTGTCTAACTAACACTGTTATTTGCTCTGGCCCCATTCCTTCTAGGCGTGGTGACGAAACTTATAGTAGACTAACATCACTAAATCGTTAGCTATCTGAGTGGTGTCCCTCTAATAATATCGGCTATATAGATCATTGGCACACTTTTTGGGGGACTAATCTTTTAAAAAGAGATGGTGTTCACCCCACGTGGGAGGGTTCAGCTCTTATCTCTAAAAAACTGGCCTATAGTCTTAGAAATTCAAGTCCCTGACTAATTAGAGCCAAGGCCAGAACTTCTTGTCTGCTTGTTCCCCAGAACCGTCAGCTAGGGTTCACCCTTTAGAAATTGAAACTGTGTCTGTCCCCCGTATACAAAACCATGTCAAATCTGGCAAAAACCGTGAAGTTTGTTTTAATAATCTGATTAAGATTAAAACAAAACACAATCCTATTAGCTGAAGTGATATTACTACCATGAGAGTTGGCTTATTAAATATAAGATCCCTTAATTCCAAGGCAGCTCTTGTGAATGAATTAATCCCAGACTGCTCTCTTGATATACTATGTTTAACTGAAACATGGCTGAAAGTGGATGAGAACTTTACATTAAATGAATCCTCTCCACCTGGGTTCATATATAGCCAAAACCACCATCTCTGTCGAAGAGGGGGTGGGGTTGCTGTTATTTATAAATCTGTCTTTCAGTCAATTCCAAAATTAGAGTATGCATTTGATTCATTTGAAGTGTTAGTTATGAACACTCAGCCAGCAGTGGTTGGTAGAAACCGCCCCTCCTCTCAGCCTATTTTACTTGTAACTGTCTATAGACCTCCTGGCCCATATGCTGGCTTTATTCATGAATTTGCAGATTTTCTTTCTCATTTAGCTGTAAGTCATGACAAAGTGTTAATATTGGGTGATTTTAACCTGCATTTTAAAAATACAGATGATCCTTTTACCTCAGCATTTACGGTCATTTTGGAATCAATTGGTTTCATTCAAAATGTTTTTGGCCCCACGCATTATCATAGTCATACTTTAGACCTGGTCTTAAGTCTTGGTATTGACATTGTTTATGTTAAAATTCACTCGCATAATCCTATTTTGTCTGACCATTTCCTCATTACTCTGCAGTTAAAATTAGCCCATTCTGTAGAATCTGAACTCAGAACGTATACAGGTCGCACTATCACTACCTCCACTACTGGAAACTTTATTCATGTGCTACCTGATTACCTTGATTTAGACACTTCATCCAGCTCCCTGTCAACCAATGATCTGGCAGAGGAATTAGCTACTGCTCTACGCAAAACCCTTGAAGTAGTTGCTCCATTAAAAAGCAAAAAAGGGGCTAACCTTCTCTTTTCTTCTCTCACCCTGAGCTGCAGATTACTCTGGCCCGTCCCCCTCTCACCCTGAGTTTGCAGACTGCTCCAGTTATGCCCCTCACCCTGAGTTTGCAGACTGCTTCGGACCCGTCCCTCCTTTGGTTTATCCTCCCGACTTCACGCAACTGGAGTCCCAGATGCATCACCTCGCCCCCTTTGAACTGATGATTGAACTGATTATTGAATTGACTATTACCATTCAGTCCACCTTTAGTCTAAACCGGGCCGGCCAGCGAAGGATGGGCACCCCCTCTCTAGCCAGGTTCCTTCCGAGATTTCTTCCCACTGGGGAGTTTTTTCTCATCACTGTTCAGTGTTTTTTTTTTCTCCCCTACCGGGGAGTTTTTTTTACCTCATTTTGCTGGTTGGGGGCTAAGGTCTGGTTTTTTGTTCAATTTTCCTTCTGTTTCCCTGTGCAGCGTCTTTGTGACAGTTCTCTGTAAAAAGCGCTATACAAATAAAATTGAATTGAATTGAATTGAAATGCACGTTACTTATGGACAGCATCTGGTTTGATGGTCAAATTAAGCCATGCACTCATTGATTGGATTTTACCTTTAAAAAAGCTTGTGTTTCCTTTAACTTTCAATTTCACAATGATTTGATGTAAATAAATTGGAACAAAGAAGGCATAACCAGAATGTTCCACTTAACATGGTTGCCCACACATTTGTACTTACATGCTGGTTACACTTCTATTTGTGGTATTCACCATTATTACATGGTAAAATAATCTTAATTACATCAAAAGTTGTTCCACTTTACATTAAGTTGCTTACTCCTGGATACTTACATACTAGTTACATAGTAAATAAATTGTAACAAAGAAGGCATATCCAGGATGTTCCACTTAACATGGTTGCCCAAATATTTGTACTTACATGTTGGTTTCACTTCTATTTGTGGTATTTGCCATTGTTACATGGTAAGGTTGTCTTAATTACATGAAAAGTTGTTTCACTTTACATTAAGTTGCTTTCTCCTGGATACTTACATGCTAGTTACATAGTAAGTAAACTGTAATAAATAAGACATACCTGGAGTTTCACGATACATACAATTTTCACATCTTTGTACTTACATGCTAGTTACGTAGTAAATAAATAGCAACAAAGAAGGCATACCCAGAGTATTTTACTTATTGCTGCCCACACCTCTGTACTTACATGCTGGTGACTATCTAATGAAGTTGGAACTAACAAGGTATACTAAGGGTGTTTCATTTTGCATAAAGTTGCACCAGCATAGTTACATAATAAATAATAGGTAGCTATCGAAAAGTTTGTTCAATTGCATGCCAGTTCTGGTGTGGTTTTCATAGTAATGATCTTAACGATTTTTGTTGTAACCATATTTGGCTAAGAATGGTATTTCCAGGATAACAACAATAATAATCATCATTATTATATCATTGTCATCATAATATTCATAATAATGTATTGAGTCAGGTGAGTTGTGTCTATGGTTTACCGTCTCATCCAAAGTAGGGTGTCTCCTGCAATACAGTGTCCCCATCCCATTGCTGCACAGGGGCTCTGGTATTCTGCTTGGTACACATGGAAGCCAATCCCACATAAATAATAAATAACACTCAACAACTTTGTTATTTGCAAGGAGAGGTGTAGTTTCTGTAGCAAGTTGATATTTACCAAAGTATCCCATCTGACTATACCTATATATGCAGTATGTAACAATAAACCATTTTTGGTTCAGTTATTAGTGTGGTAATAAATGGGGGCATGCTAAAAGAGTAATTACACAGCATGGTAGTTACCAATGTAACAAGGAGGCTGAAAATCCTACTTGTTGTTACATAATGTAACTACATGTGTGTATTTACATAATGATAACATGTAACAGGGCTGGCCTTGTTTCACACGTGTAATTAAAAATACCGCTAACTGTTGTTCCACGTTACCTACGTTGGAGTTACTCAGTAATAACCTTTTATTACACAATTAGTTACAATTTAACTACATAGGTATAGGTGCAACTTAATGTAAAGTGTTACCAACATTTTTCTTTTAATATCAGTTTTTAGATGAAAATCACAGTACAGACATTTCTATAAACTATGTGTGTCATATTGTATTCTAAAACTGGAGCAAGATATCCCCAGTGAAATTATCAGACAGAGGAAACATTCTTTAGTGGATTCATTTTCAGCTGCTTAAGATTCCTAAGATTGCAATTTTTTACAATCACTTTGGCACTAATTACAGACCCTTGTGGTAATTTTTCTAAATTGTAGACACAAAACTCAAAACAGATAATCAAAATCATTTTTCAAAACTCTAAACACCGTTTTCAATTGCATGAATACAATACACATAAACCTAAAATAATTTGTTCACTGAACCAAATCATTTGTTCACAATGACACAACTTACCATCAAAGTATTAGCATTTCAAAAAGCAATAAACACATTACATATGATGTGACTGTCTTTTCATTTCATTACAATGCATCTAACTATCAATTAATCCAACTGCTCAAAATGATAAGTAACTGTAGCATTACTAATAATGGATAGGTTTATGGAAACTGATTACTTTATGTTTAGATCATGAATGTTTTAGGATAAAGAAATCTTTTGACACCAATTACTTTGGAACATGAACCAATTTTACTACATTATCTTTGAAATATGTCCTATGTTCCTATGGTCCCACTGTTCCAGACAATGTTTTCAGATTTGACTATGTATCTAGGCCATTGTCTTGGCTTTTTCAATAATGATACAGTTGTTTACAATCACTTTGGCGCTAATCTCATAAGTTTGTGCTCAATTTTCAAAACCTTAGACACAAAACTCAAAACGGTCAGCACTTGTAACACAGCCTGTCCCATGATCTTCCCTGGCACTCCCCCCCCTCCGTGTCAAAGGCTCTCGCTCGTCCCGACTGCGGAGTTTTTCCACCTTAGCTCCTCAGTGGTGGAATGAACTTCCCATTCCCCTACGTTCTACTCCAACCCTGCCCGCATTCCGTCGAGGCCTGAAGACACACCTCTTCAGACTCCACCTTGACTGATATCCTAACCTAGGAATATCAGTTCCCTGTGTTTACTAGTTCCCTGTGTTTTCCTGTCTGTTTATTACAGTTTATAATAGTATTTAGAATAGAAGTGTAGTATTGCTGATTTACCCACAGCTTACTGTGAACTACAGTCAACGTTCATTACTAGGGATAGCTGCTACATTATGGGAAGGATGTGCTTTGTCTTGTCTGTTCTGTAGTGATCTTGATGATGTCTCTGTATGCACTTACTGTACGTCGCTTTGGATTAAAGCGTCTGCTAAATGAATGTAATGCAATGATCGAAACCTTGCATTGTGCATTCATATCTTTGAAGTAATCTTGCACTTCAGAATCATTGGTTCAAATAACTAATTTATCATGAAATACGAAAGAAAAATTAGCTTAGATCACCCAAACACAAGATACCGATAGCTTCACTGTTTAGTTGTTTTTACAATCCTTTAATATTGCAGTAAAAAATACTTGATACATGTTTCAATATGGTTCTTTTTGTGGTTCTAAATAAAGGGAATAGTAGAGACAGTAGAACAGAGTGGAATCATTGAACAAAGTCAGGATTTATTTTTTAAAATACAATTACAACATAGGTTTCTTTGAATCATAGCAACAAATAAATACAGTAATTATAGCTGCAAAGTGAAAAAAACTTTCTCAACTGCAGTGAAAAACAAAAAATACAGTAAAAGCAGTTCCGACCACTGGCTAGGTTGAAGCCTGCCTCGTCCACAAAGAGGAATTTGTGGTGGTTCTCTGCAGCATCCAGCTCCATCACCCTCTAAAAAGAAATTGAAAGAAAATTACCCAACAGAATAATGTAGATCAAACTTGAATCTTTGACAACAGGAATCTGGAAACTGAACATACTCAGTACATAGTTGCTTCACTCTATCTGCATTACTTTCAAAAGGCACGATGGGGCGAGCGTGAGAGGACTGATTGCCGCCAAGCTCCTGCGTGTGTGGCGGTTATTCTTTTTTTCTTTTCTTTCAGTTGATTTGGCTTAGTTTTATTTCGTTGTGTGAATGTGCAGTCAGTGTGTTGTGTACAGCGTCACTTACCTGCGGAACAGCAAACGGCGACAGTGAGCGGGCGTGGTCCGGACCTGTGAAGAAAAGCAGAATACGCCCATCAGCGGCGCCCTACCCGGAGCAGACGGCCAACCGACGACGGTGGTGTACGAAGCTGGTCGGAGGGTCGGAGTATACCAACGAGCCTGGTGACGAGCTGTTGCTGGGAGAATTTATTCCCCAATCAGTAAGGGACGTGGATGCGCCGTATTAACTGGCTGACGTGTGTGTGTGTGGGTCTGACACCGGCAAAGCGGGGAACTGAGCGGCAGCGGGTGTTTATGGTTTCCCCTGCCAGTCGGTGTCCTGTGCCTATCCCGGTGAGTGTGACGAGGGCGGCAGGCCGTGGTGAAGTCTTGGGTCCCGTGATTCGCCCGAGGGGTGGACAGATTGAATTCTCGTTGGCGACCACCAAGGACGATGACAAGCTGTCCCGCTGTGTTTGTGTGTGTCTTTTTCTTTTGGGGCCGGACGGCTGGGGTGTATTTCATTTGAGGTTTCTTTTATTTTTTCTTAATTTGTGGTAGTCCTCCCAGAGCTGCAGTGTGGGCAGGACTCCACAATATTATTTCCTTTGCTGTGTTTGATGTTATGTGTTTGTGACGTGGAATATTAGGTTTTGTTCTGTTAATGAATGTGTGTGAGTACCGCCGTGTCTGTCTGTGCGTGGACTTTTCCCCCTGGATGTATTGTGGAGCCGGGCGGCCGGCAGCCCCGCGGTAGGCCATTTAAGGGGTGGTCACGAGTGTGTGTGCGTGTGCCCTGTGCGGTACCGTTGCCACAAAGCCTGAACAGCACAGTGTGTAGGGATTGAGTGACAGTGTCGTGTGTCGGAGGGTGTAGGAGGCATGCTTACCTGTGGGAGGGGTCGGCCGCGTCCGGCAGGAACGTGGGGAGCAAGTGGGGGGGATAAAGGGACCCACAGACGGGCATTGCTCCATCAGGTCGTGTGTGTGTGTTGTGTGTCCTAGGTTTTATGAATTGCTTTGTAATAAATAAATACTTTTTGCCTTTTACATCTGCCTTGTGTATTGTTTGGAGAGTGGTGGATTCTGAGTTCAAAACCTGTATTTCAAACCGTGATATTTGCGTAAGCAGATTTCCGACTTTCTCCCTGAGCATTATTTTAGTCATATTTTAGTTTTATACATGTGGCCCCTGATATCAATGTAAAACAAACACCAATAATCGCTTAAATTAAAGAAGACCCTGGTGCCATTTATTATCATGCCTTAAATTATTTTCATAACTCTGATGTAAATTATGGATAGTGAATGCATAACCCCTGGTGAAAAACAAAGTTCCACCACTCTAGTTTACTAAATGGCTCTAAGTGATCAAGGGTCTGATGTATCAAACAAGCCTTAAAGCATCACTCTGCTGCCAGATATGCAGTAGATTTGGATGGATAACTTGAAGGGTTTCTGCTCCTGACTTATTTTCCCATAGAGTTCAATAGGAAAATTTGTCAGGAGTGCAAATCAATCCCAGAACAACAGCAAAGGACCTTGTGAAGATGCTGGAGGGAACAGGTACACAAGTATCTATATCCACAGTAAAACGATATTGACATAACCTGAAAGGCTGCTCAGCAAGGAAGAAGCCTATGCCAAAACCGCCATAAAAAAGCCAGACTAAAGTTTGCAACTGCACACGGGGACAAAGATCTTACTTTTTGGAGAAATGTCCTCTGGTCTGATGAAACAAATTGAACTGTTTGGCCATAATGACCATCGTTATATTTGGAGAAAAAAGGTTGAGGCTAGCCGAAGAACACCATCCCAACCGTGAAGCACGGGGGTGGCAGCATCATGTTCTGGGGGTGCTTTGCTGCAGGAGGGACTGGTGCACTTCATAAAGTAGATGTCATCATGAGGAAGGAAAATTATGTGGATATATTGAAGCAACATCTCAAGACATCAGCCAGGAAGTTAAAGCTTGTTCGCAAATTACTCTTCCAAATGGACAATGACCCAAAGCATACTTCCAAAGTTGTGGCAAAATGGCTTAAGGACAACAAAGTCAAGGTATTGGAGTGGCCATCACAAAGTCCTGACCTCAATACAATCGAAAATTTGTGGGCAGAACTGAAAAAGCTTGTGCGAGCAAGGAGTCCAACAAACCTGACTCAGTTACACCAGTTCTGTCAGGAGGAATGGGCAAAAATTCCAGCAACTTATTGTGAGAAGCTTGTGGAAGGCTACCCGAAATGTTTGATCCAAGTTAAACAATTTAAAGGCAATGCTACCAAATACTAACAGAGTGTATGTAAACGTCTGACCCACTGGGAATGTGATGAAAGAAATAAAAGCTGAAATAAATAATTCTCTCTGAAATTATTCTCACATTCTTAAAATAAAGTTGTGATCATAACTGACCTAAGACGGGGTCTTTACTAGGATTAAATGTTTACTAGGATTAAATGTCAGAAATTGTGAAAAACTGAGTTTAAATGGATTTGGCTAAGGTGTATGTAAACCTTCGACTTCAACTGTATGTTTATAAACATATATACAACCTGTTGTGCGTGTGATAATGGTTTTTTGCCTATCTTACCCCCAGAAAAAGGTTAGTAAACCTGGCTAACAGATACTCTACTCTAGTTTAAGTAGAATGGGACATTATTTTACAGTCCCCATTATTTATAGTTAACCAGTATTTCTGACTACTGAGTCAAATATTGCCAATTCAGTTCTTCTGCTATACAATGCTTAACTGAATTATGATGAGAATGCAACACTTGACATTAATGTCACCAATATCAGTATATCTTCAACCAATGGCAGTGTACATTCCACAAAATAAATTAATTGTCCATTAAGTTGTGGCGAATATCTAGTCATATTATGATATATCCTCATCTCTCTCAGTATATCCTAATAAATCAGCCAAAAATATTAAACATATAACCATAAACTCTTGTCCATAACCAGCAACATCCTTTTAGAGAGGATTTTCTAAAAATATATTTGCAATACTTAACAGTGCAAGTAGCACATAATTATACATATTGGCAAGAAACCTGATCCTGCTGTGCAGTGACAAGGGTCCATTCCGCAGTGGCACAGTGCTAATGATTCAGAAAATGCAAAGGCGCTCACTCCCTGCAGGAGGCCTGAAATGTCCACCATTAACATTCTCTCTGCTCTGTTTAATAAGCATGTTCAGCTCTTAGAATACAAGCCTCATCAAATCCAGCAATTAATATGTTTAGAGTAACCTTGACAGGAAACATTTATTTTAATAAGGCTCCAGTATAACAGAAAAGGAAAGAAGAGGAGGCAGAATGAGACAAGATGCATGACTAAATATGCTACAAGTGCTGGTACTGTTGTTTGCTTTTAATTGCTTATTTATGAAAATACAGCTGAATAGAAACTCTTAATGAACGCAATCAACATACAATGTACAAATTATTTGCCTCTTTTGAGTTTGAACATAGGGGAATTAAAAACTACTGGCTTGTTTCAAGTGCACATACTGTTACTTCATTCTAACTGCCTCTAACATATGGACAGGTCCTGCAAGAGGTGGCCTATCAGCGTAAAAACCTCCTCCTATCTTTGTGATAACAAAGTCAATATAATTGTGCTTGCAAGCAATCTGCTTCCCTGTCCCCTGCTTCAGAATGTTCTGCAAGGTCTCCCTTGCCTCCTGCTCTCAGATTTTTCATCTTGTTAAGTCCTGCAACTTGTGTTTCTGAATGCTATTGAGCATTTTATTCTATTTTCATTCCAATGCAATGCATCCCTGAGTCAATTTATTTTTTATTTTTTGGTGAATCTCACTCAATAATTGGTATTGTTTTATATGTTTTAATGAAGAGTCACTGCACTGGAGTCAATGGGTTCATTCCAATTACAAACCCCAATTCCAAAAAGGTTGGGCAGTATGTAAAATGCACAAAAAAGCAGAAAGCAATGATTTGTTCCAAAAAAGCTGTTCAAAACTATCCACGGGACTGACTATTTACATCCCACACTCCCTCACCGGAAATCATTCCTCTTCCGTTCATGTTACCTCAGCCTACTGTCCCCCCTACCAGCGACATTCTTAGAACCGAGGGTTCTAGCCCTGTCAATACATTGAAAAATAGAAAAAAGCGAAATAAACAAAACTGGAAGACCCCTAAAACAGTGAGTCATCTTAAAAATGCTAAAGGACTAAAAATATGTCATCTTAATGCCTGTAGCTTAGTATCTAAACTTGATCAAATCAAAATGCTGCTGACACAAAGTAGCATAGATATTTTTGCTCTCTCGGAAACTTGGCTTACACCAACAATTCCGGATTCCTAGCAATATATCTATCAAATAAGTACTCATCAACAAAAAATCTAACAGACACGGCATCCGAAACGTTACAAATCACTTTTTATTTAACGTCTCAGCATGCTATAGATATTTTAGTATCATATAAACCTCCTAACACGTCACCAATAGATTACGTATCATCTCTAACAACTATTCTTGAGTCGGTAAAAACAAAAGAATACATACTACTTGGTGATTTCAACTTAAATTGGAATGACACTATTGCTACACCGCTCAAACATGTAGCAACCAAATTCGGACTTGAACAATTGATAAAGGAACCAACGCGAGTGTGTAGTATGTGTGAAACAATTCTTGATCTCATTTTTTCCAATGAACCGACAAAATATAACATAAATGGGGTTATTAAAACAACAATATCAGACCATTTTCTTACCTTTGCTATTAGAAAAAAAATTATAGAACACAAGGGACACAAATTGAATGTTATAAATAAAAAATACACAAAACGTTCTAAACTAAAGTCTTGACAATTATCTTTACCTTGGATTACACCAAATATATTACGTCTGCTCAAACAAAAATCAAAAATTATGAAAAACTACTACCGTACTAAATTATTAACAGATAAACAAGCTTTCGCGACAATTAGAAATAAATGTACCGTCGAGTTACAGAAAGCAAAAACTAATTATTATCAGAAACTCATAAATGAAGCCTCTTTGCACCCCAAAACGCTGTGGGATGCACTGAACACCATAACTGGAGGAAGGACAAAAAATAACCAAGGCAAATATACATTTTAACAACTTTAAAAAACAGCTCAAATCTCATCTTATAAATAACCAAATCTGTCAACACTAGACTATAATTCATTTCAGGTCACGCTGTATCTGCTCCATAAACACTCACTTTTTTTTTTTCCTACATAATTCTTTCTGAAATTTCTCATATTTTAATTACTTCATATCTATAGATTTTTTACTCTTGTCCTTTTTATTTCTCAAATATTATCTAGGATAAACTATCTTAAACAAATTATCTCCTTTCCATCTCTTTCTTTCTTTCTTTCTTTCTATGCTGTAGGACAGGGAACCCTCTGTAAACCAGTAATGTACTGAGTAGGGCCCAAAGATTTTAGAACTTTTATGTACTATTATCTTTCTTCCCTGTATTAATAAAATAAAAATGTAAAAATTTGTAAATTATCTTTTACATATATTTAATTGAAAACAGTACAAAGAAAATAAATTTTATGTTTTACCTCAACTTTATAGATTTTTGTAAATATACGGCAATTACAAATTTGATGCGTGCAACACGTTCCAAAAAAGTTGCCAAAAAAAAAAAAGATTGGAAAGTTAAAAAAACACCTGTTTGGAACATTCCACAGGTAAACAGGTGATGCTATCATGATTGGGTATAAAAGGATATCAAAAGACTCTTGATATCTTATATTCAAGTACTATACTTATTTTACAAGCGATACTATAACCTCTCTGCAATTGAATGGATCTCTATGGGAATTCTGGGGTGTGACTGGATTAAAGCGTAAGTACACCCTAGATCACTTTTTTTCCGCTGTAAACGTGTTTGTATGCCTACTTTATAATGAAACTTATTCATGCATTCCGTTATTTCAACAATTTTGAAATAATATTGTATATCATAAGAAACTGGTAGAAAAGCGTCTTTGTGCTGCCCCTAACGGTTTTCTGCTTTTATGGAATTGGGGTTTGTAGATGAATGTATGTACTCTATCCAATACACTACAGTTCCTCCCTTCTAAGTTAAGAAGTAACACAAATAGTTTTCTTTTTACTTAACACAGTCTTAAAACAAAAATGTATTCCTGTGCTTCTTAATGTAACCTTTTGTTTTAACTTTACAGTCCACACAGTTATCTGTATTCTGTGTTTTCTTTCTTTACAGATTAAGGCGCTGTGGTTGTTTGTGACTATGCATAGGATAACGCATTTTTTGTAACCACTCTGGTGTGAGGAGGTTGGTGTGGTGGTCAGTCAACCACTGCTGGGGAATCGGCATCACTTGTTGTAGCAGGTGGTAACACTGGAGATGCAGCGGGCATTGTGATCAGGTCTGCTAACTGTTCTTTTTCAGGAGCAACTCAATGTGGCGGCACCAAATGTTACCAGGGGTAACCTCCACTGTGTAGGAGAGAGGTCCAGTTCTGTCCTTGACTCTCGCCGGTATCCACTTGTGATCTCTTCAGTCTCAAGCAAGTAGTCTCTCCGATTTCCAGTTGTCTCATCTCACCTTTACCCTGACCTTGTTTCATCTGTCTCTCCTGAACACTCCTCTGCAGGTTAGGCTTCAGCAGATCCAGTCTAGAGCGTAAAGGGCATCAAGAAACAGCATTGCCGGTGTTCAATTCAATTCAATTTTATTTATATAGCACTTTTCACAGACGACTGTCACAAAGACGCTTTACAGAACAGAAAGGGGAGGAAAGGGGAAATGGGAAATGCCAGCTCTAAGCCCCCAGATAGCAGAGGTAAAAACTCTCTAGTAGGGAGAGAAAACCCTCATACAGTGGCGAGAAAAAACTCCCCGATGGGAAGAAATCTCGAGAGGAACCCGGCTATTGGGGGGATGCCCATCCTCCACTGGCCTATGGGTTGATTATTTCATAGGGAGATATTCTACTCTGATGACTCCATCATGTAGAGATCAGCAGTGGCAGGTGGGGGGCACCTAGCTGGTCTTCGGCTGGAGCTCCGGGCCAGGAGGGGGGCGGGGGAAGGGCTCGGGAAACTCTTTAAACTTGGACTAGAGCTCTGGGCACCCAGGGAAGAGGAAAAAAGAAAAAAAAAACATTGTTAGGGGGTTCAGATGGTAGCAGAACAAGCAGAGCAGGAGGGACAGAGGTGCCTGCATGCGATAAGGAAACCCCAGCAGAATAAGGCTATGGCAGCATAGCTAAGGGCTAAACAGAGGAGGGGCCAATACAGCCATGAGGGCAGGCTTGAGACAGTCACCACCAGACCATGCTTAACACAGCACTACCAATAATGATCCAGTGACAGCACTGACCGCTCAGTCCACCAGAGACTCTATAGCTTATGCCAGCCACCCACTCCTGCCCCTCAACTATAAGACAGACTAAAAAGATGGGTTTTAAGCCCAGCTTTAAATAAACTGATAGTGTCTGCACCCCGAACATGAGCAGGCAATTTGTTCCATAGGAGAGGAGCACGATAGGAAAAGACTCTACCACCTATGGTACTTTTAGCTATTCTAGGAATAACAAGGAGGCCTGCGCCCTGCGAACGGAGCATTTGTGAGGGATTATAAGGGAAAAGTAAATCACTGAAATATAAGGGGGCAAGCCCATGTAAGGCTTTAAAGGTAAGTAACAGAATCTTATAGTCTATTCGAAATTTAACTGGCAACCAGTGAAGTGAAGCTAACACTGGGCTGATGTGTTCAAATCTCCTAGTTCTCATGAGAATACGAGCTGCTGTATTTTGAATTAGTTGAAGCCCTTTCAGAGACCATTACAGCAATCTAATCTAGAAGTAACAAAAGCATGGACTAGCTTTTCAGCATCATGTAGGGACAGTATTTTTTTAATTTTTGAGATATTCCTCAAGTGATAGAAAGCAACCCTAGAGATGTCTTTAATGTGTGTATCAAATACGAGATCTGGATCAAACGTAACACCAAGATCTTTAATGACAGCACTTGAAGTTATTGAAATTCCATCAATGTTAGGCATATAGCCAGATAGTTTGCATCTCAGGGACTTGGGCCCCACTACCATTACCTCTGTCTTATCAGAGTTTAGCAAGAGAAAGTTATGGGTCATCCATTCCTTTATATCTATAAGACAAGCTTCCATCTTTGACAGCTGGACAACTTCATCAGGCTTGACTGATAGATACAGCTGGTTGTTCTCTGCATAGCAGTGGAAGTTAATGCCATGTTTACAAATGATTTGTCCCAGGGGAAGCATGTATAGAGAGAAGAGCAAAGACCCAAGGACAGATCCTTGTGGTACTCCATATCTAACCCTAGACTTATAGGAGGAGTCATTGTTAAGATGCACAAATTGATATCGGTCTGATAAGTATGATCTAAACCAGGAAAGAGCCAGTCCATGGAGGCCAACAATATTTTCAAGCCTATCCAGAAGGATGAGGTGATCAACGGTGTCAAATGCTGCACTTAAATCTAGAAGCATGAGTACAGAGATGTAGCCACTGTCAGAAGCAAGGAGTAGGTAATTGAATACTTTGACTAGGGCTGTTTCAGTGCTATGAAAGGGTCGAAAACCAGATTGAAAAACTTCAAATATTTGATTAGGGTGCAAAAATGACCAAAGTTGTTTTGAAATGACCTTTTCTATTATTTTAGTGAGGAACGGAAGGTTCGAGATAGGCCTATAGTTAGACAAGTCGTTCATATCCAAGTTTGGCTTCTTAAGAAGGGGTTTGATGACTGCAAGTTTGTATATGTCCAGAGGCTAAAGAAGCATTGACAATATGCAACAGTGGTGTTCCAATCACTGGCAGTAGCTCCTTCAGTAGCTTCTTTGGGATAGGGTCTAGAAGACAGGTAGAAGATGTTGAAGAATTTACTATTTGGAAGAATTTACGGTATCTGATTAATGGTAGCATGGGTGGCATTGCGATATGCAAACAAGAAGTTAATAAGCTTCTGGTGCAGTGTGATGCGTTCATCCACCATTGCTTTGAGCACATTCTTCAGGCTCTGTACAAAACGCTCAGCCAAGCCGTTTGTGGAGGGCTTGTAAGGGGCTGATGTCACATGCCTGATTCCATTGTTCTTCAGGAATGATTTGAACTCTTCAGATGTGAATTGTGGCCCTTTGTCACTGATCAACTGCTCTGGAACTCCAGTTCTCGCAAACAGTCCTCTCAACACATCTATGGTGTGGGTAGATGTTGACTTCACGGTAAACACTTCCGGCCACTTTGAACAAACGTCAACCACAACGAGCAAGGTGGTGCCCATGAAAGGTCCTGCAAAGTCCACATGGATCCTCTGCCATGGCTGCGCTGGCCATTCCAATGGGTGGAGTGATGCCGCTGTAGGCATCTTCTGGACATGCTGGCATACAGAGCAAGGCATAGCTAGCTTTTCAATTTGTTGGTCTAAGCCTGGCCACCAGAGAAAGATTCTCACAAGTGACTTCATCTTAACCACTCCAAGATGTCCAACATGAAGCTCCTCCAACACTCTTGCTCTCAGCTTAGAAGGTATGATGACTCTGAGGTCCCACATGATACATCCAGTGTCCAGAGTGAGCTCATCACGACGCTGGTAAAAAGGAGCAAGCTCGCTCTTCCAGCCATTCTGTGTCACTGAGTACACCTGAGACAGTGTAGGGTCCCTCCCGGTCTCTCGTTGAATAATTTCAGCAGTAACAGGGAGACTCTCCAGCTGTGTGAGAGTAAACACATCAAACGGTGTGTCTGCCTGTTTTCTCTTGACTTTTCTCTTGACTCCTTAATGGTAAGCGAGATAGTCCATCTGCATTTGCATGTTTGTATGTTCTCTTGAACTCAATCTTGTATTTTTTTTCTCCGCAGCTGGCAGCGAGAGTGATGCGAAGGCGATAAGGCGTTTATGCCCATCTTCCATGATGTGTGAAATGACCGCACTAATGTCATATGGTGAGGCATCACATGCTAGTTTCACAGGTTTCTGGGGGTCAAAGTGTGTGAGCTCTCTCTGAGGTTATCATTGTCTTTAGCTGTTTAAAATCGTATTTGCATTGTTTCATCCAGAGCCATTTTCTTCCTGCTTGTAGTAGCTCATTCAGTGGTGGAGAACCATGGCTAGGTTTGGCAAGAACCTGTTGTAGTAATTGACTAATCCTAGAAAGGAACGCAGCTGACACACATCTGTAGGCTGCGGAGCATTCACAACAAGCTTTATCTTCTCTTCACACTTGTGCAGTCTGTTTGCATCGATAGTGTGTCCGCAGTATGTGATGCTTGTCTTAAAGAACTCACACTTGTCTCGCCTGGCATGGATCACTTTAAGGGTTTCTTCTCCTGACTTTTTTCCCCATAGAGTTTTATAGGAAAATGAGTCAGGAGAAATAACCCTTGCAGTGAGCCATCCACATCTACTCCATATGTGGCCGCAGAGTGATGGTTTGGGGCTCGTTTGATACCTTAGACCCTTGATGACTTACTGCTATTTAGCCAGTCATGTGTTCCATACTGTACCAGCGTAATTTACATCTGAATCTAGTCTCACCCCCCAATTCCCATAGAGATCCATTCAAATGCAGAGAGGTTATAGTATCGCTTGTAACAGTACCTGAAAATAAGATATCGAGTCTTTTGATGTTGATGGGTCACAGACTTCAGGAAGTAACAGCATGCAACAGCTCACGTTTTCATTTAAAATAACACATTGATTAAAATATCCTTATTTATTAACCCAAATGCTCATCAAAAACCATCAATCAATAATTATCGTGCTTATTTTGCTTACTGGTTTATTTCGTTGTAAATAGGCTACATACACCACTGGCATCTATGTTAGCTAGCATCATTTCATAATTTCCTGTCTGGTGTCGGAGTGAATTCTGTCGGAAAAGTAGAAAATTTTCAACGTATCCGTAGCCTCGGTCGGACAGAAAATACCCGCAGCGCAGTCCACCGGAGCTCCTCGCATCCAATACATGACTGGCCATAGAAAATGAATGACTTCCGGTACGTTCCTATACGTATGTCATATTCAGTGGAAAGGCGGCTTAACTGTTGATAATGTCGTAACTTCATTGTTGGAATTAAAAATATAATGTTGGCTAAACGTAGCTAATTGACTAACTATATCACGTTGATGGCTGCTCTTTTATTACTTTTGGAGAACAAGGGAAATGTCAATAAGCGGCATTTAATTGTGGAAAGGCTTATGGCAAAACGGAACAATGTGTTGCTGTTTAGTGACAAAAGCACCCATCACACTTCTATTTCGTCAGGCAAGAAATTGAAAGCTCGTAGTTTTTGCACCATTTTTAGGATAGCCGCGCTTGTTGGCGTCTCTGCTAAAATGTTAACGAACTGACGTTGGTTTGTTTATTTACCCAACCGATCAGCTGTGCGCGATATGAAACAAGACTAGGTCACCTAGTGCATGCCGGGTGCTGGAGGTCTTGACCCGGAGATGGCTTTCTCAGCCTAGCGCAATAAGTAGGTGGGCTATGTTATGTCAGAAAATTACATTGACACTTTGGTTTATTTTGCCAACATATCTTTAGAAAACAAACAGTAGGCTACTTGAGTGCGTCCTTATGCAGTTACATAGTGTACAAATCATAGGTTACAACTCAGTGGCCTCTGGTGTCATTCCGACATCATCAAATCCCCCCGTAAGGAACCATGTCCATGTCGAGCCTACATTATAATCCAGTGGCGTACCGTCAGCTGTAAAATAGGCCTTCTGTAACCTAACCTTACCTTTATATGGATATTAATGTCAACATGATTCCATTTATAGTTCTTAATTATCCGGCAAATTAACTGAATAACAAATATCAATTAACGTTTTTCTGTGCTAGCATTTTTCATTTATTATTGAGTAGTTTGTTTTAGTGCAGTTCGGGATTAGAAACCCTTTCGGACTCCAGGTAGGCTAGCTACTAATTGTAGGCATCTGTGCTTTTGTAATGTTAAAGCACAACTGAACTTTGGTAGAATGAGTAAGTTACCTGGCCATGATATGAATCCAAATGGTGGCGAAATATGTTCGTTAGCTCTGTGCTCCCCTGGGGTGTAGGGTATTTGTCGCTCTCCATTCACTTCTAAAGGGCAGTTAAAATGGTCTGCATTTTTTTATTAGGCTATTCCAATACAATTTGTTCTGCAAAGCATCGCCAATTATTTGTAGCCTGTTTAATTTAGTATTTTAGCATTAGCTATTCAAATGTTTTTCTGAACTTCTTAAATAAACTTTCATACTTCTGAATTAAAACAACTGTTAAAACAACTGTTTTGTGTGTTTAATATTTAAGCTACACCGCCTATCTTTAATCGGTAAAAAAGCCCTGCATCTCTCCATGATGCGTTCGGACCGGTAAAGATGAGCAATAACGTCAATGCTTCATTTCATTACTGAGACAGGAAAATTACAGATTTTTCTGTGAGTTGGACTGTATTAATATATTCTTACCACCATATCAAAGAATAACTCTTCCATTCCAGACACGATTATATGACTTTTCATCACAAATTGAAATTGTACCGGAAAAACGTTTGCCGTGTACTTTTAGTTCTAAAGGCATGCTGTGAGAGCACAGTCAACAATTCATCATCAATCTGAGCATTGAGAGCAGAGCAACCAATCACAATGCTTGGATTGGTACATCCAGGGTCCTTTGCCCATCGTATGGAATACATGATTGGTAAAATGGCTGTAATTCATCAAGGGTCTGAGGTATCAAACGAGCCTCAAACCATCACTCTGCTGCCAGATATGCAGTAGATATGGATGGATCACTTTAAGGGTTGTTTCTCCTGACAAATTTTCCTAGTATCGCTTGTAAGAGTACCAGAAAATAAGATATTGAGTCTTTTGATGTTGTTGGGTCACAGACATCAGGAAGTCATGGCATGCAAAGGATATGCGACCAAATATAAAACGTTTAGAGGCAGTCAACTTAGTGTATGTAAACTTCTGACCCACTGGAATTGTGATATAGTGAAATAATCTGTCTGTAAACAATTGTTGGATTTACTTGTGTCATGCACAAATTACTTGTGTCATTCACAAAGTAGATGTCCTAACTGACTTGCCAACACTATAGTTTGCTAACATGAAATCTGTGGAGTGGTTAAAAATGAGTTTTAATGACTTTAACCCAGTGGTTCCCAAACTCGGTCCTCGGGGACCACTGTGTATGCTCGTTTTCGTTCCAACCACAATTGCAATCCCGGAATTTTAACAAGATGTCAATTGTTCTTAATTAGGTGTTTGTCATATTTAGAGGGATTATTTACCCTCTTAAGCCACATTATGTTAGCAATAGCTATGCATGTCATGAATAATAAAAGTGCAATATTCTCATTGTGCTATATTGCAAATAATTACAAAAAGGGGCAAAAAAACATTTTTTAACTGACCAAATTAATTTTATTTTATTAAATAAAATTAAAGACTGAGGTGAATCAATAGGCTCCTAATTGGTGAAATTGTGGATATATGGCCACTAAAACTAACCATTTGATAAATAATGAAAAAAGACAAAGAAAATGATAACGAGCCAAACTTGCAGTGTTAATACATTTAAGAAAAACTTGATGAGGGAACTTAAAAACTCACGTTTTCAACTACCTAATTAGGAGCCAATTGATTCACCCCAGTCTTTAATTTGATCAGTTTAAAAAAAAAAAGTTACCTATTTGCAAAACAGCCCAATAGGCACAGTAGGAACATGGGAATCTTTATTCTTCATGGCATGCATAGCTAATTCTGACATGATGTGGCTTAAGAGAGTAAATAATCCCTCTAAACATGAAAAGCACCTAATTAAGAAAAATGAACAGCTTGTTAGGATTTTGGGATTGCAATTGTGGTTGGAACGAAAACCAGCATACACAGTGGTCCCCGAGGACCGAGTTTGGGAACCACTGCTTTAACCTAAGTGTATGTAAACGTCCGACTTCAACTGTAGTCACTACTGGTCAAGCAATCAATGTAAAAAGCTGTATAAATACACTCCCAAAGAACAGATATGTTAGCCCATAAACGGCGGTACCCCTTGACATTCTCCAGAATTTGGATGGTGACCTGAGACAGAACGAACAAAAAAAAGACCTTATAGAGGAGTTACAATTTTTTAAAAAACTTTTTATTTGTAATCTCTCACATGCAATTACCTCAGGTATCATCACGGCCCACA
Organism: Synaphobranchus kaupii; assembly: GCA_029718625.1. Lineage (NCBI taxonomy): Eukaryota > Metazoa > Chordata > Actinopteri > Anguilliformes > Synaphobranchidae > Synaphobranchus > Synaphobranchus kaupii. Next base: position 97,989,548 of record CM056377.1, on the reverse strand, counting down.
CGTAGTCCAGCATGTTGGAATCAAATTCTGTCAGGTGTAGTGCTGTCTGGATCACGAGAGCGAGGTCCTCACATCATTCTGTCGGTAGGTCTTACGACAACGTGAAATATGTCTGTTCATAGGATTTCGAAGGCTCATTCCATCTGGATTTGTACTCTGACTTGAATGTGCCTGCCTCAAGCTGTTTGTCTATGGCCTGGTAAGAAATGGTTATAGGTGACATACTGATAGGTGTCGGTGATGGTCAATGTCAGAAAAAAGTATCCCACCCAAGAAAACAATGTTGTAATAATATAAATGTATTTATTAACATCATTATTTTTAAAATATTTTGTGTGTTGACATAGTACACCATCATAATTAGAATTTGAATGAACTTGAAACAAATGAATTAGCATGTTTCAGAAATACTCATTTTATTCAAATGAAACACTACATTGTCTCGGTCTGGTTCCATCAGCATCAATGCATTTCATGGAGAACATCAAACACAGAGGTTATGCCATTGACCATCATTAGAAAGAAAGGGAAACATGTAATTATAACCACATTTCACATGGCAGAGCCATTGAACATGGGGGACATATTAACCTTCATATTATGTTGACATTTTACGACACCTTTTATGTTTTATGTTTGGGGTCTGATTGACCCAAACAGTTTAAACTGACGCAAAACTATTGTAATAGAAAGTGTCAAAATGTTTCTGTGTGTCTCCTAATTGACTAGCCTTTTATCCCTAAATATTACAAATTTGTGATGAAACATCTCATTTTAGAGCCTGAGGTAAGTGATAGTTTGTGAAGTTTAAAACCTGTATGAGAAAGTATCACCAGAATCACCCTCAAAAAATCTGAGATAAAAAAGAAAAAAGGTTGTATTCTTTTTTTAATTTTATATATTTTATACAGCTACCCCATAAATAACTAAACACAACACCTTTGTATACAAGGTTGGTACAGGACTTTTGAAAACATACAGGTTTTATTTTATTAGAATTATTGGCACCTCTGACTGGAAATGCACTAAAAATGCTATAAAAAAATAAAAACATTATTGAGACACTCAAAATGCCAAAAAGAAATGCTGTACCAAAATAATTTATCAAAATCATTTTTTTTTCCTCACCTCCTTTCCTACACTCATCTCCTGCACTCGTCTACTACCTGGAAGTATGCAAAACAGCCTGTACGTTTCAAATAATAGTTGCATGTCAGTATACAATGTACCTAATGTTGCAGTTCGCTTCAAGACATTAATATGTAACAATTAACATGTAATTAAATGTAATCAGCAACATTAGATTAAGCCACAAAGATCCGTTTCTGGGGCACGGAGGAGTGGAGGTGGTAGTGGAGGAAAGGAGGATGCATTTTTCGAGTATTCGGACGCACCTATTATTTTACCTATTGAACAGAAATATTTGTTAATGAGGATAGATGGCACACCTGCTGGTTCAGTTTACTATTAGAGCAACATCAAACAATGTTGATGGTAATATAAATTATTTATTTTCAGTGCTTTTCAGTTTGATTAACAGGATCTTACACTGGTAACGTGTAATAGTGAATACAGTTTTACATAAAAATCAGCTATTGCATATCTATAGATATGTAAAAATTAGCAATAAACATAATCACTGGTAATTTGTATAGAGATGTAAAAATAAAAAATGAGCTGTCTGCATGAGTTACTTTGTATCAACAATTTCAACAGAAACTCTTCAACAAAACAGTTGTCCTGAGGCAAAAAGTAATGTGGTGCAGAAGCGTGTTGGTAGGCTACGAGTTGACCGAGGCACGTAATTCCCACGTCCCGATGTTGGTTTAGGTGGTCTTTATTCTAGACAAATTTTAAAACATAGGCTAAATATAACTTCTAATATTGGCATCTAGAACCATGTATTAAAAAAAAAGCAAATCCGGGTAAAAGGCAATAAAAGAACGTTAGTGTAAGAACTGGCAGTTCAAAAGAGACAGATGGTCATAGACCTTCATAAATCTAGTAATAACTACACAAAGATCTACAAACAACTGAAAATACCACTGAGCACTGTCAGGGCAGTTGGAAACCTGTTCAGGTGGAGGTTTCAACTGTTGGAACAGTTGAAAACCTGATGAGAAGAGAACGCAAACGCATTTTGCCCCCCGAGATAGGGAGGAGGATGGTGATGGAACCCTATCTGATCGGATCAGATTTGGATTTTGGGTAGTTCAAAACCAAAAAACAGGATTAGGATCACTTTGATATCCGATCAGATCAGGAAATCAAATCCAAGCTTTAATCTGGATCAAATCTTCAAAACGGGTAGTTCAAACCGACAACACAGGATTGGGATCAGTTTGATCCCAAAAAACTGGATTATCTTGATCCCACCAGAGGGGTGGATTTCCAGTGGATTACCAGAGCAAAATGTACTATACAATTTATTTAAAAATATGTTTCAATATAAATAAGATGGCAAAGTTTGTTAACTGAAATAATACACAATTTTTAGCCTTCATGGCAAATCAATTTTATTTTTCATTTTTTGATCACGTTTGTGGTTGCCTATTTTGTTTTCAACCAAATGTTGATGACATGTTTATGCTCATAAAAGTATCACAACAAAGATTGTCAATCACAAATGTAATTTAGATTAAAGAAAAAATATATTCAACAAAAAAAAAGTCCATCATCTGTCATCACCTTTCAAAAGTAATTGCGGACAATAGCATCTCACATTGCACCACCACTCAGTCTCTCATTTAGAGGGAAATCTATAGGTGGGCCTAGATCATCAACAGGTGCAAGGGGCTCTGGGGGATCATCGATGTCAGAGAGGGGGACTCTGCGATGGACAGCGATATTGTGTAGCACAATACAAGCCAGTGTTATGCGGCATGCTCGTTGGGGTTCCACTCAGATAGTTGAGGCATGCAAAACGCCTCTTCAGTACTCCATTCAAGCGCTCAATGGCACACCTTGTTCTTCCATGGGCATTGTTGTAGCGCATCTGTGAGGGAGTGTTGGCCGTGGGAAAAGGTGTCATCACCCATGGTAGGAGTGGGTAGGCACTGTCGGCTAATATAACTCCATCCGGCCTGTTGGTTTGGAATTCAGTGAACAACCGGCTCTCTCTGAAGATTCATGCATCATGGACTGACCCAGGCCATCTCACAACACAGTTGGTGATGGCAAGGTCAGCATCTCCCACAAGTTGCACATTGATGCTGTGCCTCCCTTTCCTGTTGACATATTCCCACTCCCTCTGATGAGGTGCTTGAATATGCACATGGGTGCAGTCGATCACCCCAATGGTGTTGGGCATGTCTCCCCAAAGAAAAAACTTCTGCTTCACTTTGGCAATCTGGCCATCATTGGGAAAAGTCACAAAGTGATCCAGCAGGCGAGCCAGTGCATCAGACACAGCTGTCACCACTTCACCCACTGTTGTCTTGTGGACTCCCATGCTGTCAGCTATGACCTGATAAAATGTTCCACATGCGTAAAAGCGCAGGGCAATGAGGACCTGTTCCTCTACAGTCAGAGCATGACTCCGCAAGGTTCTGCACTGCAGTTGTGGCCTGACCAGATCAGCAATGTAGTTTATGTCATCAAGTCCAAATCGAAAACGATCGTAAAGTTCTTCTGTTGTGTACTGTTGGAGAGGTTTGGGGCGCTCGGTGTGGACCCTTTGGCGGTAACCTCTCCTTCCAGCATGGAAGATGTGAGCAATCCCTGCCATGACTGTGTTCTGACTGTTCTTTCAGTCAGTAGGCCTACATCAGTCTCAGTTAGTAATTGCAAATACACACCTGCAATGCATGTCCAGATTTGTTAGGGCCTGTGGTTAATTATGTAATTGATAGCAAGTAACGGCCAGACCTATAAAAACTAATTGCTGACCTGACCAAACCAGTGAGTTGGAAAGATGGACAAAAAGGGGCCTAATTTTACATCTGCTGAGACCCATGCACTGCTGCAGAGTGCAAGGAATAATTATGACACCATAGTTGGCAGCTTTAACAGAGAGGGTGGAGCGACTAAAGTAAAGAGCGGAATATGGATGGAAGTTACAGACAATGTGAATGCCACAGGATCTGGACACAAGAGGACGGTGGACCAAGTGAGGTTGAGGTGGAAGAATTTGAAGCAGCAAGCTACCAAAGACCACAGCCAGGCTAAAAACCCACAGACCATAACATAACAGGGTAACAAACCATATAAAAGGGGAGAATACACAGATGTGGTACTTGATATCATTGGTGGTCAGCAGTCACAATCTTTACATGGAATACCAAACGTTGTACTGGATGGTGAGTCGCACGTATGTGTGATTTTATCCTTGTCCCTATAGAACTACAATTATTATCTTGTATAATTGCTATTTTCATAGTACTACAATGGCTATATTTCTTATATAGCATCCTTGTTCTTATAGCACTACAATTTTCCAGGAGCTTGCATGCTTTTGATCATCTTATTAAGGGGTATAAAGTATATAGATAAACTTTCATTTCAGGTAGTCAATGCACCTGATGTGACACACACCATTCAAGACGAGGTCCTCCTGACCCATGTGGATCCAGAAGCTGGACCTTCAGCCAGGCCTGATGACACACTGCAAGAGCCACCTCGAAAGAGAAAATGCAAGCGCACCAGACAACCAGAGCAGAGGGATGATGCCTACGAGACACTGCTGAGCCGTGAAACGGAGAGGGCAGAGATGCAGATCCGTCTGGCCAAAGAACAAATACAGCTGTGCCGGCTTCAGCAAACTGAAACCTCACTTAGAATTCAGCTCCTCAAAGCACGCCTGGATGATCCAACTGCCTTTGAATGAATGTTTTTTTGTTGTTACCCTAGTGGGAGTATTTTTTTAAATTACAATTCCATTATGATTTTATGTCCTTTATGTATTTAAAAATAAAATTAGACATTATAGATGTCTCTGCAATGTGGTCTCTTGTCTTCCTTGTATTATTTTTCATATCCACTAGATGGAGATCGGTAGGATTAAAGCACTGATATTCAGGATCTAGTAATCTTGAAAAGTCTGAATCTGGATCAGGGTGATCCTATCCTGAATTGCTTTGAAATACTGGGACAAAATCTGGCCGAGTTGTCTGATCCTGGATCACAAAAAATGGGATTTCAAAATCTGATCGGATCTGATTGAGATTAAAAGTTTTGAACTACTGGGCCCTGGTTATAAAAGGCACCATCAGACACCACCTCCACAACCACAGACTCTTTGGAAGGGTTGTGAGATGAAAGCCTTTTCTGATCCCAAGACACAGAAGCAAGCGCTTGCAATTTGACAAACGTCGTTTAAATTATGACTGGACGAAAGTGCTGTGGTCAAATGAGACCAAAATTGAACGTTTTAGTCGGATACAGCATCGGCATGTTTCGAAACAGAGATGCATAAGGAGAAGCACAAGGAGAGGCACCTCATACCCACGGTGAAATATGGTGGTGGGTCAGTGATGTTTTGGGGCTGTTTTAATTCCAGAGGTCCAGGGGCACTGGTTAAGATCAACAGCATAATGGATTCCACCAAGTATCAGGCAATTTTGGCTGACAATCTGGTTGCCTCTCCCAGAAGGCTGAGACTTAGCTGTAGGTGGACTTTCCAGTAAGACAATGACCCAAAACATACCTAAAAATCCACACAGAAATGGTTCTGTGACAACAAAATCAATGTTCTGCAATAGCCATCTCAGTCGCCAGACCTCAATCCAATCAAAAATCTACAGGCTGAACTGAAGAGGGAAGTTGCTAAGCGCAAACCCAAGAATGTGAAGGATCTTGAAAGGATCTGCATAGAGGAATGGTCCAAATTCCCTCCAAATGTGTTTCTTAACCTTGTCAAACATTACAGGAAAAGATTCAATGCCAGAGGTGGTCGCACCAAGTACTAAACCAGGGATATCCATCTCAATTACAGTATTCATGTTCATCTGAAATTATAAACTACAGCTTTAAGAAAACCCTGTAAATTTTGACGCAGTATTTTTTAAAATGGTAGCCTCTTGCGAAAACCTCAGCTTCTCCACTTACACTGCAGTGCAATAAATTAGGAGGTCGCTATTAATAGCCCAAAGCACTTACGACCCTCCTCTGGCTACAGCCACAGACTATAAAATGCACCGTTTACACACGCTAAGAAAATCATGTTCACGTATAGAAACAATAATGTTTTTTTAAAACATTGTACAAAGTCGCTGTTTTCACTTACTGTTCTATATACAGTACCTGATGCACTTTTGGTTTAGAAAACACCTCATTTTTTTCTCCAAAATCTCTCGTATAAATATGTTTAAGAAACCAAATACTTACCAGTATATTCAGCTGTAGCTGTTTTCTGATGAACCCTGAAGAGTTTATCTTGTTATATTTTGCCAAAGTCCCGTACAGTCGACATTTCCACAGTGACCACCCGTCGCACTTAGGGCTGAAATACGTTGCTGTTCTTGTGTAAATACACACGCGCTTTTGTACGTTCTTTTTTAAACGTATTTAAAAACATTAGGTGACGTATGTTATTATATACTGTATGTGACTATTCTGAAATAAATATATTCTGTAGCAAATTTCTGAATGATACAGCTTCTTCTTCAGTTCGAACTTAAAACCATGGATGTGCAGGGACTATTTTTTTAGATATTGACATTTAAATAAAACTAGTAGAAACCAGGTGGAAATTGCCTCTGAAGGGCCAAAGTAAATAGAGTTAAATTAACTTTTTATTAAATAAATGTATGATTTTGGTTGGTTCCATTGAAACGTTAATAAACTTCAATATTTTTCACAACTTGGCTTTTTTGAGTTTCTCAATAATTATATTGTTTATTTTTTTGTGTGCATTGCCTGTCATGGTTTCTGGCAGCCTCTGGTTATTTCTACGGTCGTTCTTTCTTTTAGCGACGTCAGGGCACTTTATCGGACTTTCCGTCTTCTGTTCCGGTGCTTTACTATCGCTCGGCGGTGATTCCTCGCACCTGTTTTGAGTTTCCTGTCGGCTATATAAGCTCAGGGTTTCCGCTTTCCTGTGCTTCGATATTGTCTTTGCTATTTGACATCGGTAAGGTATAGGATTTCGGTCACTACGTTTCTGGTTGTTGCAAATAAGAAAGGTAGAAAGTCCAGTTAGAGTTAGGATAAAGATTTACTTAGTCTTTTTCTTTCCTTTTCTCTCTTTATCCTTTATACTCCTCTACCTGTTACCTTTTTGTTCAGCTCTTTCGCACCTAGAGCTTAAGGTAAGAGGTTCTATTTCTATTTTTCTTTCTCTCGCCCTTTTATACGGGCTTTCTTTTGTTTTTCTCTGACCTCCGGTTAAACGCTCTTTGTGTGAGATTGTGAGGTTCTTTTGTTGTTTGATTACGTGCTATTGTCGAGTTCGCCCTCTTTTGGGGTTGTTTTTGATTTGGCTTATGCCGGGAGGTTTTCATTCCCATTTTTTTGTTTATTCCCTTCCTGCTGCGGAGCTGTCCGCTTTAGTGGTGTATATTTTACGATATACACTTTTAGATTCCTTGGTTGTCGCGCCTGGTTCTCCGAACCTTACATTGCCAGTCAGGGGTGCCAGTAATTCTGGAGCCCTCTGTAGCATTATGTTTAATGCATGTTTACTATTTAATCCCAACAAATTAGGAAAGGTCGTGCAGTGTCAAGATGAAAAAATAAGGTTAACTAGTTTTTAAAACTAGACATGAAAAACTGAATCGGGTGAATTTGACCCAGAACATAATATGAGGGTTAACCTCTTGCTGCCAAACGCCCCCAATTGTATTTCACAAAACTTTGGTTTGAAAAATCATTATACCTTTAGGCTTCAAGAAAAAATACTTTAAAACTTTCATACGGCTGCACATGATTTTTTTCCAATTTTAAACCGACTTGTGCTTTTCTGCACTTCATCACGAGTAGTTCGGCTGTGTTCAGTTTGGCGTTGTGAAACTCCAGTGCAACTGGAGTACCAATCCCGTGGCTTAGTATATTTTAGCCAAACGGGTTTTGTACTTGATTGCAGAGATTTATGCAAAACCGTCGTCAATTGGGTGTATTTCTTTGACTGATAGCACAATAGGTCTATCTGAAGTTGGAAAAACTGACATCGACCCGCCTCCACTGGGAGTAACATTTGCTTTCCATTGGGTTTTAAAACTGTCTGTCAAATATACCATCCAATAGCCAAGACTCTTATCTTTCAGAAAAGCCCTCATTCAACACAAAGCCCTAGGAATTCATGTATATACAGCCCCACGTAAGAGGAGGAGGCAACCAAGCGTAATTATCGAACCAAGATGGCGCAGTGTTTTTACCTTGTAGCGTAGCTCACTACATTCCGTTTAGCAAAGCACAATTCATTAGGTAACTGCTGCTGTTTACTTTTTACTTTACAGTCTCTTTCATACAGTTTTTGGTGACTTATGTCAAGGTTATTCAGGAGTTTCTCCGTGCACAAGTCCTAGCCCAAATATGGTTTTGCGATCTTGTCTCAGTGACGCTGAGTAGTGTAAGGTAACAGATTTTTTTTTTTGCCGGTATACCAGTGCGAATTCACTTATGTATAAAACAAATCCCTCTGAATTAAAGGTATACTATGTAGTTTCAGAACACTAGATGGCAATATTGAGCACGTAGGAGAAAAGGGCTCCCCGAAAATTGCTTATCACGTGTTCTTCACGACGACGCACGAGCATTGTGGTGACGTTTCACACATATTTTCTCTGACCGTGAACTCAATTCAATTCGCTTTATTGGCATGACAAGACATTGAATCTGTATTGTCAAAGCATACTGCATTAAAACAGTCAAAGACATACATCTAACTCTGAACAATACAAAACAGCAAAGACTAGAAACGAATGAACAGTAACCATACATGAAAACAAGAACTTTTCTTTGATTATGGATTTAGAAATAACAATAATGTAAAATAAAAGTACAATTAAAAATAATTATAATTATCAATAGAAATGATAATAATGATGGTGAGAACGACACATATGATCTTATAAAGTGAATATAATAAATATAAAAAATTAAAATTGTTTTATAATGATCTTTGTCACTCACTGTCCCTAAGACGATGGCAGGCAGCTACAGTTGAGGACAAAATTATTGGCCCCCCCTGTAAAGATGAGCAAAAAGGGTTATAAAAAATTCACCGTTTGGTGAATTAGCTTAATCTCACACTGAAAAAACAAGAAGAATCCAACCTTTAATTGACGTTAATTTATTATGAGAAAAAAAAATCCCTCATCAAGAAATAATTATTTTTTAACAAAACCACATTGGCCACAATTATTGGCCCCCCTGCATTTATATATAGAATAAAGTAATAATTTTTAATTTTGGTCACATATCCTTTGCATGCCATGACTTCCTGATGTCTGTGACCCAACAACATCAAAAGACTCTTGATATCTTATTTTCTGGTATCTATCTTCTCTCTTACAAGCAATACTATAACATCTCTGCATTTGAATGGATCTCTATGGGAATTGGGGGGTGGGACTAGATTTAGCTGTAAATTATGCTGGAACAGTATGGAACACATGGTTGGCTAAATGGCTGTAAGTCATCAAGGGTCTGACGTATCAAACAAGCTTTAAACCATCACTCTGTTGCCAGATATGCAGTAGATATGGATGAATAACTTGAAGGGTTTCTTCTCCTGACTTATTTTTCCATAGAGTTCAATAGGAAAATTTGTCAGGAGAAACAACCCTTAAAGTGATCCATCCATATCTACTGCATATCTGGCAGCAGAGTGATTGTTTAAGGCTTGTTTGATACCTCAGACCCTTGTTGACTTACAGCCATTTTACCAACCATGTATTCCATACTGTTCCAGCATAATTTACAGCTAAATCTAGTCCCACCCCCCAATTCCCATAGAGATCCATTCAAATGCAGAGATGTTATAGTATCGCTTGTAAGAGTACCAGAAAATAAGATATCAAGAGTCTTTTGATGTTGTTGGGTCACAGACATCAGGAAGTCATGGCATGCAAAGGATATGTGACCAAATATTAAAAATTATTACTTTATTCTATATATAAATGCAGGGGGGCCAATAATTGTGGCCAATGTGGTTTTGTTAAAAATAATTATTTCTTGATGAGGGATTTTTTTTTCTCATAATAAATTAACGTCAATTAAAGGTTGGATTCTTATTGTTTTTTCAGTGTGAGATTAAGCTAATTCACCAAACGGTGAATTTTTTATAACCCTTTTTGCTCATCTTTACAGGGGGGGCCAATAATTTTGTCCTCAACTGTATATATTGTGCTACCAGGTCACAGCACGTCCTCTCCTCTCCTAAGAGGATGGGGAATTCTTGGATGTCTGTTTAATTTTTTAATTGAGGGTATCTCTGATTTATTTTGGGAAAATATTTATTTCTGATTTGATTGTATTTTTCGCATTTTGTGATAAAGTGCCGCTCTGTCTCAACTTTGTTGAGATGGCAATGTTTCTCCTCCCGGAGTCTGTTGACTCTATCACGGTCACTCTGATCAAGCTGTCCTCTTCCCCTGGCCCTGCCTCGCCCACCACAAACACGATTGTCGCTTTGGATAAAAGCGTCTGCTAAATGACTGTAATGTAATGTTTATGTAATGACTGCCCCTCACCCTTACTCTGGGGCCGCGACCACTGGATGTTGATGGCTACAGAATTAACTGAGCAGAATTACAAAATTATGATTTAGAATTATTTTATGAAAATGAACAAATTTACAGAGCAATAGCTAAGATTACTAACGTAGTCTCCATTTACATGATCAAGGTTTGGTCAAACATGATAGACTATTGTCAACAATAAACAAACAACATGACAATAGATAGCCTTAGCTATCGATAGCTGCTACGTTATGGGAAGGATGTGCTTTGTCTTATCTGTTCTGTAGTTACTTCGATGATGTTTCTATACAGGGGCGCCCGCAGGATTTCTCCCCGGGGTACGCAACAGAGGAGGCCAAGCCATAGGCTACATGAAAACAAAGCCACTACTTAGGACTAACGTTACAACGTAATTTACCGATATATTTTGCACTCATAGGGTTGCATATTACAAGAAGTTCTAACGTAGGAGTAGGCCCAGCCTACGTTAAAGTCGGATCTTTCATCAGCAAAACCAGATCACTTACTTCACAATAGAATGGAAATGTTGCATGCAAAAAGATGTTACGTGACTTACAGTAGCCTGATCTTTCATCAGGAAAACCGGAGAGACCTCACAATAGAATGGAAATGTTGCGCGCAACAAGCTGTTACGCGACTTAAAGCACAGTTAATGTTAACACAATGAAAACACTTCTGACAAGTCAATGTAACTATCGAACATGCTCAACAAAATGTATTCACTGCTTAAATTTCTAATAAAATATTATCACTGAATGTTCGCCAATTGTGTGTGTGAGAGAGAGAGAGAGAGAGAGAGAGAGAGAGAGAGAGAGAGAGAGAGAGAGAGAGAAAACACGCCACTGCAAATAAAAGAACATGTTGCCTCAATCACTGCATAAAAATAAATAGCATCTTACCCTTAAGCCCTATTTGGATGGGATATGTTTTACAGGGGGAGGTGGGGTAATGTAATAATTACTGGAAGAGCTCCGCTATTTTAGTTCCCATGTCTGTAACTTTTACGGACTGCGCGCTCCCGCACCAGTAAAGATTCGGGAGTCTTTTACCTACTGTTAAATGTCCTGTAAAAATTACCCCAGGTTAAAGCTATCCCGTGCGAATTGACATGTCCGGTAAAATTCTGTTATTTCCTGTGATAAATTAGTTTTCCCCAGTCTTTTCTACTGGTTTTTCACGTAGCCTAAGCACTCGAGGACGCCTTTGGTTGTGCTCTCTTCGGTCCAACTATTGACCGACCTCTAAATGAATGTAACGGTACAGTAAATAAGAAGACAGAGAGCAAAAAAAAACAGGCTAAAAAGTAGGCTACAGTGGAGCAACGCTTTGTGGCCGTTTTAGGTAAGCTATTGTAGCCTAGCTATAGCCTTACATACAGTCAAGCCGGAAAGTCTCCCCACCCCTTTCACCTTCTCCACGTTTTATTACGTTACAGACTTACAATAGATTGAGTTCATTTTTTGCCTCAAACATCTACACACAATAGCCAATAATGACGAAGTCAAAACAGATTTTTAGAAAATATGCAATTTTATTTTACTGACAAAAATAGGTTATTTAGGGGTTACATATCTGTACACACCCTTAGCCTAATACTTGGTTGCTGCACCTTTGGCAGCGATTACAGCTTCAAGGCATCTTGGGAAAGAAGCTACGAGCTTGGCACACTTGTTTCTGGACATTTTTGCCCATTCCTCTTGGCATATCCTTGCAAGCTCCGTCAGGTTGGATGGGGAGCGTCGGTACACAGCCATTTTCAGCTCTTTCCACAGATGTTCAATTGGATTCAGGTCTGGGCTGTGGTTGGGCCACTCAAGGACATGCACAGACTTTCTCCGAAGCCACTCCTTTGTTCTCTTGGCTGTGTGCTTCGGGTCGTTGTCATGTTGGAAGGTAAACCTTCGCCCCAGTCCAGGTCCAGAGGTCCAGAGCGCTCTGGAGCAGGTTTTCTTCAAGGATCTCGGTGTACTTAGCTGCATTCATCTTTCCCTCTATCAGGACTAGTCGCCCCGTTCCCGCTGCTGAAAAACATCCCCACATCATGATGCTGCCATCGCCATGCTTCACTGTAGGAATGGTATTAGCCAGGTGATGAGCGGTGCCTGGTTTCCTCCAGACGTGACGCTTGGTATTCAGGCCAAAAAGTTCCATTTTGGTTTCATCAGACCAGAGAATCTTGATTCTCATGGTTTAAGAGTCCTCTAGGTGCCTTTTGGCAAACTCCAAGCGGGCTGTGATGTGCCTTTTACTAAGGAGGGGCTTCCGTCTGGCCACTACCATAAAGGCCTGATTGGTGGAGTGCTGCCTGGATGGTTGATCTTCTGAAAGGTTCTCCCATCTCCACAAGGATACGCTGGAGCTCTGTCAGAGTGACCCTCGGGTTCCTGCTCACCTCCCTGGCCAAGGCCCGTCTTCCCCGATTGCTCAGTTTGGCCGGGCAGCCAGGTCTAGGAAGATTCTTGGTGGTTCCAAACTTCTTCCATTTACGAATGATGGTGGCCACTGTGCTCTTTGGGACCTGTAAAGCTGCAGAGATTTTTCCGTACCCTTCTCCAGATCTATGCCTTGACACAATCCTGTTTCTGAGGTCTGCAGATAATTCCTTTGACCCCATGGCTTGGAGTTTGCTCTGACATGCACTGTTAACTGTGGGACCTTATATAGGCATGTGTTGGCAATCCCCAATCATGTCCAATCAATTGAATTTATCACAGGTGGACTCCAATTAAGTTGTAGAAACATCTCAAGCAGTATCAGTGGAAACAAAATGCACCTCAGCTCACTTTTGGGTGTCATATCAAAGGGTGTGCACACTTGTGTACATATGATATTTTACATTTAGATTTTTTTATAAATTAGCACAAATGTCTAAAAACCTGTTTTCACTTTGTCATTATGGGCTATGTTGTTTAGAATTTTGAGACAAAAAATTAACTCAATCTATTGTAGAATATGTCTGTAACGTAATAAAACGTGGAGAAGGTGAAAGGGGTGGGGAGACTTTCCGGCTTGACTGTACATGTTTCTTTTCAAGCTAACGTTAATAAAGAGGTGTACCGTGTAATTGCAGGATTCCTCACGCTTTTTGTGGACATGTTTGCCATGCCAACATTGTCTCCACGTAGTTTTTTTTTTTTGGCGGCTGTTTGCAGTGAAGATAGGATGTGTAACGTTGTATGACTCGTGGGGAATATTTTCGGTGTGACGACAACATAGCGTAGACACTCCCATCTCTGTAATTCTAGACACTGCTTACGGAGATAGCTACTTTATCCCGTCCGAATCGGCCATTAACATTACAGACGTCCTGTGGTAATAATTACTTTACAGACATTGTCCTGAAAACGTATCCCGTCCGAATAGGGCTTTAGAATGTGAGATTGACCCTCCTTGTCCCGGTTGCGTCAAATTCCCTAAGCACCCGCTCTGTGTCGATTTCAAAGTCATTGTGAATGTTCATAATCGCCAATCGCGTCTGTCATGCTGTTCCGTAGGTAGGTTTTCAGACGTCTCAAACAGCTGAATGAGCGCTTGACCGAAGCAGTAGACACGGGCATCGTAAGAAGGACTTTCAGTATGCTATGAAGTATTCATTTAAGTTAGTTATCTTGACTGACAAGTAAAAAGGCAACTCTAAACTTTTCCCGGTCTAAAGAAAAAGGTGATCCTCCAATCACTTTCAACGGTGTTAACGGCGGGATGGTGATCCTCCAATCACTTTCAACTGTGTCTTCCAATCACTTCCAAATGTTTGAAATATGCAAAACTTGGAAAATACAATAACCAGGCAATACAACGAAGACAATAAGCAAATATCATTCCTCAACATCGTAGAAACAGAGACGCAGAGACTTTGACAATTCACGTCAGTTTTAATGGAAATACTAATTTTGCTGTTGTTGCTAAGGTACGCAGACTGCGTACTCTGCGTACAGCTGGGGGCGCCACTGTTTCTATATGCACTTATGTATGTCGCTTTGGATTAAAGCGTCTGCTAAATGACTAATGTAATGTAATGGGCGCCATTTTTATAATGATATTGTTACCTCCTCGGCTGAAAACATCTTGCTAATGAGTAAGGGCAGAAACATACCTCACGCAAATAGCTACGTGAACGTAGACGCTTCGAGCTACGCGAACAGTTTTTCTTTTGCCATGACATTTGTGAAAGACAAACCAGAGAAAAGCACAGATCGAACAAGAAAGTAGTTTACTGTTGTTGCTGCTATAGCGTCCCTTGCTGCAACGTTCTGGCTTGTCTTTCACAAATGTCATGGCAAAAAAAAAAACTGTTCGCGTGACAAGCTCTTCGAACGTTCGTCCACGTTCGCGTATTTGCGTGAGGCATGTTTCGTTCCTAAGCTAAAATAAGAGTTTACCTGGAAGCCTGCCCACATGGCGCCATGTCAATCAAATGAGCAGGAACCGCCCATTCATGACGTTTACACCATTTTAGCTGTTTCTGTTAAGAGTGATCATCCGTTAAAGGTAAGTTTACAGAAGGCCTAGTTCTACTCCCACGGTACGCCACTGCTGAGCTACCTGTAAGCATTGCGCAAAGCAAATTCCGATGATGGCAATAAAGGAAAATAAAGCAACCTCCCGATTAAATGTGATAGCCTATAAATTTGGTTTGCATAACGTTATGGAACACCAGCATTTGGTCCTCCAACATGGCGTTTGGCGTAAACAAGTGGGCGTGTCTGACCAAATTGTGATGTAGGTGACAGGCCTCTATTTGTAACAGACCTGATGCTATTCTCAAACTAAAAGGTGGGCCATTACAGTGGCATCAAGGTAGTCATAAACAGGTACTATCACATTATATAATAGATCATAAAATAAACAAATTCAATGACTCAATCTGTACAGATAAAAATGACCAACACCATATTCACTGAGAATACATTAGATAGTATGAAGAAACAGTATTCTAAGCCATAGCTCCATGCTACTGATCAAACATAGACAATTGATGTTCTATACGGTTTGTTGTTGGGGGGGAGGGGGTGCATGGGTGGACTTTGACCATTTATTTGGATTCCTCATGTCGTAATCATTATCAGGAAGCAGTTTTCTACAAATAGGATGTTGGGTACTTTATTTACAGAATATTATGTGGACTATGAATGCTTATCTTATCCGTTTCTAACTACATGAAACATTTCAGAACAATCTTTCCTCATGTTGGCCTTCACAACCTCGTCTCCCACGGTAATCGAACAGTCACTGTCTTCTTTTTGTCTTGAACAGTGTTGGTAAAACTACTCTGAAAGCGTAGTACAAACTACCAATTATTACACACCGAAAGTAGTTAAACTACAGCCAAGCTACCCTAAAGAAAAATGTAGCTTGCAAAACTAAAATTACTCCAAACTACTTAGTAAAATACTTATCATAAACGTATAAATGGCATACAAACTTTCCCCTAATAATAATAATAATAATAATAATACATTTTATTTAGAATGTGCCTTTCAAGAAACCCAAGGACACAGTACAACACAGATTAATAACAAGATTAAAAAGCAAGAAACAGGAATGAAATTAAGATCTAGATTAACCTCTTCCTACCGAGGGCAAAATAGGCCAATTTTTGCCTGTTTTCACTAGTGACAAACAAAGGTGGTTATCTCAAAAACTATAAATGGTACAAATATCATGGCTTTTATTAAAGCAGACACCTGCAGTATTACGACTAAGCAGTGAGAACTCATAGAAATCCAGTTTTTGATACTTAACTACAACAATTTATGTACAGAAAATATAAAAAAACTAAAAAACGGGTACCTACATTCAAGTTTAAGAATTTTTACCTGGGGAGCTCCAAATGCTATGGAGGAAATGACTCCTCTATCTGATTCATCAATATGCTGCCTACCTCTGGTAACAATCTGGTGTCAATATCTCAAACCACTCAAATTTTACAGGGTTTTTTTCAGGTGAACCTTTTTCGTTATCCAAATGGTGCCAAATGTGCCAAAAATGGCAATGTTCCAGAAAGGTCTCAATATGATTTATTTTTTAGGTTTTTACAATAAAATGAGATAATTTGTCAATATTGGCAATAAAAGTTCATTTTTAGACGTGTTCTTGGTGCTCTTCATATTACACAACTAACTACCCAAGGTTACAAAAAGCTGTCAAAACCCATGTAGCAGCACAGTGAATCTTTTGTATTTCACCAGAGCCCCATTAGCCAGAAATGAGTCCAGGAATGTGCAAACAGGTTTTCAAATGAATAATGGGAATAGTATGAAACTTCCCTACACATTACTGCTTGCCAGTCCTGTCCTTTATTCTGTTGCCACCTCCTATGACAGGGACGTTGGGGTTGGGTTTTAGAAGGCAAAACTTTATACATGACAAACATATATCAACTATATACAAGTGCACTAAGGTGTACTACTAAAAGTGCAGTGGATAAAAAAATCAAAAGTCCACCAGTTTCCTAGATAAAAAATAAAAACACCCCTGCTGTAACAAATAAAAAGATCCTTGCCCTCTAATTGCTGAAGTTACCATATTTACACAAAGAAAGTACAAAATGGCAGGGTCCAAAAAGCTTTAAAAAAATTAACTAAAAACAAAAAAAGGCAAAGGATCAAAACATGGGGGTGGAGGGTGAGGAGAGATTATTTAACCATTCATACAGAAGCCATTTAGACTACACATTCCCTCAGGAGAGCAATCTGCATCATTACAAACCCCACTAACCCTGTCCATGGAATTGTCCACCATGTTGATATACCCATTAGTCCCCCTTATACAACAACAATCAACAATAATAATAATAAACAAGTACTCCCTCATGTTATCATGTTCTCTCCCTCATACCATGCATAAATTGCCATTTTGTTTACCTGCACAGCCTTCTGTACTGCATACAGAACAATTTACTCATGTGGAACAATGACTTTACTAAACACTTCCAGAAGCCATTTCACACTCAAAAAAATCGATTTAGTAGCTCATCTCAGACACAAATAGATAGCTAGCTGCTTGTTACCTGTAATTTTGCTTGCTAGCTTGCCACTGTAAAGGTAATACTATCTATATTAATTTAGCTGAGAGGGACCGATTTTATGCATAAGTATATAAGGTTAGTTAGCTTCACAGAAGAAACACAGGGATTCACGCATTGCAGCTAAATTGCACATTTCCTTCGATGCTTACACCAAACTTAGTTTCCACAAACATCTGTGTTGTTGGCAACGCCACGTAACACGTGCGAGTTTGTCAACACAGACAATACACCCTAAGTTTACTTCATAAATTATTTATCATACCGTTGGAATGTGCAATTTGTAATATTAATTGTATGAAAAACAATAAAATACAGTTGACAATGTAATTACGAACGCGCATGGCATTGCGTGAATTCACACTGGTATATCGAGAAAATCTGTAATACCACCAGCCCTAACGACGTTACCTGCCATGGCGAAATTCAATGCGTTTATAGCATAACACTGTTAGTATGATAAAACAACTTACATGTCAGCAACATCATCTCGGTCATCAGTGGATTCAGCGTCACTGAGACAGGATGAGTCTCCCTCGGCAAAAACATCGTCTGGCTTATCCAGTTCGTCTAGCACTTGGTGCACGGATAAACGCCTCAAAAATCTCGACATAACTACACAAAAACTGTCTCAAAAATACTCTAAAGTAAAAAAATGTAACTGCGGGCCTTACCTAATTAATTGTGCTTTGCTAAACGGAATGTAGCGAGCTACGCTACAAGGTAAAAACACTGCGCCATCTTGGTTCGATAATTACGCGTGGGTTGGCACTTCCTTATACGCAGGGCAGGATTTCCTTTTTTACGACGGCTATTGTATTGAATGAGGGCTTGTTTCAAAGATAAGAGTCTTGGCTATTGCCTGGAATATTTGACAGACAGTTTTAAAACCCAATGGAAAGCAAATAATACTCAGAGTGGAGGCGGGTGGAAGACGGTTTTTCCCACTTCAGATAGGCCTATTGTGCTATCAGTCAAAGAAATACACCCAATTGACGACGGTTTTGCATAAATCTCTGCAAGCAAGTTCAAAACTACTCTGGCTAACATATACTAAGCCATGGGATTGGTACTCCAGAAACTGGCTGAGTTTCACAACGCCAAAGTGAACACAGCCGAACGAGTCGTAATCAAGTGCAAAAAAGCACAAGTCGGTTTAAAATTGGAAAAAAATAATGTACAGCCGTATGAAAGTTTTAAAGTATTTTTTCTTGAAGCCTAAAGGTATAATGATTTTTCAAACCAAAGTTTTGTGAAATACAATTAAGCAGAACAGTTTACCAGCACATTGTTTATGGTGTGACATCAAGCTGCAATACATGTTTGAGAATTAGGTCCGAGTTTCCAACGTTATTTACGAAGTTTTATCCCGACGTTTTGGGCTTAAAAACCACTTTCCCAGAAGGAATGGATATATCTTAAGGATATTTAATCAAAATATTGAGGTGAGCAGTTTATTATATATTATTAAATGAATGAAATGTATAATGTAATAATTTCCGTAACGCCGGCGTTACCGCTAGGGGGCGTTTGGCAGCAAGAGGTTAAAGGGTTAGTTCGGAATTTTGGACATAATGTCTCAATTACGACTTACCCATGATGTAGTTGATTGATGGAAACCATTTTCAGCTAAATCAATGCTGTCCCTTCTTTTGGACATACACACGTTGCTAATGCTAGCGCAACTCTAAGGTAACCGGTAGCATCCACTACCAAACGCACTTAAACACTCCACAGTGCACCCAAAGCAAATAAAATACGACGACAGTCTATCGGGGTTATTTTGAGTGTTTATACCATAATTTTTGAAGTCAAACTATCGTTATTATCCTTAGGCCAACCTTATACGCCCGCATAGGCTACCTTCGAAAAGGTGAAAAAGGCGTATTTTATACGGGCAAACTGTATGGGTTGACAGATGTGAACCTTGCGGGGGAGCCCTGACAAACTGCGCTACGCCACTGGCGAAGACAAATGAATTGGCAGATGCTAAACAAACACTTTTTAACCCTGTAATTCTCAACTAGGCTACAACGCGTTTCACTGGCTTACAACCATACTATTACATGTAACCATAGTTAGGCTAGTTTATGCTAAACCTGACAAGAAACACAGGTTGCGTTTTGCGATAGGTTGCGTTTTGCGATAGATTTGCATTGCAAATCTGTGTACGTTAGATACTAGCTACACATAAAACTAGCTATATTTTAACAAAATAAAATGTATTTTGGGGACCCCTTGTCGGCTCAAGTTTCAATCGTACTGACAGCGAATTTCGGCAAGAGCTCCAGGTTGGTAGTCCAAGCCATTGTTGTTGACATTCACTTCCGGAATTTTCCCACCTCTGCCTCACTTTCGATTTCAAGATCGCCGCCGCGTGAATAAGGTCCATAGGCCATTTGACATCCCGGAGAACATTGATATGATGAGTTGGTGAAGCGAACCAAAATGCAGCCGCACAAGCCATGTGAGAACGTTCATTTCACTCATTGGTCAGATGTGTCTGGGGCGGGAGCAATAACGTAGTTCCTGTAATGCATCAATCATTGTAGTTAGACTTGTAGTCCACTTAACGGACGTAGCCTAATGAAAGCCATCTCTCGCAAACATTGAACATCTCCTGTAGCAACACACTTAAATATAGTAGTAGTCCTCTTTAACGGACTGCATATCCAGTACTGCAACACACGGGTGGTTCTTGACCAATAAGTTATCATCATCTCGTCTGTCTGGAAATTCTTGGGCAGATGGGAGTCCTGCAGCTGAAGATGAGCTAACGTTAGCTTGCTAAGTAGAGAAGCCCGCCCGACAAGGTCAGAAACTGCGCTACGGTTAACCACATAAAGCGATTCTAGCTTTTAGTCCTTCAAGCTAGCTAGCTAACGTTAGAAAAAAGTGTTTAAAAATGGAGCTGTGTGCTACTGCTGGCTAACGTTATATGACAACGTCTGGAGACAAGACTGCAAGTTCGGAGGGAATTATGGGACATCGAGTTTTTAAACAGTTCCAGCGCTGATATAATCACAAGAAAATACTGAAACGTAAAATATACTCGAAGCTGGTCCAGAAAAACTACATCGTTTGCGAACGGGCGTTATATTGAACAATCCGGTAAATTGACGGTAAGATATAATCAGTAGAAATGGTTTAAAAGTAAGCTTTAGTTAAAGACTATGCTGTAAATGAATGGGGAATTTACTTCCGAAACCAGCGTGACGTAGTCACTTGAGTACTC
Organism: Synaphobranchus kaupii; assembly: GCA_029718625.1. Classification (NCBI taxonomy): domain Eukaryota; kingdom Metazoa; phylum Chordata; class Actinopteri; order Anguilliformes; family Synaphobranchidae; genus Synaphobranchus; species Synaphobranchus kaupii. Next base: position 97,968,649 of record CM056377.1, on the reverse strand, counting down.
TATTGCTGGACAGCTGAACTCCTGTTCTGAATGGTTAAACAGTATGTCAATCATCAGGACGAGAACGCGCACAAGAACACGCATGATTGGAACTCTATTGAATACTTTAGTGAGGCTCCGCTTCACGCGTGGGCTCAAAAACGCGTCATAATCCACAATTATCCAATCATGTCTTATAAAGTCCCCCATTGATTTCTAATGGTCAAGTGAAGCAGTGAGACACTGTGCCTCACTGAAGTTCCTTTTAAAAGTCATAGGGTGGCACTGTTTTTCATGATACAAGCACAGAAATATATATGAAGATACAAGGCATATCTTTGAATCTAAGCACTTTTTTTTTAGCTTCACAAGGGAAAGTTGAAAGTCGGTGATGATTCAATATTAAAGAAATCCTATGATGTGTGTGTGATTGTGTGATATGCATGTTCATTTTCACCTTTTTTTTGGTGAAGCACTGCTTCACCTGTTGTCTTAGAGAAACCTCCTCTGATGTGCACACAATATGACGTCATCAGGCTAGATAAGTCAATCACTGAATCCCAATCAAGGGATGCTGAATCTATAATAGATGAATGCATGTACTCTATCTAATACACTACAACGTTAGTCTGCGAACATGACAACTCTGCAGTTCGAAAACATTATGGTTCACAAACGATCATACCATACCCACTCTGTAGCCTACTGCTATTTCAAAACTAGTAGGCTATTTTGGCGTGAACTTCAGACCAGACTAGCTAAATAGCAGTGCACAAACCATTCTTGCTAGCTAGCTGTTTTATAATAATACATGGTGCTGGTATCCTACTTGGTAGAAATTGTGGTGTTGTTTAGCTGGCTAGCTGAACTCCTAGTTACAAGAAGCCATGGTGGTAATATCATTACTAATGTCACTGTCATGACTAGCTGACACGGTGAGGCGCTTAGCTTCATTACTGATACTATTGTGGACATGTCTGAAAAGGAGTAGTTAGCTAACATTAAGAGTTTAAAGGACCACTGCAATACAAAAATTTTGCTTTGTATTGGGATAAATGTTAGTCCCCTCATCATGAAATCATCGATGCATTTTTTTTTTTAAATTACTGATTGAAAATTATAGCCAATTTTAAATGACTTTCGCACCTAACTACGCCCCGCCCCCTAAAAAAATCAAGGTTGTCAAGCTGTAGATCACATGACGTTCTGACGTCATCTAAAGAACGATTAGATGGGGCTTTCACTACTTTCTATAGATTTTACATGAGTGGTTTCCTATTGTTAGCTTGTATTATATAAAAGTTTTTGGAGGTTTTAAAAGTTTGTAAGTTTGCTTGGGATAACTACAATGCCGACAAGATGCGTTGTAGCTGGTTGTAGCAATACAGCAAAGGATGGACTAAGCCTCCATTTGTTTCCCAAATACGCGAATCTTTATTTATTATGGACGACAAAAGTGAATTGTTCCAAAGCAACGAGAAAATTAATTTTTTTCTCCCATGTCACATTAGGGGACGCAAAACCAGAAAAAATATTTTTTTACCAGAAGAAATGTCACCTTAGGGGCTCCGTACTATCATGATCAGTCAGACGTTGCTATGGCCAATTTCATATAAATCAATGGTTATGTCAATTTATTATTTCTGGCTGTTTAGGGTTTCATATTAGTTTAAGAGAACAATATAATGGCTTTAATAATCTGTATGTCTTAATGCCAAATTCAGAGGGAAATATATAGGTTTGACGCTTTTAAACGTAAAATGGTCAGCTATAGCACCGGAGTTTTGCATTGTTTGGAAAATAGACAGCTTGTTGTCGCCAGTCACACAATCACTTTAGCTAATTTTGCACCGGCTGCTCATGGGTTTCATCTGATTTTACTCAAAGGAATGTCTTGGCTTTCATGATCTGTATGTCTTTATGTCAAGTTTAGTGTAAAAATAGTTTTGAAGCTTTCAAATGTAATATGACAAGCTAGCACAAAGAGTTTTGCATTGTTTGGAGGCTAGGTAGCTTGTAACCAGTCACACAATCACATCAGCTGCTTTTGCGGCGACAAGCTAATGTATTGGGTTTCATCTGATTTTACTCAAAAGATGTCTTGGCTTTTGTGATCTGCATGTTTTAATGTAAAAATCAGAGTAAAAATATAGTTTTGAAGCTTTTAAGCGTAAGATGACAAGCTAGCACTGAGTTTTGCTACTGAGACTGAGCTCACCCGTCACACACCGCAGTCTTTTGCTGTTACAAACGTAACTGAACTCAAAATGTAATGTGACATAACTCGCTTGATATTTGGAATGGAGACATAATATTGGTATCACTAGAAAAATATTTGGAAATATTGCAAACATTTGAATCAGTGTACTTTCCCAGAGAGGGAAAAGCAGTTGCAAAACATTTAGTGCTGATGCATGATGACATTTTCAACAAAACTAATCAAGTGAAAGAGTATACATAGAAATCACCATATTTTCTCCTGTGAGCCAATACAACCTAACAAATGTGTCACTTCAGGATTCCTTCAAGGAATTTCCTTGTGTAAAAAAACACAATGCTTGGTGGATACATTTTTTTATTTTACACGTTTCATTGACCAAAAATCTGGTACAAACATAGTATGAACTGGTACTCTTAAATGTATTATTATATTAAACAATAATGCAAAAATGTATAATTCAAACCTGAGAATATTAAAGCCCATAATGTGTCAATCGCAGTGTTTGAGGAAGAGTACCTAGCAAAAATAAAGAACTTAAAACATCTACACGTAAATTTTGAAACTTGAGAATGGCACTTTGAAAACTTGAGAATGACAGTCTACTGCAGACTTACCAGCTGCATAATTTGAGGCAGCTATTGCAGCATTATGTACAGTAACAGAAAGAAGGCTAGAATAGCCAACTGAATGTAATTTACAAGGAATTCAATAAACCTCAACAAACCAGCCAAGAGAATCCTCAGTCACAGAACCAAGAAATAACAATAGCTTTTGTTAAATATATTTTTTTAGCAGAACAGAAGGATAGAACCTCATCAATGAAAGTTTTGAGGCAACAGAAGAAACATGATATGTTATGAAGACTGAAAGGGTCAGCGACCATTGTAGAAATCCCCCAATTGGATTCAACTGAGAATTTGAATATTGAGTTTGATCTCTGATAGAGGTCATCAGACCTTCTTCGTCTTCCTCTTCCTCAGTGTCACTCAACATGCAAAAACTCTCTTTCACACACATTCTATCCGTCAGACCCAGTCAATTCTCATCTCAGAGCTAGAGCTGATTGAAACAATGTGATTTGGTAACCATTGTGATTGGGGTTAGAAAATAGCTAAATTTGGTTTTAGAAATATGTAAAAATGGCTGTAAATGGGTGGAAGATATTTTTCCCAAGGGCCAGGCAAATGTTAAATAAATATTAAATAACATGTCTGTCAGTCAATAACACAATTAGATACCCATTTAAATGCACATATTCAATGTCAAATAACATGCATAAATTATTTGGAGTTTCCCTTTTTTTGAGTTAAGAGGTTCCTGCATGACAGGCAGGGGTGGTAAGGGTTTAGCAGGGACACTATTCTATGGTCTTCAGGGTTTGGTAAGCACAGCTAACTATTGAAGTCATAAATATTTCAGGTTTGAGAAGGATGAGGACTGGCTGATTTGTGAGGTCACCATATATATTTGGAGTTCCAGCATGTAACCCTTGAGAATAGGACTATCGAAACACGATGGATAGTTTTTTTACATTAGACCTTTATTGAATCCCTCTTGGCATCAGGCCCTGCGATAGTCAATCATAATATGCAATATGGGTGCATATGTGGTTGTAAATGTCCATACAATCTCACTTGCTACATGACAGAACTTTCAACATTATTTGCAATAATCATTTGTTTCACTGTTATAGCACTATAGTTATAGTAAGGAAAGACTACTTATAATTGCATAACTAAAGAACTAATCATGATCTTCAATCAAGACTACCAATTAGCTGAATCAGGTGTTTTAATGCTGGGCTGTAACAAAAACCTGCACCAACGATGACCCTGTTTGGCTAAGACTGGAGACCATTGGTTTCGACCTGCACCCTTATGCAAACTCTTGCTTATCACTTCTTACTGCAAGGAGAGCGCCTATAGTGTTGCCTTGAGTATAAGGACTGAAAACAGAGTAAATATTTCCCATGCGTTACATTTTTGGGAGAAACCCCCGGCCCAAATTAAAAGAGATGGTGATACACTTTGCATTGCTAATCTGATCCATACATTTGTATCACAACTGAGTCAAAGAGACATTCATGCAGAGAAAAACAATATACATTTACACTGCACTCAGAGGAAACATTTTAAAACAAACACATGAGAAGAATGTATAAAGACTCCAGCAACTTTGTGATGTGTTGCTTGTAATTAATATTCTAGTATGACTCTTGTCATCAGTCCAAACAACTGTTCTTAATTTAGTAAGCTCCATTGGAATCCATTTTATTACTTAACAATTTGCCATTTCTTGATGTTGGGTCTCCTTATGAACAAATTGGAAACTGCCAACAGTAATTAAGAATCCAACTGAGCCTCTCCAAACAGAAGGTTAAAAGTTAATGAAAATGTATCTGCCTTTAGCAGGCAGATCCTATTTTGAGCACATTAGTTAGAGACTTGAGCCTTTTGCCTCACAGATCTGAACAAAGTGCAGAGTCTACTTTGAGGAAAACTGACTTGCTGGCAAAGTTGCAGCTAAACAGACACAAAAGCAGTTTGCTGATAAGAACTGACTATTCTTCTAACATTCACCGATTACCGATATAGTGAACTTTTGAGCTTGAATGAAAATAGACCTTTTCTATGTGGATTGTGCACAGATTTAGCACCAATATGACTATGCAAAGGTACTCAGAAGACTGCTTTCTTAAACAAATTTCTTTATTACAAAAAAATTTACAGTATTAAATTATTATAATATTAACAATAGAAATGAAAGAAATAGCCAAATAAACATCTGTACTTTAAGTAACTTCCTGACCATTTCAATAAAGAATAAATAAAAATAAAATAAATAGTTAAATAAACATCAGTACTTTATTTTGAGTAACAGTGTTAAAACCAGATGGTACCGTGAGACTGTGTGGTGACTACAAATTAACTGTAAACAGAGTGTCATCATTAGAGCAGTACCCCATTCCTAAGATGGAGGACCTGCTCACGACCTTAGCTGGGGTAAAAAAATTCAGCAACCTGGACATGAGTCATGCTTACCAGCAGATTGTACTAGATGAAAATTCAAAGAAATATGTCACAGTGAACACGCATAAGGGCCTGTTCACCGATGCCAGGTTACCCTTTGGCGTTAGCTCCAGTCCCACTATTTTCCAGCGCACTATGGAGGAGATTCTACAAGGGATTCCTCAATGTGCAGTGTATTTCAACAATATTATCTTGACAGGAAGCGATGATCAGGACCACCTCCAAACACTGGACAGAGTGTTACAGCGACTGGAGGAGGCTGGGCTACGTTTGAAACACAGTAAGGCCAGCTTCATGGAGAAGGAAGTAACGTTCCTAGGACACAGGGTGGACACTACGGGACTGCATCCAGTGCCGGAGAAACTTACTAACTTACTTACTAACTTATTAACTTACTTACTAACTTACTAACTTCATCTTCTTTCCTCGCTGCAGCTCGCTTGCTGCAGCTGTCTCTCTTTCTGCCTATTCTATCACTAATTGTCTTTCTTTGGTTCCTCTATTAACTTCAGCTGACTCTCGTTTCTTCTTTCCTATTCCTTGTATGCACTTGTCTTATTGGAGTCCATGTCATGTTCTCTATGTATTTGGTTCCGGTCCAGTCCGTGTCTTACGTTCTCCCTCGTTATTGTACTATCAGCTTCCCTTATCGTTTCATTGTGCTCACCTGTGAGCAATCTCCCCTCCCTGTGTCTGCACACCTGATTCCCATTATGTCTGTCGCTCCCTGTGTATTTAACCCCTGTTATTTCAGTCTGTCATCATGAGTTCCTTTCACAAGATTTTTTGCTTCTGTGTTGCTTTCTGGTTTTCTGAGTTTTTTTCCGAGTTATCTGTTAGTTTCTTAGTTATTTGTTTCCGAGTTTTTTGTATCTCTCGTCCGTTACCTGTGGTTGTTTAATTTCTGTTTTCAGTCTGTTTTGTTTTCTTTGTGTTCCTCCTACGCCTCCCCGGTTTGGACCCCTGCCTGTGTTCTCGCGACCCTGCTTTGGATTCTGCTTTTGTACCTTTGCTGTGCCTTCCCGGTTCCGACCCCTGCCTGTTCCTTGACCACTCTTTGGACTCTGTTTTTGTACTGTTTCCCCGGTTTTTGACCCAGCCTGTTTCACGACGGATTGCTGCCTTGCCCGTATTAAACTTTGTTTTTTTTGGTACTCCTGCCTGCGTTTGGGTCCTTCCCCCACTGACACCTAACACAAAAACCACAAAATTATACCAGAAACTGGAGGCCATTTGATTTAGATATAATCCAAAGTAGAGGAGTGTAACATATTGTGAAATATGTTTTATTGGTTCATGAATTAAACTACATTTCCTCCCAGTTGACTGTTGACCTTTTTTGAATGGCCACACCTCTGAAATTTTAACCATCTCATGACCCAAAATGTCAGGCTAAATTTTCAGATTTTTCAATGAAATTTTTAATCTTCGCACCACTGGTGGTACATGTGTTGCCCTACAACTGATCAATTTTCATTTTCCTCATCAGCATTAAAGATGTTTAAGCCATTTCACATTAAACCTTATTTTATGTTCCTATAGGCCTATTTTGAGCAGGAAAGCTGTAGGTCTATTTTCTATATGCAATACAATAGAGGACATAGATTGTATTTCTATGTTTTATCCAGGATAAGACAAAGGATGGAAAATATATCCACAAAGCCTTGCTAATATTTCCATATGCAACTTGTTTGTGTTCCTCAGGCCTGCATTCTTATCCTTCAGAAATGGGAAGGGTTCAGCCGGCACCAGGCAGAGCCATACTGGGGAGGAGTCTTTCTATGTTTCGAGAGAAGGGACTGTGCAGGGACTTTTTAAAGGGAAAATATGCCACAGGGGAGCTGGTTGAATAATGATGGTATATTCCAAAGGCGTAGCTGCGGTTTGGAAATACTTTTGAAAAATAGCACTTAAATGCTAATTTCTCATGCCTTTTGAGAACACTATTTATTCCTTTGCTGTTTAAAAAAAAAAAAAAACTGCCAAACAAACCAATCTTTAAAAGACCTAATTTGTGCTCTTGCTAAATTTCCCTTCCCTTCTATGTAGCTGGATCGCAACAAACTAAGAAAAAACCATCATATAGCTATTTACATGTATATCATGGTTCAGATGTAGCCTACTCATTTTTACTGCCTCCCTACTGTCACCATTACTGCAAACCTTCAGTGGGTTTCAACGCACTGGAGGGCAAGTTGTTTGGCTTCAAAAACCAATATAATCCTTTTCGAAAACGGGAAACTCAGAAAAGTATATGCTTACGATCTCCGTGTATTTTGGGTTTGTCTTTGTTTATTCAGAACATGTTTTGAACAACAGTAGCCTAATGTCATATCTCGCGGATGTAACCCGTGTTGTGTCCGAATACGACCCCTTCGAGGGCGCATATTTGAGTCAAAGCTTTTGAGTGGGCACTTAATTCCCGGGTTTGAAACCCTTAATTCCCGGGTTTTGTTGAGGGAATTCAGGAGCACACTTATCTGCAGAACTGTGCACTCATCCGACAATTTCAATAAGTAACCCCTAAGTAAAAACGTACAAGACGTAGAGCCAGAACCATTTTCTTATATAGAAAGAGGGTCTCTGATAGAGCATATATGCATATCTATGGTACAAGAGCGGATCATATTACAAACTACTGTTCATTTTTGTTAATTCTATCATTCATAATCTGCACTTTGTAGCCATAGTCAATGTAAACTGATTGATAGCCTACGCTCAATAAAAAAATAATTTTTTTGCGTACCCCGCATCCGCTATGCCAATGGTATAATCACTTATAATGGTCAAGAAGTCTAATTCTTGAAGAAAGGCTAGTACTTAATTTCTTCAAGTGGTTCAGGTCTTTTTTGCCATTGTGTAATCCACTAAAATTCAATTTGTAATTTATTTATGGTTATTTCTGTTTCTTTACTTCTGATCATTGCAATACAATATTTTGTAATTTAATTATTTTTGTATGCTATTTTGTGTTAGTAATAGTGTGAATTGGAATTGCGCTATGCTTTCTCAGGGTTGTTCTTGTTGTCTCAAAGGATGTCTGACCTTTTTTTCTCAGAAGAATGGATAAACAAAATTCTTATCCTTATTTTTTAATGAAAATTTATACGTGAAAAGTAATTTCAAATTGTATTGACATAAGGAAACTGTAAACGGTAGCCTATATATAACTAATTATAATTGTTACCTTCAATCCCGATATCCATGCAGTGTAATATTATAGCATATATATATATATATATATATATATATATATATATACAGTACCAGTCAAAAGTTTGGACACATCTACTCATAGAAGGTTTTCTTCTGTTATTTTTACTGTTTTCCACATTTTGGAATAGTAAAGACATCAAAACTATGAGATAACACAAATAAAATTATGCAAAAACCAAAAAAGGGTTAAACAAATAAAAAAAGTCTTATATTTTAGATTCTTCAAAGTAGCCACCCTTTGCCTTGATAACGGCTTTGCACATTCTTGCCATTCTCTCAAACAACTTCTGTGGTAAACAGGTATTCCACAGGTAAAAAGGTGATGCCATCATGACTGTATAAAAGGATATCAAAAGACTCCTGATATCTTATTTCCAGGTACTCTTAGAAGCGATACTATAACCTCTGCATTTGAATGGATCTCTATGGGATTTGGGGGGTGGGACTAGATTTAGCTTTAAATTACACTGGAACAGTGTGGAACACATGGTTGGCTAAATGGCTCTAAGTCATCAAGGGTCTGACGTATCAAACAAGCCTTAAACCATCACTCTGCTGCCAGAAATACAGTAGATATGGATGGATAACTTGAAGGGTTTCTTCTCCAGACTTATTATTTTTCCATAGAGTTCAATAGGAAAGTTTGTCAGGAGAAACAACCCTTCAAGTGATCCATCCATATCTACTGCATATCTGGCAGCAGAGTGATGGTTTAAGGCTTGTTTGATACGTCAGACCCTTGATGTGGCAAGAGGACTTGGTTTTGGTAGCGAACGCGTTAACTGGGCTATAGCTAAGTTAGCAAGATACAACAAATAATGTACATTTATTAAAAAAAATAAACATTTAACACCGCTATATTCATTATAGCCTCTACTCCTGAATAACCCTTTAACATTACATTAATGTTCATGGCCGATTTATGAAGCTTATATAATGATTATTTGTAAAATATATCAAATCTGCTTCATAACTGTACATAGCCTACCGCTTCATAACTAGGCTACATAGCCTACCTTTAACATATACAATATACAGAAAGATAGGCTACAGAATAATAGGCCTACAGGATATTAGAATAATAAAACCATAAAACATTTTTTTTAAACTGTTTTAGTGGCAAGTGGAAGCATAACTAATCATGTTATACCTACATACAGTGAAAGTAATCAGTTTGGGACCGACTAGTGTGGTTTTGGTAGCGAGACGTGTCTGTTTTATTCCGACTTGCCTTTGTGAAGAAGCGCCTTGTCGGTGTGGAGAAGCGTCTCGTCGGTGTGAGAGCGACTAGCCAATCTGGAGAAGCGCCGATCGTCGGTGTGGAGAAGCGTCTCGTCGGTGTGAGAGCGACTAGCCATTCTGGAGAAGCGCCGATCGTCGGTGTGGAGAAGCGTCTCGTCGGTGTGAGAGCGACTAGCCATTCCGGAGAAGCATCTCGTCGGTGTGAGAGCGACTAGCCATTCTGGAGAAGTGCCGATCGTTGGTGTGGAGAAGCGTCTCGCCGGTGTGAGAGCGACTAGCCATTCTGGAAAAAAGCGACTGGTCGCTTTGATATACTGACTTGTCATTGTGGAGAAGCGGCTAACGTAGCACAAAACCATCACTGTTTGTGTATTAAGCTCTCTCAGAAAAAGATATAGCCTACGTTAGCTAACCTGTGGAATTTGTGAGGAGTGACACTAATAAAATAAACTCAAACAACGAGGTTATCTGTCTCTGCCCATATGCCCATAAGGTCTGTAAAAATCCTATAAAAACCACATATGCCATATACAATAGCTTACTTGCAAAATAAATATGTGGTAGAGAACTAGCATACATTTCTTACTAAATTATAAGCTATAGTTCCCTACATGGTAACCCACTCCAAAACATTGAGAGATTGTAGCCTATAATAATTGTATACAAATAGACTATAGCCTAACATACTAACGCTAATCAACATGCTTTTTATAAAACCTCGCAAGTATGATAATATATGATTTTTACAGACCTTCATACGTTCACTAAACTACACGAATAAAAGAAGCCCAAACACCTAAGTTAGCTGTCTCTGTGTCTCATTTCAAAGTTAGAAGTTACCTATAATTCGTCTTTATGTCGTAAAAACACACACGGGAAAACAAAGGCCGCCCTATTTTAATATGTTAATCGTCGTGGAATTTCCCTTTTACACACAGTGAGCAAGTCTGTTCAAACAGAACCACAACAAAAACCGTATATTGATATAAAATAAGACTTTAGTTTATTTGCAGATAAACCAGAATGAGAGGATCTTACCAGATCACTCTGACTTGAAAACAGAATACACAGACATTTATATACACTCCTAACTGATTTGCCACAAGGGGCGTAATCCTAAATAATACAGAAAACAGGGGTGTTAAAACTTTCCAGTGTTTAGACTCTAGATAACCTTCAGCCTTGGTCAGGAATGTTCAACAGGAAGACAAAACCATTAATCTCAGACTTGCCTGTCTCTTGCAGAAATGAAAGATAGACACAGAGCCTGCTTGAGGACTAGCAGGCCTAGCTCATGTGTTTGCATAGAGTATATGTTTAATTACTTAATTCAATATAATTGATCTACTAATAATCAAAACCATAATAAATGCTCAATAATAATCATGTGATTGTCTCTATGTTAATACATACATATTGTAAAACAGAAAATTCTCATTCCATGATAACAAACTATTTTCTGATACAATCTCATTAATCAGTTAGTAAGTGATTCAGTTTAATAACACTATAAATGATTATACAATGGTCATGTGTGGATATGTGGGATGCATACTCCAATAATCCAGGGGGAACCGAAAAGCCGGCACTCAGGACTTATATGAGACAAAACTGGCATAAAACCAGAAAACCAAATCAAATTCCGGGAAAAAATTATTCCCCGACTCCCTTCTCCAAGGACAGCCGAGCGTCGCTCCCGGATATTAGCAGATGCATAAACATCATCCATCTTTGATTAATAACACCTCATTATAGAGAAAACAAAATCATAGTGGATATAGTAAACAGTATAAATGTAATCAGTTATAAGGAAAGGTTTTCATTATAAAAGTACTACTGATATTTTTACTTACTACTATCAATAGTAAGTATGAAAGAAAACCATCATGTAATGGAGACTTATGCACAACTCTTGAAATCTCAACCTTTAAACTCTTCACATTACAACACTGTCTGTTTCCCCACCAACCCAGGTACACAACCCAGGCCTATATACTTTATAGGGGTGTCAGTAAAAATCAGGGAGTTGTCGGAGAAGGAATGCATTATCTTGTTCAGGATCAGGAGCATGGAGTTGGAGGTACTGACCTATAGCAGCTTGAGTCAGGAATCACATATGTGGAATCATATAAGGCAATGAGGGCGCAAACTCTACTCCAGTCAGGGGGGAGAGCAGAGTGCCCACAAAGCCAATACCAATCATAACAACTGGCTCCCAAGGCGAGAGGATGGCGTTGTTCCGGAACAGTTTGCAGTTTGTGTGCTATTCCAAGGTAATGAGATTGCATGTGACCAGTTCTTCCTGCACATATCAGTAACCATGGCAGGGTTGTTTCTACAAGGGCTACGCAGACAGTGAAAACATTTATCCAGCTGTATAGCTTGGCTCACTGGTGTTGTTGTAGAGTGTCTCATGAATCAGGATGATGGGCAGAATGATGATGAGGCCTAGCAGAAATAGGCCTACCTCAAGGCTGCAGCCTGCTCTTCTGAAGGGGTTGTACCCCTCGGTTTTCCTGCTGTGGTGTGGCATGTTGGGAGCTGATATTACCGTCACGTGCTCCTTGAAGTGATGGTTCCCTTTGTGTTTTTAAACTCCCTGAGAACTTAGTTGGTTCTCTTTGAGTTTTTAAACTCCGTGAGAACTTAGTCGTTCCTGCGCGTCGGTCGAGGTGGGTCTCTCACCCTTATCCCTCCTTTGGTGCTGGTGGAACCCTCTTGCAGTGACTGGCGTGAACCCAAGAGGCACGGCCTTCCACTCGCACGGCTGTGGGCGTGGTGAGTTGTACCTGGAAAGGACCCCTCCACCTGGCCTGGTGCTACTTCTTCCTTCTGACGTCTTTATCACCACCCAATCTCCTGGCTGCAGGTCATGCAGAGAGCCACTGGCTGGCTCTGGGAGAGCTGCTTTAACCTGTTGATGCACAGATCTCAGAACATTGGTTAGCTGAACACAGTAACTTACCATGCGAGTGTCAGCTAGCCCCTTGTCCAGCATCAGCCCTGGGGGGTGACATCCAGTCCTCATGGGCCGCCCTGTGATCACCTCATATGGCGACAACCCTGTAACAGCGTGGACCCTCCCACGCATACCTGTAAGGACAATTGGCAGGGCCTGGACCCAATCCAGACCTGTCTCTGCCATCACGGTTAAGTCATTTTGTCCAGTACCTTGTTTAAGAAATGTGAGCCTCTGTCTGAAGACAGTTTCCTCGGGATCCCCCACCTAGGAATAAGCTCTGTTAGTAGGGCCTTCGCCACTGCTGCAACATCAGCTTTCCCTGTAGGAAAAAATTCAACTCTCTTTGAAAACATGTCAACAAACATCAAACAATATTTCTTACCCCTGCATGGGTTAAGTTCAATGAAATCCATCATAAGGTATTCGAAAGGCTCCTGTGGAGCTGGGTGGGCCGCATTTGGGACCTTCTGGCCCCGCCCAGCATTATTTAGAACACAAATAACACACTTTTCACAAAATTTTTTTCACATAAGTAGAAAATCCACTTGCGTCCCAGTGTCTGGACACCAAAGAGATCATTCCTCCTTTTTGACACATGATCCAATCCATGTGTCAACTTAGCATAGTAAGGAAATAAAAAATGAGGTAAACAGGTTTACCAGTGGGGCCTAGCCAGGCTCCGTTAGTGTAGGTGCCGTCCCGCTTCCAATTGGCCTTTTCCTGGGGTGTGGCCCCAGTTTGGCAGTCCTGTACAGAGGCCAATGGTGTTTCTGTGGGAGCAGCAGCCTGTGTGTGAAGACTAAGAATTGTGTTGGGAGGGGCTGAGCAGCAGCGGCCTTGGGGCTGTGGCAGCAGCAACATTCCCTTGAGAGATAGCATCTGGCTGGCTTGTGTGAGTGGAGCATTTACAAATAGCAATGGATGCAAAGAAAAAATGGCCTGTAGGAGGCAGCTCACCAAGTGTCCATTCTGTATAGTTTACCCCGTAGAAATAAGGAAGCCTCTATGCTGCCAAAGATTTCCAAAGTCGTGCACTACTCCAAAAGCATATCTGCTGTCAGTGACTTTTTTGTTGAAGGTTTAGGGAGGTCAAGAATTGCCTGGATTCTGTCAGTCCCCAAAGACTTCCCTTCTGCAGGAATTGTGTGCCCTAAGTCACTTTGATCCTTCGAGCCTCCCTCTCTCGGGCGCAGCTCCAGGCTGGATCCCTTTCCGCTGAGTTCCTTCCACCCGACTCCTCTGAGTGAAGGACCCTCAGCCTCTCTGCTTCCCAGGCGTCTTCTTTTCAGAAACCCTGATCACAGAAAGCACTGCTTGCTTACTAACGCATTCGGTTTCAGCTTACAGTGGCCTGACTGTACATTGAGCCGAGCGCAGCGGCCATGTGCTCCACTACAGGGACGCCACTCACGGTCTTACTGCTCTATGCGACCCGACAGGCCGGTGACCCAGTCGATAGCGATCCCCAGCCCAGCATCTAAACACCGAGCCCCGTAGTGGTAACCAGCCACCTGGTTGGGAACCGATGGTCTGACCCGTAAATTCAGAGTCCTGTCCCTTTAAATTTTTCGAACCCATTGTCGTGCGTTTGTCCCACCACCAATCCATGCCTTATTCATTTTAAGGTTTAGTTTTTTTAGTGCACCAATTTTAGTCAGAATCTGTTTCAGATTCTTCACTATCTTCTGGATAATTTTCCTCACTTTCAGGATGAACGTGTAGCCTACCTTCTATTATTGCCTTTTCTTTTTGTTTTAACCAATCACCTCCTCTACTGGTCTGTGTATATCATTTGCACTTACTGACAATGAATGATACCACATTACCAAAATTTTAGAGCTCAATATTAAATAAAAAATATTTTCATTTGCCCATGGGTAGGAGCGCATACAGCCTCCGCAGTTTGAATCACTCTACAGAGTGATGAACCCGTCGGCCCCTAGTCAAACTTTTAAGTTGAGCGCCATACAGGCCTCTTTCTACGTTTTGCCATGGCGGCTCACCTGTGGTTCTTTTTCTAGGATTGCGTATTGATCACCCCAGACAGATGCCGTACTCTTGCCGGTCCGGTCGCCGCCGTCCTTCCTCTAGGTGACTGATTACAGTTACCTCTCTCTGAGAAGGTGGGTTGCGGTTTTGGGGTGTGAACTCCCGGCAGTGCACTGTCTATGCCGTCCCCGACTTGAGAGGAATCTGTATTGGAGAAAATCAAGTTAGCAATCCCATCCTCGTCGCCAAGATTGTCGTGGAATTTCCCTTTTACACACAGTGAGCAAGTCTGTTCAAACAGAACCACAACAAAAACCGTATATTGATATAAAATAATACTTTAGTTTATTTGCAGATAAACCAGAATGAGAGGATCTTACCAGATCACTCTGACTTGAAAACAGAATACACAGACATTTATACACACTCCTTACTGATTTGCCACAAGGGGCGTATTCCTAAATAATACAGAAAACGGGTGTTAAAACTTTCCAGTGTTTAGACTCTAGATAACCTTCAGCCTTGGTCAGGAATGTTCAACAGGAAGACAAAAACATTAATCTCACAGACTTGCCTGTCTCTTGCAGAAATGAAAGATAAAGACACAGCGCCTGCTTGAGGCCTAGCTCATGTGTTTGCATAGAGTATATGTTTGTAGGGTCAAAAGGTATAAGTTATTTTTATTTATCAGTCTCATGTAAGTATAACGCCCTAGAACGAGAATTAGCGCATTCCGCTAAAGGAATTGTGTTGTGGAGTACCCGGTTATTCTCGTAGAAGTAATGTAGTCTAATTACTTTTAATCCTTAACAATACTCTACGTTGAATTACGGGAGATTTGAATCTGTCCTGTGAGTATGACTTTCTGCAAATGCTTGAAATATTCACGCCAAACACCAGATGCAAATAATATAGTTTATTAAAAAGGGATAATCAGGTAATAGGCGATTATATCCCACGGCAGGGTGATTTGGATATAGATACAAAGGAGGTAAGGATGCGTGTGCACGCGGGCGCACGTGGCGGAGACAAAGAGGGAGAGAGAGGGAAAGAAAGGAAGATGGAGGTGAAGCACATGGGCACACGGGTACACGTGGCGGAGACAAAGGAAGAGAGAGAGAAAGAAAGATGGAGGTGAGGCACACGGATGAGGGAGGGAAGTATGAATTTGGCTTCAGCACGCTCAGGCCGAGCCTACTCAAGCCGTAGTGAGATCTGGCATTTCCTTAATAGGCAGAATTATGCCTCTATCATTAGTCGAGCTGTGATTGATTATGGGGGGTTTATTTCTACTAGCACTTGGGGAAGCGTGGTATAAATATCCCGTTATCTAATTACGGTTAGTCTCGAATTTAGGATGTTATCGTGCCCAGATTGAAAGAGGGGAAATCACACTTTTTAGGTATATAGGTGGCAACACAAAATCATGTAGTGAGGGTATACAGTCATGGAAACTAACAACACATCATATCTCTAACAACGAGTAGCTACAAACAGTTATTACCCAGCATAATCTTATGACTTAAATGCAGTCAATACATTATTTAAACACCATATAGGTGCCAGCCAATCTGTGCCCAGATAATACGGCCTTACTTGAGGTCCGATCTCATGAGAGACCAGACACCGCAGTTCGTGGAGTTCGTCCGACCGTCGTCGGGAAGAAAAAGAAGGGGATCCCGGGTTGGACGACTTGGAAACACAGGTCCTGGGAGATGTCCAAGTGTCCTGAGGCGTAGTCCTTGTCGGAGGCCTCGCGGGGGAATTCGCGTCGACAAAAAGTAACAAAGAGATCCGGTCGTCTTTGAAACTTGAATTCCCGAACTGCCCGTATAAGAGCAGTCTCCAACAGAATTGTCGGGTTCAATGAGTGCACGTACTTCGGATTCTAAAATCTAAAACTATAACCGTGATCAAGGGTTAAAATATTTAAGACTTAGTTCGCAAAGTAAAATGGTCTCTTTTGATGCATACAGTTAGTTACCACACGCCAGAGAGAGCGAACTCTGGGGGGTCCCAAAGTTTTATCCCTCGGGTGAGTGACGTGCATTTCTCAGCCTGAGCGTATTGGATGCGGTAACTTTTTATTGCAGTCGGGGGGCAACGTTGAATGCGTCACTTCTGGTATCCCGGGAGTGACTGTAGTTCATTGTGGGTTTTGTAGTCCATTGTCCCAACATGTTTAATTACTTAATTCAATATAATTGATTTACTAATAATCAAAACCATAATAAATGCTCAATAATAATCATGTGATTGTCTCTATGTTAATACATACATATTGTAAAACAGAAAATTCCTTCACATAATTCATAGCCCGAAGGGGGAGGGAATTGTCAACCGACGAATGCCTAGCAAAATGACGAACGTCGATACTATGCCTTGGCAAAATGGCGAACGTCGTCGGTCAAATAGGCGCCTAGTCACTTCCGGCCGTCGACGTCGGTTTTGGGAGCCAGGCACTACTGCACTTTTCTGCGTCAGTGACCAAGAATATAAATACATTTAACACAATCAAGACAAACTACTGCTAGGCCACGGTCTCAGCGGTGTGATAAAATTAATAAACACACTCGATCATCACTGTATCTCTCGGGCTTTTAAGTCTTCATCGTTTTTTTTTTTTTTTTAAACTTGCTGTTTTGTTCGTTTTTATTCCTCTAGCTTTCATTCGTTCCATGATCGTCCGGTAAGCGTTTCAGTAACGGACCGTAGCTACCATCAATTGGTTTTAATAATTTAATAATTATCTGATTTCCATTGTCCAGTTATTTCCCTTATCTCCTCCAGTGGCCATCATTTTGTTGGGTCCTTTTTTAATCTGTCCCTCACACCACAGATTGTAGGCCTATTTTACTTTTTTCCTTCGGATAAATTTCTGTTAAAACTGTTGATACAAAGTAACTCACGTGGACAGCTGACAGCTGATGGAATGTTTACGTGGCCCGTTACCACGGAAAATGCACCGGCATTTCTCCGGCTTTACTTTACACAGAAGAAATGCCGGGTCAGATCGGGCTTTTTTCCTATGTCCTGGGGTGGGTCAGTGCCAGGTTACTTTAACCCGCCTTTGTTACGGCTTGACGTCTTTACACAGACATCGATACCGGGTCAGCTCCGCTAATTACCCAGTATTTATGCTCTGTGTAAAGACAGCTTTAGACATCCCAGAGAACACAGTAGACAACAATAAGTGTGCAGCCGGAACGTCATCATAGTGGGAAAGCAACTCCCTGTACTTTCCTCTTATTCAAATTTTCACTCCTTTATGCTGTTATGAAATTAAGTAAATCACCAAAGCCATCTCTCGTAAACTTTGAACATCCATCTCCTGCAGCACCGCACTTAAAGGATAATTCCATTTCTTTTCCAACTTATTTTTACGAACGATTTCCACCATGCTGATGGGTAATAATAACTTTGTCACATCTTTCTTTTCTGAGCGTTGGTCACCCTGAGTGGAGTGGAACCGCTCCATTCTGCTTTAGGCTACAATGGAATCCAATGGGGCATATTTAGATACAGGTTCAATTTACCTCTTACCACAAGTCCAGATTATCTGAACCTCTTAGCCTATCTGGAAGTGATAACGAGAGTGAAAGTTGAAATGTATTTGCGAAAGTTAATATATATTCCAGATGCATCGTCTGTGTCTTGTCGTTCTGTCTCTGTTCTCTGTGAAATGGCAAAAGCTAACATTACAAAAAGTGAGCTAGTTTAGGCTAACGTTAGCTAGCTAACTGAGGTCTTGGTTTGCTGAGAAAAAAAATAACAATAACACTACAACACAGATAAATATTTTAGCTATTTACAATATACAAATCACCAACGACAATGCCAAAACCATAAAAATTCAATAAATCACTATAATCGCTCTCTCCATCTCCAATACAGTAACACTAACGCCTCTACTACCTATCAAGGAAAATTGGGGGTGAAAATTTATATATCTTTCTGGACAGCTGAACTGAATGGTTAGACATCATGTCAATCATCAGGATGACAAGAGCATGCATGATTGGAAAGACTAATAGTGAACCGCTGCTTCACGGGTGGGCTCAAAATTGCATCATAATCCGTAATGATCCAAACATGTCTTAACATGCACTGTTTTGCAGAATACCACGAATGTTTTGAATGAGCGGAACTTTTTATTTTCACAAGGGATATAGTCATTGTGGTGATAATTCAACATTAAAGAAACATATGTTGTGTGTGATATGCATGTTTTTTTTGTTGTTTTTTTGGTGAAGCAGTGCTTCACCTGTTCTCTCCTCTGGTTGATAATCAGAGAAATATATACCTTACAACTGTGTCTGTTTGAATCACAGTAGGGACATTGTTTCCACCAAATTATATGAGCAACACATTTGGCTAAAACCACGTTGTGGTAGGTATAAAAATGGCAACCCCAAAACAAATGGCTAGACATAAAACACACAAAACTTTATGGCACTGACTCTGAGGAAAAACCGAACAAATTACTGTCTGTATAGCGGCTACATGCAATACAAAACTTAAGGGATTTGTGAGGACACTTGAGGAAACAGTAGTGGAATCGTAGTTGAGGGTACAGATACTCAAGGAGGAAGAGATAAGAGATGCCAAACTAACATCGTACAGAGAAGCAGATATGGGGGGCAGGGTAAACACAGGGCCAGAGGCAGGGGTAGGTATCATGGTGGCAGTGGCCTGGGAAAAGGAGGGAAAACTAAGGCAAGAGCAAAAAGTAAGGTTGTGGTGGGAAGGTGGAATAGGAAGGATGATGGTAATGCCTGGGATGGGGAATGTACATGGGAGCTGTGATCAGCAGGCACCAGCTGAAGGATTGAACGGTAGGTTGAATTTTGGTACAGGTGTAAGTCAGTAATTCTTGTTTCCGTGCAGGGCGTGCTACAGTGCAAAAGGGATTTTGCAAGGTAAACTGTAGACCAGTCTTTTACTAACAGAAGCAACAATGCATTTTTGAGAGAGTACATGGAGACTGCGAGTTTGGTCTCTGGGTGAGTGAGATTGCTGTGGAGCGGGCCCATCACAATGAGATATGTGTGGTGGTCTACAAGACAGGAAGTTGGAACCGATGCAAGTGACGTTTGGGGGGGAACAACGAGAAGGATTTAATTCGCAAATGGATTAAATCACCTACAATGATAGTTGTTTGTCAAATGTTCACTTGCAACAACCTAATCCCTTTTCTTTTTTCCTCTCTAAATGTAAATCTATTTTTTGTGGCCATTAATTTCTTCCACTGTAATGATGCCACCATCTTTGTTCCACAGAATGAATTTATCTGAATTTAAACAAGCTCATGGGAGATACAAAAGATGATACATTTGAGTTAATTACAAAATTACTTTTGTATACAGCAGGGAGTGTGATTCATGCTCTTCTTACTCGTAATGTAAATTGAGGGTATTTATTTGGTCCGCAGCTGTGTACTAACCATAGGATCAATGTGTGCAGATCCACAACTAACGGTTTGTTGGGACACACCCATTAAGAGTGGAAAATGAATAACAAACAAGCCTGAATTATTTTCAAAACAGCTGCTCATCGCACAATGTATTAATTGAAATTGATTTTACAATCTGAAACACATGGATCATTAATTTCTAATCTTTCTTCAGTCAATGAGGTATTCATTCTTAACTATGGGTGTATTGTAACTCTTTTTCAGCAATCAAGTGAACACATTTCCCATAAATGAAAGCAATGAAGTCTGTTATTAATTTTATCATGATGTCCATTTTATCTGGCTGTCCTTGATGAGCCACGTCCACCAACTAAAAAAACCTTCACTTAGCATTTTGAATAAAGGCTGTGGAAAATCATCACTTATCACAAATATTCATACCATCATCCTAAATCACATGTTGCCATAGCAACAAAACCCAATTAATTTCTAAATGACTTTGACTTTCATCTCCCACCCTTCATTCACTTGTCTTTTTATACTGTAGTAACATAAATGTATCTCCATGATATTCCTTCTCAGAAATGACATCTATGCATAAAATGATCAATAATGGTATTCCAGTTTGTTTGAACAAATCTGTGTGCACTTAGTAGTTAAGTACTGTTCATGTTACTTCAACAGAAGCTTCTCTTCACGTCCCAAGACTGGAGACCCCTGTGCTGCAAGGTAATAGTTCTTATTACAACATGACTGTGTTGTCTTGAGTGCAGCCAAGATGACATAGCTCAATGATTTTAAATTGAATTCCAAGTGTGTGTACCACATGCATGGCTTGGTTCTTCAACTTTCAGGTTCTTCAGTTCTACTGTTAACCATTCCATCCTATTTAATGTACAGTATTTAATGTAAATGCAATTTATAAGTAACATTTTTGTTGGGAAAAAATTTCAGTTTACCTATAAACCAGAGGAGAATAAAGCACATTGAAGAAGCGACCTTTTGGAACATGGTGAGATCTGTTCTGTTTATTTGTGCTTGCACTATAGCCGTCTTTACTCTTATATCGCTACACCATCAGCATCCCATACAAAATGTGCATGGAATACCTGCAGCTCATTTTGCCCTGCAATCCCTGTAATGTGCTGTAGAACAGCAAAGCAGGAATGATGCTTCTGGCAACAGCTCTGAACCTTTAGCGGCCTGGCTTTAGCTTCACTGGGTAGTTTAGCCATGTACGTATCAGGTGCTGGATTTAAAGTTGGTTCGTTGGATTGCCAAAATCATAACAGGTTGTAAGCAGTCCTCTTAAAGGAGACTTGATTTTCTTCAGTCTGGAAATCGCCCGTTTAGTGAACTGTTTTGTAAATACTCAATTGACCTCCAGTCATTCAATGACGCCTGTTGTCTAACGCCCCGAACCCACGACACGCTCAAGCGCACATTGCGTGCGCAGATTTGAGCAGAACTGAACCCACCAGACGCGCAAGGGCACAGACGCTTTTTTTGCTTTTTCGGAGCGCATTCCGTGAACGACAGAGACGCGCTATACAAACAAACAGTCTACATTCCGAATTTGTGAGCTTCGCTTAATAATGGATAAGTAAATACTGCTATTACATATGTCTCATTGCTTGACAGGTTAATTAAAATGAAAACGTGCATACTGTCAATATATTAGTAGATGGGAAAATAACTACACATGAATCAGACCAACAAACAAATCTTCACTGGCTGGCAGCAAATGGCCTACTTTAGATTTTTTTCTTCGTAGCCTATAATGTAATTATGTCATTATAACGAAATCTCGCAATATTAATATAGTACTTTTTTTTTGTTTGTTTCAGTACGAGTTGTAAACATGAGGTATGCAATTGCGGTTTACCTCATGCTCCGAATGCTCCTGAGGAGGAGAAGAATGTGGGTACACCACCCCATAAACCGTTTTGATCACACTTTACTTTGATCACACTTTTGATTATATTAAAACATATCTAAACTATATATAATGTTGTTTTTTAAAGTTAAATGTAGCAAATAAGACAATGCCTCCTTTATAAAGTTCACTTTATATAATTCATTTATTTGGGACAGTAATCAACATGCTCTAAACATTTAATTATAGCAGAATTAGCAGCTATTTTGATTCTGTAGCACAGTGATATCAGTATAATAAAAACAGAAGTAAGCATAGTCTTAATTAATTGAACAAATATATATAAATTTGTATACTATAATAAAGAAAAAGCATTATAAAAACGGGACTGGTTATATGCAAAATGTATGACTTGATTTAACTTAATTCATCCCACAATGGTGATTGTCTCTGTTCCCTTTTTCATTAGGGCCTATATTCAAATATAATATGTGTCAAAATAATTAGTAACAATAGTAAAACTCTTAGTAGGTTGAAAAACATTAATATGTGGTGATATGATGCAGATATTGTGCATATACGATGTATTTCTATGAGATTGCGCATGTGGACGCCCAGAAAATTCCGCCCAGAGCGGAAAAATCCGCTCCATGTCCGCGAGACATCTGCCCGCCAGCCGTTAACATGCGCGTCTGGTGCGTTGGGGGCATAAGTTCCAACTGCAGACGTTACAGCCCCGAAGGTAAGCTACACCTCTTGCTCAGCCTCTTTGGTCACACCCTTGCACGGTATTTCACTTTCTAAGGAAAATGTCAGGGACGCTTTGCACTGCGCATCATATTTATGCAACCAAAATGTTTGTTCCCAAAAAGGTGTGCTCCCCAAATATACCCTGGAAGTAGCCTATCATTGGGGGGTTTTAAGTGTCTACAACCTCCTTTACAATTGCTCCATTTCAGTGGCGCAGTGCTTTGCTCTATGCACCAGGGTCGATTCTACTCATAAGTTTTCAATTCACAATATATTGTTTTATTGCATTTTAAATGCGTTCTGGGTGTGGGTGTTTTGTTCCACTACTTTAAATTAACCAGTCCCTCTGCCTTGCTGAATAAAATGCTATTGTGTTTCAACACATGTCCACTAGGTGGCATTCAGAAACCTTTCACTGGTAGTGTGTAGCCTATGCTACGAAAGTTCTTATTTTTGAATAAACCAGTTCATAACACATATACAGATGCATTTTTGTTCTTATTTAAAATGTGAAATACCTTTTAATCAGCATAATCATAAAATGCTAATTTGCCTAAGTTCATCTGATATTTTTCAAATATTTCAAATGCCTATAAAACACAAGAAGAATCGAAATGCATCAATCCAAAACAGAAACATTATCCCTATGCTGAATATAGTAAGCACTGATATAATTGAACTGACGATCCCATGAGTAGAATACTGGCCAAGACAATGCAGCTGATAGGCCAGCAAATCACTTCGGTTTAAATTGTCAGTAAATGCTCAATTGACGGTGTTATTTCTTCAAGGTTAGTCGCTGAAATTCAGGAGAACTTGTGAACTAGGAAACTTGCCTAATGTCCAAATCCTCCCCCCCTCCTCTTTGTATTCCATTAAATCATTATCACCTAGTTTGGTTCCCAAACTCGATCCTGGGGTACCCCTGTTCGTTTTCTGCAATCCCAGAATTTTAACAAGCTGTTAATCTTTCTTAATTATGTGCTTTTCATCTTAAGAGGGATCATTTACCCTCTTAAGCTACATTACATCATAAATATGCATGCAATGAAGTATAAAACTCCCATGTTCACGTTGTGCTTATTGTGCTATAGGCCTATTGCAAACAAGTACAAAAAGGAGGTAATTAAAAAAATATATATATTAACTGATCAAATTAAAAACTAGTTTCATTAGCATATGTGTCCACACTATTACCAATTACAAGCCTATTGATTTTACTAGCTATTGATTTGATTGGTTATTTGAGGCAAATCTGCAAATTTGCAATTGTTCTTAAAAACAAAACAAAATATATTAGGCTACAAACTAACGTTAGGTAAGAGGAATTCGCTGCTGAGCAGGCTGTTACCCGGGCCAGCAGTGTTAGGCTAGGTTAGGTAAAGCAAAACAATGTTGCTGCCGAGCCGGCATCTACGGAACCAGCAGTATTGATCCTGAGTTGATCCTGCTTCCGACCATTTTTGTATATCTTCTAATACAAGGGAAAGCTATGGCTTCGTTTGACCCCTCAGTCTCTCCCATTCCTTGCTCGGTTTCTCCTTCCTCGCCCTATTGGGCTATCTCTTGCCCGGTATGTGACATGTTTACTTATTCCTTCTCCGCCGCTAGTGGGAACTTACTTGTGATAAGTGTAAATTAAATGCTAGGTTGACTGAGAAGATAGCCGATTTGGAATCTCGCATCCATACCCTACATGAAATTAGAGAAACCGAAAAGTTCATAGAATCCTTCTCGGTTTCGGGTGCTCCAGCTAGCCCATCCCCAACTAATGTTAGAATTCCGAAAATGCCTCCGCAGCAAGGTAACAGCAGGTGGATTACAGTTCGCGAACGTAGTCGTAAGCCCCCGGTACTCCACCAACTACCAATTCGGGTTTCAAATAGGTTCTCTCCCTGAGCAATGCACCTTCGGTAAAACCGGCTGAAAAAGCTTTGATAATCGGTGATTCTATTCTACGAAACGTAGAAATTGCGAGTCCACAGACCGTAGTTCAGTGCATTCCTGGTGCTAGAGTGACCGACATAGAAGCAAATTTAAATATAGCTGCAAGCAGCGAATCCCGGGGACCGAGCGGCATTAGCGGCATTTGTCAAACGCAGAAACCGCAAAATGGTAGACAACTCGAGACAGGGTTGACCCCAAAATACAAATATTTGTTTCTAATCAGGGCTTTTGCCATTGTTGATGGTATCTTAACCCGATCCAGTAAGGGCTTGCGTATTAAGTTCTTTTTAAGTACAAGTGAAACAGTGAACAGTTAATACTGTTAAATTTCTTAACTTTTGCAATAAAAAGGTGTTTCTTAAAGTGAAAAGAACATTAAAAGAAGCATAGCATTTGCACAATAGTTTTGCAAAACATTCACTTAGCCATTGGTACCAAGCTGGAATCGAACCGCTGACCACATACATGGAAAGCCAACATTGTATCCACTAGGCCAAAACAGGTTAACAGAAATGAGGAGGCCAAATAAGACTTGTGTGTTGCGGTATCAGATTTTTTTGGCTTACTGACTTCATAATTCAAACAGATAACAGGTAATATTGTGAATTTTCTTAGCCTTTGCAATAAAAAGAACATTCTTACAATGACGTGCACATTGTGTGCCTCAAAAAAACTTTGGAACAGGTGGGGATCGAACCACCAACCTACTACACGGCAGTCAAATGCCTTAACCACTGAGCTACAGGAACTTTCACAGTTGGTATAGTAGGTAGACGACCTGTTAAGCAGAGATAGTGTACTTGGCGGGATGGCATACCTGCCATCCCAACATTTGTATTTCTTTAGTGCCACCACGCGGATTGATTGGGGTTAAAACTGCAGGGCTCAAGTCTTGATCTAACTCTCAATCAACCCACCAAGTTTCAGAACTTTATATCAAACGGTTTTAGAAGTACTAGCATTTATGCGATAAGCCACGCCCAATGCAAAATGCATTGGCTTCTCATTCGGCCAATTTTTTGATATACGCCTTAGTAAAGGAATGCATGTATGTAGGGATGCGGGTTGAGTACTTTGAAACAGGTTTGGTGTAAATTGGTCTAATTCCTGTAGGGAGGAGTAGCATTTTAAGTGTTTTACAAAAAATGCTAATTAGCTGAAAATCGAAGATGGCAGACTTCATGGTTTCTTGAGGCAAATTTGTTGGGCAGGAGTAGCGGGACGTATACACCAAATTTTGTGACTGTAGATTCAAACGGGGAGTCGGCAGTGGGCGTGTCAATGATTTTTAGTGAATTTTTTAATATTTTCTTATATTTGGATCTCTATAGCGCCACCACGTGGCCCGATTGGGTTTGAAACTGGAGAGGTCAGGTCCAGATGTTACTCATAAAAGACCTTCCAAGTTTCATAACTTTCTGTGAAATGGTTTTGGAATTATTAGCATTTTTGTGATAAGCCATGCCCACTGGATATTTATTGGCTCGTCATTCGGCCATCTTTTAAAATATCAAAATTCTGTATATACCTTTTATGAAGCATGGTGTACGGAGTGTGTTTACCAGGTTTCATGTAAATTGGTCAAATTTTATAGGAGGAGTAGTATTTTAAGTGTTTTACAAGTAATGCTAATTAGCGGGAAAATCCAATAGGGCTAACTTGATGGTTTCCTTGAGGCAAATTTGTTCAGTATGAGCAGAAGGACCTCTATATCACATTTTGTGACTCTAGATAAAACAGGGCATATGCAGTGGGCGTGTCAATGATTTTTAGTGATTTTTAAATATTTTCTTATATTTGGATCTATATAGCACCACCACGTGGCTTGATTGGGTTGAAACTGTAGAGGTCAATCCCGCATGTTACTCTTAATAGACCTACCAGGTTTCATAACTTTCTGTGAAATGATTTTGGAATTATCAGCATTTTTGTGATAAGTCACGCCCATTGAAAATTCATTGGCTCGTCATTCGGCCATCTTTTAAAATATCAACATTCTGTGTATATCTTTTATGAAGCATGGTCTAAGGAGTTTGTGTACCTGGTTTCATATAAATTGGCCAAATTTTGTAGGAGGAGTAGCATTTTAAGTGTTTTAACAAAAAATGCTAATTAGCGGAAAATCCAATATGGCTGACTTCATGGATCCTTGAGGTAAATTTGTTCAACATGAGCAGAGGGACCTGTATACCACATCTTGTGACTCTAGGTCAAACGGGGCATCAGCCGTGGGCGTGTCAATGTCAAAATATTTACACGTGCACTACAGCGCCACCAACTGGCCTATCGCCACAAAATTTGGTGTGAGTTTATGAGATGACAACTTCTAACTATTTGCCATAGTTTCATGAGAATCAGCCAGACGGCTAAGGAAAAACTCAAAGAAGTAATAAATGAGTACATTTAAGCCAAAAAGTCGGCAAATTCAAGATGGCGCCCACCAAATTAGTAAAGATCTATGATCCAAATCCGACTCTTTGTCACTGTAGCAGGTTATACATCTCTGCAAAGGAACTGTGATTTTTAGTGAATTTTTTTATATTTCCTTATATTTGGAACTCTATAGCGCCACCACATGGCTCGATTGGGATAAAACTGTAGAGGCCAAGTCCTAATTGTACTCTTAACAGACCTACCAAGTTTCATAGCTTTCTGTCAAATCGTTTTGGAATTATTAGCATTCTTGTGATAAGCCACGCCCAGTGAAAATTCATTGGCTCGTCATTCAGCCATCTTCGAATCTGAATATAATTTTATGAGACATCGTCTAAGGAGTGTGCACACCAAGTTTCATCTCAATTCGTCAAATTTTGTAGGAGGAGTAGCATTTTAAGCTTTTTACAAAAAATTCTAATTAGCAAAAAATCCAATATGGTGGACTTTATGGGTCCTTGAGGCAGATTTGTTCAGAATGAGCAAAGGGACCTGTAAACCAAATCTTGTGACTCTAGGTGAAACGGGGCGTCAGCAGTGGGCGTGTCAATGTCAAAATTTTGTCACGTGCACTACAGCGCCACCAGTGTTCAATCTGCGTCATAATATAGAGGATCCAATAGTTTGGCGATTCCAACAAGCTTGCCAAGTTTGGTGATTCTAGGCCAAACCAGCTCACGGGAATTTTAGGTGAAAGCTGAGAAAAAAAAGAATCTGAACAGATACAATAGGGTACCAGCAGCTACGCTGCTCGGTCCCCTAAAAATGCTGGCTAAAGCTAATCGTAAATTTTCTAGCATTGTTATTCACGTCGGCGCAAATGATGTCCGGTTGAAGCAATCGGAGATAACAAAAAGTAATTTTGAATCAGCATGTGAAGTAGCAAAACGGTTGTCTAACACTGTTATTTGCTCTGGCCCCATTCCTTCTAGGCGTGGTGACGAAACTTATAGTAGACTAACGTCACTAAATCGTTGGCTATCTGAGTGGTGTCCCTCTAATAATATTGGCTATATAGATCATTGGCACACTTTTTGGGGGAGGCCTAATCTTTTAAAAAGAGATGGTGTTCACCCCACGTGGGAGGGTTCAGCTCTTATCTCTAAAAAACTGGCATATAGTCTTAGAAATTCAAGTCCCTGACTAATTAGAGCCAAGGCCAGGAAGCAGAACTACTTGTCTGCTTGTTCCCCAGAACCGTCAGCTAGGGTTCACCCTTTAGAAATTGAAACTGTGTCTGTCCCCCGTATACAAAACCATGTCAAATCTGGCAAAAACCGTGAAGTTTGTTTTAATAATCTGATTAAGATTAAAACAAAACACAATCCTATTAGCTCAAGTGATATTACTACCATGAGAGTTGGCTTATTAAATATAAGATCCCTTAATTCCAAGGCAGCTCTTGTGAATGAATTAATCTCAGACTGCTCTCTTGATATACTATGTTTAACTGAAACATGGCTGAAAGCGGATGAATCCTCTCCACCTAGGTTCATATATAGCCAAAACCCCCGTCTCTGTCGAAGAGGGGGTGGGGTTGCTGTTATATATAAATCTGTCTTTCAGTCAATTCCAAAATTAGAGTAAGCATTTGATTAATTTGAAGTGTTAGTTATGAACACTCAGCCAGCAGTGGTTGGTAGAAACCGCCCCTCTTCTCAGACCATTTTACTTGTAACTGTCTATATAGACCTCCTGGCCCATATGCTGGCTTTATTCATGAATTTGCAGATTTTAATTCTCATTTAGCTGTAAGTCATGACAAAGTGTTAATATTGGGTGATTTTAACCTGCATTTTGAAAATATAGATGATCCTTTTACCTCAGCATTTACGGTCATTTTGGAATCAATTGGTTTCATTCAAAATGTTTTCGGCCCCACACATTATCATAGTCATACTTTAGAACTGGTCTTAAGTTTTGGTATTGACATTGTTAATGTTAAAATTCACTCGCATAATCCTATTCTGTCTGACCATTTCCTCATTACTCTGCAGTTAAAATGAGCCCATTCTGTAGCATCTGAACTCAGAACGTATACAGGTCGCACGAATTGTGAAGCTCCTTTCCTTCTCAATATAAGAAATTTGAACGGTCCTTAGCATGACTGCCCGGAAACTATTCCCGGTTCATGTGATCTAAAGGATTCTTCCTTGCTCAAATTTGACTATTCGAATGCAGCCTATATTAGTATATAGAGCTCCGTAGTCCCGCCCACTTTGGTGACGAACGTCTGGTGCCCCTTTTCGGAAAAGATACAATGGGAGTCAATGGACTGACTTTTTTTCTATATTCAGGCAGCTATATGTTCAAAACACCCAAGAGACGGGTTGTCACATTTTAAAATAATTTATAAAATTGGTAATTTGAAATTATGTCCAACAAATAAGCAACAAACACATTTTCAAAAAAACAACCAAAACGACTACAACATCCGGTTCGGAGCCGGCGATGTACCTACCGTGGATTCTGGGTAGTGTAGTTATGTTTCTCAAACTCCGTTAATTATACAATTCAAATTTGATTTAAATGCGGTAGTGAGTATGTAATGGACTTTGTATCACATATATGTCAAAGTTTGGTCCATATAATGCCATAATCATAAGGGTGACTGAAAGATCCCGAAGTGGGGCAGGCAGGTAATGGCTTCCGGCAGTCTTCCGGGACCAGCCAGGGATCGGAGGGGGCGGGACTACGGAGCTCTATAGTTCTGTGGCTGCGTCCCAATACAGTTTTTGCTCCACCCTCGTAAACTTCACTTGCAAACTTAACTTTGGAGGATTTGACACACATTCAAATAAAACAAGAGTATACACTTGCGTTTAGCAAGTGGGAGGGAGCGAGGGCAGAGCGGGTTATTTGAATTGAGACGCACTTCACCCCATGCATCTATACTCGGAAGTTAACCATGCTGCTGCACAGTGGCGTATCGTGGGATCTCGGATCATGTAAAATAATCTGTTTAAAAGCAAGATTAAGATACAGAGAATCTGGCAGTAGCCTACATCCCACAGTACGTTATTCTGTTGCTGCTACTCTGTTTATTTTGCTTAATCCGCCGTCCGTGGTATAGGCATCTACATCGGTAGATCCCGAGTCCCAACCGGTCTCTCAAGCTTTCTGTGAACCCAGCCTTGCGCGGCTAGCTAACATGAGGTGTAGCCTAAATTATGAGAAATCATGATGGAAATGGCCATTGTGAAAATTGTACGTTAGCCTATTTTGCAAGTAGCCTATAGGAATGTCCATGTTGGACTGATATAATGACCTATGGTGAACTATTGTGTCTACGTTAGATAGATTAATGGTGAATAAGGCTTCGTTACCTTGTTGAAATCGCCTCACAGCCTTACCACAACTGCGAATACAGATAAATGAGCCGCGAATAGTTACTAACATGTTTAATTGCCATCTCGTTAACTAGCGTTATTAACAAACTTTGGTTAACGTCGCTGTTATGTTGTTCGGAGCTGTACGTGAACAAAACAGGCTTAGCCAACAAGCTAGCCTTTATGATAGGCCGTCATATGCATCGTCGAGAGGGGTGTAAATTTAGGTTGACAGACATGTCAATTTAATTCAATTTATCCCTAATTTAGCCAGTTTTACCCGGATATAGCCTGGCTACAGCCTAGGACTAACGTTACGATGGTCGTTTTTCATCAAACGTCAGCGGGGCAATGTTAGTAAAGATGGAGGATTGCGTCTGGTGAGTTAGCAGCAGGTGGTTCTGCGAGCAGAGCCCTCAGCCCAGTGCACCAGCGAACGCTACTCCTGCCAACTTGTCCGCTGACCCACTAGCCTCTTGCTATCTGGGCGGTTTTCCACGACACGAGGCAGCATTTCATCAACTTTTCAACATGTTCATTGGGGTAGGTTATTAGTAATGTAACGCATCTTGAGATGTGAAGTCTGTCCTTAGAAATATTACACATTTGAAAACCATTTTATTATTATGCACAAGATAGGTGTTAGCTAACCAGCTACAGTCAGCTACCGCGCTGTATGCTCCTTGCGAGCTAACCACCATAGTTCAGTGGTGATGAGATTTAATTTGAGGCGAAAATGTGAACAGGCCTCCTCACGTACTGTGATGTAACTAGGATTACCACGTGACCATGTTCCAAGTCTCATCGGTGTGTTCTTAACCAATCAGAGTTCAGTGCGCCTACTCCACACTCACCGATGAGTTTTTTTTCTGTGTAGCCTAAAAAAATTTTGGACCCAGGAAAAATGTCAAATGTGATTGCCTGCTTCTAATTATTACCATATTGTGAACTTTTGCCACCTAGATTGCGCTGGGGCGACTCCGTTGACTTTCACAACGCTCCATTGGAAATACATGGCAGAGCTCATCGGTAATACTACTTCTGGGCCATGGCAGCCATCTTGTGGTAGTGCCATTGCGGACGAACCAAATTGAACAGGGTTGAATGGAACCACGTGACCAGTTTCCTTTCTAGTTCTTATATAGTTCTGTGGGTGCTCCCCATTGGTTTCTATTTGCATCACTGTCTTTATTTAATTTTTTTCCTTGCATTGTCCGTTCGTAAGTTTACAATTATGTATGTGCAAATGCCATCCTGATGCCACAGATTGAATGTAAGAATTGTGGTGTTATATGAATCAGACCTGGAATGGATAGCGCAATCAAACGTTTGCATATTGTTGCATATGTTTGCCTGGGGGGATAAATAAATAAATAAATAAAAATCTGCACTTGATTATTTGCAGTGTTAGTTTCCTTACTAGTCTGTTACCATCCTTTCTGCCTTTAGTTCAAACCAGGGCTGGCCAGCGAAGGATAGGCTCCCCCTCTCTAGCCAGGTTCCTTCTGAGATTTCTTCCCATCGGGGAGTTTTTTCTCACCACGGTTTGAGTGCTTTTCTTCCCACCGGGGAGTTTTTACCTCATTTGCTGTCTGGGGGTTTCAGGCCTGGTTCTTGCCCAATTTCTGTTCAATGATTTTGTGACCATTCTCTGTAAAAGGCGCTATAGAAAACGAATTGAAAATAAATAAATAAAATTCAATAAATAATGATAATAAAATAAATGTACTAAATAATTAAATAAAAATAATAAATGCATTTATAGAAGGTTAAAATGGTCATCCTTGCTTAAAATAATTGGTATCAACTCCATTTACGTGCTCGCTTCCCACTGCAATACCAAACAAGAGCTCAGAAAAGTACTAAGGTGCCTGTCACTGTTTACAATCGTTCTTTCGACCACTCCAGCACTGTAACACGCGTTACCATATGCATCCAAAAATAAAATGGTCCTATTCCTCTTACTTCTGTGTTAAGCCTCTCCTGGTTAACATTTCCATGGTATGTGCATTCACAGTTAACTGCTTCATTCTTGTAAAATTCAGCTCTCCACCAAGACATTTTTGCGGCATTCAATTTCATCTTTGCTACGCAACTCCGCATGAGCCCTGTTCATGACCGATACCAGCAACTTTATATTCTGTGAAAAAATGCAGGAGGCAGCCCTCCTGACTGCTACACTGCCCACTCCTCCATAGTAGGTATAGCAACACTCTAAAAAAAAATCGGTGCTAACTTGGACCTTAAAGGATTCTCTGGCTTATCGCTGTGGGGGAACCTTTTTAGGAAGGGTTCTACCTAGAACCCTCTATGAAAGGGTTCTACCTAAAACCCTCTGTTAAAGGGTTCTTGGTAGAACCCTCTGTGAAGGGTGCTAACGATAAATAAAGCATTTTATTTTCTAATGGTTCTACTAGAACCCTCTATGAAAGGGTCCTACCAATAACCTTTTTTCTTTGAATAGTTCTACCTAGAACCCTCTGTGAAGGGTTCTGTTTAGAACCATTTTATCTTCTAATGGATCTACCTAGAATCATTTAGAATCTTGAGAGGCTCTCCATATCTTTTGGTGTATGATCATTATTTTGGTCTTTCTTCATTATTATTACATAGTTCTTTAATGTATATTATTAGCAGTAGTGGGCAGTAAAGGCATGTCCAATTCCTTACAATTCCCCATGTACATAGAATAGCAAGCACAGTTTTATTTAGCAAACAATTTTATTTAGAAATCTAGGAGGGTTGTTGGATGAGGTGGGGAACCCCTATGAGGTAAGAGGGAGGAGCAATCAGGATGGGAAAGGTGATGTAGATCCAGTAGAAATGGGTCACAGGTGAGAGCAGGAGCAACATGACCAAGAAGTCTAGGCATAGGCGGAGGGTGAACCAACAGGGTAAGGCTAGGTTAGGGCGGGGGAGGTATCAACTGGTACTGCTAACCATGGCTAACCTGGCTAGAACTGGTAGGCTATTGCCAACAATGATATCAGCTAGGTTTTCCGACTTGTTGTGCTGGAACGCGGTCAACTCGGGTGTGACGTCATTCCCAGTTCCGACTTCCGAGGTAAATGTAACGCAGCATGAGCCTTGCAACTGTAGGCAAAGATTTTAGGCTACACTTAACTGTGGTTAACGTTATTGTTGTAGCAGCACCTAGTGGTAAAAGTTAGTACCTAGGAATTTTAGCTTCTAGGTTTGTGTAGTATTTGCCTGGCCCGACCATAGACTGTATAAAAATATGGACAAAGCCACTGTGACGTCACCCATTGCCTTTCCATGGCCTCGGAAAAACCAAATTGAAACACGGAAGTCTTTTTCGCCGGCTGTTTGGACGAACTGCGCCTGCTCAGTGGAGCCGACTTGACCTTTGCTTGGAGCAGGGTGAACCGGATATGGTCTTCATGGGAGGGTCTCTGTCCAGGCACAGTATGATTGACAGTTCGGGGCGGAGATTCTGGAAAGCGGGAGAAGTTAGAAGCGGGAGCTCTGGTTTTATATTGCAAGCGGTAAGTTAAGCTAATGTTTATTATATCATTTCATTTTCACGGTTTTACTGTGTTATTTATTTGCATTGACTGTGTGAAATTCGTCACATCATTGTGTTATGTTATAACGTTTATTCAGTTATCTTCAATTTACAGTACATTAATATTCCACCCAACTCAGATCGGAGGTAGGCTAATTCCATTAGCTAGCATACCAGCTTGACAGTGAGATTAGTTACGTTAGGCCTAGGCAGGCTAAGGCGAACATAGGGTAACGTTATGATTGCCATTAACGATATTGACGGTCAATCAATCACATTTACGTACAAGACTACTTTTATTATAAATGTCCCGAAGAGCTGCTCTAAATAGGTAGCAAGCTGTCAGCAAGCTTGCGACCCAAAAAATCCGTCCAGGCCATAGACTGTATAAAAATAAGTCCTTGCGGGATTTCTAAATTCCTAAAAATGTCTGGTTAGGTTTTGCTCGTTCCAATAACCCAGCAGAGTAGCCTATTATGTTAATAATGCCCGCCCGAACCTGTCCTAATTTTTTTTGTGTGGATAAAATATACAATAGCTATATGATCACCCTAGCTAACGCAAATCACAATGAAAGAAGATGAAATAACGTCAGCTGTGGTCATCTACGAAGCATTTTAATAAGAATCTATTTGCATGCGTGAAAATTTCAGAAGTTTCCCACCCTAGTGCATGGTCTCATTACACAGACTGGTTGTAACCTTGAATTTTTAATTTCTTTTGCAGACACAACGATGGAAAGCCGAAGCCTCAACTGTGAGTTTCTGTACCCACCTTTCATTGTGAACCATTTTTCTTTTTCAATCACTGTGCCTTAAACTAGTCATTTACATAATATACTTGAGTGTATTTCTCTTTCATTGCTAATTTTTCAAGCGTAGCTCTCCTTATGCAATAGGACCAAACAGCATATTGACAATATTAAAGTATCATGTCTAGATTGTGGATGATGTTTTTAATAGCTTGCATCCAGAATGTATCATTGTATATTGCAATGAGATGCATTTAATTTTATTCCTCTTACACAGCTAAAACTGTCTGGATAGTTGGTGACAGCTACTTTTTATTTTTTTAAATAGTATGGTCCATTCCCTTAAAGACTGAATCTACGGGAGGAGTTTCTCCAATCCTGGATTTAGCTTTTAATGGAATAGGTTTTTTTTAATGAAATGGGTCAGCTTTTCAAATTTTATGTGATGTTATATTTTGTATTATGATTTATTTTAATTAATGACATCTGTAGCTATGCCATTGTTCACCCAACTCCCCCTGCTCTTCCTCATCCCTGTCCCGCATCTTCTCTCCCCCACCCCCCCCATCTTGTCCTCTCCAGCCATGGCACCCCATGGCCTTTCTTGCTTCCTGCTCCCTAACCCGGTGTAGCTGTCAATAAAATTTTTTTTAAATTATCCAACTTGTTTTGATGTGTTCATTATTTGCATAACAGAATCATGCAGTAGGTGAAATAGCAAATATTACACAATATATAAACTAATCAAATGTCATTCAAAATGAAGCATAAATAAGGGCATCTGGTAGCCTAACTACCCTCTACATTATACATGTTGTACAGCAATTAATTTTTGTAAGTACTTGCTCTGTAATGAGAATCAGACCCTTTATATAAATGTGGAAAAATGTAATTTGAGGTTTTTGTCTGCTTTTGTCTTTAAAATATTTAATACCCTCTTGCATTCAGTTAAATAATGAGTACATAATGCACCAATACATTACCGCTCAAGATGGCCTTCCCCAGCGTGCACACAGTGTAGGTATAGCCACTGATGTAAATAAGTAACAGACATCCTGTAATCTCACTGAAAGACTAAGGAGGACCAGCTTGTGCTGCGACTTTAAATGTGTTAAAGGAGTGATTAAGATCATTCTTTTTTCACAAAGCAACTTGAAATCAGTACAATTCTTTTATGTATCCTTAAAAGATGGTCAGATGTCCCTCGTGGCTGACAGGGTGAGTCTGTGGTCCATACATCCCGCACAGGATGGCGGCGTTTTCCTTTGTAATATGGATGCTGCACATTTGATAAGAGGGTCACCCACAGACTAGGACTGCGGTCCCCAACCCTATTCCTTGTGCTGTTTCAACCCCCAAATTTGGCACATCTGATTCTACAAATTAGCAGCTCAAGATATCATTTCATCACAGAATTAGTGATCTGTGTTAGTATTGATTATGTTGGTAACTTGAACAGCTGGTAATAAATTTACATCTGTAAAATAGAGAAAGGATAGAGCAAGATCAGTTTTCATTTCATAATAGGGGACAAAAAACTCAAAGGTAACAAGAAGTTAGGGGTTTGACATAGGAGACAACAAAGTTCAGTAGCCTGTCTCAGTTTAAAGCCCACTCACCACGTCAAGGTGCAGGCTGAGAGTGGGAACACAAGACAAGACACACATTTAGTACAAGACAAACCCTGACGAGACACACATTAAAAATGACAAGGTCCACATAAAAGATCAAATTTGTACATGTTTATGCTGGCTGTAAGTGGTATTGTAATCCATGGGTCTTTGTAAGCGAGGACTTCCACAGTAAACACTTATGCCCCGTTTATGCAGGCTCTAAGTGATACTTGCAACAGTCATCCAGGGGTTATGTGTGTATATATAATATTATGTATATACATGTTGACCAACCACTGCTGCAGCATGTCTTCATCAGCTAAAGGAAATCTATCAAAGAATAAAATGGTTATAATAGGCTGCGATCGGTTGCGATGCAGCTTACAGAATTATAAAACTACCATCACAGATAAAAGTAGTCGGGCACCGAGGAATATGGTTTGAAATTAGACATTTGGATGATGTTAATTGCCAGAATTCAAAGCAAATTCTGTCTGAAATCTCATACAATATTCTATAATCCAAGGGTCATGGGAAAATATCAGACTATAATGTTAACGTTAGCCTATGTGGGAAAATATCAGACTGTAATGTTAACGTTACCCTATTTTTATACAGTCCATGGTGGTGCCAAGTGGCGACACGAAAAACATGATAGCTAAATGACAGCTAACGTTATGTCGGGTTTCCATCTCCATGAACACGTTTCCCACATGCTTTAAAAGTTATAAATAATGCTCAACCTAAAATGAATACCTCTAATGAAAAATACACCATGACTAATGCACGGTAACGTTAGCAATGTCGAAATTCACTCCACATAAAATGCACTTAGCCAGTGGAGAGCATAGGACGAAGTGCAATGTAGCTACATGTCCACGATGAGACCGTTAACGTTAAATTACAAAGCTAAAAATAGACACAAAGGCTCACCAGGTCGATGTTTAATGGAATATAAGTTAACGTTACACAACTGAAATTTGACTAACGTTACTTTTGACAGGTTTTACATCGTTAGCTAACGTTAAGTAGCCAAACCAAACGGTTTTGGGAGATAAAAGTTGCTAACTGCACTAGCATACCGGTCTACGTATTATACAAAAGCGTTAGCTTGTCATGCTAGGTCGCGGTAGGTAGCGTAGGCTATTTCTGCAGGCTGTTATCTAATAAGGCTACTTACTTGGTAAAAAATAAAGTAATAAAAATTGTATTACCGAAAAAACAGGAGAGACTGCTTTTTGTTTGACTAATGCACGGTAACGTTAGCAATGTCGAAATTCACACCACATAAAATGCACTTAGCCAGTGGAGAGCATAGGACGAAGTGCAATGTAGGTTTTACATCGTTAGCTAACGTTAAGTAGCCAAACCAAACGGTTTTGGGAGATAAAGGTGCTAACTCCACTAGCATACCGGTCTACGTAATATACGTTAGCTTGTCATGCTAGGTCGCGGTAGGTAGCGTAGGCTACTTCTGCAGGCTGTTATCTAATAAGGCTAACGTTACTTACTCGGTAAAAAATAAAGTAATAAAAAATGTCTTACCGAAAAAACTGGAGAGAATGCTTTTGAGACGCTCGATTAGTACAGTTGTATGCAGAACATGCCACAATGAATTCAACACTAGTGACAATAAGAATTGCGATCTGATTGCGATGTGTCTAATATTAGCCAAATTCACACATTAAAAGGAGGAGAATGGCTGAGAATGTCAAGGCCATTGCTAGCCACTTGAGGTACCGCCTATGGGTACCGCCCACGTCCCGCCCGTTCCGTCTATGGTTCCCGCCCCTCAAAGTGAGTGAAATGACCGGCAGTAACCGGACTCAATCTGTCCCCTGATTGGTCCTGAACAAATGTCAATACCCTGTCCAAACGACACAATATTTTAAAAAATC
This sequence comes from Synaphobranchus kaupii, assembly GCA_029718625.1. Taxonomy (NCBI): domain Eukaryota; kingdom Metazoa; phylum Chordata; class Actinopteri; order Anguilliformes; family Synaphobranchidae; genus Synaphobranchus; species Synaphobranchus kaupii. The sequence continues at coordinate 97,930,475 of CM056377.1, read as the reverse complement.
AGCACATGCACAGGCATTAGATGAAGGAAAGGCACCTATTGCAATAAAAAAAATTTTTGTAAAAAATTTATTGACTGAGTATTTTGACCAAATTGCTGCCGTTCACTTACATGGGGAAAGACCTATACTGGAGCCAACCGCAGTGGCGCTAGTGAGCAACGGCACAATGGCGGCTCCCAGGCCAACCAGGAAGTGAGCTTCAAAACGAAATCCCAGTCTTGGCCCCTTGGGCCCGACCCACCGAACCCGACCAGACAATGCTAAAAGCCATGTCTAAGCATTAAACATTGGTAAAAGATATAGAAAATATGGATTCATTTCAACTGAACTGACCACCAGGGCTACAACTGGGCTATCGGCAAACTATTTCCAATTGGGTCTAACCAATGGACAATTAATAAAATAAAGCAAGAGCGTCAACAAACAAAATAATCAATGGTCTTACTCTTAGAAGTGCTTTCATCTTGTTTTCCTGGCAGAGAAGTCCTTGATTATGTCTGTAAAATCCAGTTCACGGAGGAAGCTAACATTAGCTGCTGCTGGACTAGCGGTCAGTTGGTGGCTTTTGCTAATGTGCTGCTAGCAGTCTCTGTTTCCTTTTTCCATTGGTTAAATGGAAGAAGGTTTGAAAAACCCAGTTAGCTTGGGAATTTTTTGTAGCAACTCCTGTTCACGAATGTCTTTTTTCTTTCTCTTTTCGTTTTTGTGATCCGCTGGCGTGCTTTCGTAACTCCGACATTTTAGCTTCTGACAATAACAAGCAAAATCAGCACATGTAAGTAGGCATATAGCCACCAAAGACGTAGCCTAAATATGACTTTGCTAACCCATTGCATGAATCTGACCAAACTACCGGTAGCCTATGTATGTTTTTTGCTTTTTGTTAATAAATGAATGGATGAATGAATTAATAAATACAATTAATCTGACCAGACAACCAATTAACAACAAAAATATTATTTCAAGTGAATTAGTCACTCACTGGCAAATTACAATTTATATTCTGGCCAATTGAGGCCCCGGGCTTCATATCAGCCCATGTAAGCCTGTGCATTAAAGCACCCCTGACGATCACATTTTCACGTCGTATTGATACGATAATTATTTAAGCGAAGATAGCCTATGCGTGATTTGTTTTTTTTTCTATCAGCATGGCAGCCAACACACACATAATTTATAACATTTTTAATTGACATTAACAGAGTGTCCAGAAATGCTCCGTGAGTCTGTGATGAGCCTTCAGCTTGACTGCCGCTTCACTGACAAGACAACACGTTGATAATGGCCAACTAACCAACTTAGTACAGGTAGTCTAACCATGCAGCAATCAGCTACATGCTGCCGACCAGCTTAGCAAACATGAATGGGCCAAAATGGGTGTTTCTGGCCTTTCTGGTTGATGTAGAAAAATCACACCCAGGTGGTGAAGTAAGTGGTGCATGTGACGCATGGGCTACTCCTGATTGGTCTAAATCTCATGCTACAACCGGACACACACACGGACACACGTCACGTATAGAAGCGGCTGCACCGCTTAAAAAGACGTAATGCCATTTTGGCATATATATATATATATATATGTATTTTTTCATGATTCAAGGTATTGTTTTTAATTAACAAAGATGTTTCTTTTTCTTTGACCAGACAGCAACCCTGTATTCAGCTACCCTACAATCATCATCATCGGCTAATTTTACCCGATTGCCCATGTTGGGATTTGAACCAGCAGCTCTCTGGTTACCAGGCCACAGTCTTAACCTCTAGGCTACAATGCAATAATCTGTTTTCAAAGCACTAGTGATCCAATACAATGTACCTCCGCTGAATGCCTTGTACACATTTGGCATAGATACAGTTGAAGTCGGAAGTTTACATACACTTAGGTTGAAGTCATTAAAACAAATTTTTAACCACTCCACAGATTTCATGTTAGCAAACTACAGTATTGGCAAGTCAGTTAGGACATCTACTTTGTACATGACACAAGTAATTTTTCCAACAATTGTTTACAGACAGATTATTTCACTTCTAATTCACTATATCACAATTTCAGTGGGGAAATTTTTTTTACAATTTTTTGTATTTGGTCGCATATCAGTGTAATAATTCAGTATTTATAATATTCATTAATAAAACACTGTTCTCATTCTTACTTGCTTCATTCTCAGTTGAACTTGCATCCTTCTCAGACTTGGGTTCAGTCTTTGACAGTCAAACATTTGTTGTACAGAGTTGAGGTGACAGTGGCTTAGTAAATTAAGGAACAGGCCTAGTGACCACAAGATTGCATGTTCGATTCCCACCTGGTGATGCACTGCCAATGCAGGGCGCAATTTTCAGGCTCTTACTCGTGTGTGCAAAGACAAGCGGTGTGACATGGAATATGGGATGCTCTGAGTGTACTGTATGTGTAGACTCAGAGCATTCTATTCCATATCACATTTTTACCACACCGCCTGTAATAGCGCACCGCGCACTGGAGTAACAGCCTGAAAATTGTGCCCAAAGTGTTCTAAAATGGATGCTGTATATCAGATTACTGATGAAACATCGAGGGTAATGTTAATGTTTAAACACTTGATGTACATTAACACTAACATTGACACCTATTTAAAATGAAGACAAAATAATATTTCTGCAATATACATGTATGAAAAAATTGTTTAAAAAAATAGTTCTATGTAGAACCCTTTGCCTTCCTAAGAACCTAGAAAAATCCTTCCTTCTAAAAAGGGTTCTTTGGAAGAAAACGGTTCTAGATAGAACCCTACCCCTCTGCTAAGATCCCTTTTGGAAACCTTTTTTTTTTTAGAGTGAAACATGGCAGCTCCTAAAGTTCCAATGGCACACTCAGTCCTGGGTGTTGGTCATCCACTGTTTTAAACACTACACTAGGCTCATTACCAATCAAGCTCAAAAAGATGATTAATATCTAATATGCTCATATGCATTGCTAATATTTGCTGCTAATGTTCGCTTTTATGCATTGCTAAGACCTGCAGCGGTTATTATTGGGGGAATAACAAAGTGTGTGTGTGTGTATTAGGGGTGTGCCCAAAGTCGAAGCCGAAATCCGGAAGTGCACGGATAGTGGGTTGAAAACTGATTTTTTCCTATCCGAAGTTGCCAGTTCATATTCGGATGCGGGAAATAATTAAATTGCAGCAGGGAAATCTGTGATTCAGTGCCCACCTGTCTGTATGCCTCTTCTGAACTTTACAGAATTAAGCATTGGATTGTTTATTTGTTTATTAAAACATTAAAATATATAATTATGTCATGGTCTTTGACGTTTTAATTCCCTTGCGGTCGTTTCCCTCTGTAACCACGTGAGGGCGCTGTCCTTTTAGTGGATTTTTTCTCCGCCCCGTCTTTGTCGCAGAGCTCCCCTCAGCGTCCACACCTGTGCGTGGCTACCTGAGAGCTATTTAAGCCACCATTTCCTTCGTCCGGGGCTTCTGTATTGTTTGGGTACTGTCTTTGTTTGTTGGGTGTCTGCCACTAAAGTGTTCGCCCATTTCCGGGGTCTCCTCGTTTCGCTACTGAGAGAGAGGCAGGGCTATTATTTTTATCCTTTCTTGCGTTTGTCACTTTGGCAGTAAAGGTATGGGAAAGCGGTTCTCTGTTCCATTCACCTGTACAGTTTTCTCTTTCCTGGGAGATCGGGCGTTTATTCCTTTACGTTTTTGCGTATATCATTGTGCTAGTATGGGACGGCGGTTCACTGTTCTGTTCGCCTGTAAAATGTTTCCCTTATTGAGAGACAGGGCGTTCATTCCTTTACATTTTCGTGTGACAGCGAGCTGGTAATAGTAGCCCATAGAACTTTAGTTATCTGTTCATCTCGCCTTCTCGTAGGCTACATTCCCCCCTTACTGAGAATTAGGGCGTTTATTCGTTTTCATCTGTTGCGTGTTGCACTGGTGCCGGTAGGTGTTAGGACTCGGAGACTGCTTTATTTCCGTCCTGTAGCAAGCAGTCTTCTCCAATTAGAGCAAGGGAGTTATTTTTGTTTATTGTATCCTCCCTTTTATCCGCTCTAATTTCAGTCCCTTTGTTATTTTACCGCCTAGGCAGTTTCTCTCTCACGCTTCGTTTTCATCCCGGGTTGTAGCTAGTGGTGGTTACAGAGCTTTCTCGCTCACCTGCTTATGTGCCGTTCGCCCGATTATCTGGCTTCTTTATGTTCGCCTTTTTTCCAGTTCCCAGTTATCTCACTCTTTTGGTCTCTGGTAATATCTTACTAAAATTAATTGTAATTGATTGACAGCCTTAATATCCAAAAAGAACGCATTCAAAGCTTTCCAAAGAGGTACAATATACAATAGAAGTCGAACGTTTACATACACCTTAGCCAAATCCATTTAAACTCAGTTTTTCACAATTCCTGACATTTAATCCGAGTAAACATTCCCTGTCTTAGGTCATTTAGGATCACAACTTTATTTTAAGAATGTGAAATGTCAGAATAATAGGAGAGAGAATTATTTATTTCAGCTTTTATTTCTTTCATAACATTCCCAGTGGGTCAGAAGTTTACATACACTCTGTTAGTATTTGGTAGCATTGCCTTTAAAGTGTTTAACTTGGGTCAAACGTTTCGGGTAGCCTTCCACAAGCTTCTCACAATAAGTTACTGGAATTTTGGCCCATTCCTCCTGACAGAACTGGTGTAACAGGTTTGTAGGCCTCCTTGCTCGCACACGCCTTTTCAGGTCTGCCCACAAATTTTCGATTGGATTGAGGTCAGGACTTTGTGATAGCCACTCCAATACCTTGACTTTGTTATCTGGCTTTTTTATGGCAGTTTTGGAGTAGTGGCTTCTTCCTTGCTGAGCAGCCTTTCAGGTTATCTCAATATAGGACTTGTTTTACTGTGGATATAGATACTTTTGTACCTGTTCCCTCCAGCATCTTCACAAGGTCCTTTGCTGTTGCTCTGAGATTGATTTGCACTTTTCGCACCAAAGCACGTTCATCTCTAGGAGATAGAACGCGTCTCCTTCCTGAGCAGTATGACGGCTGCGTGGTCCCATGGTGGAGGTCCACAATTTTCTTTTTGAGGCTGATTTTGGCTGATTTCTTTTGATTTTTCCATGATGTCAAGCAAAGAGGCACTGAGTTTGAAGGTAGGTCTTAAAATACATCCACAGGTACACCTCCAATTGACTCAAATAATGTCAATTAATCAGAAGTTTCTAAAGCCATGACATAATTTTCTGGAATTTTTCATGCTGTTTAAAGGCACAGTCAACTTAGTGTATGTAAACTTCTGACCCACTGGAATTGTGATATAGTGAATTAAAAGTGAAATAATCTGTCTGTAAACAATTGTTGGGAAAATTACTTGTGTCATGAACTAACTGACTTGCCAACACTAATAATAATAATAATATATTCCATTTATACAGCGCTTATCATTTGCGGGGGTAGATCTCAAAGTGCTTTACAGTAAAAACAAAAAAGAAATATATAGTAAAAGTCAATAAATAAAAATAATTTTAAATGAAAGCTTTACAAGAAAGCTTGCTGGTAAAAAAAGAGTTTTAAGGCCTGTTTTAAAAGCATCAATAGAGGAAGCTATTCTAAGGTGGTCAGGGAGGGAGTTCCAGAGGCGAGGGGCAGACGAGCAAAAGGCTCAATCCCCCATTGAAGGTGTGTAGGGGTGAAGCAGAGCAATGGGGAATGGCTGGAGTGGAGAGAGCTTGAGGGTTTGTGGATGGTGATGAGGTCACTGAGGTAGGTAGGGCCTTGGCCTATTAGGGCTTTATAGGTCAGGAGAAGAACTTTGAATTTGATCCTGTATTGGACTGGAAGCCAGTGGACTTGGGCGAGTATGGGGGTGATGTGGGCTGACTTCTTAGACCTGGTAAGGACTCTGGCGGCGCTGTTTTGGATGAGTTGAAGGCGATTGATAGATTTAGCTGGGAGGCCACGATAGTTTGCTAACATGAAATCTGTGGAGTGGTTAAAAATTTGTTTTAATGACTTCAACCTAAGTGTATGTAAACTTCTGACTTCAACTGTAGGTCATTGGACAGTTGGGAGTGATTGTCTGATCTGCACGTCACAAGCATATTACAAGGTGTGCGTATGCGTGTGTGTTTTATGGTGTTGTGTTCAATAATAGTATAGCTAGCTAGCCACAATAAGGCTAGCTAGATTGTGTTATAATGTTTATGGTGTCACACAGTTTTACAGTGGTGGCACTGAGTTCAGAAGTCTGGTTTAGTTTATAGCTAGTTAGCTAGCAGCCTATTAGGTATTGGCTATAACCTAAGCCTGAATAAGGCTCAATGATAAAGTATAGGGAGTATGGAAATGCTGAATTCGTCATCAATGTATGTATGTATATATAATATACACTGCCCTTCCAAAAAAAAAGTTGCGCACTCTAATATTTCGTTGGACCACCTTTAGCTTTGATTACGGCGCGCATTTGTTGTGGCATTGTTTCGACAACCTTATGCAATGTCACAACATTTATTTCCATCCAGAGTAGCAAACGTTTTTGGCTGAGATCTTGTATTGACGACGGGAGAGTCGAACCACTCCGTAAAGTGTTCTCCAGCACATCCCAAAGACTTTCAATGGGGTTAAGGTCAGGAATCTGGTGGCTAATTCATGTGTGAAAATGATTCCTCATGCTCCCTGAACCACTCTCACAATTTGAGCCCGATGAATCTTGGCATTGTCATCCTGGCATATGCCCATTGATGGGATAACCTGGTCATTCAGTAAATTCAGGTACTTCGCTGACTTCATTTTATTGCTGCATAATGTTGCTGAGCCTAGACCTGACCAACTGAAGCAACCCCAGATCATAACACTGCCTCCAGAGGCTTGTACAGTGGGCACTATGCATGACGGGTGCAATGGCAACTTATTTTTTGGCCGGGCAGTGTATATATATATATATATATATATATATATATATATATATATATATATATGAGGTGCCCGTTACTATGGACCTGCTGTAGCTCCCTTCAATGTGGAAGACCCGGGTTCAATCCCCAGCAGGTAGGTTAAATTCATTTTCGACTGAAACAATGTGCTTACTTTATGCATTTTAACATATAACAGTGTTTTTCCCACATTAAAGAATGTATTTTTTATTGCAAAGGCAAAGATATGTTTACAATATTAACTTTTCACTTGAACACTAAAAGTCAGAGGACATGCACGGCATGCAGGTAACGTTATGCAGTATGGGAACAGAAAAATTGCTGGGGCGTGGTTTGATACCTGGACAGTGGCGCACTCAGGCTGTTTGAAGGGCAGGGGCGAAAAGAAAAAAAGGGCACCTACTGCACGACATGGGGCCCCATCAGCGCCCAAAAAGCATCGCTATGATGCGTTATGTGTGCTGAAATAGTCTTTGTCCTTGATTAACATTATGTAGGCAATCCAGAAAGGGCACCCTTTGGGACACTGTTATGTAGTGGCGGCATAGAGGGCACTTTATCACGGCACTGTTTACCTTTGGAAGGGCATCCATAGGGATTGTCAAGTTTAGACAATTGGAAGGGCACCAATAGGGCACTGCATCACATTTTATCCACTAATAGAGCACTCATTAAGACATGTTATTGTATTTTCTTGCTATGTTTTCCTATGTGAAGGGCAGCCAATAGGGCACTTAAGCGCGACGTTTTCAACCGGGGGGGCACAGTCACCCCCCCTGAGTCCGCCAGTGTACCTGGAGCTCAGCCACTATATTATTACCTTATCACGCCCAGATTTTGGCATTTTTCAAATTTCAAAAGGGGGCAGGGTCTAGCAAAACCAGCGTGTTTTGTTACCCTTTAAGAATTTGCGATTATATAGCCTACGTGCCCACACGGGATCTGGTTTATATACCGTCAATGGAACAAATATATCCATTTCATGATTTGTCAAAAAATGTACAATAGCCTTTGAAAATGTCATAGCCTACTTCTGCAGACAATGTATTGCAAACACTATTAATTATAATAATAATCATAATAATAATCTGTGGGCTACTTTCTTTCACAGTCGCATTGTTTTCTTTTCTCAAAGGCCACGCACAGAGTGCTGGGAATAGACAATGTTACTAAAGCATTTCTGTGAATGTCACACCCCGTTTCGGGGATTCAGATTTGCCCCCATAGAGAACAATAGTAGGCTATAAGAGGAGGAAGAGGACAACGTGTTCTTTTATTATTTTTTTTAAAACCCGACTTGCATTTTGCACGTTTGCCATGTCCAATCGGAAATCCCAAAAGACAAGCCCTGTCGCTACAGGCTATTAGCAGCATTTGATCCAGGATTCATTTCGAGGGGGCCAATAATTTTTTTAGCGGGTCATTATCAAAAATAAGAAATTGACCAGGAAGTAAGTTTGGACTTTCTTTTATTGTAAACACACACTATATTAATGAATCTTTACTGAACAATACATGAAATTAATTGTTTATCCTATTGTAAAAACACAGTTAATATGTTGATTGAATGTATTGTTTACTGTGTGATTAATTCATGTATAAATTTCAATAAATTAATTGTTTATCTTTTGTATTGGCTTTCAATTTGTATTGTCTTATATCATTATTTGTATTCCCTTTCTTCCAAATGCAGCTCCTCCTACAGATAAAAGTAGGGAGACTGTCACGATCGCCTCCACCCTTCCAGTTCACCTTCCCTTTTGTTCTCCGTGTTTTCCTCTTTCCTCTCGTTCCATGTCTCAGTTTCTTGTTTCGTGTGTTTTCCTGTGGTGCAGGCTGGGCGTGGCTTCCCTCCTCGTTTCCCCGTTTCCACTGCATTAGCTCTCAACCAATCACTCGCCATCCTCACTCACATTCCACATGCTGCTCATGCATTCACACACGCATTTTCACGCTTTTGGCATTAATTACCTCATTTTCCCGGATATATATTCTCCCTTCTCTGTCTGTCTCGTTTGCCCGTTCGTACTCTCATTTGTTCGTGAATCTTGTACTCGGCCAGTGTTTTCCCGTATTCTGTTTGCTTGCTTGTTGTTTAACTTTGTCTGTTTTGTCTCCGTATCCAGCCAGCCTGCTTGCTCCTGTTCAGCTTCCACTTGCATTCTCCTGCTGCTGCAATACCCCGGTTGTTGTCCGCCATCAGTCCTGCTCCTGTTCCTCTGGCATCAGCCTCCCCTTAGTGCCCAACCCCGCTTCCAGACCCTCCCCTATATTTTCCCTGTGTGTGTTAAATAAACGTGCTCCATGGAGCTTATCATTGAGTCTGTCTCCGAGTCCTGCGTTTGGGTCCACAACATTGAAGGTAGTTCTAACAGAGACTGAGTAGCCTATAGTTGTAACGCTTTTTGCATTAGCACACAAAAACTATTGATGGAATTTTTCTATGTCTCTTTTAACATTCAGCCAACCAATTTCTAGTCAAAAATGTATGTAATTCCCCAATTTGTTTGGGAAGACAATTAACACATTTGTTACAATTGTCGTCACGTTAGGGACAGTTGTAAGACTCATTTAATGCTCAAAACTATAGGTAGTAGCCTAATCAAAATAACAGTGGTCTATCCACCACAACAACCGTATTTGTTATTTTAAAGGTTATTTCATTGATTGTTTTATCATTGCATAGACTATCAATCCGATGTAAACACACCTTACATTTCAAATACTGGAATAAAACATTTTAAAATTTGAAGTTATATTGTTAGATTGTACTGCATTATATGCTTTCATTTTTTCTGATTTCTGAACAGATAGCCTATCTGGATGTCAGAGATAAATGTGCACAGGTCTGTTATCAGTGCTTGCTGGACCGGAGTGTGGCCCATAGAAAACTAGAAACAAGCTGGATCTCTCCCATTCAATCTGTTGAAGCCTGCATTCCCTGCCCAATTTGCCAAAATCCCCGCCCTCTCCGGGCCAGTTTGCACCATTTACTTAGATTAAATGGTGCAAACCATCCCAAATCTGCAAAACCGAGAAAAACCATCCCAAATCTGCAATACGGACTGAAGTAAAAAGAGCTGTTCCCGGTTTTAGTATGCAGTTAGCTATCCAGCTAACGAAGTAATCCTACTTCGCAGGACTTGAGGTTAGGTATGTTATTGAACATCAAGTCTGAGTTGTAGCCTACCACCAATACGCACATGTTTCTGAAAATAGTTTTCATCTTGGCTCACCGGAGCCAAGACTGTTGTGTTTTAGGTGCTTCCCGGCATCCCGGCAGTCTGTGGTCATTGTGGTTATTTCTGTAGGAAACCCTGAAAATGGCCAAACTCTCGGTGCTGTATAGGTATGGGGCATGCCCCGCCAAGCCGTGACTTGTGGGATGGCATACCTGCCATCCCAATCAGCACTCATGGAATGCGTCTTGGCCAATCACAATGTGCGGTTGAAACTAACTGTTGTATCATGAAGATTAATGTGATATTGTAATAACAATATTTATATTGTGTTGCAATAATTACCCTTTCACTTGCTCTCCCTACTGTTAATCAAATAAGCAAACATATTATAGCAAACTGTCATATAAAACATCTGAGCTAGCAAAGTATGTAGTCACCATTTAACGCATGGCTTTAATTTAAGTTGGCCAGCTAACATAGCTAATAAAAACACTGCGAATTTCGTTAGGGTTTTAGGAATTTGTTCCACTGTTGCAATCATCTGATGCAAATCCTGCCTTTATGAACTTCTGCAAAGGCTTTCTGATGAGTTATCTTGAAATGCAATTTCTTTAAAGTAGCAGTGGCCTTTTATTTTAGAATTTGGGATGGAATTTTAATGAATCAGAAGTAGTTCCATGGAAATGACATTCATTCGTGTTTATCCAGCCAGTGTGTTTGGATGTATTTCCACTGTAAACGTGTTTGTATGCCTACCTTATAATGAAACTTATTCATGCATTCAGTTATTTCAACAATTCTGAAATAATATTGTATATCATAAGAAACTGGTAGAAAAGCGTCTTTGTGCTGGCCCTAATGGTTGAAATTTCCTTTCTGCTCCCCACACTGCCCCCTCCCCAATCGTGATGTCCGAGTACCTCTTTGGAGGTACCACTACATCATATGGATAATTGTTGTCGCCCACAATGGAAACAGCCGGCACCTGATTGGTTAGACCAGCTACGTTACTTTAGTTTCGCCTCAATATTTTTAAAACGGAAGAACGTGGCGTCCTGTTCAATTCTCAACCAGCAAACGACCGGTGGAGGCCACCAAAAGCGAATATAAATGTTTTATCGACCGAAGCCTGTTTGGCCAAATGGTAGTGTGACCGAAATCTGGCAAAAACAAGGGTGAACATCAGCTGGGCATTCCAGCCTTGGAAAGACCTAACGCTACGATTGTTGTTGAGGATCAAAACCGATCCCGAGCTGGCATTCTTCTTATTGGACAGGTAACGTTACTGCAAAGCATGTGAAATATAGTGTGATGTTCCTGATGCCGACGTTAGCTTGGAATGTGTCAGATGTTGCTTACTTGATTGCTAAGCTAGCTAAGTTAACTTGCATCTAGCTGGCTAACATTAGCTAGCTTGCTTGCTAACGTTATCACTAGCAAAATACTGTCTGAGTGGATAATGTTAGCTAGCTAAGTTACTTCGATTCAAACCTGAATCCTGGGGCTGATCTGGCTGGTAACGTTAATTGACTAGCTTGCCGTTTACAAATTACTTTACCAGCTAACCTTATCAAGCAATGCCGGATCGAGGCCAGGTAGTAGCTAACGTTATCCAGCTACCAAATGTTGTTCGCTCCCATTGTGCGAGTGTCAGGAAGCGCGCTAACAGCAGGCTGTTAGGGGTTGGTGGGGGAAGGACCCAAACGCAGGCAGGAGTATGAAAAAACCGAAGTTTAATAAGGGGCAAGGCAGCAATCCGTGGTGAGACAGGCTGGGTCAAAAACCGGGGAGACAGGGCAACGGTACAAAGCACAGTCCAAAGAATGGTCAAAGAACAGGCAGGGGTCGTAACCAGGAAGGCACAGCAAAGGCACAAAAACAGTATCCAAAAATCAGTCGCGAGAACACAGGCAGAGGTCAAAACCGGGGAGTCGTAAGAGGAACACAAAGAAAACCAAAACAGACTGAAAACAAAACAAAACAACCACGGGAAACGGACAAGGGATACAAAAAACTCAGAAACAAATAACTAGGAAATTAACAGATAACCAGGAATAAACTCAGAAAACCAGAAAGCAACACAGAAGCAAAAAATCTTATGAAAGGAACTCGCGAAGAAACACTGAAATGACAAGGTATATATACACACAGAGGGAGACAGACATAATGGGAATCAGGTGTGTAGAAGCAGGGAGGGGAGATTGCTCACAGGTGAGAACAGTGAGGGTTAACAGGGACCAATAAAACAATGACAGGGGAAACGTAAGACACGGACTGGAATACACAGACACAATGATAACAAACGGCCTGGAGTTAGCTAGGTAAACAAGTGCACAGCTCAGAGGGGAAGTACACGAAAGTGGACACGTGCAGAGAATGCGAAATCACAGATAGATACAGGGATAGGATAACAAGGAGGCAAATGACAGCTGCAGATAGAAACTCAAGATGAATTAGTAATTAGTAATGTTAGTAGTGAACTCTAAAACCCTAATGTTAGTAGGTTAGCTGGTTAGTATTATATACATGTTAGTTTGTTAGCAGGTTAGTATTAAATCTAATCTAACAGTTAGTATGATTAGTACATTAGTATTATATACAAATATAAATAAAGCCAGAAGGAAGAAAACGAGATATACAAAATACAGAGGAAACCCGAATGTTCCCAAAATCACCCGAATAGTGCAATGACAAAGACAGGGAGTGGAATCTCACAAAACATGGAACGCGGACTGACAATCGCGAGGGAAAATAAATCAGGAAAATAATAACAAATAAAGAATAAACAGACAGAATTACAGGATCCTAACACAGGCTGCTGGCTGCAGTTCACTTACGGCCACCGGTGTCATGAGAAGGATTTTCTTAACGTTACATATAGCCCTTTTAATATGGACCTTTTGAAGCAAGATTTTTTTACTATGGTAAATGCAAAAAAGTAGTTTGTGTGTGTGTGTATATAAGGTATAACTTGATTTGTATGTATTGTATGTATTGATATCAACTTAATTTGTATGTATTGATATAATAATAAGAAGAAGAGTAAGTAGAGTTGCTATTTTTCATCTTCATTTTGCACAGAAGTTCTCAACAGTCATTATTAAACATGACATTTATATAAACCATGTTTCTACAACTCCAATTTTTCATCTTTGATTGACAGTACTGGAAAGGTCAGAACATCCAACATTATGGGAAAATCATTATGGGAATTAATCACTTCCCCTGAAAATAATGTTAAAAATGAAAAGGTTGCTATGTGATTGTGAGATATTTACACGCATGTAATAATGAATTATTGTAAGCTATCTGCTAGACGATTTTTAGAAGTGTGCCTGTAATTGCAAAGTGATATTAATATTCTTACACATTATAATTACTATACCTGGGGATATTTCATTTGTGTCACAGAAAGGTCGCTGCACATTAATTTAAAGTATGGTTAATTTCATTTTTTATTCTGAAAGTCCACCCCCAGTTGTCAGAGCTAAGAACCTCAGAATTATGGACTTACCAGTCAGCCAAAGAAGGTATGAATGCAGAAGTGGCCTGCACAATTATGTTTTTTGAAGATCATTTTTGAAAAAAAACAAAAACACAAACCTTAAATAGAAACATTGCACAAGTTTCATTGATTTAAAATAAAACATGGAAGTAGGCTACATCTTTCCCACGATAGCTATGTGTCAGAGTCCATCTAAAAAGCAGCCCATTTATGAGGGAGTGACATAAATAAATGCAAGGGTACCTGCTCATGCTTTCTGACACAATGACAGATGCATTTATGCAGGTGAGCTGGGTAGTGAGAAGCCACCTAATTGTTAGCAGACCACCCCTTTTAATGTTCCCTCACTGATATCCTGGCTTTAATGATGGCAAAAACCATATGCCTTTGTAGCCACATGAATATGACATTTGAACTTACTGTGCAATGTTCTAAATTGGGATTAAATAATATAATGAGAGAAAGTAAAAAAGATTTCAAATAAAGAAGGGCCAGTACAAAATCGTTTTGAGTTTGCAAAAGAAGATAGACATGTTTACTGAAAAGGAGATGTAGGCTTATCATAGGGAAAATTGATGGATCGAACTAATTAAAACTATGAATTATAGTTTCAAAATTAGAGCATCACTAATAAATAACTATTCAAAGAAAGGACGTGAATTCAAACTATCCTGCTTTGACTTTGCTTTCAGTTATGAACATTTCAGTTCTGATTAACCATAATTTGTTCATATTTCTGAGATTCTACTCTGTACACAAACACACACAAAAATGTAGCATGTTTGCGGCCTCCCTCAGTGAGGAGGGAATGGTGGTGGCTGTCGTAGTAGAAGATGGGATAAATACGAAGCCAGATTGAATGATTGATTGAATGATTGGATGATTGGACGAGTGAGTTCTTGAATGAGTGTAAGGTACTCATTGGGATTGACTGATTGGAAGGGAACGCTGGTGCTGGGTTCCCTGAGGGAATATAATGAAGCGGACCTGGGGTAAAGGCGAGAGAGCCTGTGTGGGTCTCTGGGCGCTTGCATGAGGCGGTCTTTTCTTTTCGTTACTAGTTTTATTACATTTCTTTGTATAAATGCTAATGTGTTGTGTCAATGTACGGCGAGAACCTGAACAAGGCGGGCAGCTGAAAGACATGCTTATTGGTGTGGCTCTCCAGTGTAACTTGTTTGTCAATCAATGGAATTAATGACTGCCACTGTTGAGCAATGGTAATTTGACTAATTGGTAACCTATTGTTTCAATCTCTTGAATGAGTTTTTAATGTTTTATTAAAAATGAATTAATCAAATAAGCACGTGTAGTGTATCTCCACTGAACCCTCAGCCAAATGTTTCGATTAATAATAACAATAATAAATATAGCTGCAAGCAGTGATTCCCGGGGGTCCAAGCAGTATAAGAAACAGTTGGGACACATGGAGACACCCAGAATGTATGTGGAGGAAAGGAGGGGAAGAGACGAATCGAGAAAAGGAGACTACGAGGCGTGAACACATTTGGGACAGCTTATCTACTTCTCTGTCATAAATGTTGTTGTTGACTATTGATTAAAGGGATAGTTCACCCATTTTGAAAAATATTGTTTTACTTAGTTACTTTTAAAATATTGTTTTACTTACTCCCGAAATAGTATGTAAGGTTGTAGTGATAGCTACAACGCTGAGATCAGGACAGCATCACTACAGCCTTACATACTATTTTTGGGGGCGAGTAAAACTATATAAAATTTTTCTAAATGGGTGAACTATCCCTTTAAGTAGCCCTATCATAACTTTTGCTGATGCAGAGCCCTCAAATACTCCGATAGCTAATCACAGATCATAAACATTCATCAGCCTATTTAAAGGGGCACTATGCAGGACTTTTAGCCTTGCTGTGGTCCTGTATTTACATTCAAAAAGTCTCCTCCTCTTTCTAAACCCCACCCACTCCCCTCCTTTGAGGTAGAAATTGTATAGTAACTTACGGGCAAGAAACATGCAAAAAACATCAAACGAAGATAAAATGAAAATAACATTTTTAGCAATGTGTATTGTTCTATATGGATGGTAAAAGTAATTGGGCAGTGTTATAACAATGAAATAAAAACTTTTTAAATCGTTTTGAAGTCCTCAGCTCCCCAACATTGACCCCTGCTTCATAATGCATGCATTCATATACTGAAGGCTACGTCACTCTGGATAAAAGTGCCTGCTAAGTATCTGGCTCAACGTTACTACAGTCCCCGACAAACGTAGTTGTAATTGGAGATTCTATGTTTGCAATGTAAATGTTGCCAGTGGTTTCAAGGATTTTAATGTGTACCCTACTGTTTTCCTGGTGCAAGAGTGGATGGCATAGGCAACATCAA
Source organism: Synaphobranchus kaupii (assembly GCA_029718625.1). NCBI lineage: Eukaryota > Metazoa > Chordata > Actinopteri > Anguilliformes > Synaphobranchidae > Synaphobranchus > Synaphobranchus kaupii. Next base: position 97,914,519 of record CM056377.1, on the reverse strand, counting down.
CCTCCTGCGATCATTAAAAAACATAATGTTATCATTAATGCGGGTAGAAATTACACCAGGTTGAGAAAATCTGAAGTTTTAAAGAACGATTTTATTTCATGATAGGCCTATAACTGTATCAAACCCATTTGCAAGCTTGTGATTTCAGGACCGCTTCCTGTTTTAAACCGTGGCAGTGAGAAATTCAGCCAGCTCAGTGCCCTAAATGTCTGGCTGGAAAAATGGTGTGCTTGTTCAGTGTCAAAATTAGCAGACCATATCTTGTCTATCATAGCTAGCTAAATACCATTGTAAAGTAAATGACTTTTTCATGAAGATATTTGCATACAAATATTATTATTATACAACGTAATATTCCATTGTTATATTAATTTAACTCAAAAGGTACCCGACTTCAGCCACCTAGTTACCAAAGGTAGTTTGCTGCATAGCTAGAAGTAATATAGCCTACTTACATGTCCAACAGAAAACACTAACTCCGTGTTACTTTTCATTCCATTGCTAAACTTCAGCTGTGGCCATTGAGGAAAAGAAAATCCTAGGTTGACTCGCTTCTTGAACATGCCCTGCAGGCTTGTTGCTTCGCTGTACCTCCTCTTCTTCACCTCCGCCATTGCAGTAGCTAGGTGGCAATGGCAACAAAGGCCTGATCCCACACCACAGGCTCTGTAGCCACCCCCACCCATCCCCACACAGAAAAGAGCGCCACGCCCAGATACGCCCCGAACACATCTTAGAATAATAAATACAGGCATTGGAGCAAGGTAATTTTTTTTTAACAGAAATTGCTAGTGCTCAGATATGACTGGTTATGCATGTATGGCAGTATGCATGGTTATTTCATAATATTTTAAAGTAAAACATCCTGCATGGGGTGGGAGAAAAATTTGATTCATGTAATAATCGCGATTATAGATTTTGTGATTCTGCATCGATGCGCAAATTTCAAACATCGATCTCTATTTTTCTGGGCTCCATTCAGTTTTTTATGCCGACATACGTATGATGTGGTTTAAACCCAACAATAGATAGCGCATTGACAAAAAAAATGTCAGAATAATGTTTCAGAAATAATGTTTGAGATGCAGATACTTCCTTGTCAGCCTGAAATGTGTATTTAACATGATAGCATGGCAGATTGACGCCAGCAATCAACGCACTCTAGATCAAGTTCTTGGAAAATTTCCACCCAACTGTGAGCGAGAAATGAACACAACTAAATCTATAGCATACTTAATCTCAAAAGTCTAAAGATTTGTGCCTATACAACGTGGTAGAAAACCAAGGCTTTTGTAATATGCTCAACGCAGTAGAGCCTAGATATGTTGTCGTTTTTTTTTTTTCCCCCCCGAAAAGATGATACCCAAGCTTTACAACAATATGGTTGCGCTGGAATAAATCAATCAACGTGACGGACGGGTTTGAAAAAATTCAATCAGACGCCATCGCCTATTTTTACCAGTCATTAAGTTTGTTTTAATGTTTACCCATTTTATATCGTATGTAGGCTATGTCGGTATTATAGCATTTTAATTCTAACTAATATAAATAGATTCATAATAAAAATGATTATGTTGAAGTATGACATGAGCCTACTGTTTTCTTGCACTGTTCTTGCTCAGCTAGTGTTGCAAATAAAATTGGGGCCGATCAATTGGCTTTAAAATAAAGTGCAGAACATGTTTATTTTAAAGAACCATTTCAATTCTAGCTTGCTCTAACGATAGCTGAACAAAAAGCTAAATAACAGAGTGATGCAACTACGATAACTAGAAGAATCTAAGCTAGAATTAATTGGAAGATCTTTGTCAAGGCGTCTATCTAACCATTAAGGTATCAATCCAAATTGGCTTCAATACTGAAAATTGAATGTAAAATAAGTAATAAAAGTCCTAGCTAGGTTGCAGCATGTTATTCAGTCTAGTTGTGTACAACTACCCGTCAAAGTCCTGAGCTAAATATTAAAGCAACATTACTGTAGATAGATGCACCCTGATGCTCATTGAAGGAGCAAAACCTTGTAGACATATTACCGTAGATGAATTTGTCCAGATGTCCTTCATTTATAAAGGAGTGCTGTCCTCAGTATTATTGTTGCAGAATTTATCCTGATGCCTCTTTATTTATAAAGGAGTGATGATAAAACAAAACAAAAATGGAGCACTCTTAAGACTGGCTGAACGATGACGAAATTGTCCCGCTCAGCGTCGCAACTAGAAGCGTCCAGGCCAGCATGCACATTCACAGACCAGTAGCTCTTCCCAAGTCACTGCAAGCTATTTCAAAAATTATGATTTCAGACACATTGTAGTTGGCATTTACACACAGCAGTACTAATAACCATGCATATAAAATGTTTCCGAAACAAACGGAGTAGCAGCTTATCTCTTCTATCCCTTATCTATCTCTTTATCTCTTATCTCTTTGACGACACCCAAGATGAATGATTCAAATAAATGCTACAATAACAGTACAAATGTGAATTTTTAAATCAAATCAAAAGAGCCAAGGGCGTAGGAGTGGTTTGGCATCTGTGGGGGACACTTCAGTGGTAGGGGGGTCCGGGGGCATGCCCCCCCGGGAAGAACATTTTTGAAAAACAGAACTTAAATGCTAATTTCTAGTGCCTTTTGAGAACAGTATTTATTAATCTGAAATAATTTTAGGCAAAACAAAAGCACTCCAAACGAGCTAACCATAACCTACTGCAAATCTTTAAAATAAAATTTTTAATTTGTGCTCTTAAGTTAAGTTATACTTTATTGACCCCGTGGGGTAATTTATCCTCTGCATTTGACCTATCCTAACTACTTAGGAGCAGTGGGCAGCCATAGTGCAGCACCCAAGGGACCAACTCCAGTTCTGATGCCAGTGCCTTAGTCAAGGACAATGGCAGGAGTTTACCTAAACTGACATACATGTCTTTGGTGTGGGAGGAAACCCACGCGGACACAGGGAGAATATGCAAACTCCACACAGAGAGGACCAGGACCGGGATTCGAACCCAGAACCTCTTTCTTGCAAGGCGACAGTGCTAACCACAGCACCACCTTGCCACCACTCTTGCAAAATCTCCCTCCCTCCCTTTCTTTTCTCATGTCGCTGGATCAAATGCGTGATTTCAGCAAACAGTAGGGTATGGCAAGTAAGCTGGGGGGTGAAATGCTCTAGCGATTTTTAAAAAACGCCTTTTAAATAGTGGATTTTGGTGACTTCTAAAGAAAGAAATGATCTATCATTAGTTGTAAACTAATCGCGATTAGCATTTAGCTATCTAATGTGGTAAAAAATACTAAACAATGTATGATCAGCTAGGTTGACAAACATTCTTGAAATGAGCAAAAAACAAGTTCATTTTGGAGACATTAGTCTCTGCTCTATGCACTTGCTAGCTGGGTAGCATATGTAGGCGTAATTTTTCCTATTCCCTTCTTGCAGCAATAAAAAACAATTCCCACATTAGACTAATGTTAATTAATTATACACTTCATTTTTTTAACCGAGATTTTCAGGACTCACCTGTAAAGTTTTGCTGTCTGCTAGCTAGCTAGCTGCTGGTCAACTAACAGTTCGCTAGCGTTAGCAGTTAACGTGCTGGCGAAAGTGATTTGCAGGAACCAAATGCCAATTCTGAGCGAATGAGCGAAATATTTCAACAGTAGTAGCATAATGGGTAAGCCTTAAGCTTTGTGATAATGGGTAAGCCTTAAACTTATTGCTAGTGTTTTGCATGACTTTAACTGGGACGGGGGATTGGGAAGGTGTGCTCTCCCTCACCAGGCAGAGTAGAAGGACAGCAGAGAAGCGGCGCCCAAATCACCTTTGAAACCGGAGGCTAGGGTAGCTATGGCAAGAGCCATACCATTATTCTGTTTCCATTTAAATACTGGGTTGGGTAACGTTAATAACGCTAGCTGAGTTAGTGAACACATGATAACCAAACATTAACATTATGCATTATCCCGTTAGCCATCATACACGTAGCTAACACTTCTAACATCGGTTAGACCATCATCCCACATTTGGTTTCTAGCTAATGTTAGTTGGAACACAAGTGAACAGTGACCCTGGGAACTAAACAAAGTTTATGTGCATAAAAATGCACTTGTTTCTGGGTGGTTGATCTTGTTTGAGTAGGCTATGGTGCGGTGGCAAGATAAGCTAACTCGACAGCTAGCAACGAACAAATGGCTCGACTGGCCACAGCAGGACGTTTCATCAGTATAAAGTTATAAAACGGATATCTTAATAATAACAATTATGTAATACGCTATATCTTTGCTGTCTAACTATGTTATGTCTTGTAATGTTAAGGTTACCTTTTTCATTTTTCTATCGTCTCATCCGAATCAACTAACTTAATCCATCCCGCCAGCAGGCTACTTTGTGGGTAAGAGAGAGAGATAGGGGGCGGGGTGGAGTAGTTGCATTTTACACATGGCGACTCGCCGTCTTCAGACCCGGGGCTAGCCCAATAGCCAGGGCCTTGGCACGCCGATGCAATTAATAAAACATTTATAAAAACATGTTCCTCATAAACTGTAGCATGCAATAACAGTGAGGCATTGATAGTAATTCAACAAAGAAACTATGAACGGACATTGTTTTTTTTACCGAACTAGTAGTAAACTGCGTTAAACATTTAGCAAGCACACTTTTAGCATGCTAGCAAGCGTCGCTTTCATCAGTGCAGTTTTAAAATAAATCGTAATTTACATGAACCAAAACATAAATGAGCTTACCTATTTCAAGAATTGTGATTTCAGACACAATGTAGTTGGCAATTACACACAGCAGTAGCCTACTAATTATCATACATATAAAATGTTCTGAAATGCAGCAACATCTCTCTTCCTGCTTGTGGAAACTAGTAGGCTACATTGATTAGCCTACAGCCCGCGCGACGTGCTGGCATAAAGTAGGAAGACTGCTGTAGACTCGTAGAGCACTGATCAACTACTGAACAAAAAAAAGGACTGACTTGTGTGACTTAATTTAAGTAGAAATAAGTGCATAAAGGTGGCCTACTACGAAATGCATTGCCATTCTGTGGATAGGTTACATTCACACTGAAAAACAATAATTTCCCACTGTAACATATAAATCAAATGTGTTGGTAATAAATATGTCCTTTGGAAACAGTTGGTGAATAAATTCATTCATGCATATTCACATAACGTTACTGAAACAATGATAGCTGCCAAGACACAGCATACAACATTTTAACTACTTTGGTCATTTAGTTATAGAGTTATGGGAAATTTCACATTTTTGCCTGCAATAGTGCCACTTATTGACGAAGCAAAAATATTTTTACAGCCAGCCTTGGATTGACATGCCAAACATAAATACAAGATGGCGCCGACCCATGTAGTACATATCTATGTTCCAAGTCAGGGTTTTTGTCAGTGTAGCAAGTTTGAAATCTCTGCAAAGGAACAGCGATTTTTAGTGAATTTAAATATATATTTTTATATTTGGATCTCTATAGCGCCACCACGTGGCTCGATCGGGTTAAAACTGCAATGCCGAACTCTTGATGTTACTCTTAATAGACCTACCAAGTTTCATAACTTTCTGTCACACGGTTTTGGAATTATTTGCATTTTTGTGATAAACCACGCCCACTGAAAATGAATTGGCTCGTCATTCGCCCATATTTTAACATATCAGAATTCTGTATATAAATTTTATGGAACTTGGTCTAAGGAGTGTGTCCACCAAAGTTTGTGCAAATCGGTCAAAATTTGAAGCAGTTTTAGCATTTTAGGTGTTTTACAGAAAATGCTAATTAGCGGAAAATCCAATATGGTGCACTTCATGGGTGCTTGAGACAGATTTGTTCGTCATGAGCAGAGGGACCTGTCCACCAAATATTGTGACTCTAGACCAAACGGGGCGTCGGCAGTGGGCGTGTCAATGATATTGTCACGTGCAGCACAGCGCCACCAAGTGGCCTATCACCACCAAATTCGGTGAGGGCTTGTCGGATGATACCTTCTAACTCTGTGCTAAGTTTAATATGAATCAGCCAAGCGGTTAAGGAAAAACACAGAAAAGTATTAGATGAGTAAATTTTAAACAAAATGGTGGCCAATTCAAGATGGCGCCAACACATGTAGGACATATCTCTGTTCCAAATCAGGGCTTTTGTCAGTGTAGCAAGTTTGAAATCTCTGCAAAGGAACAGTGATTTTTTGTGAATTCTTAAATATGTTTTTATATTTGGATCTCTATAGCGCCACTACGTGGATCGATTTAGTTAAAACTGCAGTGCTGGAGTCTTGATGTGACTCTTAAAAGACTTACCAAGTTTCATAACTTTCTGTTAAACGGTTTTGTAATTATTCACATTTTTGTGATAAGCCACGCCCACTGAAAATTAATTGGCTCGTCATTCGGCCATATTTTAACATATCAAAATTCTGTATATAACTTTTATGGAGTATGGTCTATAGAGGGTGTATACCAAGTTTTGTACAGATCGGTCAAAGTTTGTAGCAGTTTTAGCATTTTAAGTGTTTTACAAAAAATGCTAATTAGCGGAAAATCCAATATGGCGGACTTTATGGGTCCTTGAGGAAAATTTGCTCGTCATGAGCAGAGGGACCTGTACACCAAATTTTGTGACTCTAGGTCAAACGGGGCGTCGGCAGTGGGCATGTCAATGTCAAAATGCACTACAGCGCCACCAGGTGTTGAAACACAAAATGTTTTTTGTTTTGACATGTTATGGTATAGAACTTTGGAAATACAAATTTCATTAATTTGACCTATGAGAACAATTTTGGAGATAAGGACATCTTTATTCTTATTTGAAATGCATCAAAATGCATATTTATGTGAATTCTCCATGAATAAATATGCCAGTTATACATGTGTGGGGAATGATGTTGAAAAAGTAGGAGTAGTGAACTTGTCCTTTTTCTGTATCAATAGCACTTAGGCTCTTGTAAAATATCATCAAAAGCAGGTTTTAGTAATGCACACTTTTACTACTTTTAAAGGACAGTGCAACTGCAATCACCAGGAGGCTAGACCAACAAGGTGGTGAGCACACAGCATAGGTACTAAAGCAATTTGGTTTTAATCTGATTTTTCACTCAGTGACAACAGAAATTATTGAGTAAATAATGTGCTAGCCTCCAACTACCTGTTCTAGTCAAGTCAAGTCATGGATGAACTATGTTTATCTTTCAAAGGTAATGTAGATTCTGATCACAAATTCACAGTGGATTTTGAAGTGTATTACTTCATTCATGTGTTGCTTATTAGCATGTTGTTTCCACATGCTGTATTGTATTTTTCATTCTCCACCAGCACCTTGTTTTTGTTATTTTGTATTAGATATTGTTGTTGGAAGTAATTAAAATCAGAGAACATCAGGTATGTTTGTGTCTTAGTATTTACAGGAGCTTGAACTGAAATCACCTGCCTGCCTGTTGGAGCATAACATTTAGGAAATTCAATTTATTTATTTATTGCTATTACCTTATTACAGTTTTTTCTTCTTCTTGTTTGTTTCTTTTTATTTTTAAAATATGATTTTAAACTCTTGCCCTTGTAATTCGGCACAAATGAAAATGATGGTCTTTCCCTCAATGTGTCACCGAGATATAAATAAAGGTTGTGAAAATGTCACATCAATTGCCTGCCCACAACCGTGTACAATAACTGTTGCCTGCTGGAAAGCAGTTTACTTTTATTACAATAGCTATGAACACAAAAAGAAAAGTTTTTAAATATTGAAATTTTCAAAAGACACTAGCAAGGGATTTTGAGTTTGCAATTAAAACAGATGCAGTTGATAAACATTTAATAATTTGTGAGAGGCAATTCTGCTTAACAACTTTAAGCAGTCTTGGACGTATGCTATGGTTAAGCACATACCTGACTGATTAAGATTAAACTGACCACAAATTTGAACTCAAATTTGTCTGATATATTGATCGTAACTTTTATTTAGCTGTCAGTTTATATCAGATTTTTTCTTTCATTTGTATGTTGTTGTGAATAGCCAGAATAACGTACACAAAATAATTCCACAGTACATATACATGATAATATCATACTTTAATAACAATTCATCTACAAAATGTACTGACATCACTAGTCTGTCATGGAAATTGCACTGTCACTGAAGCAACAGAACTGGTAAAAACGACTTTTAAAACACTGTAAGCCCTCACACAACCTTAATTTGGTCTCAGTACATACAAATAAGCATTTATCTTGAACAAGTTCATATAACTAATCATATAATAATCTTACGTTTGTCTTTTTATCTTTTTTTTTTACCACAGGCAAAGAGGTTCCTCACCAGCTCAATGTGCATAATATGTTAATATTTAACAGGTATTACATATAGCCTCTTTGTACTGTACTTTTGTCAATGTTAACTACATAGTTTAGTGGTCTCATAATCCAGAGAGTTGGGCAAGCGCCTGCTGTATGCCTGCAGAGAGGAGTGGATCCGGACTACCTCACTCACTGTCAGTTTGAGTCTGTGCCGGAGTAGGCAGGCAAAGAGGTCCAACCTCTGTGGACCTGGTGGTGAGAGGCGGTTCACACGGTCACGGATCTCCAGCAGCTGTAGCAGTGCAGAGTCCTGGGACCCCTGTGTGTAGGGATAATCCAGCTGTAAAATGAGATCTCGAATGGCCTCAGGGTCAAAGTGCATGCTGTAGCCGAACACTTGGATGCTGTTGATTTTCATGTAGCCCAAGTTCCTGGAGGGGTCAATGATCTCCAGGGGCTTATAGTATGAGCTGTCATTCCCGCTACTGCTTTGGTCCCTGACACGGCTCCTCAAGTAGATGTGAATGGTTTCAAAAAAGGTTTTCCACTTGTTACCCAGGGTCAAGGTCCAGTTGAAGCACTCCAGGGGAAGGTCAAGCTTAGTTGGTTGCCAGTCTGGAAAATTGTTCTCACTCACAGGAATATACCAGCTCTCTGAGTGACTGCCACCAAAAGGGTTGATGTACAATGTTAGTACTGGCTCTAGTGTGCTGTTTTTAGTTAGGCATACCTGGAGGGATATACCCAGTAGCATATGTACAAGATTGGACTTGTACTTGTTGCTCTTTAAAGTGAGGAGCATGCGTTTCCTCCAGGAAGGGTCGAACCAGCTGTTAAGACGCATATCATTGCTAATAAAAATGGCATGGACCTCAAGCCTTCTATCTGCTCTTTCCAGCAGATATCTCAGCTCAAGGTCCTGCAGGTCTGTTTCGAAACCCAGGTAGTTTTCAGTGGAGTCTGCAACCATGGGTTTGCAGGTTCCTTGACTCAGCATGTAGCCGGAGTTGCAGCTTCCGCAGCGGGTGAGGTTGTCCACCGCACACGTACCACAGGCCTGTGCTTCCCCTATGGAGCATGGCGTGGAAAGCTGGCAGGAGTTCTGCTCATATGCACAGATGCAGCTGTGTGTTTCCTCAGAAAATGAACCAAGCTGGTTGTTCTCTGAGCAGTGCAGTAAGGATTGGAAGTAGTTTAACCAGTATTTCTGCAGCCTAGGAAAATAATGATGAATAGTAAAAAATATTTTAGCTTATTTGTTTTATAAACCCCAATTCCAAAAAAGTTTAGACAGTATGTAAAATGTACATAAAAGCAGAAAGCAGTGATTTGTAAATTCTCTTTTACATATATGTAATTGAAAACAGTACAAAGAAAAGATATTTAATGTTTTACCTTATCAACTTTATTGATTTTTAAATATGATATGATATGTTCCAAAAAAGTTGGGACAGGAGCAAATTTTTTTGGTCATTTGAATGTATCATCTGAATGGATCTCTGTGGGAATTGGGTGGTGGGACTAGATTAAGCTGTAAATTACATGGGAGTAGTATGGAACCCATGGTTGGCTAAATGGCTGTAAGTCATCAAGGGTCTGCGGTATCAAACGAGCCTCAAACCATCACTCTGCTGCCAGATAAGCAGTAGATATGAATGGATCACTTGAATGGTTGTTTCTCCTGACTTTTTTGAGCGTTAAGTACGGTGCAAGGTGCAAATGGGCAGAACGTAAGTCTCTTCATTAATTATAGGTGTGTCTTGGGCATAACATGCAATAAACCAATCAAAATATCATATCCCATTCCCTTTAAAAGCCATCTGCGTTTCCATCTTTGTGGATTGCTAATATGATGGCTAACAGTAAGACTGTGAAAACACTGATTTACAGCTGGCGAAACACACTTGTGCGAGTAGTTAAAGTGTGCCAGCAAGCAATAGATTATTTGGATCAATAGCCTATTATAATCAATATTATTTGGACTAACCATTACGACGTGTTTTGATATACACAATAATAATCTTTCACATAAGGGTTTAACACCGGCACAGGATCCGGGTAATTCCTGACCAAACTATTTCCCAGCAATATAATAACACGAAAACAGGAAAACATTTGCCATAGACCAGTGCTTTTATTTTACAAAATATATGCGGTTAAATTTTGTTTTAACACCAGCAGCATCTGAGAATAAGCTACCAGAACATGGCTTCCCCCTCACCTTAGAAAACCCCAAATTAGCCTGCTTGTTTAACACTGACCACATCAACTGATCAGCTGTAGGCAGAAAAGAGATGATGGCCATTTAAAACAGGTTTATATTTCTTGACAACTCATCACTATGGCTGTACCATTTAAATTGAACTGCCTTTTCTCAAATGAATAACACCAGATAGAATACAATGAAAAGTATTTATGTACACACTCATTTATTAGTAGCCAAATTATTTAATCACCTATGCATATTCAATAGATAAATACTCAAATCCACCTGCACCGTAGCTGAAATAGCTTCGTTCAGATCATTTTGAATCGTCTTATGCCCTATTCACTGGAGTAGTATTACCTGGGGACCTCATGTGATTTGTGGAGTTAGTCTGTGATCTTAATCCCGAGCGAATCTGCATTTCCGTAATTTGTAAAGTCAAAATTCCCCACCGTAAATTACCTACCATATTTCGCACAAAACAGGTCATCTGATAATATTAGTCTTGTGTGAATCGGCATCTCATTAATTTGGGGTGATATTTTTTTTTCCCAGCAAGGATTCCTTGTTTTCCCCCCGCTTTTTTCTTAATTTTTCCGAGTTGACATTATGGAGGCTGCGGTGGAAATTATTATTGCAGTGCGAATAGGCCATTTGACATCCCGGAGAACACAGAGGGCGACCTAAACGTCATCATAGAGGGAAGGAAGCTCAGTCAACTCCCCGATATGTTATCCCAATTTTCACTCTCGTTATTCCCCTAAATGCCAGCTCAGGACGACCCAAGAATCGCATCGATCAACCTCTCAGGAATGTCACGGTTTTCCACACTAACGTTACTTGTAATGCGTGCACCTTCATCAATAAAATGATCATTCTCAGACTCAATTCGCACGGTTACATGCTCCTTCAATTTTACATTAATTTTAACAGACCTGAATTATGTAGCCTAAATAATGAAAGTCATCTCTCGCAAACATTGAACATCTCCTGTAGCAACACACTTGGATAAAAAATAATAGGCTTTCCTTTAAACAACACACATGGCCAGCAATACATGCGATTCCTTTAGCAAGCTGCCTGTAACTAATCCACCTCGATGTAGGCTACTACGAGAGTTTAATGTTAAAGCTCTGACTTACCGAGCCCACTCACTGGATAAGATTGATAGGAGGCTTCGGTCTCCCATCCGCCTTCACTTGCAATCTTTCTTCACAATCTTGAGAATATACGTTACGTTAATCCCGCAGAATCCGATCCAGGATGTTTACATTCACAGGTTCAATTTTTTTTCAAATGCAGCCAAATGAAATGGCAAAAGCTAACATTACAAAAAGTTAGCTAGTTTAGGCTAATGTTAGGCAACGTTAGTTAAATCACTAACGTTAGCAATTAGCGAGCTATTAACACTACAACACGATAAAAAATTTAACTATTTACAATACAAATCACCACTGACAACGCCACAACCATAAAAATTGAATAAATTTCTCTCTCTAATACAGTAACGGTGAAGATGATTATATTGCTGGACAGCTGAACTCGTGTTCTGAATGGTTAGACATTATGTCAATCATCAGGACAAGAACGCGCACAAGAACACGCATGATTGGAACTCTATTGAATACGTTAGTGAAGCACTGCTTCACGGGTGGGCTCAAAAACGCGTCATAATCCACAATTATCCAATCATGTTTAATAAAGTCCCCCATTGATTTCCAATGGTCTAGTGAAGCAGTCAGACATTGTGCCTTTTAAGTTCCTTTTAAAAGGCGCTGTTTTTCACGATACAAGCACAGAAGATACAAGGCATATTTTTGAATCTAAGCACTTTTTTTTTTAGCTTCAAAAGGGAAAGTCGAAAGTCGTGATGATTCAATATTAAAGAAAGCCTATGTTGTGTGTGTGATTGTGTGATATGCATGTTCTTTTTCACCCCTTTTTTGGTGAAGCACTGCTTCACCTGTTGTCTTAGAGAAACCTCCTCTGGTTCCATACTATTCCTGTGTAATTTACAGCTTAATCTAGTTCCACCCCCCAATTCCCATAGAGATTCATTCAAATGCAGAAAGGTTATAGTATAATTTGTAAGTACCTGAAAATAAGATATCAAGAGTCTTTTCATATTCTTTTATACCCAGTCATGAAAACAACACCTGTTTACCTGTGGAATATTCCAAATAGGTGTTTTTTGAACTTCCCAGTCTTTTTTTTTTTGCCCGTCCCAACTTTTTTGGAACGTGTTGCAGGCATCAAATTCGGAATTAGTGTATATTTACAAAAATCAATAAAGTTGATGAGGTAAAACGTTAAATATCTTTTCTTTGTACTGTTTTCAATTAAATATATGTAAAAGAGAATTTACAAATCACTGCTTTCTGCTTTTATGTGCATTTTACACTGTCTCAACTTTGTTGTAATTGGGGTTTGTAAATGAAATATTTTATAAAAACATGATAATTATCAATTGTTAGTCTGCAAACCACATAGTAACACATTCAGGGATTTGGGGAGAAGATGTTCAAATTAATTGGTGTAATGGGGAGAAGATTACACCCCTAAAAAATGTCAATAAGTACTGTAAATAACTCGTATATACACACACACACACTTGTATATAGCTTGACAGCAACATATAAGAATATGAGTACAACAGGAATAATTTCAACAAGCTCTAAAAACCTTTTGTTTTTAGGATTAAAATCAAGTAATCATTTCCCCTCAGAATTTGAGCATAATTCCAAGGAACACAGATGAATCATGGACTTTTTTGTGAAGCATGGAACAAGAGGTTGAGAAGTCTTTCACATGTATTTTCACAAATTGGAACCTATTCATATTTGCAGTCCACTGAGATTTGTATGGAAATACAATTAATTTACATATGAGCAATATTGTTAACAAATGCTGCATAGGAAACACTTTGTGTGGAAACATGGACCATTATATCAATTTCAGTAAATGGTTCAATTTCCATGTTCTCCCACCAGTAAGAACCTAAATGATGCTTACCTTTTCCTGGGTAATGTAATTTGGGGCTGTTTCTGACACCTCTTGCTCAGACTGAAGAGCTTGTACACCACTCTTTGAGCCCTTCCAAACAGCCCATTCATACTGTTCTCCATCTGTGCATAGCGGCGCTGAAATACACTGTCCATTGACCACAAGTGCTGTATAGTTGAAATGTTTAGGAAATAATTTTGTGGAAGTCTGGCCAGGAACATTTTGAATTCATCTGTTGAAATTCAAAAGACATTTATTTTTTAACAATATGGCAGATCAACAGAACAAAACAAAATATGACAAAAGCACACAAGCAAAATGCATTAATGAGTTTTGTCACTTTTGATCACACAGCTCACAGCCAAAATTGACTACTTTCTATTAATCTGGTAACGCCCAGCATCTAAATTTCCCAACTGAGAGGAATACTGGATATACCCTCACTGAAGGACACAATTACCTTGAAAGTATTGGTACTTCCTTCACTTTCATCCTTCTCTTAAAACATAAACTTTGAAAGTAATTGCATTCCCAGATATTATGAAAGAAGAAAGTAATCCATTCTAATTTCACTTTCCCTGTATTAATCACAGCAGGGTGACCCCAAGAGACAATAATACCTATATATTATGCCAATTGTTCTCTTCCATTATCTGTGACTGAAGTTAAATCCTGGGAAGGCAAGACATATTTTAGAACTAAGATCTACCTTAAAATTGCCCTGGTTAGTATCCATATAGGCTCTGCATACCTCCAACCAGTGACGGAATAAAAAAAGACAACTTATACACATTATAAGAATGAAGCTAAGTTGTTTAAAAATGCACTGAATCATGAATTGTTTCATAAATAGTATATGGCACACTTTTCCCTTGATTGATGCAACCAATCTTTCAGGACTATAGCGCCCTAGAATACTTGCATGCTTTGGTTGAGACTTTGCGCAGATATACACAGCAAGGTCTGTGGATGTTCATGAGTAACCGTGTTATTATTATATCAATTAAATATATGTAAAAGAGAATTTACAAATCACTGCTTTCTGCTTTTATTAGCATCTTACATACTATCCCAAGAGATTTTTTCGAATGTACATTTCTGGCGCTTTCAGCTCCACAAACTTTGGACCCAATGAGGTCCGTTCTATCAGGGTGATATCACGGTGAGGTGCGCGGATATCTATAAACTAGTGATATCTCACTGAAACTATCTCAATGGATAGATAGCACTCCGGGTATATATAAACATATCTTAATTAAATTTTGGGTGAACTCCTCCTTTAATTCTGCCATCTAAAATCGGTAATACAAGAGTATCCAGGTTTCCCTCCCTTCTGTAGAAACACTTCTCTTCCAATATCTGAGGGATTAAACTGGAGTTTTGCCTCCAAAAACTTCACAGTAACAGGTGTGAAATTTGTGAGAAATTATGATGCTCACAAATTCTTTAACGGTCCATATTTTCACTGGTATTTTGGATGTTAAAGCCCATTTACTACTACTAAATATTGTGTGAAATATTAGAAGTCAAACATTCAGGTGATAAACCCACCTTAAAATTCTGTGATTAAAATTTGTTATTATACAAAATTATATATATATTAACATCCAAAATACCATTATGTCTACCATATGTAAAATTTGCCAGAAGGACATTTATTCTGAAATAAATAACACATTTTTTGCAGCATGTAATGGTTCCCTTAATAGGGAACTTTTTGACTGCATCGGGATGTGTAAAATATTTTATAAGTATCACTTATTTTTATTTTAAATTATTTGTCTTTACCTGAATCCTCAAATTCCTTATAAAGGGTGCTCCAACTCTCAGTAATCCGAAGTAAGCTTTCCTCCATTGCTTGAATATCCATATAAGGGCAGTTGCATTCTGGGAACTTGTAATCGCACTTGCACCAGCAATCATTATCTTTGCATACAAAGTCAC
Organism: Synaphobranchus kaupii; assembly: GCA_029718625.1. Classification (NCBI taxonomy): domain Eukaryota; kingdom Metazoa; phylum Chordata; class Actinopteri; order Anguilliformes; family Synaphobranchidae; genus Synaphobranchus; species Synaphobranchus kaupii. The sequence continues at coordinate 97,899,068 of CM056377.1, read as the reverse complement.
CCTCACTATTGCATGCAATGTAACTGAGAGCAGCTTGTACAAAGGGGGCTCTCAGGTAATATGGCAGAATAACCTGCAGACCTGGAATATGAACACAAAAAACCCACATTATGAAAAACATTCAAACTTGCACACTGCTGATATGTGGCACTTTAAGATGCCAATACATGTATACAACATTATACTTGTATTTTATTGAGAAATGCAAGCAGGACATTTCTGATAGAGTTATTCATCAGGTAGTTGTATATCATGAAAACATGTATATTAATGTTTGAAAGTGTTCTGGCCTCTAGTACAATGTACATTGCAGATTTAATTTTGCATGACAACCAAGGACTGAAATGCATACATAAAGACTTAAACAATTGCAGTGTACCATACATACATACATACATACATACATACCTTGTAAGTGAACTTTATTTTCAGGACTCTGTACCAGTACTGAACTAACAGAGTCAAGGCTGTCATAATTACTACAACCAAGTGGGCCAGTTCTTGTTTCTGTTACCTGGACAATGAAAAAATACAGCATGGCTCCATTAAAGTAACATCTTACATTCTTACACCTCCTTAGATATAGCTCATGAGGTGGTGGTAATTTTGTTTCATTATATAATTTTTTAATATATAAAAAATATCTTCAAGTTTTCTTCTTGTTTGAAATATCTCAAAGTTGGGGCTGAGAGTTGCTCAGAGAAATTATACAATACACATGTTCCTTTTGTGACTAGCAACTCAACATTAAATCTGAAAAAAAAGACTGGGAAGTAAAAAAAAAAAAAAAACCTGTTTTAACACCTGGAATATTCCACATGTAAAAGACTCTTGATATCTTATTTCCAGGTACTTACAAACGATACTATAACCTTTCTGCATTTGAATGAATCTCTATGGTAATTGGGGGGTGGGACTAGATTAAGCTGTAAATTACACGGGCATAGTATGGAACCCATGGTTGGCGAAATGGCTGTAAGTCATCAAAAGTCTGAGGTATCAATTGAGCCTCAAACCATCACTCTGCTGCCAGATATGCAGTATATGGATGGATCACTTGAATGGTTGTTTCGGCGGACGTAATTTTTGAGCGCTAAATATGGCGCAAGGTGCAAATGGGCTGAACTTAAAGGTTGTATCAGCGATTTTGGGTGGAAACATAAATGATCACATTCATCTGATTTTTCCTCACGATCCGCTAGCTGCCCGCCCCATAAGCAGGCCGTCAAAAAACCGCATCTCTGTAGGCAGCCTATGCTCCGAGATCGTACACAAAAAGAAATGGTACTACCAGCCACTCAAAACCAAAATAAACAGTATTCCAACCAATCACAATGATCTGCACAAACGCTAATACTCTTATCTCGCTGAAATCTTGACGAATTTACAAACGGTTTGGTTTCTTACAAACGTTATTAACGTGGTTATAATTCTGGATGCTTGAACACTATTTTTTAAAACATAACATAATTATTCATAAGTATGTTTGTTTGGGATTTCGCTTCAGAAGTGACGTCACCCAAAATCGCTGATACAACCTTTAAGTCTCTTCATTAATTATAGGTGTGTTGGGCGTAACATGCAGTAAACTAATCAATATGTACAAAAGGTTCTATGATTCCTAAATGGTTCATCTGATATGGATGAAAATTTAAAAGCTGACAGTCTGCACTTCAACCTCATTATCATTGTATCCTTTCAGGCTCAAAGTGCTAAAGTACAGAACCAAAATAACAAAAAAGGTGTCACTGTACAATGAATTATGGTGCTCACTGTATATATACACTGCCTGGCCAAAAAAAAAGTCGCTGTTGCACCCGTCATGCATAGTGCCCACTGTACAAGCCCCTGGAGGCAGTGTTATGATCTGGGGTTGCTTCAATTGGTCAGGTCTAGGCTCAGCAATGTTATGCAGCAATAAAATGAAGTCAGCTGAGTACCAGAATGTACTGAATGGCCAGGTTATCCCATCAATGGGCATATTCCAGGACGACAATGCCAAGATTCATCGTGCTCAAATTGTGAAAGAGTGGTTCAGGGAGCATGAGGAATCAGTTTCACACATGAATTGGCCACCAGAGTCCTGACCTCAACCCCATTGAAAGTCTTTGGGATGTGCTGGAGAAGACTCTACGGAGTGGTTTTACTCTACCGTCATCAATACAAGATCTCGGCCAAAAATGAATGCAACTCTGGATGGAAATAAATGTTGTGATGTTGCATAAGGTTGTCGAAACAATGCCACGACGAATGCGCGCCATAATCAAAGCTAAAGGCAGTCCAACTAAATAATACAGTGCAACTTTTTTTTTGGCCAGGCAGTGTATATCAAAAACGTCTACGACGTAAAAAAAAGCCAAGTTACTCACGCATAGCCTACATAGCGCTGTCCATAAATTCTTAATTCCAACTTGCAAAAACTAGGCCTGCCTTTAAAAGTCTTGATATCAAAATGTGGCCAAGTTACAACTACCAATATTGCCTATCGTAGCTCACACTAAATAAACTAGCTCTATTCCAAAGCAATGCTATCCAAACTTTCCTAAATTATTTAATGCAACTTGGCCCTGTGTTTCTTCATCTTTGCATGTGAAGAGATTGTGCCTCATGGAACAACATATGATTTCAATGAATGTTTTTAACAGTTGATGAATAATTACACTCCAGAAAGGATATGGTTGTACTTTGTTGGAAAGTTTACTTTAGAAAATGTACAGGTTTTAAAATGTTAATTGCTGCTACAGCATTCTTTACAATTCACAAACAGACATTTATATGAAGAAACATCATGTACAATAGAGAAAGGGGTGATGAATAAATAAATGCAGATAAAAATGATGATATTTGCAAACAGAATTTTGTGAACACAAGGATATCTATGCTCTGTAGGACCACACAGGTTTTGATAGAAATCCAAATAAATAAATCAATAAATACATAATAATAATAATAATATTAATAATAATAATACATTTCATTCATTCTGTGCTTTTCATAGACCCAAAGCAGTGGATGCAGACAATTGTTCAAACATGCCCTATAGTGTAGTAATTTTTCTGTTTAATTTCTAAGTGTAACACATCTGAATCAGAGTATTTCCACTATAAATTATTTTCATTTTGCAGTTTGATGTGGCACATACAGTTTCATTGACCACATTCTCTTGAGATGGTAAGATGAAGAAACACAGGGCCAAGTTGCATTAAATAATTTAGGAAAGTTTGGATAGCATTGCTTTGGAATAGAGCTAGTTTATTTAGTGTGAGCTACGATAGGCAATATTGTTAGTTGCAACTTGGCCACATCATATCAATACTTTTAAAGGCAGGCCTAGTTTTTGCAAGTTGGAATTTAGGATTTATAGACAGCGCTCTGTAGGCTATACGTGAGTAACTTGGCTTTTTTTACGTCGAAGACGTTTTTTGATCAGATATCACTTATTTTTGGTAGCTAACTAATGATGAATAATGCATGAAGATAATGACATTGAGAGATACATGCATACAGAATACATGCATTCCAAATAAATGCTTGCAAACATTCGCGTAACCATAACGCCCTCTACTGACGAGAATGAGAACAGTTCTCCTATTACCGGTAGCCCACAATTACATTAAAATAGTTTGTAGATGTGCTGTATTTAATGTTTAATGAAATACAATGAACAGCACCACCTGAGCTATGGATCATGAAGAAGCATGTAAATTAATTAACCAAGTCTATATGGAGACATGCATGCACAATAGGCTAGATGGAAACACATTCTAGCTGAAAGAAAGACATACAGCCTAAATAGTACAGCCTAAAAAGTTTGCATAAGTAAAATATGGAAATACAGTTTTAAAATATGCCTATTAGTATTCTATAGAAATTTAACGTGAGGCTATTCAATACTGGCTTGCCGGATGCGTAACTCCAAGCTTCCATGTCTGGGCTACGAGCTGTCGAGTTCATCAGCACAGCATAATTCCTTTGCAGTTTTTTTTCCGGTAGTGTAGCCTAACGTTGCCTGCGGGAAATCTTTTGGTAACGGACCTTGTAGCTAGGTTTAGTTTAGTTTTCTGTAGTGCAATGGATGTATAAGGCATGTTGATTCGCTTCGTTAGCCTAACTTGTACCTACTTCCTGACTAGCAGCTGACTGACATTTTTCTGGCAAAACTAACGTTGGCTAACAAGCTTAATTGGACAACACATTTCCCAGAAATCTTAGCCAGAAAGAAAACAATAGATACTACTAAGAAAGTAGCCAACCAGAAATTATTCTTATTATTATTATAACTAAAAGTGTCTGCAGTAAGCTACATTGTCTGCAGAGTAGCGTAGACTATAGCCATCTTCGGAGGCTATTGTAACTTTTGAGTGAACAAGCCTCAAACCATCACTCTGCTGCCAGATATGCAGTAGATATGGATGGATCACTTTAAGGATTGTTTCTCCTGACAAATTTTCCTATTGAACTCTATGGAAAAATAAGTCAGGAGAAGAAACCCTTCAAGTTATCCATCCATATCTACTGTATTTCTGGCAGCAGAGTGATGATTTAAGGCTTGTTTGATACGTCAGACCCTTGATGACTTACAGCCATTTAGCCAACCATGTGTTCCATACTGTTCCAGTGTAATTTACAGCTAAATCTAGTCCCACTCCAATTCCCATAAAGATCCATTCAAATGCAGACATTATAGTATCGCTTGTAAGATTACCAGAAAATAAGATATCAAGAGTCTTTTGATGTTGTTGGGTCACAGACATCAGGAAGTCATGGCATGCAAAGCCGAAGGATATGTGACCAAATATAAAAAATTTAAAGGGACAGTCCACTTAGTGTATGTAAACTGCTGGCCCACTGGAATTGTGATATAGTGAATTAAAAGTGAAATTAGATGTTCTAACTGACTTGCCAACACTATAGTTTGCTAACATGAAATCTGTGGTGTGGTTAAAAATGAGTTTTAATGACTTCAACCTAAGTGTATGTAAACATCCGACTTCAACTGTAACTGTCGTGGTGCCCAGTGACTGAATTGTTTAACTAACAGGCTACAAGTGAACAGATAATATTGTAAACATGTCTTTGCCTTTGCAATAAAAAAAAACATTCTTGTATGAGAAAACCAGAACACGCGCACACTGTTTGAGTCCAAAATGAAATTACACTTTGGTCGGCTACCAGGCGGGGATTGAACCCTGGTCTCTCGCATTCTAAGGCTGGACGGTAACCAGTACACCAAAGGGGTACAGTCATGTGACATAGGCTATAGGCCATTTGTCAGTGTCAACAGCAAATTAAACATTTTGTTTCCATACTGCGTAACGTTACTTGAAGTGGTACTTTGCTGTAGTACAAGTGAAATACAAGTGAAACATTGAACAGTTAATATTGGAAACGTTGTTATGTTCCCACGGGGGGGACTAGACCCAAACGCAAGACTCAGATATGGGTCAGGGGAAAACTCCACCAGGGAGTACATTTAATGGGAACACAGGCATAGGCAAGACGGAAACAGGCAACACAGACAGACTTGAGGCAGGAACTAGGCGTGGCAGGAACTGGACGGGTCAGGAACATGGACGGGTCAGGAACTAGACGGGTCAAGACTAGAACGGGCACGGAGGCTCGCGGTTAAAAACAGGAGCAGGGGACCGGAGGGGTCAGGAACCAGGCTTGGCAGGGACAGGTGCGGGCGCCGGGGTTAGGAGCAGGCACTCAGCCTGGGGGTCAGGAACTCAGCCTGGGGGTGACAAGGAAGCCTGGGAGGAACAGGGGAGCCTGGAGGGACGAGCGGGTCTTGGAGGTACGAGGGGACAAAAACCACAAAACATAACGAGAAGGTACATGACAAGAACACAAGCGGGAACAGAAGCAGGAACACAAGCACACAGGACGGTCTGGCCCCGAACAAAGAAACGGGGCAGACTAAATACAACACCTAACAAGGACAGAACGAGCAGCAGGTGGGGGAAGACTAACGAGAAAACACAAGGCAGGGGTGGGGAGTGAAAAACACAAATGGAGGGAGAGAGAGAAAACACAGGGTGGACTGTGAGACAAACGGAAGACCAGGGACGGAACACAGGGACCTCACAAACGTCTTTTGCCTTTGCAATAAAAATACGTTTGTTAATGTGAAAATAATAACAGTCTAATAAATGAAAAATATTTAACAGTTGCACATGGTTTTTGTCGAAAATAAACTTTTAATCCTCTGTATGAGAGGCAGCAACTCTAACCAGTGGGCCACAGTAGCACAGTAGTTTGAAGTGTTTTTATTGGTCGTTAAGCTTGCGATAGCAGGTAGGCGATGTTGTTATCCAATGGGGAGAATTATTCTTTGAGGGTACGGAGGCAGGCTGGTAGTGAGGGTCTCTGGGTAGGCAGGAAAAATGGGAAGAAGAAGAAGAAGCAGAAGGAGAAAAACCGGCAAAATAACCCAGAGACCATAAGTTTGGGGCTTTATTGTGTGGATGTGTGAAGTTGTATCTGAATGCTGTGTGGTTACATGAGGTCAGAACATATAGATGTTAATGTTTTTAAGGGGTGAGAGTCTGTGGTCATTGTCGTTAGTTCTGTAGGAAACCCTGAAAAGTTCCAAACTCTCGGTGCTGTATAGGTATGGGGCATGCCCCGCCAAGCCGTAACTTGGCGGATGGCATACCTGCCATCCTAATAGAAAATGTGTTGGCGTAAGCTCACCATTTTGTGATCCGTCTTCAGAAATTATCAATTATTCAACAGATTTGTGGAGTGTGTGGACTTCCCTCGGGAGCCTATAACCAACTCCAAGTGTAAAACTACAGTGTTTTGATTGGCGGTAGACTAGTTTGACAATGATTGCCTGCTTGGCCACGCCCAGGTGAGTAGATTTGGAAAGCGATATAATTAACCTAAATTTATGATAATCCTATCTAAATGATAATCGTTAATCTTCGTCATCTTCAGCTAATAAGAGGAGCCAGTTTGCCTCCAAAAAATGGTAACGTTAAAGATCTCATCTTTCTTACATGTAAATGTATAGGCTAAATGATAGGGGAGAATGGTAACAGTTGAAGCTGTTCTGATAATACAGAAACCAAGGCAAACGATACGGTGCAGCTTTATGAAACACACCTAGGAGCGTAACTAACTCATAAGTAAAGTTTGTGATCTTCATTAGAGAATGAAAGTCCTAAATATGCCAATCACAGAGCAGCGGTTAAACAACAATATTTTAGCCATCTTTTTTGACATAATGTTAAACGTTAAAGTGATAATTTATCCTCTCTTCTCGCATCCTTTTTCATTATTTTCTGTTGCACTTATTTTCTTTGATGTCTGATATTTTTAAGCACTCGTATTGATAAAGCCAAGTGACATTTATAATGCCATTTCAACTTACAGAATTATACAATTTTTATACAAGTTTTATTGGATGCTCTGCCACTTGTGCAGGCATAAATATAGCAGATAAATATTTTCTATGATATGACTAAGAAATATGAATGCTTTATACTTTATAAATATTATGTAATTGAATCCATTTTAGATGACTATCCGATCGTAATAGTAATAGTTGGTCTTTTAATAGGCTGGGAGCAAATAATATTTAAGGAATCGATAAAGAATCGGATCGATAAGCAGAATTGATAATGGCATCGGTATCAATAAAATCTAACGATTCCCATCCCTATTGGTTTATTGCATCCTACGCCCAAGACACACCTATAATTAAGGAAGAGACTTAAGTTCAGCCCACTTACACCTTACTCAGCCTTGCCGTACTCAGCACTCAAAAACACGCATTTTAACGAGCAAAAGTGGACTAGGACACACCCTAAATGCACTAGCTCCACGCGTTTTAGACCAAGCGCTAAGATCAAGATAGAGCCCCCAGTGTTCAACATTGTGAACTTTTGCAATTATTTTATGGTCCACCTCAATCAATAGAACACTACAATTTATGGGTCATAGTCATGATTGTACCATAACCCACAGTATTGTTTTAATATTAATTGGAGAAATTAAGCAAAAGTGTAGCGAGTTGTTATTATTAATTACAGTATTTTAATTCAGGGGCAGAGTAATGGCATAGCCTACTAATTCTTCAATTGGTTGGTGTAAGATCCGCCGTTTCCCTCCAGTTCCACCTCCCTTTTGTGTCTCCTGTTTTTCCCATTCCTCTTGTTCCATGTCATGTTTTTCTGTTCACCCTGTCTGTCTAGTTCCTTGTTTGTGCAGGCTGGGCGTGGTTCCCCGTTTTGTTCGTTTTCTCCTCGTTATCATTTAGCCTATCACTCTCCCCCTCTGCTTACATTCTGCACACACTTCAATCATCCCATCAGTACTCGTACACTTTCCTCACGCCTTTTAGTTTTTCTATTAGCCCTTTCACCTGTTCCCCTCTTTATTTTAGTTCCCCTCTTTCACAGTTTCTTTGCCAGTTTGTAACGTTTGTCAGTCCCGTCTTGACATTTCCCGGCCATCTATGTTTGTGTATTTGCTTCTAACCTGTTTGTTCTTTTGTTCCTCGCTCCAGCCCGTCCAGCCTGCTGCCCGCCCCTGCTCGGTCCTGCCCCATTTCCAGTCCAGCTCTTTTAGTTTCGCCAACCCAGTTTCCAGTCCATCACTAGCCTTCCCTGTTCCCTGTGCCTTGTTCTCTTGTCTAAATAAATACTCCTTGCGGAGTCCTTTTGCCTGAGTTTTGTCTCCGAGTCCTGCATTTGGGTCCATACCAGTTCTATACCATAACAGTTGGTTGTATATGGTTGGTTTGTGTGATGTTGCAGCCTGTAAATCCTTCATTCATAGTTATAATAGATACTATTTAAGCCTATCATGGGTTAGCTATCATGTCATTGCGTTAACAGCTGGGCCCCGCGTAGGTTGACTTGTCCCGGGCTCCGCCCACCCTTTGAGACGGCCCTGCTTGTCATTGGTTGTTTGTCATATGATATTAGTGTGAAGGGTTTGAATGTTTAGACCCAATGTACATTTTTGAATGTAATTCACTCAAGTGGGTTATTGCTTTAACATGCATCAGCTTTCCCATTCACTGCACTGGAGGCTGTTGCTTTCAATGAAACACATATTTCACATACCAGAATGTCAAGTCAATCTGAATGGGATATTATTTTCCATACACAGATACAAATGCATGAAATACAGGTTCTTAATTGTCACAACGTTGGTTTGATTTGTTGTTCATGTAAATTATGAAGTTTTTTTGTGATGATTCCTGCCCACACAAGCCTCATCACCTCATAAATGTACATTTAGTTAAATTTAAATGGAATGGTTAAACAATTATACAATGATGTGAAGCATCTGAATTACACATGAACATCAACAAATGCATACACAAATACACATGCAAACACTAAGAGGACTGAATGGTCTTTAATTGTTATTGTTCATCTTCATGAAGCTCAGGTACTGTAAATGGAATATGAAATGTCAGAAATCATACCTTAATGGCAGTGGAGGCTATCTGGAGGTGGTGCAGCTTGCGGAGCGTGCTCTCTCTGTCAATGAAGTAGGAGGCCGCCAGCTGATGGAGCATCTCCAATGTGACAGAAGTGCTACTGTTAGAGTAGTCACTCCCGTCTGTCTTTAAAATCAGTTTTCTTTTGTCCACAAATATAGTTAAGGCCTCTTCTCCTGCAAATAAATTTCTGTGTCAGAAATTGTGGTTGTGTGTGTGCATGAGGAAGAAGTTCAAGCCTACCTTGAAATTGGCACATACATATTCTTAAAGTTTCATTCATTAGTCTTCAGAGAGAATTCATAAATAGCACTGGGATGTCATGAAAGACATTTTGCTGTACATCAGGATCACTTGTCAAGTAGAACTGAACTGCTTTTGACATGACCTTTACCATCAGCAAAGTTGCCTTGCCACTACATAAGTACTCTAGATTTACATGTAATACTCAATATTACATAGCCCATACTGTATGTCATAGCCTCATCAACATCACAGGTAACCATTCAATTTGCAAGAGCATCGCTGATGTAAATTCACAGCCTGGATGTACAGTTTGGACTCAGTTTGGACTTTGGACTACTATTGGTTGCCAGGGTATGGATGTTACATCTCTTGGATATGCCTCGGTGACACATACAATTGTAAATAACTCAATGGGAGATAAAGTGATCAATAGTGTTGGAATTCACTTGGAGAAAGTTGTTTTCTGATGCATCCACAGTAGTAACAGATCCTTGTTCATGTTCACATTTGCAAGTTCACATTATACCTACAAAATACTTAGACTTATTATGGTTTTAAAGCGAAAGATGTTGGACTACTTTTACTCACTGAAGAGATAAATCACTGCATGAAAAGAGGAGTTTCAGGGAGATATCCGACCTGTTAAATTTCAGTGAAATCTTCTGTTTCGGTCATGAGCGGTCGTTTCCTGTGTTGAGACTTATGTTTCCAGAAGATTCTGCGCACTCTCGTGCCACTTCTGTGATTGGGGATTTCTGGACTCCCAATTATTGGGCGGCCATGTCTGGTAATTCAGGTTCTGGACAAGAATACTTCTGTGCACAAGATATGTCAGTTTTTATTTTTTTATTTTTATTTAAAAAAAAATTATTTTATTTATTTTATTAATTACCTATTAAGTGATTTTACTGTGTGTGTAATTTTAAACTGTAAAGCGCTTTGAGTATTTAGAAAAGCGCTATAAAAACTGAATGTATTATTATTACAAATCTGTAAATGGTCATACAGTCTGTTTTCGGATTTGTGCACTATAGTGTCCATCCCATATATGCAGATTTCCATCCAGTAAATGATAATAATTATGGCATGTGAAATAAAAATTTTGGAATAGTCTATGCTCTAACAATGCTGACAGGAATATATTTTTTTCACAGATCAAGACATCAAAATAAATCAGGTACGGAAGCCAGTTTCTGCCACAGTAAAAAAAAGGCTTAATTGAAACTTTATTTCTCGCATTGTCTTTTCTTCTCCCAATTGAGATGTTATTTCTCAGAATTCAGACTTTTTGTCTTGCAATTGCAAGTTTATTTCCCATAATTCTGACTTTCTTTTCTCACAATTGCAACCTCTCGCAGTAAGAGTACAGCCAATCAGGCAGCAGGCACCTTTGCAGTAGGCTATTCAGGAGGCTTTACAAGTGGCTTTTACTCGTCTTCTCCAGAGCTGACCCAGGTAGTCAAATGGGTCTGGCTTATTTCTGGCATTCCGACTTAGCTCAGTGTCGGCCTTAAATCACGACACGATTCTGGACTGAGTGATGATTCTTGCACCTGCACTGGGCCACATACGGTCAGACTTCAGACCAGATCTGGCCGGAGTGGCTTATTTTACTCATTTTCACCAACACTGAACCCCACCTGAAGCAAATGATAGTCTTCATACATGTAAAAAATAATATTTCTTTATCATAACTTGGAACACATAACAGTATTAGTATAGTTAAGTCCTAATGACTTGGGCCACATTACTCAGCCCAGAATCATGCATAACAATTAAAGGCTGACACAGCCGAGTCAGAATGCCAGACCCATTTGGCTACCTTAGACAGTATTCTTTCAAGGGTCCGAAGGCTTAGTTTAATAGGCTAAAAAATCTTTTTTATCTTGTAAAGCCTCCTGAATATCCTAGCCTAACTGCAGAGTTGATGGCTGACTGATTGGCTGTACTCTTATTATGAGAAGTCGCAATTACTCAAAAAAAGTCTGAATTCGAAGATAAAATGGCACAATTCAGGGTCGGAGCAGGGGTGTCACTATAGGGGCATGAGAGTGTGGAAGTTGGCCCCTATATCACTAACAACAACCCCCCCCCCCCCCCCCCCCCAATGGAAAATTGCAGTGAATACAATGCATTTGAATGAGCAGGAGATAATAGTAATGTATTAAAAGTGAATACGCAACCAGCGAGTACAAACATTTGCCGTGGACATTAACTGCTGCTATCAGGTCTGGAAAAGGAAAATTTTACACTCTATCAATTTCAAACAAAAATAGAAATAATCATTGTCAAGCAGCTGCTCCCAGTGAACATTTTTGTTGAAGAGTCGCTGAAACACCGTCTCATGTTAAGGTGAACCAGCTAAATTTGGTTGAAAAGTTAAAGTTTTTTGACCGGTTAGGATGTAGCCAGGCTATATTTGGGTACAACCTGGGCTAAAATAGGGCTAAATTGAGCTAAACTGACACGTTTATGTCAAAACGTGTCAAAACATCTCTTTTTGACCTGTTTGGCCAGGTGACCATTTTTAACGTGTGAGTGCCATAATTTCCTATTGGCTGCCCAGCACTTGGGTTAAAACATTTCTGTCAGCATAGGGGTGGACTGCGATGCCTACAACTAGGCTATCTGAACAAGCTAAGGATTCTCTTTTTGTTCTTATTTATTTGTCCTTCTTTTTTTCTTTTGGCTAATTCAAAATTATAACAAATGACACCGTAAATTAATATGTAGGCTATCAGATGAAGCATTAAGGATAATATCACATTATGTTATGTGATAATTTCCTTGTTAGAGCAGTGATCTTTAGCTAGGCTACCACTAGGTAGTATAACAAATCCAATTTTCTGGATGCAGCGGTAGGCTATTTGGAACGGATAAAACTATTACGACAAACAGACAAAATCCAAATGAATTCATTCTTAAAACTAATGATCTTATCATGCTCTTCGAAATCATCTATGAACTCCTTCGCTACGATTTAACCCCTTGGCACAGATGGCAAATTTCACCTATTTAGGGGGTCAGGCTATTGTTGGGTTTATCTCGTTGCTATGACGTTATTCTAATTTTATATAATGAATAAATATATTTATGAACTCAAACATAGACGCTATTGTCCACTATGTCACGCATGGGTAGGTATAGACTAGGTGGGGGGCTGCTTGTTAAATGGACTTGCTACGGGAAAATAGTGACACTTAGAAACTCTGTATTCAGCAGAAATCGCCACGAACCGTCTACCAATAAAGTTAAAACACAGAGTTTGTGATTTCCACTAATAGTTTGACTGCAGTAGCAACGAATGTCTCAGTTGAGCAAAAAGGTCCCGGCGGCAGGACCTTCTACGCAAAGGAGTTAACCTAGGCTACAGTAGGTTAGGCGATGGCTGCAATTGTAGGTGGCTTGCCAAGTGGTTCTTTACCTCCGCGTAGTGGATTAAAATATAGTATAGTATGGAAAACCTAGCCTATGAATGAGTAGCCTAGCCTAGGCCACTGCGCTCAAGTGAGAATTACGGCGTTTGGCACGAGACCAACTTAGAGCAGTATCCTTAATACAGTCAGTCAGTCTCTCTCTCTCTCGCATATATATACAGTTGAAGTCGGAAGTTTACATACGCTTAGGTTGAAGTCATTAAAACTAATTTTTAACCACTCCATAGATTTCATGTTAGCAAACTATAGTGTTGGCAGGTCAGTTAGGATATCTACTTTGTGCATGACACAAGTAATTTTTCCAACAATTGTTTACAGACAGATTATTTCAACAACATCAAAATACTCTTGATATCTTATTTTCTGGTACTCTTACAAGCGATACTATAACGTCTCTGCATTTGAATGGATCTCTATGGGAATTGAGGGGTGTGACTAGATTTAGCTGTAAATTACACTGGAACAGTATGGAACACGTAGTTGGCTAAATGGCAAATGTCCTTTCTATTATACTGCATGTTTTCGTGAGTTTTCGATTGAATGATATTCACACACACTATAGTCATGATATATGGTGCCATCAGCAATGTCTTTAATGGACAGCAGAGGCGTTTCGTCAGGACAGGCAAACCAGGCAAATGTTGGGGGCCCCAAAATATACGTGGGAAAAGGGGCCTCCGATGGCCACACATGTATTGGAACATTTTGCAATGACAGCTATAAACCCCCTTAAACGTCTCAGAACGGCAGGCCGCCGTTATTATTTTTTAATAAATGATTATTTTTGAATGGCACAATTGACCGAGGGCCTCAATGGTCTTCTTTGCCTGGGGCCCCCCAGAGTCTAGAAACGCCACTGATGGACAGCCATTGTCTCATACCAACCATAACAGGGATCCCCTGAGAAGATTGCAGGAAGGTGTTGGTCAATATAAAGGAGTCATGGCTTTATCCAGGATAATTTTTGAATACATCTGTAACCTAGCCTTACACATAGCATCGCAAATCACCTGGCTGTTGATGGAGTGGGTTCCCTTACATTTTACATATAAGAGCAGTCTCTGCTGGGGCTATTCCAGGGAATCCAAAGTTCGCAGTTATTCCCTCTTTTACCTGTCTTCGCTGACAGGTGTTATGAGGACTTGAAAGTATTCATTGGCATGTCAGAAAAGGCTTGAGGTAACAGCATGTATGGCCAAGTTTACGGCAGATTGTGATATGCCTCAAATTAAATTTTAGGAGATTAATTTAGGAGATTCATTTCATAGCAACAGGGATCATCACCAGAAAGCTCACAGTCTACCCTTTAATATCATATTCATGGGTTAGTTTCAAATCCAATGTGGTGGAGTACACAGCCTAACATACAAACATTGTGTCACTGTCCAAATGCTTACAGACTGCATTGTAGTTTCAATTTTCCATGGCAACAACAATAACAAAGATGCAGTGCACCTTGCATGTGAATCCATATATGTGATCTGAACATTGTTACTGAATGAGATAATGGGACAGAGAGTTGGCTGAGAGCTCATTTTAATCAGGAGGACTCTTCTACAAATAAAAGAAAACCCAGGGTGGAATTTCCCTTTAATTAGAATCATAGTCTATAAATTCCAATGCAACTCCCCAAGCATTCCATCAAAATTCTGAAGCCTGGAGTTACGATTCTTCTCATGAAGAGGTTATTTTTGCTGATATACATATCATACATCAGTTAAAAACTTATTTTGTGTTCTTTCAACTTACACTACTTTGGGTAGCACCAAAAAAAACTGTATAGTTATTAAGCTTTTTATACAGGCATTGCAAAATTGCCTTATTACATCATAAGAGGTGAAAGGTCAAAGTTCTATTGATCTCAAGGTACCGATCAAAATACTGTTGGATAGGTGAGATTGTAAGCTTTCCATATACAGTCAAGCTGGAAAGTCTGCACACCCCTTTCACCTTCTCCACGTTTTATTACGTTACAGACTTATACTACAATAGATTGAGTTCATTTTTTACCTCAAACATCTACACACAATAGCCAATAATGACAAAGTGAAAACAGGTTTTTAGAAAATATTTTATTTTACTGACAAAAATAGGTTATTTAGGGGTTACATATCTGTACATACCCTTAGCCTAATACTTGGTTGCTGCACCTTTAGCAGCGATTACAGCTTCAAGGCATTTTGGGAAAGAAGCTACAAGCTTGGCACACTTGTTTCTGGACATTTTTGCCCATTCCTCTTGGCATATCCTTGCAAGCTCCGTCAGGTTGGATGGGGAGCGTCGGTACACAGCCATTTTCAGCTCTTTCCACAGATGTTCAATTGGATTCAGGTCTGGGCTCTGGCTGGGCCACTCAAGGACATGCACAGACTTTCTCCGAAGCCACTCCTTTGTTCTCTTGGCTGTGTGCTTCGGGTCGTTGTCATGTTGGAAGGTAAACCTTTGCCCCAGTCTGAGGTCCAGAGCGCTCTGGAGCAGGTTTTCTTCAAGGATCTCTGTGTACTTATCTGCATTCATCTTTCCCTCTATCAGGACTAGTTGCCCCGTTCCCACTGCTGAAAAACATCCCCACACCATGATGCTGCCACCGCCATGCTTCACTGTAGGGATGGTATTAGCCAGGTGATGAGCGGTGTCTGGTTTCCTCCAGACGTGACGCTTGGTATTCAGGCCAAAAAGTTAAATTTTGGTTTCATCAGACCAGAGAATCTTGATTCTCATGGTTTGAGAGTCCTCTAGGTGCCTTTTGGCAAACTCCAAGCGGGCTGTGATGTGCCTTTTCCTAAGAGGGGCTTCCGTCTGGCCACTCTACCATAAAGGCCTGATTGGTGGAGTGCTGCCTGGATGGTTGATCTTCTGAAAGGTTCTCCCATCTCCACAAGGATACGCTGGAGCTCTGTCAGAGTGACCCTCGGGTTCCTGCTCACCTCCCTGGCCAAGGCCCGTCTTCCCCGATTGCTCAGTTTGGCCAGGCGGCCAGGTCTAGGAAGATTCTTGGTGGTTCCAAACTTCTTCCATTTACGAATGATGGTGGCCACTGTGCTCAATCATGTGCTGTAAAGCTGCAGAGATTTTTCCGTACCCTTCTCCAGATCTATGCCTTGACACAATCCTGTTTCTGAGGTCTGCAGATAATTCCTTTGACCCCATGGCTTGGAGTTTGCTCTGACATGCACTGTCAACTGTGGGACCTTATATAGGCAGGTGTTGGCAATCCCCAATCATGTCCAATCAATTGAATTTATCACAGGTGGACTCCAATTAAGTTGTAGAAACATCTCAAGCAGTATCAGTGGAAACAAAATGCACCTCGGCTCACTTTTGGGTGTCATATTGGGTGTACATATGATATTTTACATTTTGATTTTTAATAAATTAACCCAAATGTCTAAATTTCACTTTGTCATTATGGGATATTTTGTGTAGAATTTTGAGACAAAAAACTAACTCAATATATTGTAGAATATATCTGTAACGTAATAAAATGTGGAGAAGGCGAAAGGGGTGTGCAGACTTTCCGGCTTGACTGTATGACTTCATCATATTCTGCATTGGTTAACTGTTTTTATATGAGCTTTAATTGGAAAATGATGAAAAAACATGAAAAACAAATAATGATGGAGAGATGAAAAAACGAGTGATAGCACATAGAAAGCTACCATTGCCGCAATGCCATCATACATTTTCTAATACTAGGGAAATATACCATCCAAAAAATCACTGAGACATCGTCCTTCCAAGTGGGCATTACCAGCCCCCTGATTCATGGACTAAATGTACTACCTGACATTGTGGTTTGCGTCGAGACATGAATTAATATGTAACCTTAAATTAAAACACAAAGATCCGTTTCCGGGGCACGGAAGAGACATTCCATGACTTATACTTAGGCTACATTTTAGATGGGCTAGCCTATCTACAAATGGGTCAATGACAAATAAAGCTTCTAAAAAGGCATTTTTAAAAAGTCTTTTCAAAATGGATGTAATGCATATTTTTGAGTCTGGAACAATGTGTTTAAACAAGTCTCATTTGTTAAATAACATTTCAAAGTGTTAAAATACATTTTTTGACTGTATTTTTAACTTCACCACCCAAAAAATGTCAGGTGGCGCAACCAAATATTTATAAAAATATATATATATTCGTACTATTTATTCTAAGTGAAATCTTTGGCAAGTATCCCTTAGAGTGTCTACAGTGCCTAACACATTATTATTTTGTGGTTGTGTTTTGTATTTACAATAATTTAAGATTATTGCAATCTAGTGACCAGGTATTTAGTATCTTTAGCATCTTATTGTACATTACAACAGGCTACACATCAGAGCAATATAAACAAAACAATATAAACATAAACAAACCAATCAAGCTTTCCCCCAACACGAACATACCACCATCCAGCATGTAACAATGCAGCAAGCAGCATCGAAATGCGTGCTTTTCAACCGAAAAATAAATATACACAGCATATTCAGTGTTTCCCCCAGGTTGTTTTGGTAGGCGGGGTGGTGCGATGGCATGACCGCGATTGTTAACAGGGGGTGTTAACATAACCAAAACAAATCCATTCTTCTGTGCGTGGCCATGAATTACCGTGATTCAAAACAATTATCTGTATTTTATATTTTCAGCCGGGCAAGTGCCATCCCGCCTATTGTATGGTAGGGGAAACACTGACATTAATATAATGTCCATTAGCTAATATCATACACACAAGGAACTGGCGTATATCTTAGTAGCCAGATGTAATTGCTCATAGCACTCGGCTACTGCTGCCACCCCACAGTAGGCTACATCTGAAAAGTATTAGCCTACTATCTACTGTCACAGTAAAAAAAAAAAAAATTCGCTGAAAGACGCTAAAATTGGCTATGGCGAGCCGGTAAAAAATCATTAGCTATTGTGACTCACCCATTAGGCTACTAGTAGAAGAAGTCCAAGGCCAGCAAAACAGCTTCAGTTTAACTGAACAGGTTGCTATCTAACTTTTTTTTTTTGCTGGACAAAAGTTTTTCAATTATCTCAACAGCTTGTGGTATTTGTAAAATTTGGTTTATTTGAAAGGTTTTAAACATAACATCATGCCATAGTATTTTATTTTGAATTTATTATCATTAAAATACCATTTTTAATAGTTTTCTTAGTCTGTTCATTTGCACGGACAGACGGCGCGTCTGACATTTTGGAGGTTTGAGATGCCAAAACATAAAAGAATATATATTCTTTGAATGTGCTGAAAATGTATTCAAACTAAATAGGTTTTATAGAATAAACTGATACATGTCATGAATTGATTAAATTATTTTAGGAAATAATGCACTCGGACACAAAAATATGCATATCATGTCATTGACCCAAATGCATTTTGACAAGTCATAATTACAACTAGATTAACAATTCCTAAAGAAATTGTAGGTGTGGTTGCTTCACAAATATCAATGGCTGGAAATGGCATAGAAAGATGGTAATATGGTATAGTGTGAGGTGGAAAATAAAAGGTGGAAATGGTATGAACTGTTAATGCAGTATAAAGGGATCTAGTGAAGGTGAAAGTGTTAAAATATGGTGATGTAGCCTATTTTGTGGTAAGTAGTCTAAAGAACCTGGAAGTGATACAATACAATAGAAGTAATGTATTGTGATAAAAGCACAAAAAGGTAATGTCAAATCATCTGGGATAGTGTTGTTGGGTCATAACAGTGTTGTAGAGGAAGGCATTGTGAATGCCCAATTTACTGCGTCCTGTGTACTAGCATATTGCTTACTGTAGTCTACACTGCAGTGACATGCAGTATGTGAAATATCCTCCATAAAAACATGGACATAAGTAGCCTAGGCTATATCAGTTTCCTTTACACACTTTGGCTACATCATCTGGGGATATTGAGAACACTCAATTTGGCCATGCAGGTAAGGCTAGCCTAATTTAACAGCTTTTCAAAAACAAAAAAAAAGCATACTCAAATAGTAGTGTTGTGCTGATTCGGACTATTCGGACACAGTTGTAGTTGTGTTTGTAGAAAAATATGGGTTCATACAATTTTTGCCTAGGTTTTAACCAAATGCTCATCTACTGATTTCTCCACTTTATTAAACAAATCTGATTCCGATTACAGATCTCACCATTTTCTGAAGTCCAAACCACATGTCCTGTGCTGAATTCAGCGTTCTATTCAGCCTACCTAGCATGCAGCTATCTAAAGCAATAATTAAACATAGGCTATCGTTTGCTAATAGTAACTTAGTTTAATGTTGTTGACTCGCATAAAATTGAGATTATAACCCAATCACGTGTAGCGGATAGTTTATTTGCTGTAGTTATAATCGATTGCATTTTGCTAACGTAGTCTACTGGCACCGGTCACCTTGGCATTTTCATGCAGAGTGAAAGGTTTGTTTTTCCTGGTAGCTTAACCACAGTAGCCAAGCTAGCTGGCTTATGCTTTTGTCATGTTTTGTTAGGAAGTTGTCTGTGTTAACGTTATTAAGACATAAATCAGAATTCGTTGAATAATGTTGAATGGAGTGATTAGTAGGCTAGATGATTTAGCTAAAACATAGGCAAAACTTTCAACAGCGCTAAAAATGTTAACAATTCAATTGTAGCCTATTTTGTAACTTAGACAACATAACGTTACGTTACAGCATTTGGATTTGGATCAGAGACGGGAAGCATAGGCGGCATTTGCTATGTTTCATTCGTTTCACCTGAAAAGAGCCTCTCAACTGAAAGGGGCCTTGCCTCAATCATAAACTGAAAAAGTATATAATTAAAAAAATAAAAATCAGTGAATAAAAGAACCGCCGATCCTGTAGTTTTCCCATTCAGCCACTGTAGGCGCTGTTCCTTACTCAAGCTATTTCAGTGCTTCTCCTTATTTTTCTAGTCTATGGATCTGCAGATACCACAGAACTGTGGCAGATGCTCATGACTATTTCTGACCCACATCAAAACACTTCCTGATAGCTACGATGTCTGAATGATCACATACAGTACATTCATAATACAACAGAACAGTTATGTGCATAATTCGGATAAAATACACCGAATGTTTATTTGTAACAGTTTCAACTTTTTAATAATAGCCTAGAGGCTAGCCTATATCGGAACAAACGTTTTTGTAGTGTGTAGAAACGGTACATTGTATGCATGATGTCTGACTGTGGCAAGATGGTTGTAAACGGGTTTGGGCTATTTAATCATGCAGTGCAACTTGAGAGGTTGATGTATGCACAAGCAGCGACTCTTCATCCTGCATTGGAATTTGTTTACAATTTGAGAGAAATATGAATAGGCTACTATAATTGGGACATTGACGACTAGGCTAGCACCGTAGATAAGGCCAATAACCTGCGTGTTCCTGGCGAATGATGCAGCATTTGTTGTAGTTATAGTCCAATGGCAATGATTATTATTTTTGAAAGCTAAAGTGAGTATGATCATTTCAGTTGCAGACGGAAGTAGGCTACGTCGTTAGCTATGGAATTTCTTGTCGGCATTTTTCCAAGGTTGTTGACAGAAAGTGAGCTAGCCTACTGCACGTGCCCATTGACCCTCATTAATTTTTTGGCGATAAAATGTCAAATATCTCAAAAAGTGTATATGCTATAAAGGTAAAAAGTAATAGCAACCTATATAGGGGGTATAAAGGTATAATATGAGGTATGAATGGTGTCGATGGTGTGAACGGTGTAGGAGGTTTTGAAAAATCGGCGGAAGAATAATAACGGTCAGTCTGAGCGATAACAGTAGGTGTGGTTTTTCAACCACACCTAATTATAATTTGACCAGTCAGAATAATAATTCAAGATATCTGACGATAGTAATGAAGTCAAAGATATCGCCATTCAACCTCATCACACGTAGGCTACCGAATATGGCAAGCCCTTTTAATAATTTATTAGCGCATTTCTTTTTTTATACCGGTTTACATTAGCATAAAGATATCTGTAAGCTAATGTAAAACCGGTATTAAAAAAACATGCTAATAAATTATTATTTAATTATGACTCATCAAAATGGTAATTTAAGATATCTGTAGCCTACATTTTGCCTAGTAGCCTCAGATTTTATAGGCTACTTTTGCCATATGAAGATGTCTGTTAGCAGAGACTGTTTAGACTCTGAACACGCAGTGAAGTTATTATCCTTCAGTAATCTCAAATATACGTGAAACAGGACTCTTTTTTTTTTAAAATTACTTTGTCCACATTCATTTAGGATGTGTTAGAAGTAGGCTATGATTTTGAGATGTGCTTGGGAATGAGTGAATGGAGTGTTTTCACTATAGCTTCGGTTGTCCGTTATTTTCTGCAAATTGCAGCAGGCCTATGGTTTCCCAGTTATGCCTGTCATGGGTTATTGCTTAAATATTCAGCCTAGCTACTACATCATTATAGAATTTATGGCAACAATAACATTGTGGCGCATAATCGTATTTGGATCAGAAATAAATCTGGCCACCACAGTTGTCTAGATAGGCTAGGCACGCTTTATGATATTTTTTATAGCTATTCCACCCTTCCCAGCAAAAAAGAATAGGCTAATAATAAATAGGCTACAATATGGATGTGCCCCTGCTTCCTCCCATCCCATGTGTCAAAAGCCGTGCTTCTCACTTGAACGCAGAGCGGGATATTCTTTCTTGGTTTTCCATAGCTAGCCTCTATTATTTAAAAGCAATAGGCTACGGGGAGGCAAGAACCACCACCAGACGCGAAGCTAGCTAAGGTTAGATAGCCATCTAAACCATAGCAAAGGAGTTAATAGATTATTTTAAAGAGCATGATAAAATGATTAGTTCATTTTATTTGGGTTTTGTCTGTTTGTCTTAATAGTTTCATCCATTCCAAATAGCTGCTGCTGCATCCAGATATTTGAGAAAATTGGATTTGTTATGCCACCTAGTGGTAGCCTAGCTAAACCACTGGATCACTGCTCTAACAATGAAATTATCACAAAACATAACATGATATTATCCGTAAGCGCTTCACCTGATACATACATATGATTTTACGGTGTCATTATTTGTTATAATTTTGAATTAGCCAAAAGAAAAAAAAGAAGGACAAATATATAGAACAAAAAGGGAATCCTTAGCTTGTCCAGTAGCCTAGTCGTAGGCATCATAGTCCACCCCTATGCTGACAGAAATGTTTTAACCCAAGTGCTGAGCAGCCAATAGGAAATTATGGCACTCACATGTTAAAAATGGACAACTGGCCAAACAGGTCAAAAACACGTGAAATTGATGTCTGGAATTACGCGTTGTCTACGTGTGAAAAATCAACACGTTGACAGCACGTAGACAACACGTTGACAACACGTGATTCCAGACGTAATTTTCATGTGTTTTTGACCTGTTTGGCTTTCCATAGAGGGGCAGCGAGTAGACTGTGATGAGCCAGAAAGGCGTTTTTTGAAGCGACTTGGCTACAGTACGCACATACAACAATTTTTATTGTTTATGTCCTTTTTTGATCCATTTGAAATTGTGGCCCGCCACAGTTTCATACATTAATGGGAAACACTGGTCTATGGATGGACTGAGTGCATTACTTCTTCGATTTGTAAGGCACTAGCCCCACCCCGCCCCGTCTCCCACAAGTCAGGGGCTCTACAAAGGGAGTATGCGAGGAACGAACTGCATTCAAATGGCAATAGCCTCCAGCATATCAAAAATAATTATCCATTATGGGATAATTCTATCCTATTATCCTAATATAATTTTAGAATGATATTACTAGTAAAATAAGAAGAGTTAATATTATTATTTTTTAATTTTTAATTAGAAGAAATACAGTGCAAATCCGCCCTTCTAGTGGGCCCTCTAAGTGAGTGAGCGGAAGACCCCCACCCCTTCTGAATTCTGA
The DNA here is from genome assembly GCA_029718625.1 of Synaphobranchus kaupii. NCBI lineage: Eukaryota > Metazoa > Chordata > Actinopteri > Anguilliformes > Synaphobranchidae > Synaphobranchus > Synaphobranchus kaupii. Next base: position 97,876,049 of record CM056377.1, on the reverse strand, counting down.
GATAAAAAGATAAATAAAGTCAGAATTCTGAGAAATATACTTGCAAGTGCAAGAAAAAAAGTCAGAATTCCGAGATAAAAAGAAGCAATTGTGAAAAATAAAGTTGTAATTGTGAGAAATAAAGTTCTCGATTATTTCTCAGTAATTAAGCCGATTTTGTTTTTGTTTACTGTGGTGGAAACAGGCTTCCATAATTAGGCCTTTCAAATATTCCCTATAACATTTTTCAAAGTACTTTGAAATACACTGTACCTCCAAGTGTTGCTGACAACAGGAAATGAGTCCCATATTTCTTAATGAGGTTTTCAGTAATCAGCTGGGTGGTTGGCCGTCGTCCTAGAAGTCGTATGTTGCGGATAAATTCTGGAGTGAGGGGTAAAGGAGAGTCCAGGAAGTCTCTCTGCTCCACAGCCAAGTTATTCACTTTCCACCTCCCAAACTCTCTATGGCAAAAGGAAACATGACTAAACAACTGTCACTTTTTATCTTTTTATCTATTAAGGATGGCAAGAAATCACTGAAATGAGTACCAGTTATTGGATGAATCCTAAACTAAAAGGTGTGCTTAACCCCTTCTCGCAGTTTACAAATTTGGTCAATTATCACCTATTTAGGGGTTGCTCTATTTAACCCCTTTGTGCAAAAGGTGATGCCGGCGGAATCTTTTTGCTCAACTGAGACATTTGTTGCTACTGCAGCCAAACTATTAGTGTAAATCACAAACACTGTGCTGTGTTTTAAATGTATTGGTAGACGGTTTGTGACGATTTCTGCTGAATACGGAGTTTCTAAGTGTCACTATTTCCCCGTAGCAAGTCCATTTAACAAGCAACCCCCCACCTAGTCTATACCTACCCATGCGTGACATAGTGGACAATAGCATCTATGTTTGAGTTCATAAATATATTTATTCATCATATAAAATTAGAATAACGTCATAGCAATGAGATAAACTCAACAATAGCCTGATCATATGCCAGAAAAGCTGTGAAAAGCCCTGCTCACTCAAATGCAAAATAAACTGTGAAAGTACTGTCTCATTCTACTAGCAATATACGTATGCTACTAAATATGAAAGAAATATACAATCCTACCATTGGTTTTACACATCGAGATGTTCCTTTCAAAATTCAGTGGTCATTTATTGTCTGGTACAATGGGTTTGAGAAATATACAACACTTTATACCGCTATTACACTATCTGAAACGTCGACGCGTAATACCCCCATGCCCTGTAAGCCTGTCTCATTCCTTACAATTCATTCTGGTTTAATTGTCAGCTTTTTTATCCAGTAGAGTACATTATAACCTTAGCAACGGTATATGCCATGTCTTTTGGGGTGCTTTGAACAATTTACTACAGCCCAGCGTAACGACAGTTTTCGTTTAACGGTCTAGTATTATGCAAGCTCTATAGAAAACGCATAGGGAGGGGAGTTTCCCTTTTCCGATATGTAAGTATTTTTGCATCTAAAATACTGTTGGTCTCGCTGGCTACATATGTACGGTCGTGTTTTCACTCGAGCACTGTCTTTCCAATATGTTTGATAGCCCTATTGTTATTTTTGCATTTTGAGTGCATTTCACATACTGTAGTGCAATCATTAAATGTATTTTTGATGTAGGCTACAGATGTTCATTGAAGATAGAACATTTGGCAGCATTTTGCAGATGGTGGAATACTATTTTACGTTCATGTTATCGTACATAATATAGGCTATAGCGTATATACTTGTCTCTTAGGGCATACCACCATGCAATCTGCTCCTGCTGAATTGCTGAAGCTAAGCAGGTGTGGGCTTGGTTAGTACTTGGATGGGAGACCTCCTGGGAAAAGTAAGTTGCTGTGTTGGTGGACCAATAGGGGGCAATCTTCCCTCTGGTCAAATAAATCCCCATGCCCCAGTGCAGTGATGGGGACACTGTGCTGTAGGAGATGCCATCTTTCGGATGAGATGTTAAACCAAGGTTTAACGACTCACTGACTCACTGTGGTCATTAAAGATCCCATGACACTTATCGCAAAGAGTAGGGGTTTCCCCGGTGTCCTGGCTAAATTTCCAACCTGGCTCTTTCAATCTGCCACCTAATCGTCCCCCAGTTTAATTGGCTAATAATCATTCTTTCCCTCTCCACCTCAGCTGATATGTGGTGAGCATTTTGGCGCAAAATGGCTGCCGCTGCATCACCCAGGTGGGTGCTACACATCGGTGGTGGTAGAGGTGAGTTTCCCCCTCATCACTGTAAGCGCTTTGAGTATCGAGAAAGGCGCGATATAAATGCAAGGTATTATTATTATTATTATTATGATAAATGTGCATTCCAATTTACTGTGCACTGATATGTGGTAGATTAAGGTAAAAATTTCCTTGGAGTCATTATGAATAGGAAAATAAAAAATAAAATAAAAACTGCAGAAAAATGCAATCCCAGGACAAAAGTATACATACTGTAAAATACAGGGACAAATGATGTTTTATTGAGGTACAAGAGTGAATGATTAGGCAACATATTTAGGTGTATGTAACACTGTGATATCAATGTTTTTTATCTTAAGCCATCAGAAGGAGCAAATGTATATGCTCTATTCTTATTTTATTCATTTTATGACATGTTTTGCATAGGGGTTTTGGACCCATAGATATCTACCCTTGTGGCACTTTATTTTGACTTAAATTATGAAAGTAAACAAAAAAATTTGTTTATATAAAAAAATAAAAAAGTTTGTATTGTAAATGGTACGCCTGTCTTGTTTCATTTAAGCCATTTATCAAGTTTATGTGATTATAACTCCAGGTGTGAGCATCACAGAAACTTGGAATATAGGATAAATTAAAGGGGCTATATGTAACAAATTTACTGTACTAAATCATAAAATGACCATGATATTTCATCAGAGATTAAGGAAAGATGCTAAATCGAAATACTGGCTTCTCCGACAACAATGCTACAGCCAGTATATTCTCCTTTGAAATTTCCATTCGGGGTCGGAACGTCTGTATTTGTTTTGGCCTGTGTGATTCACTATTCTCCGAGTTGACTCCACTGAGTCCACTGCCCATTACGAACAACCAGACGTACTCCGGCACTCCGACAGCCGATTTACGAATGCCTAAGCTAAGTTCAAACATCGTTTCCATTTAGCTAGCTAAGCTAAAGATTTAAATATATATGTATGTAGTTACTCGCTAAACATACCACTAACGTTAGCTTATATCTGTGTGACCATAAACATAGCCAGCCATGCATCTAGCTAACATTGACAGAGTTATAAAAAGTCCACATGAGCTGGTTTATAATTTGCAAACAATAAATAATAAACAAATTGCAAATGTATACATTAGCTGATCAACTTACAGTGTAGGACTCGTCGTTGCTTGTCATTGTCAAAATAGAATAAGCTCGTCTCAAAATATAATGTTGCGCTCGGCTCGTCTTGCGCTCGTGTTCGTTCAGTGTCTCGACTCTCTCCAATATTGTGAATTTGGATTGCAGTACCCATTTTAAACGCTTGGTGTCAATGTTACATATAGCTCCTTTAAGCAAGACCTTTGTACCATTTACAATACGAGCTTAGATTAGTTTATTGACATAAATTATGTCAAAATAAAGTGCCACAAATGCAAAGAAATCTTGGAAAAATGCTTTGGTTTGCAATTAAATACTGAGAGTTTCATATGAAAAAAAAGTAAAACTATACATTTCAGGGGTCATAGACTCCTTGTGCACAAGTGTGAAATATCTGAGGGTGATATGCAGAACAACAAAACTATGATGCAAAATGTAGGCAGTGTCATGGGTTTTTGGCAGTTCTTCTCCCTTTGCAGTCGTTCGCCACCGGGAGCAGCACGAGGGCGCTCTCGGCTTGCTTTTCTACTCCGTGCCAGGTTTTCGCTCTCTCGGGTATTCAGTCGTCTCACCTGTGCTGAATTACCTGTCAGGTATTTAAGCTCCGTGCTTTCTGCTTCTGGCACTTCTGTATGTTTCCCTTTCCTACTATCTGAGTTTCTCCATCTTGTGGTTCCTATTCATGGGAACTTTCCAGTTTCCTATAACCGCGTCTGGTCCTCTGCACCCTACGCGCCCCCCTCACAGGCAGTGTACCCCAGTATCTCCAAATATATCCAAAATGGCTAATTTGTGCACTTCTGTAAATTATAAAATAATCATATATGTTACTACAAATCAACTGTTTTGGCTAATACATAGATAGGGGGATAGATCTGTATCTATGGGTCCGAAACCACATCTAAGACCTGTAATAAAATGAATAAAATATTTTTTGGCCATTAAAAAGAATATACATTTGCCCCTTCTGATGTTTATAATGAAAACATTGATACCACAATGGTACACACACCCAAATACTGTATGTAGCATAAAAACAACAATAAACAACAATAAATCATCACTTTTTTCTATACTCTATACAGTATGTAATCTTTTGCTGCATGCCCTGGGATGACATTTCTCTGTAAGTTTTTAAAAAAATTTCCAATTCATAATCACACCGAGGAAATTTTTACATTCATCTAGCACATATCAGTACACAGAAAATTGGAATGAGTATTTTCCATGCCCTAAGTGACAAGTATAGCCCAGGGAGATGCCATAGTCTACATTATGTATGATAAGATTACAATAAAATAATATTCCACCATCAGGAAAATTCTGGCAAATGTTGTCTTCTGGCAAATCAAACATAAAAACATGACTGAGCCACCTATGAATGCTTACACTACAGTATGTGAAATGCACTCAAAATGTGAAAATAACACTTTCAAACATATGGCACAAGACTGTGGTCTAGTGGAAAAACTAACGTACATATTTGAAATATTATAAAGCAGTAATACTTACATATTGAGGAGAAACAATCAGTCATGTTCATAGGCATATTCTCCGATAGAATTAATACGATGGTATCTTCTTCTGACCCACTCCCAAAATCCATGTAAGCAAGAGGAGAATTTTCTCTCGCCATGCTGACGAGTTGGCCATATTAGTAAAAAAATTGAAAATAGCAAGAAAATAGCAGGAAAACAACAACTATGCCTCGGCGAGCGAATGTACATTCTAGGTTGTTTGCATAAACGAAACTAATAAAACTACAAATGCCCCGCTGCTATTTATTGTTCAAAGCATCCAATAAGACATTGAAAACACCGTTGCCAAGGTTATAATGCCCTATATGGGTAAAAGAGTTGTCTATGAAACTAGAATGAACTGGAAAGCATGAGACGGGTTTGAACAGGCTTCGGGGTTTTAAGCATCAGGGTTTCAGAAGGTGTACTAATGTTATAAAGGGTGTTTATATCTCAAACGGATTGCCCAAGACAATAAATGACCACAGACTCGCTATGCGTAAAAATAATGGTAGGATTATATATTTATTTCATATTTAGTAGTAGATAATGACATTAGAATGACATGGTATAATTACACAAGAATTTAACTTCTTTATTTTGCTGTTCAGTGAACAAGGCTTTTCACAGCTGTCTTGGCATATGATGGGGCTATGTTTTTCCTACATAGTAAATTATTTGGCTCCTGCCAAAATGATTTCACGGGCCGCCAAAGGGAAATTGCGACCGCCAAAATGACAATAATTGAGAAAACGGCAAATAAAATCATATCCGAATGAATTTAATTAATTTTTTTGGGTGCAATATGGGCTTTCGGCAGGCGGATGGCGATATATATTGTACTAGTCGCCTTCAATATGTCCTTGTACTTGGAGACGAGTAGAAGAAGCATAGAACCATAGACTGTACAGAAATGCGGCTCAGCTATTCTGTGGCAGAGTGTTATGGAGTAAGAATGCTGTCAAAAATACGTATGCATAACTTTAAACATTCGTGCGTAAATACATTTGTTGTACACAAGACGTATGCATAACTTTAAACTTTCGTCCATAAATACATTTGTTGTACATAAAATTATGTTTTCATACACGTAAATCATACATAAAATATGAAGTTGGACAATTGCGTGTGTGTGTTTTTATGTGCGAATCCAAAAGCTACGACTGCAAAATTTATGGATACAACTCAGATTTCTACGGCTATGAATTCTTCCTTACTAATATGGATTCAAGTTTGTGGGTACGAGTTGAAAAGTGTGAAAATTACGTCACTGGGGCACAGGCAGGTCACAAGGAAAATGAATCGAACATCGATTCCACCAAATGCGCATGCGTCGAAGGCGCAAGATGGCGTTGAAATCACTAATTGAAATATATTCAATGAATTTAAATAAATAGGTTACACTTTAAATGGATTCACTGATGATATTACACCAATTAGAGTATATGCAACAAACACATTATTAGGCTACACAGGATAATTACACTACAACTTCAAGAATGTTCTGGACCAATAACGTCAGTGCACCCACCGATCGATCAATAGGATAAGCAGTATGGCAAGCCGAATGAGAATTTATTCCATATCCCTGATAATTTACGGTTTCCCACTAGTTGCCCGCAGCTCGATCTGTTCTATTTTGAAAGGGAGAATTTATGTTTTTGGCAGGAATATAGGCTATCGTAATGAACCAATTACTCGATGGGTAGCCTACTGCTATGGGGAAACATTTAGGCTAGTACATTAGCCTACATGTAAGATAATATGCTGTGCATTGTGTGAATGATTTGCAAACATAATACATGTTTTGCAAACATTTTCTCTTTTTTTCACTTTGTGTGTGATCTTTACCTGCATTAAGCATTGCAGCGTCTGACCACAAGTGTTGACAGTTGCAGTGCTAGAGTGCACCTTTTGTGGTAGCCTTCAAACTGATAGAATTAACTTGAGCAAAATGTTGCATCCAGTTACCCGTTAGATCATTTAGCTTTACATCCTTTAGTGAATTGATCCTTTACCCCTAGTGCTCATTGCACTTTTTGTAATCGAAACTTTGAAATAAAGAATTATCTATTTTTGACAAACATGGTGCTTTACTTCAGGTAAATTCAAAATTGGCCTGTGCTACACATAGTTTTTTATGAGTAATCGCATTTATCCTATGATGAAACATTACTATCCTGATGGGAGTGGTCTCTTTCTTCCAGGATGACAGCGGTCTCCACCACCATCATCAAAACAGCAAATGAGATAACGTCACTGTGCGTCCTGTTTGAAAAGTCATTCACTGCCAAATCATTCTTGCATTTATGCTATTTTGTTTTTTTTATTGAACAGCTAGATAGACCTAGACCGTCTCCGTATTCCATGAGCCGAACTCGCCACCTTTAATAAAATGAAAAATTTTGCTACAACTAAAGGCTACTAGTTGATGTGCTAAACTAGTGGACACATTGGTTTTAGGCTAGTAAACTTGTGAAGAGAAGTGTAGCTATGTAACTAGTTAGGTGAATATACAGACTCTAGTGCTGCTTTAATTGCAACACATTAGGCTTAAAAAGCCACTAGTGGGTTGAAAGGCTGAGTAGTTGGCTGTGGTGCACTGTGGTGCAGCTTATGAGGTTTCTGGTGTAACATGTAGAATAAAAGTGCAACTAGTGGCTCAAAATTCATGAGGTGCCAATCTTTGATATCAAAACGGTTTAATTGCATGTTCACCAGTCATTAGGATACAGCTGACGACAGTAACTACCCTACCACAATAGCTGTCTGTCATAGCCCTAAATGCGTTACAAGACTGTTTAGAGGCCTAGCCTAAAATGGTGGTGGAGACCGCTTCATCCTGGAAGAAAGAGACCACTCCCACCAGGATAGAAATGTTTCATCATAGGATAAAGGTGATTACTCATAAAAACTATGAGTAGCATAGGCCAATTTTCAATTTACCTGAAGTAAAGCACCAATTTACCTGAAGTAAAGAGTCATGTTTATCAAAAATACATCATTCTTTATTTAAAAGTTTCGATTACAAAAGTGCAACGAGCACTAGGGAAAAAGGATGTAAAGCTAAATGATCTACCGGGTAACTGGATGCAACATTTTGCTCAAGTTAATTCTATCAGTTTAGTTTAAAGGCTACCACACAAGGTGCACTGTTAACACTTGTGGTTAGACACTGCAATGTTTAATACAGGTA